>JAWHQI010000481.1:0-600000 GCA_033032865.1 Dactylorhiza incarnata | reverse complement strand
GGGAGTAGAAGACATCTTTTGATCATTAAGGTTTAGGGCTCTCTTTTGAGAGAGGGATCATTGGAGGACCCAGCCTCCTTGATCTTGGCCGGAGTTCACTCTGGATTGTATCTGTGTTCTTGATTAATGCAATCTTGCCTCGATCTCTCTTCCTAATCGTAACAATTATTATGCGAGTTTATGTTATGCATTTTAGTATTTTATAAATAAGTCCAAGTGTCGGCACTTATTTACTCCCATGTCATTATGTAATGTTATATGTAGACTCCTTGGGTCATGAATGGTTATGCAAGAAATTATCAAACTTTGAGTCTTTTCCTCTCTCTTAGTTCTTTTCTTCATCTCCCCCTTCTTCTTTCTTCTTGCATTCTCCGTAGGTTGTGCTTGTGATGTATATTAAAATCTAGAAATTATATTTTAAAAATTAAACTTGAGATCTTTTAAATTTTGCGTTGCTAGCGGAACTTTTACGATTGATATTGTGCGACTTTCAACCAAATATTTGCAAACACGCATAAATAAATAACTTTCGCGTGCATTCCGCGTTATGATAAACATCATCCACAATTAATCACTTAGAAATAAGGAACAACAAGGATTTCTGAATTGACGACAAACAAGTAATAAGAAAATTAGGAGCAAGCTCTAAATTATTAAAGGTCATGAAAATTTTGAGCATAAAAATATACTAACATATTATGAGCAAAGAGGGTAATTTATACCTTGGGCTAAGCACAACTAAGGACCAAGTTGTTGGACAGGAACAACTTCACGACAATGGGCAGGCAAACAGTTGCAGGAGACTGGACAGGAACAACTTCACGACAATGGGCAGGCAAACAGAGCCAGGAGACTGAGAGAATGAAGCTCACGGAACTGCTGGTGGAAGAACAAAGAGGAGGATGAATTCAGGAGTGTCTGTCGAAGGGGCGTGGTTGGCAGAGGGTCTGGGAAGGGAAGAAGCCATTGGTGGTTCCACGAAGAAGAAGAAGAGTACAACTTTCTGGATCAGAAAAATTGACAACCGGAGGGCTCGAACTCGCCTGAGATGGCCGGGAATGGGTCCCCGGTTGTCGACCAGCCTTCTGGAGGGCCTGGCGGAAGCGTCAGAGTTCGACAGGCGGTTCGTGTGCTGGAGCAGCAACGCTGGTTGATCCCGTCGGAATAGAGAAATGTCTCTTTCCGATAGGTTCTTCTCCAGCTGGTTTTCAAGAAGAAGGGGCCCATCTCTTTAAAGAGATGAAAAAAATGAAACTGACACTTGCCTTTTAATATTCAATTAAAGATCTCTTTTAATGTGGCCTCGAGAGTTACAAGATAACTTTGATAAATAAAAACCTTAGGTATTCAGATTTCCAACATTAAATATTTTGAAAACTATAAATAAATTAATTTAATATATATAAATTTATGCTCAAAATTTAATTCTTCGCTTGCCCTAATTATCGCATTACTTAATTTGACGGACCTTTTCTGTCAGGGTCTTATTGGTTGGTCACGCCAACAAGCCGAACAAACATGCATGAGTGACTTGCGCAGAACAAGATGCATGCGCTAGCAACGGGCGCGACAATAACAAAAATAAACGTGCGCCAAAACATGCGCGACACAAAATAAAATGCGGAAAATAAATTACGATGCGACACAGGTTGCATCAATTCTCCCAGGGTTGAAGAACTCGCCCCCGACGAGACTGTGATGTGACCTGTTAGTTGAAAGTTCAAAAGTCGATCTTGTACAACTCCGCTACTGTCATGCTGCCGTTGAATAACCAATATCTGTAGGTAAACTCTCATTCCTGAAAGAGGCAGACAACCAATCTTCTTTGAAAATATATAATCCCCGGTGAGAAATTCAACCATGGAGTTATAAATTTTCAAAGATGCTCGCAAATTGACAGTCATAATTTTATGCAAAATATTTAAATGACCAATAAAAATCAGAGCATCAAATAGGAGAGTAACACACAATGGAAGAGAGGAGAGATTGAAAAGGCAAGGTAAGAAGCAAAACAGGAAGCAACTAAGATCAGCATGTGGAATCATTGTATCATATCGCATCACACGCACTCCTGCTAGACACTTACAAGCGTTTAGTAAAGCAAGGTCAATCATCACAATGTCATCACTAGTTGCAGTCCCGCTAGTGTCACAAAATTTTAATGTGATCCCAAATTTAACATTTAAATTTTTTCAAAGAAATCCCTTAAAGCGCGCGTCTCTATGTGGCGTGAAAATTTTAGGGATAGTGGCGTGAAAATTTTAGGGATCGTGACGATCCTCCTAACACGACTAGGTGTGAAAAACTGATAAATTGAAACTTAGCGCACTCTCCAAAAATCATAGAATAATGAAAATAACTAAAAATGCGGTCATCGAAAACAAAGTCTACAAAGGGTGGTGACTAGGATGCTACTGGCGGGAGGCCACCAAGCGCAATGTCTGTGGCCTTACCGGTTTGCGGCCACAACGGGCTAGGAGAATCGGGACATAAGGAGACCGAGTCTATGTACTCTAAGATGAGTGACTCTACGCTAGCCAACTCCTTCTCCGGGAGAGGTGAGATCGAAATTGTGTCAACCAAGGAGAGTGACACATCACTAGTGTGTTCTTCCTGGAGTGGGACCTCAGGAATAACCTCAGTGGCTAGAGGTTTTGCTTTAGTGTGAGCAAGTGGAAGCACCATTTCAGCCGGGATGAGGAGATGAGGAAGAAGTTCTTCTTCCCCGGGCTGGGGCTCAGGAAGAACCTCCTCGATTGAAGGGAGTGCTTCAGTGGTGACAAGTGGCGCCAAAGTGCTCGTGGGGAAAACATCAAGCCTAGAAAGACGACTATTAAGATTTTGAAGCCCGCATTCCACTAGTTGATATGTAGTTGGGAGATAATTAGGAAGAACATATCGTTTGCGCATTCTCATTTTGAGTTTGTGTACGTCATCGCACAACCCAATCAGGCTCTGCATGTAATCTGCAGTAACTGATGTATACTAAAATTGCAGAACTATATTTTAAATGCTAAAAATGTGTTTTGTTTTAAAATGGTGATGCGAGTGAGAATTTCACAAGCAATACCGAACGATAATCGTCCTTGGGTTCGCAAACGCTCATATAGTGCTATTATTCGAACGATGAGCAAACTTAGCTTTGCATTACACGAGCTTTCAATTGTAGAGGTCAAGAGATTTCTTTATAAAAGTTAACGACAATTATGCAGGTAATAAAGTAAGGCAAGCTCTGAATCATTAAGATCATTCTAATACTATGCATAGAAACAAACCGGTAATTTTTGAGCAGTGGAATAAGTTTAGGATCGTACCATCGGCCCATTGACTGAGTCGGGTGGTGTCAAACAGTGCGTCAGAGTTGTGACAGGGCAACCTTCAGATTTTTGGAAGCGGAATGAAATGGAACTAGTAGCTGGGCCTTCTTCAATGTCTCTCAAACGCACTGTGCGTAACGGCCCGCAGACCATCACAATTTATATAGTACCATAAGCTATATTTTAGTCCACATATAACGCAACACAATATTTCATTTATCACAATGAGTTTGCATAAGATACAAAACATAAGCTTTCATTCATTCAAAGCTTCCTTACACCAGGTACAGACAATTTACACATGTAATAACTCTTTTTAAAACACTATCATACTTGATCTCTTACTCTTTTTGACCCTTCGGCTTGAGAAGTATTTTCAGGGATAGTTGGATTGACGTTGATCGGCTCCTAAAAATTTAGCGTCAAAAGGATTAGTCTAAAAAGACTATGTGAGAATTTACGTCTTTAACCCGCTATACATGCAAGTAAAGTGGAGCAGTGACAATATGCATATAATTTCTATTAAATTGGCAATATGAGTAAAATCAGTGTGTCTATATGTAACAGATTTAAAATCAGTAATGAAGAACAATAAGTGAGCTCAGTTAAGTTGATAACGAGTATATAAGTGAGGTCAGTTTTATTGGTGTGAATGAGATAATGTCGAGGGTATATGTATAACAATATCAGTATTTAGGCCCGACCCCTCAGGGTCAACAACTACAAAGTCAGTACGTTCATCACGCGTTAATGCTTTTCAGCCTACTGCTTTGGTTGTCATCATAATTCAGTACATTCTTTGCCCCCTCGACCTTTCTCATGCATTGGTGCATTTTACACGTGTAATTTATTATTGTATACTTGTATTTCATTTAAAGAGAAAGATAGTATTTAATTATTAATCCCCTCAGGTTATAATCGCTTCTTTGATTTCTTTGCAATATTTGTCATCTTTAGCGATTTATACTTTGTCAGTGATATTGGAAATATTAAACTTATCCAATCATGCATGCACATACAGTAATAATTTTCTAACTTTTCAAAATAACATGTATATAATTAAAAGTATGGTAAATAGAGCATAAATTAAAGAAATAATCTTCACCTGTATAAATTAAAGAAATAGTCTTAGGTCATTGTCGCACCGATCATTCGATGCCATCCTTTGAGTTTCTGTAATTAGGCATCATTTATTAGGCAACTCTTTTATCGACGTTGCATCTTTATTTAGAGACGATTTGACTCTATTTGGTGATAGAAGATTTTCAGGAGTGGTTTTTCTTAAGGAGGAAACGATTTAGGTGACCTCTAAGTAGACTTAGAAAACATTTACTAATTCCAATACAAGATTGTATGCTACTAAAGCTTATTAAAAGAAGAAATCTGAAGTTTGGCATGAGAAAATTCCCTCTTTTTAAGTTATGCCAACAACCATATTGACCTTTATTAAATTACTAATATGACGATAGAAAAAGGGCAGCCATATGAATAAGGGAATCCACCAATTTGACTTTAGAAAAATAATCAAAATCCCCTAAAGTCAATCCCCTCAGATTACTCACAAAATCCAAGTTCCAGCAATGAGGATATCCCCAAATTCAGCCCTATTTCAGAATTATGAAGAATAGGAGGGAGAGGAGGGGGTGGAAGAAGGAATTACTTATGATTAGACCTTATGAAATCTCCATTTACAGATATTTTATTTTGCCAACCAAAACAGTAGTAATGCCTTATGTATTCACCACCATATATCCATAATGATATTATTTTTGCCAAAATAAAGGGAATCGACACTTATAGATGGAGAGGAAGGGGGAAAGAGGAAGAAGCTGAGCCACAAAACCACTGCATAGCCACTAGGAGTCGGAGCTTCAGTCGACACAATACAACAAGGGTAGAGGGGAAGCCATATGAAGGAGGAGAGAATCCATCGGGGCTTTATATAGCAGTTCTAGGTCGGCAACTAGCCAGCGAGGCTTACGGAAATCCCGCCAGATCAGAGCTTGAATCAACGCGATCTCATGGTAGGTGTCGTCGAGAAGAGGAGAAAGGGAGTTGCGTGTCAGAGGTAGAGAAGATTTCACCAAACCTTCATAGAAGCTTCTGCTTGTCGTCTGCCCTAGGGGAGTCGAGAAGAATGGGAGACGTGCGGCTTCTTCCGGATTTAGTTCAGGAGATACGAATGATTAAGATATAAGCCATTTCTTGTTCTTGTATATTATATTAATATAATGATATTACATAATATAGTATATAAAATATTAAATACCCACCTCTTGCATAATCTTAGCCGACCATATCCCCTATAATATAAGGTTATATTAATTCTATTTATAAATATACATGCAATATATATTTTCCCAAATACCCACAGGTATCACACTTCCATCAAATATTCATAATAAAATTGTGAAGAAAATTTTTGATGGCACATTTTAACACTGACACGGATTTTCATCATCGGGGATATGTATATAGTTTAAACAAAATATAAATTAAATGAAATTCTAGATATTACATTGTGCTCCGCCAGAATTTGTCGGAGGCCAAGAGACACGTAGGGATGGACGGTGATGGATGGGATGGAGATCTGAAGGCCGTCCGGGCAGGGGGGGTCAGATCGACGGAGAGGGAGCAAACTGGAGGTGGATCGACCATCTGGAAGGAGGATTCCGAGCGCAGGAGCGGTTGGTACCGGATTGGACGATGCTGGAGGACTCGCCAGATACAGGGCTCGTCGGTGAGGCTTCGTCGGAGGTTGGGAGAGGGAAAAATCGGCGGAAGCGAGGCTCGATTGCTCGCAGATGGGGAGGACTAGGGCCGACACAACCTTCCGAAGACAGAGAAAGGTCTCGTCTTCGAAAGGTTCTGTCCAGGCTGCTTCCATCGGGTGTGGGCCGACTACTTTTAAATTGATTGAATTTTTAATTAAAGAAAATTAATTCAGGAGGTTTTCCAAATTGAAACAGATGGGTGATGGTAGGAGACAGTAATAAAGGCTTATTATAAGTTTGAAAGTTAAATTAAATATGAAACGGCTGGGAGAGGACTTGAAAATGATTTCAAGAGACCCTTCACCTTGGCAATTATAACTTCCAAACTTATAACTTTGATAATTTCAGAAAATAACTTATGCAAAAGATATTTTAATGAAATTATTTTTTCAAAGCTTGCCCTATTTAATACCTAACATAAAATGGCGGACCTTTTTATTCAAGGTCTTATTGGTCGATCACGCCAACAAGCCAAACGACGTGCGCAAGTGATGTGCTCGAAACAAAACAGACAAACATGTGCAAAGAAGTGCGCTACATAAAGAAAATAACATGAATAATATAAAGGAGCAACTCAGGTTGCATCAATTCCCCCGGGGTTGAAAGAACTCGACCTCGTCGAGAATATGATCGAACCTGCTACTGAATATCCAAAAGCCGACCAATGTAGTAGATAAACTCCTCATTGTAACACATAACCCGTAGGTACACCAGCTCTCCTGAAAAATCCAGGAAAAATTTCCCCCTTGAAAAAGTGTAACTCTCCGTGAGAAAACCATCCATGGAGTTATAATTTTTCAGAGTTGCTCTCAAATTGTTAGTTATAATTTTATGCAGAACATGTAAATGATCAATCAAATCAGAGCTTCAAAGAATAGAGTTTCATAAAGAGGGGAAGAGGGAGGGTCAACAAAACAGAGTGAGAAACGAGGAAGGAAGTGAGCAAAAACAACTCGTGGAAACATTAAGCCATGTTGCCTCATACGCACTTGTGCTAGACACCTACGAGCATCCACCAATCCAGGATCAACTACCGTTAGGATTACACCCACTGAAGTCCCCCTAGTGGCACACAATTTTAAAAGGATCTCTAATTCAACATTTAAAATCTTCTATAAAAAACCATGAAAATGCGTGTCCCTATTGAGAGTAAAATATCTAGGGATCGTCTTGATTATCATAATACGACTAAACCTACAAAAATAAGAATTCAGATGAAAAGGCCCAAGCGCTCGCCTATGCTCACAGGGTAGTGATGTGACCTAAACGTGTGATCGCCGAATACAAAATCAATATGTGGCGGCGCTTCCAAAACATCTAAGATGATGACTCTTCAGAATCAGATGCTTCTTTCTGGAGCGGGGGTCCAGGCAGAAGTGTGGCACTGAATAAAAATGGTGTAGTGGGGACTGAAGGAGGTGAGGGAGATGATAATGATGAGGTCCTGCCAGGCGCCCTAGGAACAAGGCTATTCTTCTGGGGAAGAAGAACAATCTTGCGCCCATGGTGATCGAAAGAATGAGAGTTCCTCACACCATCATGCATGACACGTCTGTCGTACTGCCATGATCATCTTAATAAGATGTGACAGACATCGATGGGGGCGACATCACATAAGACGGAATCCTGATATACGTCCCTATAGAGAATTCTACAAGACATCGATGAGTGACAGACATAGTCAGGTGACCATTAACCCCAGATAAGTGGTAGGCTTGCTCTAAGAGCTGAGTCTCGATTCCTAGCGTCTCAACCATGCGTTGAGAAACGAAGTTTTCCATGCTACTGCTATCAATGATGATGGAACAAAAGTGCCCCTGAATGCGTGCAATGGTGCGGAAAATTTCATTCCTCCGTAAATCATGCTCAGTGGTCTTGCTAGGGGAAACCAAACTATAGCGAATGACACATACTAGCTGACCAACTTGCTCTCCTTCGACCTCGATAACGCTATCAGAATCGGGCTCGGGTTTGGAGTCACTAAGAAAGACTCCATATTCAGGTTCATGCCCATTAGTGGAATCAGTAAGTGTGACGAAGTGGCGCCGCATGCACTCAGAAGATTTGTGCTCAGGCTCCATACACTTGAAGCATCAAAATACTCGTGTTGGGTTTGGATCCCATGAGCTCCTTACCCCGGGTGGCGGCGCTTCCAAAACATCTAAGATGACGACTCTTCAGAATCAGATGCTTCTTTCTGGAGCGGGGGTCCAGGCAGAAGTGTGACACTGAATAAAAATGGTGTAGTGGGGACTGAAGGAGGTGAGGGAGATGATGATGATGAGGTCCTGCCAGGCGCCCTAGGAACAAGGCTATTCTTCTGGGGAAGAAGAACAATCCTGCGCCCATGGTGATCGAAAGAATGAGAGTCCCTCACACCATCATGCATGACACGTCTGTCGTACTGCCATGATCATCTTAATAAGATGTGACAGACATCGATGGGGGCAACATCACATAAGACGGAATCCTGATATACGTCCCTATAGAGAATTCTACAAGACATCGATGAGTGACAGACATAGTCAGGTGACCATTAACCCCAGATAAGTGGTAGGCTTGCTCTAAGAGCTGAGTCTCGATTCCTAGCGTCTCAACCATGCGTTGAGAAACGAAGTTTTCCATGCTACTGCTATCAATGATGATGGAACAAAAGTGCCCCTGAATGCGTGCAGTGGTGCGGAAAATTTCATTCCTCCGTAAATCATGCTCAGTGGTCTTGCTAGGGGAAACCAAACTATAGCGAAGGACACATACTAGCTGACCAACTTGCTCTCCTTCGACCTCGATAACGATATCAGAATCGGGCTCCGGTTTGGAGTCACTAAGAAAGACTCCATATTCAGGTTCATGCCCATTTGTGGAATCAGTAAGTGTGACGAAGTGGCGCCGCATGCACTCAGAAGATTTGTGCCCAGGCTCCATACACTTGAAGCATCAAAATACTCGTGTTGGGTTTGGATCCCATGAGCTCCTTACCCCGGGTGGCGGCGCTTCCAAAACATCTAAGATGACGACTCTTCAGAATCAGATGCTTCTTTCTGGAGCGGGGGTCCAGGCAGAAGTGTGGCACTGAATAAAAATGGTGTAGTGGGGACTGAAGGAGGTGAGGGAGATGATGATGATGAGGTCCTGCCAGGCGCCCTAGGAACAAGGCTATTCTTCTGGGGAAGAAGAACAATCCTACGCCCATGGTGATCGAAAGAATGAGAGTTCCTCACACCATCATGCATGACACGTCTGTCGTACTGCCATGATCATCTTAATAAGATGTGACAGACATCGATGGGGGTGACATCACATAAGACGGAATCCTGATATACGTCCCTATAGAGAATTCTACAAGACATCGATGAGTGACAAACATAGTTAGGTGACCATTAACCCCAGATAAGTGGTAGGCTTGCTCTAAGAGCTGAGTCTCGATTCCTAGCGTCTCAACCATGCGTTGAGAAACGAAGTTTTCCATGCTACTGCTATCAATGATGATGGAACAAAAGTGCCCCTGAATGCGTGCAGTGGTGCGGAAAATTTCATTCCTCCGTAAATCATGCTCAGTGGTCTTGCTAGAGGAAACCAAACTATAGCGAAGGACACATACTAGCTGACCAACTTGCTCTCCTTCGACCTTGATAACGCTATCAGAATCAGGCTCGGGTTTGGAGTCACTAAGAAAGACTCCATATTCAGGTTCATGCCCATTAGTGGAATCAGTAAGTGTGACGAAGTGGCGCCGCATGCACTCAGAAGATTTGTGCCCAGGCTCCATACACTTGAAGCATCAAAATACTCGTGTTGGGTTTGGATCCCATGAGCTCCTTACCCCGGGTGGGGCCAGTGGGAGGAGTCGGGGTCCCAGTAGTGACATGGGGAGGGGGATCAGAAATCCTAGAGGTGGGTGCAGTGGTGGTGGTGCTCGAGGTAGGTCTATCAGTAGACTTATGCCCAGATGTCTTCTACAGAAGTGTGGCCTCTACTCTACGGGCTCTACTAGACACTTCACCAAAATCTCTAAAGTCGTGCAACTCTAGCTCGCCCCTAGTAGCATAATGAAGCTCGTTCAGATAACGGGACATTGTCATATCGTCCTCCTCATGAAGATCAAGCCTAGATTGCAATATCAAGAATTCGTGGGTGTAGTCGTCCACAGAAAGATTGTCTTGGCGAAGGTTGTGGAACCTTCGATAAAGAGTTTGCAGATAGTCCGGGGGAACATATCGCTTTCGTAGTTGTGTCTTAAAATCTACCCACATAGTGATAGGGGCTAGGCCTAAGGTGAATTGGGTGCGCTCTAGCTGAACCCACCAGACTAGTGCGGGTCTTTAAGCCTTAGGATGACATACTCAACCTGACGATTCAGAGACATTTGTTTCCATGCCATGAATCTCTCAATACGCTCACACCAATCTAAGCATTTTTTGGGCTCCACGTGACCCTCAAAATCTCCTACATCTAGCTTAACTCCATCATCCCAACGGGGTTGGCGAAGGAGTCCAGGTTCGTGTTGTGTAGGCTTTGCAGGTCCAGGGTTGTGCTCCTCGTGTCTAGGATTTTGTTGTGGTGCTTGATTCACACCTAGGTGACGTTCGGTTTCTAAAGCATTAACGGAGGCCCATAACCCGGGCACGACGTGGTGATTATCTCTCATGTTGGCATTAAGCGTGCCGACCGACTTCATCAGTTCACTCATTTGTTTGGCTAAGTCGCCTAAGGTGGTTTCTATTTGATCAAAACGATTCTCCATAATTTTTTTAAAGTTTTTTTTAAATGTTTTGATAAATTATTTTTTTTTTAAAAAATTAACCGTTTTTTAAGCGGTGAATGTAATTTTTTTTAAAACTGTTTTTTTAAAGCAATTGTTTTCTTTTTAAAACAACTTAACTAAAATAAATAAAATTTGGATCGTCCGTTTCACGATAGAAGTGAATCGAACCTGCTTTGATACCAAATTGATGTATACTAAAATCTAGAAATTATATTTTAAAAATTAAACATGAGATCTTTTAAATTTTGCGTTGCTAGCGGAACTCTTACGATTAATGTTGTGCGACTTTCAACCAAATATTTGCAAACACGCATAAATAACTAACTTTTGTGCGCATTCCACGTTGTGATATATAAAAATGTCAATCACTTAGAGAAATAAGGAACAACAATGATTTCCGAATTGTCGACAAACAAGTAATAAGAAAATTAGGAGCAAGCTCTAAATTATTAAAGGTCATGAAAATTTTGAGCATAAAAATATACTAACATATTATGAGCAAAGAGGGTAATTTATACCTTGGGCTAAGCACAACTAAGGGTCAGGTTGCTGGACAGGAACAACTTCACGACAATGGGCAGACAAACAGTTGCAGGAGACTGAGAGAATGAAGCTCACGAAACTACCGGTGGAAGAACAAAGAGGAGGATGAATTCAGGAGTGTCTGGCGAAGGGGCGTGGTTGGTAGAGGGTCTGGGAAGGGAAGAAGCCATCAGTGGTTCCACGAAGAAGAAGAATAGTACAACTTCCTGGATCAGGAAAATTGACAACTAGAGGGCTCGAACTCGCCAGAGATGGCCGGGAATGGGTCCCCGGTCGTCGACCAGCTTTTTGGAGGGGCTGGCAGAAGCGTACAGAGTTCTGACGGGCGGTTCGTGTGCTGGAGCCGCAACGCTGGTTGATCCCGTCAGAACAGGGAAATGGCTCTTTCCGATAGGTTCTTCTCCAGCTGGTTTTTAGGAAGAAGGGGCCCATCTCTTTAAAGAGATGAAAAATATGAAACTGACCTGTGCCTTTTAATATTCAATTAAAGATCTCTTTTAATGTGGCCTCGAGAGTTACAAGATAACTTTGATAAATAAAAACCTTAGGTATTCAGATTCCTGACATTAAATATTTTGAAAACTATAAATTAATTAATTTAAGATATATAAATTTATGCTCAAAATTTAATTCTTCGCTTGCCCTAATTATCACATTACTTAATTTGACGAACCTTTTCAGTCAGGGTCTTATTGGCTGGTTGAGTTTGAGAAAACCAATTGTGCAACCTACATTAAACAAATCAATATGTATTGTCGTAATGCATTTAGCTTTGCTCAGGACCAGTGTTTACCTCGTTATAAAAGGATGTGTAGTTAAATTGTAAAAGACAGTATAATATGTACACTGTAAATGGTGAAAATAAGGAATTTTGGGAGATTTGAATCCAAATTTGAACATGAATACCACCGAGCCTTTGAATCTTTATCAAATTAACTTGTAGTATTTTCTTCTACTTGGAATTGTGTGGAATTGCTTTGCTGAATTTTGTTGATTAGTTAAATTTAAAGTTACTGCAATCATGTAATGGTGTGCTCGGAGTCTTTAAATTTATACCCATGGCAATTATTTTTTATTCTTTAATTTGCTGCTTTAATAAGTCTTGGTTTTTTTTCCTTAGTCTTTGGAATGGAACGATGAGCAGCTAAATGGTGACCCAGTTGGTACTGAAGTCATAGCTAACCTTGCTGGTGATGGATGCGGGCCATCTGCGACCAAGGAATTTAATACAAACACCGTTACAGAGGAAAATGAATGGGACAGGCTATTACGTGACAGGTGCTAAATTGATCAACAATTTCCCTCAATTTGATTTTTATTTTGTCTTGCCCCCCCCCCCCCCCCCCCCCCCCCCCCACACACACACACACACACACACACATTTTCTCAGTTTGATTGAAAAAACAGAAGAAATGATTTTCTATGTTTCAGTTTTTTGAATTATTCTTTGGCATGATAATTGTTTTTGATTTTCTGAAAGGGCAGCCTTAAAAGGTTTATTAGTTATTTCCCCCACCCCCATATAAATCTTTTCTCTTAGATGGGACACTTTAGGGTGCATACATTATTTTTCTACCTCCCTATTCTTAATTCACTCACTTTTTTCCTAATGCATTCCCTCATTTTCTCTCCACCAAGTTATCTCGCACGGCTTGTTGTGTAGACTTGTCAATTAGCACTTAGCACTCTTCTCGTTGGTAGAATATATTGATCTACAGACAATATATTCTACTTTATTTAGATAAATTTCTCTGGCTATACTTTCTAAACTGAGCTACTATTCTTTACATATTCCACCCAGTTAAGAGCCACCTGTACTTCATAAGGTCAATAAACTTGAAATATGCTCCTGTTATTTTTTTAGAGGAAATGTGAGAAACAATTTGATTTGTTCTCAAGAAATTCTCAATAAATGCCATGTAATGCAAGTTACTGCGTAGTTTGTTGGTAAACATGGAGCTCGAGTAAAATTGAAGGATTCATTGGGTATCGTCGGGAACATTTCTCCAAATTTTTTTCTATATAGTGTGTATATACAAATTATTCTACTTAGTTGTATACTAGTACCAGAACATGTAGGGAGATGTAGCGACTCCCCATATAAATATTGTAATGTGTATGTATTTACGCGTGAAATAAGAATTAAAGTCCACATGATATCCGAGCACCTAATCCATGGTTGGTTTGGTGATAGGGTTGCGAGTGTCTCCCACTAGGTATCAGGAGCTCTCAACGACAGTTCGTCGACTGGGATCGAAGAGCCCTCATCGATGATATCCTCTCTTGGACGCATTAACACCCCTTGTTGAGGTACTCTCTACTTCTAATTGATGATCAATGCATAGTTGATCATTTACCTGCTCTCGTTGTCGACTCCATCTACTTATGATTGACGAGTAGTTGATCCGACTACTATCCTACTTGCTCTCCACTTGCTGTTCGCCTTCAATTCACTTGTTTCAAAATGTCTTCTCATTTTCGACTGCTGCTTGACTTTTGTCCGACTGGAAACAGAACCAATTTAAAGCTTCTTTTCAAGTCCATTTTGCCGGATTTGATTGTCTTTGGGTGAGATTCCGGTTGACATTTTAGTTGCTTCAGATTTTCATGCTTAGCTCCATGGGTCACTTAACTCTGCCAAATGGTGATTTCTTCCTCATCGTCATTGCCCACCACATTGGCTTCTACAATCTCTTCCCACTATGAACTCTGTGATAGAACTCAATGTTATGATTGGGAAGAAGAAATTTGCCGTATGGGCCCATTCAGTGGGTAGCATACTCCAAACTATTAGTCTTCTTCATCATGTAACAAGAGAACAAGTGAGCTATGACTTCTTAATGATGGTCTGTTCAGTCTTGGATGCTGAACTCTATGGATGGCGAGCCATACCTAATGACAATGCATCATGATACACACAAAGCTTTGTCTCGTAGCTCGGTTGAATTCTCTCTTCACACATCTTCGTCAAGAAGGTACTGTGATTCTTTTGGTTTATGTTTATGATATCATTATTAGCCACGATGATTTGATTGCCTCGGCTATGATAAAAAAACACTCGGCTACTTATTTTCATACTAAGTATTCAGGCAGGTTTCAATATTTCTTAGGTATTGAGATAGCTCGTCGTCATGATGGACTCGTATTATCCTAACGAAAGTATTGTACATATCTATTACAAGATACTGGATACTTGAGGTGTAAGATGTTGAGATATCGCTGTTGGAGTTTCTAAGGTGTTCCAGAAGTTATCAAGCAGTTAGTCTCACTGCCAACGTGATATGAGCCTATAGGGTCGCACATATGAGCGTTTGGAGAAATTGGAGAAAAGATTGTGTTGGCCTTGCTCGTATTGGATATGAGTGAACTGACCAATCCTATGACTATTTGGAGTAGAGTTGGATTGGGAAAATGCTCCTTAGATATTGTGAATATTGTATGGAGCATGTCAAAAAGCCTTCAAGACGATATTATGAGTATCATTTAGAAGACTTCAAGACGACATTGTGAATGTCATCGTGACAGGTAGCATGTCGTCGGGATCACAAGCCGATATTGTGAATATCAACTCGTGATCAATGTCGTCGAGAATGTCTCGACGACATGGTCCGTCACAGCTGTTTCATCGAGATGTCTTGACGATTTTGTCGAGACAGTCTCGACGAATGATCCATGTCGTCGAGACCGTCTCGACGACATAGACTGTCACTGGTTATTTCGTCGAGACTGTCTCGACGAATGATCGACTTCGTCGAGATGTCTCGACGATTTCGTCGAGACTGTCTCAACGATTTCGCCGAGATTGTCTCGACGAATGTGGTCATCCCGACGAAACTGTTGTACTCTTATTTAGTTTGGGGCTGCGGATAGATGAAGCTTTTGTCTGATTTATACCCCGGGTGTAAAGCTTCAGACGATTCGATTTTTCTGTCAAAAGCATACAGTGCAAACCCATGCGTGTGCGAAAAAAAACTGTAGCCGCTCTTGAAGATCGAGAAGGAAGAGTTCCGACGAGATCTTGCCGCAAGTTCCAGGACCCGTCCGACCATTGCCGTCGCTGCCTCTCCTTAGACGGATCTAGCAATCCGTGTAGACGTAGAGGCCACGCCATCTCTGACCTAGTTCTTGTTCGACAAGTTCTTAGGGTTCTTCGGCGCTCGTGTGGACTTCTGCAGAGGTGCAGATCTACTTCTGTGCTAACTCCTTCAGACGAGCTTGCCGATCTCGACAGAGCCGTATGAACTGGAAGAAGGCTCGGAATAAGATTCCGATTCCGGGAAGATCTTTCTTGGAGCAATCCGATTGAACAACGATTCAATTCAGCACAGATAATCTATTTATTGCCTCGATTTCTTGATTCATGGTTTGAGCAAGATCCTATCATCTCTCTTTTGGGTTGTTCTTGTATATTCTGCTGCGCACATACTGATGTGTCTACCCCTAAGGAAAACCCAACAGTGGTATCAGAGCTAGGTTTCTGCGATTTCCATGTTTCAGAAATTGTTTCCATTGCAGTAATCGTCTTTCTCTATGTTAGTTTGTGAAACTAAAGCATAGAGAGACGAACTTGTCTACTGTCATAAGGGTGTTTGCTTGTGCTAGCATCCGGTACATGTAAATCCGAAGATTTAGAAATGTTCTAAATATTCAGATTTAATCCATACCATTAATTGTTGATGGTTTTGTGCATCTGGAATGTATCCGGGTTATGCTTGTTGTGTCTTTCATGATTGTGAAATTGTGTGCACATTGATTAAATGTTAATCAAGATGAAGTGTTAATCAAGTATCATGAAAAATTCCTTAAAATTAATATTAAGTGTTCAGATGCCTTCCGATGGATGACACTCTTCCTGCCTCGATCGATGAAGTGTGGGCTTGCCAAAGCAATGCGCATTAGTCTATCTTGGTTAGGGTGCGAGCGGATAATTATGATATCCCACTGTCGACATCGGGTCAAACTTAACTAGGTGATCTCAACGGTTGAGTGCTTAGAGCCATAGGGTTGGCATGCACCATTTGATGGATGCAAATAAGTGTTATTCACCAACCATACAAGAGTTGCATAGTGATGCAATTGACAAACGTTGTCAACCTAAATAGCCACATTGGGTGATCAGCCAAAGCTGACTTATGATGGCGGTGAAATACGGATCTTGTCCACTAAGAGCAAGCTTGCAGATGTCGGATGTCGGACTCATGTCGGTTTTGATTTTTTATGTCGGATGTCGGATTGCGGGGATATATCGGGGACATTTCAAAATGTCGGATTTTAATTATATATATATGTTTTTAATTAGATGGTAATTATTTTTTAATTATTTTTTCTAATTATATATATATATATTTATTGGTGCTTCACCAATGCTCTGGATGTTAAATGAAGGAAGCATGGTTATGTGCGCATAAATCAAAATGAATTCTTGGGTCTGCCCTCTCTGATGTCTTTGGCTTTGATTTGAGGGCATGATTCCACAGCAAACGCGACGGTATAGGGGGCCACTATTTCAGTGGTACTCTGTGAGCAGCCACTTTGTGCATTTATTGTCAAAGGTTAGGTCTTTCTCCTCTGAGAGAAGCCACTTTGTGCATAGTGCCAAAGGTTAGGTCTGTTTCCAATCTTCCCCCGCCCATACCCCCAATGATTGTGGACTATATGGGTTCTGCTGTTGCTGTTGTATATATATATTTAATTATGTCGGATGTCGGATTTTAATAATAGATGGTAATTATTTTTTCTAATTATATATTATTTTAATTATATAATCGAATTTTAGGTTTTACGGGTTCGAGAAATGAAGTGAACCGGGAGAAAATAAATGGGGTTTTAGTATTTTTTGGGTGTTATTAGCCATTAATAGGGTGATAATTAAAAATAAATGTTCATAGCTAATGTCGCCGCCATAAGCCGCCATAAACCGACATGTCGGCCGCCATACTGGAAAACGTCATTTTTCTCATCTGTGTCGCTAACGTTGCGATTTCCCCTAAAAAATGACATGTCGGCCGACATGTCGGACATGTCAGCCGACATCTACAAGCTTGACTAAGAGAGCAACTCGCATAAACTCTCCGAATTGATATTAAGGGTTATCAATTTGATTAAAATAGTGGGAGCTTTTAATAAAAGTATTTATTAAAATAAAATATATTTTGAAATATAGTACTAAAATTATTTTGCAAGTTTATTGTGGAATTTCCATGGCAAATGAATCTCACTCCACCCTATCCCTGAGAGCCCTTTGAGAAGGACAAACTCAACGTGACAAACTTCCTTGACTGGTATAGGAACCTGAGGATTGTCATTAGATAAGAGCTCATGCTCTATGTCTTGGAAGAGGAAGCCCCCGCAGAGCCAGCCAGAACTGCTCCCTGAGCTGCCCTGGATGCTTACAAGAAGTATCATGATGATACCCTGGATGTTGAATGCTTCATGCTTGCTACCAGGACCTCTGAGTTTCAGAAACAACACGAGAGCATGTGTGGTTATGAGATAATCGAGCACCTCAAGAAATTGTTCGAGGTGCAAGCTCGGCAAAAGAGGTTTGACATATCCAAGGCATTGTTTCAGTGCAAGATGGGAGCTCGAGACCTAGTAGGGACTCATGTGCTCAAGATGATTGGGTATATTGAGAACCTTGAGAGACTGGTTTTCCCTTGGCCCGGAGAGTTGATCACTGATCTGATCCTGCAATCGTTGTCGGACAGTTATGAGCAGTTTGTCTTGAACTACAACATGAATGAAATAGACAAGACACCCCGAGCTCCTTGGCATGTTGAGAACTACCGAGAACAATATGATGAAGGCCAAGTCTGCTAATCCCATACTGATGGTGCATAAAGACAAGAGCAAGGCCAATGGATCAAAGAAGACGAAGATAGGATCTAAGTCTTATCTTGATCCCAAGTTTTCAGCACTGAAAAAGAAAGGTCTGGCTAAGGAAGGGAAGTGTCACCACTGCGGCAAGGCAGGGCATTGGAGGAGGAAATGTCTCCTCTATATTGAGGATCTGCAGAAAAAGAAGGGAAATGTGACATTCGCTTCAGGTATTTTTGTTATAGAAATAAACATTTCTGCTTCTTCATCTTGGGTATTGGATACAAGATGCGGTTCTCACATTTGTACAAATGTGCAGGAACTAGGAAGGAGTAGAATGCTGGGTAAAGGAGAGGTAGACCTGCGCGTTGGAAATGGAGCAAGAGTTGCTGCCGTTGTCGTATGAGTATCGTCTTTCTTTGCCCACTAAGTTTGTAATAGAACTTGACAACTGTTATTTCGTTCCAGCCATAACTCGAAACATTATATCCATTTCATGCCTTAACATGAAATGTTTTTTATTTATAATTAAGTACAATTGTTGTTCAATTTTTATGAATGATGTTTGCTATGATGTAGCTCAAATGTTTAATGATTTATATGTTTTGAACTTAGACCAACCGGTCTATAATGTAAAAAATACTAAAATACTAAGAACAAATGACTCGAATTCTACGTACCTTTAGCATTGTCGTTTTAGGCCATATAAACGAAAAACGCATATCCAAGCTCCATTGAGATGGACTGCTGGACTCATTTGATTATGAATCATTTGAGAGATGCGAGCCTTGCTTGTTAGGCAAAATGACTAAAGCCCCCTTCACTGGTTGTATTGAGAGGGTTGGTGATCTTTTGAGTGTCATATATAGTGATGTATGCGGATCCGTGAGTTCTATGGCTAGAGGTGAGTTTCACTACTTCAGTACGTTTACTGATGATTTCAGTAGATACGGATATGTGTTTCTTATGAAGAACAAATCCCAATCCTTTAAAAAGTTCAAGGAGTTCTAGAATGAAGCACAAAACCAACTAGGAAAAACAATTAAAGCACTCCGATCTGATCGAGGTAACGAATATTTAAGTCAGGAGTTTCGTGATCATCTAAAAGAGTGTGGTATTGTTTCACAGCTCACTCCACCTAAAAGACCAAAACATGGTGATATTTCTGAGCGGATGAATCGTACTTTGTTAGACATGGTACGGTCGATGATGAGTCATGCGGATTTGCCCGTTTCCTTTTAGGGTTTTGCTCTAGAGACAGCTTGTACAACACCGATATTCGCCTAGTGGAGGATCAAATAAAGGTGAGGCGAGTTAGGTTCTCGAAACATATACATGTTAATAGGCAGAGAATAAGCGAAAGAGCGAAATGGGCAGCGCTCGACGAAGTCCAAATAGCGCTCGACGATCCCGCCTCAGCAGATCCACCGGGACGAGCACCTAGCCGGTTGCTCACAAGAAGGTGAGCGAGACAAGAGTGCGAGTGGGGCAGGAGTACAAACGAGGTCTTCGCAGGCGCGAGTCCAGTTCCCCCGAGCCAGAGCCTCAAGGCCAACTAGCAAGGAGGCGAGCGAGCCAGAGGCTCGCCGAATGCTCGCAAGGAGGCGAGCGAGCCAGAAACTCTCCGAAGGATCGCGAGAGGACTGGCGAGCCAGATTTCTTCCAGAGTCGCCGGGATCGACGAATCCACTGATCATCCTATGATCGACCAGATTACCTCTTTATCCCCGTTGGCTTGTCATTAGCCTACCCAAACAGCGGAGTTCAGCTGTTAGCAGACCCATTTGGGGTGCGGCTAGTAAAATCAAAAGGTGGAATCCTGCTATTTGCAGGCCGGACCAGAAATTCTATAAATAGGACCTTAAGGGCACCTTTGGAGGAGACTTCACTTCAGCTTCTCTCTCCTCAGGCTTCCTTTGGTTAGCATTTCCAGAGCTCTCCAAGGTGCCCGAGTCTCAGCTTTGGCTTGGGAGGGGAAGCGCTCAACGATCTTCCGGGTTAGTGGAGGGACCTCCTCGCTGTGACTAAGGTCTTAGTCTTCTTTCTAGTCTTCTGTCTATCTTCTCCGAGGGATCAGTAAGGGCTAGCTGCCCCTCATCTAGGTGAGGGCCCCGAGCTCCACAAGAGACCGAGAAATCGGTTTCAACATTTTGGTGCGGTGAGCGTGGAGCGTGGCTGGTCCAAGAAAGTTCTAAGGAGCAGACATGGCAGGAGGCGAGGATCAAGGCGAGGGGTTCAGCGAGCCACCGCAGGTGGTGAAGCCGAGGATGTTCGCGGACTTCAGGAGGGAGGTGCTTGACACCTTCGGGCTCACGGTCGCGGCGCTGCGGAGCGAGTTCGCGACCCCAGCACCTCAGGCGACCCTTCCTCCAGCAGCGGTTGGCGAAAACGCCCCAGGGGGGAGGGCCGGAAAAGAAGTCGCAGGAAGTTCAGTTCAAGACATGGAGGGGCGAGTACTGTTCGCCAGTCCGGCGAGTCCCGTGCCAGCGAGCTCCGTGCCAGCGAGCTCTGTGCCGGCGAGCGCGGCGCGGGGGAGCGAGCGCCCAGAAGATGCAGTGACTGTTGGAGTGGTCCAGGCGAATACCGCCCTCGCGAGCGCAGCCCTCGCGAGCCCGAGTCTTGCGAGAGAGCTCGGGGGTCGCGCGGAGCGAGAATGGGTAACAGAAGGGGGAAGTCCCTTCTGCGAGTTGGTACTTTCTGCACCTGTCCCGGCAGGGTTCGGAGAGTGGGACAGGGTGTACTACAACGGCAGGGATGACCCTGTCCAGCATCTCCAGTCTTTTGAGGACTCGGTCTCCATCAGGCCGATGTCGAATGCTTTCAAGTGTCGGCTCTTCGCCGTCACTCTTAAGGAAAAGGCCAGGGACTGGTTCCATCAACTCCCTACAGGGTCGATCTACGTCTTCGAGGATTTGCGCAGGAGCTTCTTGTTGCGATTCTCAACTGCAAAGAAGAGGAAGAAGGACGCTGAGTCCCTCTTCAAAGTGAAGCAGGAGTCAAAGGAGTCGTTGGCTCGCTACGCGGATCGATTTCAAGAGGAAGTGCTGCTCACTCAGGAGATGCCAGGATTTGTACTCCAGCTCGCTTTCACCGTCGGGCTGAGGGAGAGCTTTTTCAAAATGGCTTTGAAGAGGAAAGCCCCCGTCTCCTACGAGGAGTTGATGGAGAGGGTGGCGGAAGAGATTGAGAGTGAAGAGGCCAACCCGGAGCTTACCAAGAGGTTAGCAAAGCTCAGTGAGCCGGAGGTCAGGCAGCAAGAGGTAAGGAGAAGGGAAGAGCCCAGGGCCCCGGAGGGGGAGTGGAGGCAGCGTGCCGAAGGAATGCAAGGTCAGGGAAGAGGTTACGGCCCGGGAAGGGGTAACTTCTATGGGGGTCAAGGAAGACCCCATCAGCTGGGATGGAGGCAGGGTCCGAGGCCATTGCCTCCCCCGCCTCAGCAAGCCATGGCGATCAGGAGGGGAAGAGAAAGAGGAAGGAGAGAAGAGGCGAGAGAAGAAGCAGAAGCAAGAAGGAGGAGGAATAGGATGGCGGAAGACGAAGCAGGGGAGGTGGCGTTGCCATATTGTGACTTCCATGATGAGGAAGGTCACGCGACGGCCACCTGCCCAGAGTTCCTGGAAACCAAAAGGGGCCGAGCCCCCGCGCCAAGGCAACAGGTGAGAATTGAGGAGGTCGATCCTCGAGGGGAGGAGGAAGAAAGGTGTGAAGACAAAGTTGATGTGGGGAGCAGAGGAGGGATCGGGGTGATCCATGGGGGGTAGGGGTGGAGGCCACCCGCAAGGCTAGCCTTCATACTATCTATCGGCGGAGCGTGGCCTCGACATCCACTGCTCCACCCCCGGCAGAGAGAATTATTTTCTCTCAGAAGGACATGCCAAGCTATGAAGATCCGTTCTGCGATGCGCTGGTCATCCAGACCGCCATCGAGAACTTCACCGTCTTGCGGATTCTAGTCGATAACGGTAGCTCGGTCAACGTCGTCTTCAAGAAGGCGTTTGATGAGATGAAGGTAGAGTCCAAGAGGGTGTTGGCCTCGGATGGCCCCCTATTCGGCTTTTCAGGAGAAAGGAAGGAGGTAGAGGGTGGAGTGGGGCTCCATGTGACCCTCGGAGGGCAGTCCAGGAACTGCCGTTTCGTGATAGTGGACGCCCCAAGCAGCTATAGCGCCATCTTCGGACGGCCTCTCATCAGTGCGTTTCGGTGCGTCCCTTCCACCTTCCACCAATGCCTCAAGTTCAATGCGGGAGGAATCCAGGTCCGGGTCCGGGGAGACCCCAAGATTGCAAGACACTGCTATGTGACGGCTGTCAACACCATCACCTGGATGAGAGAAGCGGAAGAGTTCGATAAAGTGATGGAGGAGGCGGCGGGAGCTGGAGGAGAGAATGCAGTCGAGGAGAGGATGCAGGAAGAGGAAGTTCAGGCCCGGGAAGGGGTCGCTGAGAGGCCCTGGGCAGAGAGAGGGGAAGAAGAGGAGAAAGAAGAGAGTGCCCGGGAAGGAGGGGCGGAAGAGCTAATGATGGTAGGAGAGGCAGAGACGGAGGAAGGAGCCCAAGCGCTCGCTTGCGCCAGAGAGAAGGAAAGTGTTTGGGGAGAGCAATCCAGGCTGGAGGCCGTGGATGAGGTCGTGGAGCTCGAAGTCACCACTCGGCTTGGGGTGGTGGAAAAGGTCCGAGTCAGCGGAGAGCTCAGTTCAGAGGAGCAGGCCGAGATCCTGGCCTGCGTGCAGAAGAACGTGGACGTCTTCGCTTGGAGCGCCGCGGAGATGCCCGGGATCGATGCGGATGTGGCTTGCCACCGCCTCAACCTCGACCCGGGCACCCGACCCATCCGCCAAAAGAAAAGGGCCACGGCGGACAAGCTGGAGGGACCAATCCGCGAGGAGGTGAAAAAGCTCATACAAGCAGGTTTTGTATCGGAGATCCAGTATCCAGGCTGGGTCTCCAATGTAGTCATGGTGAAGAAGGGAGGAGGTAAGTGGCGCATGTGTATCGACTTTTCACTTCTTAATAAATCATGCCCGAAAGATTGCTACCCTCTGCCTAGAATCGACGCGCTGGTTGACTCAGCCGTCGGTTTTCCTGTGATGTCTTTCTTAGATGATTTTTCAGGTTATCACCAAATTCGCATGCACCCCCCGGACATCAAAGATGTCTCCTTCATCACGGGGGACGGATGCTACTGTTATAAGATGATGTCCTTTGGGCTCAAGAACGCAGGTGCTGCTTATCAAAGAATGATGGATCGGGTCTTTCGCGAACAAAGGGGAAGAAACCTGGAAGTCTATGCCGATGATCTCATGGTAAAGAGCCGGGACCTTGGGTCTCACCTCCGAGATCTTGAGGAGACGTTCGGGACCCTACGAAAGTATAAGATGAAACTCAACCCCTTGAAGTGTGTCTTCGGGGCTAGCCGAGGGAAGTTCCTAGGCCACTTACTCACCCCGGCAGGAGTGGAACCTAACCCCGACAAAGTCAAGGAAATAATGGATTTGGGGTCACCGAGAAGCCCGAAGGAGGTCCAAAGCCTCACGGGAAAGTTGGCCGGACTCAGCAGGTTCCTCTCCAAGACGGGAGAGAAGTGCGCGCCCTTTTTTAAGGCGCTAAGGGGCAACAAAAAATTCGAATGGACTTCGGAATGCGAGGGAGCCTTCCAAGCCTTGAAAGAGCAACTCACCCAGACCCCCTTACTTCAAGGGCCGAGGTCGGGAGAAGACCTATCCCTATACCTGGGAGTAAGACTTGAAGCGGTGAGTTCAGTATTGATCCGTGAGGAAGGAAGAAAGCAATTCCCAATCTACTATGTCAGCCGAGTGCTGAAGAAGGCGGAGCTCCGGTACCCAATCTTGGAGAAGCTGGCTTTCGCATTGGTGGTGGCGGCTCGGAGGCTCCGGCCCTACTTTCAGGCACACTCCATCAGAGTAGTGACAGATCACCCGCTTCGCAAAATCATGGACGGGGTGGAGCACTCGGGAAGATTGGCAAAATGGTCCGTGGAGCTGAGCGAGTTCGATATCACGTTCATGCCCAGGACATCAATCAAGGCCCAAACGGTGGCGGATTTCATGGCCGACTACACATCCGAAGTGGGGGAACATGAACCACCTCCCCCAGTGGCGTGGAAGATGTTGGTGGATGGTGCGTCAGGAAAGCACTCTTATGGAGGGGGAATCATCCTAGTGAGTCCTCAAGGGACAAAGATCGAGCAAGCCTTGAACATCCATTTCCCAATTACCAACAACCAAGCGGAGTACGAGGCAGTAATTGCGGGCCTGCGGTTGGCTCGAGAACTGGGAGTGCAAGATGTGGAGGTCTCAACGGACTTCATGGTGGTAGCATGCCAAGTCAGGGGAGAGTTCGAGGCAAAGGACCCAACCCTCCTACGGTACCTGGAGAAGGTCAAAGGAGTCCTCGGGCAGTTCCGCACTTTCTCCATCAAACACGTGCCAAGGGAAGAGAGCACCCCCGCGGACCTCCTAGCCAAGTTCGGTCCTCGAGCAGGAGGAACGGTTTCAGAACTCTTCCGACCCTCCATCGAGGAAGGGGAACTGATGGAGGTGGATCAGCGGGACTCGTGGATGGATCCCTTCATCTCTTTCCTGTCATCGGGGAAGTTCCCCGAAGGAGACATAGACAGGTGACGCTTCAGGTATAAGTCGGCTTATTACTCTTTGCATGCAGGAGGGCTGTACAGGAAGACTCTCTCGGGACTCCTGGCCCGTTGTGTCTCAGAGGAGGAGGTTCCGAGAGTCCTAGAAGAAATTCACTCTGGGGAATGAGGGAGTCACTCCGGGAGCCGAACTCTGGAAGGGAGGGTGTTGAGACAAGGCTATTTCTGGCCCACCCTCAGCAAGGATGCGGCGGAATTCGCAAGGAGGTGTTCAAAGTGTCAGCTCTATGCTCCACTCCAACTCCTCCCAGCTCAGAGGCTCCGAACCATCACTGCTCCCCCCTGACCCTTCGCCATATGGGGGTTGGACCTAGTTGGCCCTTTCCCTCAGGCTAGCGGCCAAAGAAGGTTCTTACTGGTCATGATCGATTATTTCTCCAAATGGGTAGAAGTGAAGGCGCTCGCCAAGGTAACATCTCAAGTTGTGAGGAATTTTGTATGGGGAGAAATAATTTGCAGGCACGGCCTCCCCCTGGCTATAGTGACGGACAACGGGCCGCAATTTGCTAGCGAAGAGTTCGCCAGTTTCTGCACCCAGCTGGGCATCGACCTGAGGTTCGCATCGGTCCACCACCCACGAAGCAACGACCAGGTGGAAGCGGAAAATAAAGTAATCGTCAACCTACTGAAGAAGAAGGTGGAGAACCTCCGAGGGAACTGGATAGAGCAACTACCATCCGTTCCCTGGGCCCTGAGGACTACCCCTAACACCGCCACCGGGGAGACCCCGTTCAAACTTTCCCATGGATCCGAAGCAGTCCTTCCCATTGAGTTCGAAGTAAAGACCCCCAAGGTGATCGCCGCAGGTGAATGGGACGAGGAGTGGCTGGTGGCCAATGATGAAGAACAAAGGCTATCCTTAGACCTGGTGGAGGAACTCCGGGACCAGGCCACCATCCGGCAGGAGGAAATCAAGCGACGAATGCCCCGATATTTTGACAAGCACATCCGAGTAAAGCACTTTCAGGAAGGAGATCTGGTCTTGAAAAAGGTTGACGCGGCCGGGAGAGGAGCCGCGGTTGGCAAACTAGAGCCCAATTGGGAAGGAC
Organism: Dactylorhiza incarnata; assembly: GCA_033032865.1. NCBI lineage: Eukaryota > Viridiplantae > Streptophyta > Magnoliopsida > Asparagales > Orchidaceae > Dactylorhiza > Dactylorhiza incarnata. The sequence continues at coordinate 574,067 of JAWHQI010000481.1, read as the reverse complement.
CTTACATTGTAAGTGAAGTGCTCAGGTCAGGAGGATACCACCTCCGGGATGTGGAAGGGGTACCTCTTGGCCGAGCCAGGAGTGGAGATGATTTAAAAAGGTTTTATCCTTAGCCATCCCTTTAGACTACTTTTTTCCCTGCTCAACACATGTATTTGGGAGCAATCCTTTGGCAGGTCTCAAATAGTTATTGGTGCTGGAATGCCCCAGATCGATTCCGCCCCTGGGCTCTCACTAGACGGGGGGTTCAGGTTGATCTATGGAGAGGCTGACAAGGTGACAAGTATTGGTGCTGGAATGCCCCAGATCGATTCCGCTCCCGGGCTCTCACTAGACGGGAGGTTCAGGTTGATCTCTGGAGAGGCTGGCAAGGTGACAAGTATTGGTGCTGGAATGCCCCAGATCGATTCCGCTCCCGGGCTCTCACTAGACAGGGGGGTTCAGGTTGATCTATGGAGAGGCTGGCAAGGTGACAAGTATTGGTGCTGGAATGCCCCAGATCGATTCCGCTCCCGGGCTCTCACTAGACGGGGGGTTCAGGTTGATCTCTGGAGAGGCTAGCAAGGTGACAAGTATTGGTGCTGGAATGCCCCAGATCGATTCCGCTCCCGGGCTCTCACTAGACGGGGGGTTCAGGTTGATCTCTGGAGAGGCTGGCAAGGTGACAAGTATTGGTGCTGGAATGCCCCAGATCGATTCCGCTCCCGGGCTCTCACTAGACGGGGGGTTCAGGTTGATCTCTGGAGAGGCTGGCAAGGTGACAAGTATTGGTGCTAGAATGCCCCAGATCGATTCCTCTCCCGGGCTCTCACTAGACGAGGGGTTCAGGTTGATCTCTGGAGAGGCTGGCAAGGTGACAAGTATTGGTGCTGGAATGCCCCAGATCGATTCCGCTCCCGGGCTCTCACTAGACGGGGGGTTCAGGTTGATCTCTGGAGAGGCTGGCAAGATGACAGGTATTGGTGCTGGAATGCCCCAGATCGATTCCGCTCCCGGTCTCTCACTAGACGGGGGGTTCAGGTTGATCTCTGGAGAGGCTGGCAAGGTGACATGTATTGGTGCTGGAATGCCCCAGATCGATTCCGCTCCCGGGCTCTCACTAGACGGGGGGTTCAGGTTGATCTCTGGAGAGGCTGGCAAGGTGACAGGTATTGGTGCTGGAATGCCCCAGATCGATTCCGCTCCCGGGCTCTCACTAGACGGGAGGTTCAGGTTGATCTCTGGAGAGGCTGGCAAGGTGACAGGTATTGGTGCTGGAATGCCCCAGATCGATTCCGCTCCCGGGCTCTCACTAGACGGGGGGTTCAGGTTGATCTCTGGAGAGGCTGACAAGGTGACACGTATTGGTGCTGGAATGCCCCAGATCGATTCCGCTCCCGGGCTCTCACTAGACGGGGGGTTCAGGTTGATCTCTGGAGAGGCTGGCAAAGTCACAAGTTGTTTGGGCAGGTAAATAAGATACTCATGACAGGAGATTTGGCTCGCAAGCGACCCCAAGACCGGGGCGAGGCGAGACCGAATGTCCGCTCGCACACGAGAGTCATTCGCGGCAGGGCAATAGAGCCGGCGGCTCGCAAGGTCACTCGCGAACGATAGCGAAGCGAATAAGAAAGGTGAGCCGGGAGGAGTCCGTTCTCGCGGTGACCCGCGGATAGCGGTGGGGGCTCGCAAGAGGCGAGTGCGAACGAGGCAGGCTACTGTAGACCCCTCCCGTAAGGCTCTCCAGCGAGGAACGTCCCGAACAGAGATAAGGCCCTACAACCTAAGTCCTAACAACGCCGCAGAAGAAAGGTAGGCGAGAGCGACCTGGACACAACGCAACGAGGAAAGGCTGCCAATAAAAGAGAGGCGAGCGCGAACGCCGAACGAAGATCTACAGACACGAACATAAGAAAATTAGGCCCGCGCGGGCACAATAGAAAAGATCACATGCGAATCATAAATAAAACGATAATACAGGAAAAGACTGATAAAACATTCTCTTTCATTCCCCACAAAAGATTACAACTCGGCGGCGGTCTCGCCAGAAACAAAAAAGAAAGGAAAACTTTTACATTATCAACAAAAAGAAAAATCAAGGCGGCTCGCCAGGCGGCTCTTCAATCGCTCTCTCGACCCTCCGCCTCAGAGATAGGCGCGAACAAGTCTGGGACGACTTCCTCCGCGGTGAACTCCATGGTGTCGGGAGTGATCATGCCCGCTCCCTTCAGAATGTCGAGGACGAGCTCCGCGATCTCCATCGACCTCTTGCGATCGGCTTCCTTCTCTTCCCACGACTGACCGCGAGTCCCAGCTCGCGGAGTAGGGGGAGGTAGCACCGCCGAGGTCAGGTCGTGGACCTGGGCCTTGAGGCAGGTGTTCTCCAGCTCCAAGTCAGCAATCCGCGCGTGAAGCTGGCTGACGGACTCGGTATCCTGCGAAAGGCGGGTTAGTGAGAAAAGAGCGAAGCCGAACTGAAAAAGACTTTCGCAGAGCACTACTTACCAGTCCGCCTTGAAGACTGGCGAGGAGGCCATCTGATAAGGCCTCTTTCCCCTTAAGCTCCGCGACTTCATCCGCGGACTTCTGGAGCTCGACGTTGAGCTCCTTGATCTCCCTATCCGCCTTGAGGTACCGGCGACCCACCATGTGGTTTAGCTCCATCGCCCGGAATTGGGCTCGCATCGCCTCATATACGACCCCCCTCAGCATGAAGGACCGAAAGAGGGAGGCGTCCTCGCGACCGTAGAGGCCGAAGGCTAGGGCGAACGCCTCACCCCCGGCCTTGCCGTCCTCTACCCAGGAAGGGAGCAGAGAGGAGCAGGCGACCTTGTTCTGGTCGGGGTCCCACGCGAGCACCGGTTCGCCGACCGCATCCACCAGCTTCATGCCGAGCCCAAAGTTAGTATGGCTCGACGGCTTGGGCCTGGCGGTCGTCTCCCCTGGCTCGCCCCCCTCTTTGGCGAGCTCCTGATCCGCAGCAGAAGGAGAGGGGAGATCGGGCTCAAACAGGTCCACGACCTCCTTCGCCTTGGCAGCAGAGGGAGCCTTCTTGGTCTTCTTCACCGCCCCCTGCGAAGCAGGCCGGCGTTGGGGGGGAGGGCGCTTCCTTCCCGACGAAGAACTCGGGACGTCGCGGCAGGCCTCGGCGGCCACGCGCGCGAGCGAGCTGGAGGTAAGGGAAGAGGGAGGCGCATGAGGTGGATTGAGGGGGAGTTCACGCTCTCCTGCAAAGATAACGGGGAACGTTAGACGATCGAAGGAGGAGGGAATAAGAAAGTTGACGAGTGCGAGTCAAACCTTCTCCCGGAAGGACGGGTGGCAGGAGGTCCACTCGCTCTCGAAGGAAGGCGACCTCGAAGTTTTTTCCTTTGAGGTACTGGTACAGGGTCGCATCACAACCCCCTAGAGAGGTCGGAGGGCGGCAGGCAGCCTCGTCTCGCTGGGTAGGGGCGTAGGAGACGTTGCCGAAGGGACCCTTCACCAGGACGAACTTCTGCGTCCAGTAATGAGATTTGTTCACCGTCTCGCAGACGGTGACGTGCTGGCTCGCGAAGTGAGCCGTCCCGTCCCTATACGCGCGGAACGAAAAGACCTTGCGGAAGACGAGTAGGCTGAACTCGATCCTCTCCTCCCTGAGATAACTGGCGAACGCGACCACCACGACGATCGCGTTCGGCGTTAGTTGGCTCGGCAGAACGCCGAAATACTTGAGCACCTGGAAAGGTCGACAAAGTTTAAGCGCTATTCGCAAAGCAAGTCAGAGATACAAGGGGTGAGAAATAAATATACCTGGCGCACTTCCGGCCAGAGTGGGAGTCGCAACCCGTTTTCGAAGTGGGCAACGGGAATCGCGAGCTCGTCCGGGTGTGGGTCGCTGATGGTATCCCTATCGGTAGGGCAGCGAGCCACGAAACCGGAGTGGATGAACTGGTCGGCGGCGGCCTGGTACTCCTCCTTCGTAAGGTTGGCGCAATAGAAGATGTCGTCAAGGAATGCCCTGGCACACTTGGATCGCCCCTCAGCTTCCGCCTCGCCGACCATGGTGTCTGGGATCCGCGGAATCACAAAGGTCGCGAGGGTGAGCTAGATCTGCGAGAGAAACAGAAGGAGAGAGAGCGCGAGGGAGTAACAGTAAATGCGGTGGTTGAAAGGAAAAAAGGTCGGCTATTTATAGAAATAAAAAAGGCGGGAAGAAGCCGAAGCGTCGGTATCTGCGGATAGCGGATTCGCGCGGTACTCTTCCGCCTCTAAGGATCCTAGTCGCTCCCGGCGAGTCGACACCCTGTCGAAGCTTTCTCCCATTGGCGAGCTAGCGCTAAATAATAAATCATAAAAAAGCAGGGGCAGTACACGAGTGCGAATAACAGAAACACAAACACAATCCGCGCAAGAGCGAGCCAGGTAGGGTGAAAGAAGAGATCAGGAAAAATAAAGGGCTCGCAAGCGAGTCAAAGTATCATTATTACAAATTCATAAAAATTGTTCGCAGCACCTCCTATCGAAGAGGAGGGGGAAAGAAAAGCAATAAAAAGCAATACTAGGGTCCTCAATATCGCAGCCATTTACAGCGACCGCGACCCCGGACACCAGAGCGAGGGGGGGCTCACGAGTAGTGATACTCGCGGAGTGACCGGTTCGCCTGGCTCGTCAGCCGCATGTAGTCATCGATACGAGCAATATACACCCCGGGGGAGGTCGCGTCACCATGATCGGTCGGCCGTATCTCAGCGAGAACGCGCGCGTTCGCGTCCTCCATCGCGACGAACCTTTTTTCATTGGCGAGCCGATCCAGCCGATTCTGCTCATGAAGATCCCTCAGCAGGGTGGTATGCTTCTGGAATATCTCAGTGACCCGCCTCTTCATCCGCTCTGGATCGCTGGGATCCCCCAGAAAGTCGGCGACCTGACTCGGCGAGGGGGGTGGAGAAATCTCCAACGCTCCAAATTCTGACTCGGAAAGAGGGGTCGTGGGATTACCTGCGAAGCAGGAGTCAGCGACAAAGTGAAAAACAACACTTGGCGGCGGTAGTCTAACCTAATGGAGGAATTTGAGTACTGGGCCGCTGGCGGGAGGTGCCCGGCTGGCCTCGGAATGCTTCAGTAACGGCAGGGGTGAGGGCCTTACCCAGACCGGGGGCGAGCGCGGGTCTGGAGCCAAGTCCGGGCTCGGCAATCAACGTCCCTCCTGGGCTCCTCTGACCCAGGATGCCGAATCCAGGAGTGAGGATAGTTTGATTCGGCATGAGGGGCGAGTCCGCCGGAGGAGGAACTTGTTCCTCTGGGACCGCGAGAGGGGACACTGCACAGAAACTGGGTATGATTTAACGAGTCGAGAGACGGGAAGGAAGACGAGGTAAAGCGCTCACCTCGTTGCGAAGGCGAGTCCCGTTGGCCGACGGCCCTCGCATCCACAAGAAGAACGTCAGCTCCACCCGTGGAAGGAAAATGGATCTCCGTGATAGGCCTTCCCGAGGCGCTCTCATCCAGAGGATCATTCTGCGAATAGGATAAATAAGGTCTAAAGGAGAGAATATCGAATCGACAAGCTTGACGATAATACCTGCAAGGCAAGCCCTTCATCAGGAGAGTGCGGCGAAGAAGAAGAACCTCCCCCACCAGCCGCGCGCCGAACAGCCTTTGCCGTCCTTAGGGAAGGCGGAGGCGGAGAGCGTCGCGGGGAATTCCAGGAGGCAATGACAGCGGTCTTCCCCTTCTGGGCCGCTTGCGAAGCCTTTAGGCGAGCCAACATCTCGTCTTTTTTCGACATCGCGTTGGAGTCCGCGGCGGGTGAGAATAGGTAGAGAAGAATGAAAAGTTCGAATGACGGCCAGAGAGAGTGGTATTTATAGTGGTGGGCATGGGGCCCACCGAAAGATTCTCGCCACGTCACCGAGGGGCCGACGAATATCAAGGGTTGGATGATTCTTCGCGAGCCTAAATCGCATCGCGAAGAGCGGGGATTGTGTACAACCCCGATATTCGCCTAGTGGAGGATCAAATAAAGGTGAGGCGAGTCAGGTTCTCGAAACATATACATGTTAATAGGCAGAGAATAAGCGAAAGAGCGAAATGGGCAGCGCTCGACGAAGTCCAAACAGCGCTCGACGATCCCGCCTCAGCAGATCCACCGGGACGAGCACCTAGCCGGTTGCTCACAAGAAGGCGAGCGAGACAAGAGTGCGAGTGGGGCAGGAGTACAAACGAGGTCTTCGCAGGCGCGAGTCCAGTTCCCCCGAGCCAGAGCCTCAAGGTCAACTAGCAAGGAGGCGAGCGAGTCAGAGGCTCGCCGAATGCTCGCAAGGAGGCGAGCGAGCCAGAAACTCGCCGAAGGATCGCGAGAGGACTGGCGAGCCAGATTTCTTCCAGAGTCGCCGGATCGATGAATCCGCTGATCATCCTATGATCGACCAGATTACCTCTTTATCCCCGTTGGCCTGTCATTAGCCTACCCAAACAGCGGAGTTCAGCTGTTAGCAGACCCATTTGGGGTGCGGCTAGTAAAATCAAAAGGTGGAATCCTGCTATTTGCAGGCCGGACCAGAAATTCTATAAATAGGAGCTTAAGGGCACCTTTGGAGGGGACTTCACTTCAGCTTCTCTCTCCTCAGGCTTCCTTTGGTTAGCATTTCCAGAGCTCTCCAAGGTGCCCGAGTCTCAGCTTTGGCTTGGGAGGGGAAGCGCTCAACGATCTTCCGGGTTACTGGAGGGACCTCCTCGCTGTGACTATGGTCTTAGTCTTCTTTCTAGTCTTCTGTCTATCTTCTCCGAGGGATCAGTAAGGGCTAACTGCCCCTCATCTAGGTGAGGGCCCGGAGCTCCACAAGAGACCGAGAAATCGGTTTCAACACAGCTGCTTTCACACTAAATTGAGTTCCGACAAAAACGGTTCAAAAGACACCATATGAGATATGGGCTGGGAAGCATCCTAGTATGTCTTTGATTGAGATTTGGGGTTGTGAGACATACGTGCGACGTCAAATGCCTGACAAGCTAGAACCCAAGTCAGATAAATGTTATCTTGTGGGATATCCTAGGGAAACCAAAGGGTATTACTTCTACCTGCGATTCGAGGGCAAAGTGTTTGTCGCAAGGAGTGTTTTTTTCTAGAGAAAGAGTTTCTGTCTAGAGAGAACACCAAGGTAGAACTTGAAGAGGTTCAAGAACCACAAACAATGAATGAACCAAAATTTGAACCTGAGCAAGAACTACAAATTATTGTAGCTGGAGAACCTCCTCAAGAAACATAAGTCCTACGTAGATCTGGTAGACCTAGAGTTGAGCCTGAGAGATATGGATTTCTCATGTCTCAAATAGGTAATGTGTTGCTTATGGATCATGATGATGAGCCTGCAACCTACCAAGAGGCTATGAATGGACCAGACTCCGAGAAGTGGCTTGAGGCCATGAAATCTGAAATGGACTCCATGTATGCAAACCAAGTTTGGATCTTGGTGGAACCACATGAAGGGGTACGACCCATAGGGTGCAAGTGGGTCTTCAAGAAGAAGACCGACATGGATGAGAATGTACAAACATTCAAAGGGCGACTGGTGGCTAAAGGTTTCAAGCAAATTCATGGTATTGACTATGATGCGACTTTTTTCCCTTTTGCTATGGTTAAGTCCATCAGAATTCTACTTGTTATTGCTGCGTATTATGACTACAAAATCTGGCAAATGGATGTCAAAACGGCTTTTCTTAATGGAAACCTCCTTGAGGAAGTGTATATGACAACCCGAGGGTTTTGTATCTCCAAATGAAGCCACTAAAATATGCAAGTTGGATCGATCCATTTATGGATTGAAACAAGCTTCTCGAAGCTGGAATCTGCGTTTTGATGAGAAAATCAAATAGTTTGGTTTCATCAAGAACGAGGATGAGCCTTGTGTTTACAAGAGGATTAGTGAGAGTATTGTCGTATTCCTGATATTGTATGTGGATGACATACTGTTGATTGGGAATGACATTCCAACCCTGCAAGCTGTTAAGAACAGATTAGAGGACTGCTTTTCTATGAAAGACTTGGGTGAAATAACTTATATACTTGATATTAAGATCTATAAAGATAGATCGAAGAAGTTGCTAGGTTTGACCAAAAGTACATACATTGAGAAGGTGTTGAAACAGCTCAACATGCTTGAGTCCAAAAAAGGATTCTTACCCATGTCACATGGTGTGAGTCTCTCTAAGGACCAGTGCTCTAAATCTTTGGAAGATAAGGACCTCATGATGTTGATTCCATATGCTTCGGCAATTAGATCAATCATGTATGCAATGTTATGTGCTCGACCCGATGTCTCGTATGCTTTGAGCATGACTAGAAGATATCAGTCAATCCCATCAATTTGGGTAAATCATTTAGCAACGAGCCTTGCTTTATATCTATCAAGAGTGTCATTCTGAAGATATTTGATAGTATATATTTATTTACATCCGACAGTATGACGCCCATGAGGAATATGAACAATTTTCCAAGTATTTTGATGTTGAAGAGCATGCATCTCCACCTCTATAGCTTTCTTCCAGTGAGGATTAGACATAACATTTGAAAAATTGTTAAGGATGGAAATAAAGGAAACTGATGCAAGATAAGTGTTACGCACACGCATTCGCCCAAGCAAACCCCTCTTAATGGCGAAATTTATTATTATTAATTAATTATTATTAATTAATTAATAATATTATTAATTATATAGCTAGTGTAAATTAATTGGTTAATTATTATTAATTGATATTGATCTAATTAATTTCTAAATTAATATTAATTGCACTTTCTTATTGTGCCCCCCCCCATCTATATAAGAGGGAGAGGTAGTAGTGTATGGGCTTCCTTGGGATCATTTGGAATTGGGCTCTCTCTACCTCTTGGAACTCTCTCCTCCCTACCTCACATGTATCTTGTTATGAATATTAATGAAATGTTGCTTAAAATGTTCGATTTGTGATCTTCTTTTACGGACGAATAAAGTGTGTTCGTAACAATTGGTCCGACTTGCTGGTCTCGCCTCTCGTCTCCTTCCCGGATTGTTCGACCCCTCTCACAATGGCCACCGTCCACCCCGCCGGAACTCACTCGCTGCCCTTGTTGTCGCCGGGGATCAGCCCCCGGATTGATTTGCCCGCCTTGGCTGCACAAATCCAGGCTACATACGCATCTCTCCACGCTAAATTCGACGGCCTCCACGCATTACATGACTTGGATACCGAGGTTTCCCCACTACCGCGGGTTCCCCTTGGCCCCGCTACCCGACGGAACTACCGGCCCTCGTCGATGACGCTCCTGCGCCCCTCCTCGATGAGGATCGGGAGCCACCACCACCCCACGTCAACGACGCACCGCCCCACGTTTCGACACTGGTGCTCAGCTTCCACGACTCCTCCACCCTCGTCGTCGCCTGGAACGACAGCCCCTGCTTCAACTCAAGACGGGATTGCCTCCTCACGCATGTGCTACAACTCAAATCCTGCGTTCCTTCACGTCATCCGACAGGCAGCCCGACTCTTCTCTGCTTCCACGTTGTCCGCCTCCTTCATTTCCAAGCCCTGCTGCCATCCAACGTCGCACCATTCTCGACCCGCCCATTACGAATCACCGCACTCTCTCCAACCTCACCAGCCCCGGCCCCGCCCTCTTCAGTCGGTGGCGCTCATCCTCCGAGTCGGAACTCACTCCAGCGGCCCTCGTGGACCAGCCCAGCCGCTCACCTCTGCTTCCGTTGATCCTTCCCCACGTCCTCATTGACACTCGTTCGGCTACGCAACTTACTCTCCTTGAACCGCACGCCCCTCATTTTTATTCCCCCGGAAACCCGCAACACCTCTCCCATCTCTCCCGACGTTATCTGCAAACTTTAAGTTGGGCAGTCACCATTTTTTCCCAAGCGGGCCCAACGAATTTCCGTGTCCCTATGTCCTTTCCACAGTCTCTATACGCCAACTTCCCTCCTCTCACTTACGGCCAAATTCATTTATTTGTCCCCACATTTCCTTGGCACTCTCCCACATTCCCCACCATCTTAGCTTTTCACAGCATGGAGACTGCACACCTACAGCCCCAGTTGTCTTTTTTCACCATTAGCCCCTAAAATCAACCTCCTCTCTCCCTTATCTTGTCGCATCAGCTTTTTGCCAAGTGGGCCCCACATATCCCTCTTTTCCTCTTATCATTTTTACAGCCACTACTTGAAAAAACTATCCTATCAGCTACTACAACAACCCCTTCTCTTCTCATCATCCATTAATAGCCCCTAAAACTTCACCCATATTTTTTCTTTCTGTTTCAGCCCTTTTTCATTTATTTTCCTCATTCCACAAGCAACTGCCACCCGTCATCCGCAACTATTTCCTCGTCTCCGTCAACACCATTATTATAGATCCCTCGACATATTGGAGGCTTGACCTTGAGGGCAAGGTCAATTTTCATGGGCGATGGTATGTTACGCACACGCATTCGCCCAAGCAAACCCCTCTGAATGGGACCACCGACACGCGCATATGGAAGCCACCTTGATACATTCACGGCGGAATTTATTATTATTAATTAATTATTTTTAATTAATTAATAATATTATTAATTATATAGTTAGTGTAAATTAATTGGTTAATTATTATTAATTGATATTGATCTAATTAATTATTAATTAATATTAATTGCACTTTTTTATTATGTGCGCCCTTCATCTATATAAGAGGGAGGGGTAGTAGTGATGTGCATCCTTGGGATCATTTGGAATTGGGTTCTCTCTCTCCCTCTCTTTCTAGATCACTCTACCTCTTGGAACTCTCTCCTCCCTACCTCACATGTATCTTGTTATGAATATTAATGAAATGTTGCCTCAAATGTTTGATTTATGATCTTCTTTTACGGATGAAGAAAGTGTGTTCGTAACAATACGATTTCAGTGATGGAGAGATAGAGTGATACCCAACATATTTATTAATAGGGTATCTGGTATGACCACTATGAATTTGGAGAGAAGAAGACAACTCCATAAGTGGTCTTGGTGTTTGGATCTGGCAGAGTGGTGGTGGGTGGTGGAACATGAGTGTGACTCTCTTGTTCAGTTCTTCTTACACACTTCCTTTAGTAGACTTGAAGATTCTGCCTTGTGTTGAAGACACACAGATCATTTGTAGACACTTCCTTTTCAACTGGAGTATTTGAGCTACTACGAGATAGAACATCTACGAGTGCTGAGAGAGGCGGCATCATACAACTCTCACTTTCATACTTATCTTGATATGTAACATTTTTCTCTTCTTCCGAATATTATGAAGTATGTTCAAAGAAGGTAACATCTTTAGATATAATCCTTCTCTGCAACAAACGTAATACTTATATCCCTTTTGGTTAGCAACATATCCAACAAAGACACATTTAATAGTTTGAGGACCCAATTTATCCTTATGTGATCCCACAATATACACAAAGGCAACACATCCAAAAATCTTACGAGGGAGATTGAATAACGAGAGATTTGGACATAGAATTTTTAGAGGATACTTCCCTTCCAAAGTATCAGATGCCATCCGATTAATTAGGTAGACATAAGTGAGAACTCCTTTATCTTACAGTCCCTTAGGGACATGCATCTCTTGTAATAAACAATGAGTAGTTTCGATAATGTGATGATTTTTCCTTTTTGCTACTCCATTCTGGTGAGGCGTCCCAGGACATGAAGTTTGAAAAATAATGTCATGGTCACCCAGGAACCTCTAAAGTTCCCCACCTGTAAATTCACCTCCATTGTCACTCTTCAGCATTTTAATTGAAGTACCAAACTGGGTCTGCACATAGTGGTAGAATAACCGAAATATATCATACACATCATTCTTCTTTTTCATAAGAAAAATCCAAGTAAAACGAGAGTAATCATCAATGAAAGAAACAAAATAGCAAAATTCATTTGCAGAGCAAATGGGAGAGGTCTAAATATCAGAATGTCTCAAATCAAAACATTTACTGTTAGGAGCATAATTGATTCTACAATGTTTTTCAAGTTCACAAGATTGACAGTCAATCCTGGTATCAGCAACATCAAAAGAGCTAGGAAAAGTAGACTTCAAAGTCTTCAAACTAGCATGCCCAAATCTTTTATGTCATAACATCAATCGATTGTACTTGAGGATTCCTGGGCACAAAAAGCAAGACTAGTGTCGATAACATAAACACCACCTGACTCATGTCCACCACCAATCGTCTTCCCACTCGCCAGATCCTGGAAAACCCAACGAGAAAAAAGAAGGTAAATGACACAATTCAGTTGTTTAGTTAAACTGCTCACAAAAAGCAAGTTGGTAGGAAATGAAGGAACAATCACAACAAATTTAAGGGAGATATTAAGTGAGATTTGGATAACCCCTTTACCAGTCACCGATGCAGAAGACCCATCAGTAAGTCTAACACCGTCAGATGCAAAAGAGAGAAGTAATCCCACTAGAAGATCCTGTCATATGGTCTGAAGCTCCTGAGTCAATGATCCAAGGAGTAGGCGATTTTATAGTAGATAGATAGGTAGTTTGAGTTTGAACATGAGCAGCAGTACCAGACATGTCAGGAACAATAGGTCTACCAACATAAGCCTTCAGGGCATTTAGCTCCCTGACTAAACTTTCATTTTTCGCCATAAGATGCCATGTATTTTCCAATGTGCCATACTTAACCGTTTGTGATCTTACATACTTTCCATCAGTGCCACAACTCCAACCCAGAGGAACCAAGTTGGGATGCAAGTTCCAACACTTATCTTTTCCATGTCCCTTCTTCCCATAGTGGGGACACTTCATCTTACTCTTATCTTCATGCTTTATATTTCTAGAGTTCAACTTCCTTTGTTCAGCTACAAGGGTTGATTTCTCATATCCCACATGCACATTAGTACAAATAGAGTTTATACGACTAGCTTCTCTCCGAATGTAATGGGCAACAATCTCCAAATCAGGAACAAAATCTCTTCCTAACATCTGAACTCTTTGAAATTCAAGCTCTAAAGGAAGGCCAAAAAGCATTTCAAAAACCCTACATTACATAAGCTCAGTTTTGTAATCTTCAATAGTCTGAATAATAGAGTATTGATCAATTTCTGCCCACTTACGAGTCAATTTACTGTAATACTCCTCGAAGTCATTCATACCTGTCATATGTATTTGTTCAGTTTGAAGTTGATAGGTCCTTGCCAAGTCCTTTTTATTTGAATAATTTCTTTCAATTAATTCACACATTTCCTTAGCAGTCTGACAGAATAAGAATTGACTTGCAATCTTGGGTTTCATAGAGTTGACGAGCCAATTGATCACGATAAGATTCTCACCTTCCCATTCCTCGTAAGAGGGGTTAATCTTGCTTGGAGTCGGTTTGGATCCTGTAATAAACCCAAGTCGTCGATGGCTCCCAATGAATATTTGCATAGATTGCGCCCATAGGAGGTAGTTCCTCCCATTTAGTTTGATGTGAGTCACGCCATGAGTGAAATCCACATTTGAACTTCCTCCACCATAGTATTTTGATTGATCAACAGTCCCTTCAGGAACATTAATGCTCTTTAGTTTATCCCCCATGAGAGCGCACAAAAAACTTCCTTCAGGAAGATCAGGACTCAAGCAGCAGAAGCAAGGCAACAAGGATGAGAGGCAACTAGGCGTTCTGAAGCTCTAGATATTCCTAACGGAATGAAAAACACGACAGGAACAATCACCGAAAGAGTGTCGACTGCGGAAGACAGGGGAAGTGGCAAAAATAGGCCTTGCAGAAGCAGGAGGAGACCTCACAAACGACGATCAATCAAGGAGAAGACGACTGATTGATCGAGGATGCGCAAAAGATGATCTATCGAGAAGAACGGACGATCCATGATCGCAACCAAACAAAATCGCATAGAACACGAGCCGCCAGAAGAACGAAATCCGACGGAGTTCCCGATCGAGGGAAGAAGAAGAACAAAGAAAGATGATCGAGCCTTCAGGTTGACGTCGACGAGGGATTAATCCTCTCTGATACCATATTGGAGAACACACCTTTAGGTTTTGATTTTCCTTAATTCTTTCTGCTCCTATGCCTGATCGATCCAGTCCTGGGTTAATACTTCCAACATGGATAGTCACCCCACGGTGATTCTAAGGTAGCTTGCCTTTTAACATAAGCTAGATGCTACACCAATGAATGCTAATCTCAAACTCTCTGCTCACGAGTATCTCTGATCCTCTTCTACCAAATTCCGAGTATTATCGTTAGTTGGTTGGAAAACTTATCTATCTAACTGTCACTCGACCGAACATCTCATTTGCTGCCAGTATTGCTAGCCAGTTTATGCATGCTCACCGAATGCCCCACCTTTAGGTTGTTGAGCGCATACTTCGATATTTGAAGAATGTTGTTGGTTAGGGGCTTGTGTGTAGGTCTTCGTCTTCTCTCTCGTTGATTGCTTACTCTGAAGCTGACTATGTAGACTTTGTAGATGATCGCTGGTCTACGAGCGGATTCTGCACCTTTCCTGTAGTAGCAAGAAACAGTATGTTGTGGCCTTCTACTAAAGATGAGTATCGATCGATGACCCATTCAGTTTATGAGCTTATTTGGTTGTGAAAATTTGTTATGGAACTTAGCGTGGTTCTCACCACTCCCGCGGTCCTCCACTGTGATGATAAAGTTGCTATTCATATTGCTGAGAACCCAGTATTCCACGAGCGCAGTAAGCATATTGAAGTTGATTGTCAGTTCATTAGGGAATATGTCCCATGACATCTCTAGTCCCCGATATCCTCACCAAAGATTTGCCCGGTCCACTTTATTTCAGTTTGTTTCGAAGATTGGAGTTTACAATCTCTATGCTCCAACTTACGGCGGAGTATAACGGATATAAATTATGCTACCTAGCTATATATAAGTTTTGCCCCACATCGAGTAGGGAGATGCATGCCCCCTCCCCTTGTGAATGGGTATGATGTATGCACAAGTGAAATAAGATTGAATTATTCTGCAGTGTGATTCACCTCGTTGTAAGTCGGCTCGGCACAACTAGGATTAGCCCTACCCAATACAAAATCTTAAGCCAATAGATGTGTCCAACATATATTTTGTAGGCCCAAACCTATTGTATCCCTAGGCATATGCCCATCTTATACAAGGGTTTTCAAATCATTCTCAAATTCCAGTTGCACTGGGTATTATTTTTTTGTTGAGATAGTTGTTGGAAAAGTATATGGAGAAGAGGAAGATTCTTCATATGTTTTGATTAACATTAGTAAAACTTATGATTGAATGCCTCTAGAATTTTTTTGATGCATGTTAAAGAAAGAAATCATTGTCAAAGATGTGTTTAAGGTGATATATTTTCATGGAGCATTAGCTAATATTAAAAGTGTGTCAAGAGTAAAGAGTTTCCAATCATAGGAAGATTACTTCAAGAATGATCAATATTGAGTCCATATTGTTTTGTATTCGTTGCAAAGATGCTGGCCAAAGATTTTACGGATGAGGTGGCTTGGTGGATTGTTCTCATAAATATTACTTGGAATTACATTTGTCAAAATAACTGAATTTTGTACAATGACGAAAAAGATCGTTCGAACATGTACATCGGAGACCATTAGAGGCACCTGTTAGGTGTTGCGAGAGTTTAGTCACTAGACGTGTTAAACGGGGGAGGGGTAGACCAAAAATGACTTGGAATGAAACTAAAAGGAAAGACATGATGTACTTAGGCATTAGTGAGACTATGATTAAAGATAGGGCCTAATGGCGACAAAAGATCCATATAGCCGACCCCACCATGGTGGGATAAAGGCTTGAGTGTTGTTGTTGTTGTTGTTGATGAAAATGTTTGGAAGATTGACAGACTTAGATTTAGTTGACGGATATAGATCTAAGGTTTAATTCATAGTATTCAGACTTAATTTCAACCTAAAAGCTTAGGCCTGTAGACTACCACATATAATTCTTACACATTGTTTAACCATATCAATATGGGACTAGTCCTAAAAGCAAATTTCTGATGTTACACGATGATCTGCAGCAAGAGCAAACTCTATTTCTTGGTCAATTGTGGAGTTGTCTTCAAATTTATTTGTAAACTGCCTTTTATTTTTATTACTTTTGTACCATGAACATCATCTTTAGGTGAATGTAGCTGAATATAAGAAAATTTTACTGAAGCTTCTATTTGGTGGTACTATTTCCCTATTGTTTTTTATGTTCTAAGAAACTGTCGCATTTAAAGTGCCTAAAGTGATGCTAATTCATATTTTATGATTACTGCTTTGAGTTATAGGTGGGGAAAATACCAACTCGAGGAAGAAGCTACTCTTGGCCGAGGAAAACGCTTAAGAAAAGCAGTTTCTTACAGGGAAACTTTTACTTCCATTCCCACTGTAACTTTGATTGAGGTGCGTACTCCAATGTTACAAAACCAACTTTATGAAGATGCATTTCTGATGTTATGTAATTTTGAGTTTACATCCCCTTTAGAGGACTTGTAATAGTTTCCCTGCATGGATGATATTAACAAAAGTTTTCCTATGCAACTATGTACGTCAGTTGGTGTTATTCATAGAGGTTTAGTTCACCATATGTCACCAGCAATTTACTCCTCCCTATCCCAAACATCTTATTTGTCTATTTTAATGAAGTTTTGATTGTTTTTTCTGGTGGATTTTGTTGTTCACTTTTATCATTTTGAGCCTCAAATCACAATCTCACCTGATTAACGTTCTTAGTTTACTAAAGAGCCATCCTTTCTTAACATATCAAGTTGTCGATAAGTCTGTAATTCTGGTTGCTAGATGTGATAAATATTGAGCAATGATATTAGCAGTCCTATTTTTTGTTATTCGTACCTCAAAAAAATCTGAATCCTATCCCTTACTCTACTCCCATCCTTCTCGTTTTAATTGAACCCTATCGAACCACTCCGCTTGCTTTCATGCGCCGTCCTCCTGCCAGCCCGATCGGATTCTACGTCAGTAGTACGTCCCACCGTCCTCTGACCAGACCCGACTGAAGGTGGAGAGGTGTTCTCTGCCCCCTGATCCCCCGTCCCTCTGACCAGCGCCTCTCCAGGCTTCTTTCTCCGATCGTCGCCCGTCCGACCAGCATTGCAAACCTTCTCTGATTTCCCATCCGTCCGACCAGCGCTTCTCCAGGCCTTCTTCTCCGATCGCCGCCCGTTTGACCAACGCTCCGGGCCTTCCTCTCGGATCTCCGCCCGTCCGACCAGCACTCCAAGCTTTCTTCTCCGACCGCCGCCCGTCCAACCAGCGCTTCAGGCCTTCTTTTCTGATCGCCGCCCATCCGACCAGCCCCGAGCAGTTAGATGCTGTTCCTGTCCGTCTGACCAGCAAGCTTCAATCCATTCATACTTTTATTGTAGGAATATTATGCATTAAGCCGATGAAACTTTAAAACAGTCAGCTGTGAGAAGGTTCCCTAAGATGCAGTTGTTAAACTTACAGTACTCCCATTTCTGCCTTCACGAGAGCCTCAAACTCATCATCAGTGTACTCTCTAATTGGAAATAATATTTGCTGGGTTGATGTTACGAACAGAATCTTCGACGAGCGACCCACTCAATGTGATGCGCGTGAGAGAGAGTTGAGGAGCCTCAATGCTCAATATGATCCGACAGAAAGAGCGAACTCAAGGCGAAGGGCATTGCATTTCCTTCATAATAAGATATACATGTGTGAGAGGTAGAAAGAAAGAGAGTCTTATGGAGAGAGCAAGAGTAAAGTAGAGAGAGCGAGAGATCTAGAGAGAGAGAGAGCCTAGTGCATAAGTGATCCTCCGGGATGCCTAAACACTCGTGCCTCTCCCCCTTATATAGACGAGGGAGGGAATATAAAACAAATACATAATACTTTAATTAATATAACTAACCAAATTAATATTAGTTAATACTCACTAATTAATATTAATTAATTAATATATTATATTCCACCATAAATGTATCATGGCGGCTTCCATATGCGCACTCCGGTGGTACCTACGAGTGGTTCCGCTTGGGAAAATGTGTGAGCGTAACAATTGAACTCACTGGAAGTTTGCCTTCCTGTAGATCCTAACAACGGGAATCATTCATCTATTTGATAATTAATGGCAGAATAGTTTATATCTTGCTTTGCAACAAATATAATTAATGCGTCCATCACTTGCCCCTACCAACCCCGAGTAGCTTTTATTATAATCTCTTTTGCATATTACTTTCATATTTTTTTGTAATGCGGATAAAATATCGGACTGCGGATAAGTTTTTTTTGATTGCGAATAATTACGGACTGTGGATAGTGAGAATAAGACTGCTAATATCATTGCTATAAATATTTCTTGGAATTGATACCATGTAAGTTGTCATATATGAACTATATTATCTACTTGTAGCAATGAGAAGTCAAGAAATCACAAACTTAATCTTTTTGAATTGGTTACTAGATTTATGCTAGTTTTCTCCACGTTTAAACATTTTAACGTTGATTATTATTTATTTTCTTTCCTTTCACTTACTTTTTTTAGACTGTTAATGAGGAAGAACCCATGAAGGATTACAGTCCTGCTGGCCGAGCCCTCAAAGAAAAATAGTGAGTATCTTGTGCTTCTTGTTTTCATATTGTTCTTGTTAAGTCACTAACTTTTACCCATAATCAGCATGAAGCTTCGTGCCAGACAAAAGGAACGGATTTCAAGAAGGCACACGGTGGAAGTTCATTCTTCTGGCGAGGGAGCTGAATCATCGCTGCAATCACCTGTTCCTGATAGCAATGAATTGAATTGTGCCGATTCCAATGTACATTCAGAAGATTCAAGTGAGCTTGATCCTTTGACGGCTAAGTACTCAGATTATTCCACAAGTAAACTGGGAAGGACCTCGAAGCATGATTACAAGAGATATCATGGAAGTCATCTCAGTCTTTCAGTTAGATCTCAGGGAGTTTCTTCTGATACTGTTCCACCAAATTGTGTGCCTTCAAGTGTTTTTTTACCTGTTTTAGGGCTCTGCGCTCCAAATGCTAGTAGAAGAAATTCAACTGCTCGTAGGAATTCGACGAGTCGAATTTTGAACTCTCCTTTTAACCATCCAACAACAAATAATGACCAAAGGGGAACATCCATTGGTCTTCCAGAGTTTCCATTTGCACCTGTTATTGCCGGGGAAACTTCTACTAGCAAGAATATTGCTGGTCAAGAAACCACAGATCTGTCAGTACTAACAGATACACCTGGAGAGGCACTGCATCGCCGCCTAAAGAATATCATTCCAGACAGCTACTTTCCGTTTGGCCCTGTCCGTTCTGATTTTTCTTGCTTTTTACTTTTTTTCATAACTGTATGCCTTGATTTGATTTAAATATTTATCGTTTCATGGTAGAAAACTATGATTAACTCGTGCTTCTTCACGTGCAGCCTCCACTTCCAACCTCTGGGAAATGCTCGTCGGATCTTAGTGAAAATTTGGGTGCTTCTTTCTCTTCATTTCGAGAAAAGATGGGTCTTTCGAACTTAGTTTCCGATGAAGTGGCTCTGAAGTTTGCAATTCCATCTGGATGTTCGATGAAATTACACACAGACTTCTTACCAAACCTGTCACTGTGCTCCAATATGAAAGTTGAAAATGGTTGTGGTAAAGACTTACCAAATGTACCTTTATGGCAAAGTTTTGAACCACAATTCGAAGATGCGCTTAAGCAAAAACAGGTGATGGCTGAGCTGCCTTCAATGCTGAACCTCGGTCTATTGCAAACTGGGCACTCGATACCTGAAAATCATATGAAGGTTCTTGACAACACAATGATTAAATCTCAAACTGATGGGCAGAAATATTTGAAGAGGAGATTGAAGGTAGATGCATGGTCAGAAGACGAACTAGATGCCTTGTGGATCGGCGTCCGTAGACATGGAAAAGGTAATTGGGATGCTATAGCTCGAGATCCGAAGTTGAAGATCTTAAAACACAGATCTGTCGAGGAATTATTGTCAAAGTGGAACGAGGAGCAACATAAGATAATGGATGCACCTTTACCTTCGCTAAAAATGTCCAAATCTGCATCATTTCTTGGTCTGTCCGATGGAATGATGGCACGGGCATTGCACAGCAGCAAATTTGCGAGTCCTGGTACAGAACTGCCCAAATTTCGTTCTCATCTTACCGATATTCAGCTGGGTTTAGGCGATGTGATACCTACCTTCCCTTTCCTCGAGCCATCTAGTCACTCAGGAGCAGCTAGTGAGAGCCTTCCACTTCTTCCATGTTTGCAAAGTGACAAGCTTGATCCAAATAGTTTTGGCAATTATTTTGTAGGACCTGCAGAAAGATTTGGGAGGGATAATTTACCTTTGGAGCAACCTTTCAATCACAGTTTTTACTCGGGCAGTATTGGAGCTTCAGGGATGAATTTTTCAAGCAATTGTAGTTTACAGCAAGATGATGATGTCTCGGCTAGAAATAAGCGTATGAAACTTCCTTCTTTGCTGGAGAAATCACTGAGCTACTTACGTGAAATCCAGAGTATTCACTCCGAGGAATCCAGAATGGGACAGCTGTGTGATGTTAAAAGAAAGCAGGTTGCCTCTCTGGTTGGCGATATTCCCGGCATATCTAAAGAAAACAAGCTGCCTCATTGGCTTCGAGAAGCTGTCAGTGCTCCAAGACCCCTAGAAACTGCACTACCACCATCTATTTCAGCTATATCACATTCTATTCGTATTCTTTTTGGTGAAAATAAAGTCACAATCCCGCCATTCATAATCCCTGGAGCTCCCACATCGCTTCCTAAAGATCCAAGAAAGAGATTGAGAAAGAAAAGAAAGGTGAATAGGTTTCGGCACGCAATTCCTGAAAATTCAAGCCCTACAGGAAACACAGATGTTATTGCTTCGTGCTCTATTCCTGCAAAATCACCCTTGATGGGAGCCTCTTCTCCTTCAGCACCACCACATGTGCAATCCTCTATTCATCCGTCTTCTTCACTGGAAGAAAACATCAGTTCTTCAGCAGTACGTATGCCATTCTCTATTCCTCCAGCACCTACACTTTTTTCATGTAGAATTTCCTCAGCACCATTAGTGGCACCATCCTCCATTCCCATACCACCGTCATTGCTACCATCCTTCGCCACTTCATCACTTCCATTGATGTCCTCCTCTCTTCCTCCAGTACCATTGATGTTTCCATTCAAATTTCCTCCTTCTCTACCAATGATGTCTTCTTCCATTCATCAGTCGCAATCCTCTGCCCCATCATTACCATCTGCCATTCTTCCAGCTTCAACATTTTTGTCGTCCTCTTCTCAGTCTTCATCATTAATGTTTGGCTCAATTTCTCCTGTATCACCAATAATAAACTGCTCCATCCCAGCAGACTCTCCGCCTATGTCATGCACCATTCCTCTGGCACCACCATCGACAGGATATTCGCCAGGTCTTACCAGAAACATCCTTCCTTCTCTGAACTTGAATTTGAATTTGCCAACTTCATCATCATATGGTACCCAAGGAATGCAATCACATGCAATCCCATCACCTTCTCCTGCAGCGCGCATGGATCATACACTGTCAATGTCTGACGTACCTATCACCAGCAACCAGAATTTAGAATGTCCCGCATCGGACAATCCTGGATATTCTCAAGTTGGAGTGGATTTGATTGGGGACTTCAATTACATCCCATATGAAACAGAAGGTAGCTATGAGCTCACATGTAGGCTGCCGGGGGAAATGGAATGTTGAGCAGATTGCATCATTGCATGTACAGAGTGGAGAATTGACAATGAGAGTCAGATTATCTCTGGCTAACACAATAAAATATGTACTAGAGTGTTGGTTAAAAACAATTGTTTGAGATGAAAAAAAGTGAGCAAGAATCTTGGACATCTTTCGTTAGTTTTGCTAAAGCAATATCGCTAAGGTTTCATTTCTAACGTATTTTAGCTGATAGATTTATCATTTTAGTTGCTAGCATGACATAGAGTTCCTTTGTGTCGCATAGGCAAGTGAGTGGAGACATCTAATTGTAAATTTTCACAATTAGAAATATATAGTTTTGGGTTTGTGCTTTTATTGGATATTTTTGATCCTCACAGGTCGATTTTATGTCGGGGACAATTATTTTGTACATTTTTTAATGTAACAAATACTTCTCCTGATATAGAGTTCCTTCTTTCCAATAATATTTGATTTTGACTGTTTTGGTTTTCAAATTAATTTATGTATCTAGTTGAATAATATTTCTGTTATTTTCAAGCTACTAAATTTTAAGCTCTGTTTAAGATTCTGGTAGAACGCTGTTGCGGCACCCGGCAAATCCCACCAGAGGCACGCTAAACGGAGGAGCTTAGCGACGCTCATTCCATGGCTATGTACAAATCAAATTCCGCCTATGTTGCACTGCTCTGGACCAGATATCTGTACCTCCGGTGGCATTCACTATTCACGCCCGATCTCTTAATGAGAGCCTTGCGGATTCAAAATGAGTTATTCCATGATCTTTCTAAGCAGTTGCTTAGCTCACTGAGGTGATTAGTTTATTATCTGTTATATTACTGAAGATGAATGAATAAATTCTATACTTTTTCTTTATATATTTTTTCAGTAGCACTACATGCTTATACAAAATAGTTCCAGAACCTTTTATTATCTTTTGTTTCTAAAGATGCACAAGTTTGTTGTAGGTTTTCTCTGACCAACTGTTTACTTATTCTTCCTCAAATTTCTATTGGTTCATTTGTTTTGAGTGTTAATAACTCTTACCTTGTGTTCAAATAGAGCTGGGAAATATTGTGATTCTTTGAAAGGATCGCTCGTGGTTGTATTAATTGTTTATGCTCTGTAACCATGTTGTTAAAAACTCAGATAATCGGGTCTGAATTCTGCACCCATGAAGACGACGGAAAAATCTCCTGGAACCAAACTATCAAAAAATGACGTCCAAAAACCTGCTACAGTTTTTAAGGGGAGGAAAAACGAAATCTTGAAACTGAAATTCAATCAGAGGGAGAAGAAGATAAACAAAGACAATTTAATTTCCTTTTCTTTTCTAAAGAATTCAACACTTATTTATTTTTCTCAATTTCTTCATTCTCAAATGCAAACAATCACATGGCATTTAATAGCCACAAAACTCACGGTTACAAAACTAACTTACAGGTACCACGATTACCACCATGGAAGGAATCCACGTTTGCGCCATTTACAGACCGCTTGCGGCATAACTCAACAGACAAACACACCTACCGATCGGTACGCTACCCGATCGGCGTTCGCAATTCGGCTTCACCGCCTGGTCGACGTTCGCCGGTCGGCTTCACTGTCCGATCGGCGTTCGCCGGTCTGCTTCACTGCCCGATTGGCGTTCGCCGTTCGACTTCACTGCCCGATCGACTTTCTCCCGTCGGCTTCACTACCCGTTGGCGTTCGCCGGTCAGCTTAACTGCCCGGTCGACTTTTGCCAATCAGCTTCACAGCCAGGTCGGTGATCGCAGGTCAGCTTCACTGCCAGGTCGGCGATCACCGATCAGCTTCACTGCCCGATCGCCGGTCGGCTTCACTGCCCGATCGCCGGTCGGCTTCACTGCCCGATCGCCGGTCGGTTTCACTGCCCGATCGGCGTACGCCGGTCGGTTTCACTGCCCGATCGGCGATCGCCGGTCAGCTTCACTGCCCGATCGGCTTCACTGCCCGATCGGCAATCGCCGGCCGGCTTCACTGCATGATCGGCGATTGCCGGTCGTCTTCACTGCACGATCAGCGATCGCCAGTCAGCTTCACTGCACGATCGGCGATCGCCAGTCGGATTCACTGCACGATCAGCGATCGCCAGTCGGCTTCACTGCACGACCGGCTTGCCCCAACTTTGAGTTTATTCACATTAATATTATGTTTGCCTGATAGATGTGCTATTTTCCCTTTTGTACATACTTTTGATGATTTACCCAAGAAATTTAGTTCACTGTGGCAGCATCGGTTCTTACTGCATGGTTTTCTGTTAAATAAATTTTGTAGCATGGAGCGTATTTATTCTACCATTGAGGCAGCAAGAGAGTATTTTCTCCATACATTTCCTGTACTGATACAAGCGGTAATGGTTGAGAAAGTGGTATACAATTGATCCAACCCTCATTTATGTTTCTGTTGAGCTTGAGTAAGTTATTTTCACAATGTTGCTTGAAGTTTCATTTTCTAATATGCGACTGCGGTTTTCTTATGCTTGAAGAATTACTATTTTTATCTTTTGGAGAGCACTTCTAAGATTCATGATTTCTCTTTAATTTGATTTCTTTAATTTTTGTTTTAGCTTAATAAATTATATCACCTTGTTTGTACATCTAATATGTTTAATCAGTCTAATTTCCAGTTAGACTGAAATACATCCCGTTCACATCAACTGTTTTGATTTAGGTTCCATTTGAATTCATCCTCGCTGTGTTTTAGATTCGATAGTAGATTTACTTCTTTTCATTGTGACTAGGATGTTTGTCTAAATTTGGGAGAATGTCAGGTTGCTACCATCAATATTTACCCAACTCATTATCAAATTCGACGGTACCCGAGATGTTTTCAGAATGTCTAATAGATGTGATTCGTGCCTTGACAATAGAAGAGATACTTGGTGTTACGACTTCAACTAGTACTCTGAGATGATGGTCTATCATGATTAAGATTTTGATAAGTTGATTCACGTAACCATAACAATGAGATGATAAAATGAAGGCCACTATCGATATGGAGGATGGTAAGAGAAATTGATCGGTGGATGCAATGAGTTGCTAAGGAGATGTTAAACACATTATTGCCCGATCGAAGAACTTGAGTGCACTGATGACTTAAGAAACTGCGAGTGACAGATCTTGAGAACAACTGGAGCTAAGAATGGTTGGAATGAAAATGACTGGAGTTCAAGAGCTGTGAGAACTGAGAATGAATGAGCAACTGCAGTTTTAAGAGACATGCAATTCTTGGAGATGAATGTTTGATTTCGAGACTCATGAGAACAACCACAGAATTGAAGCTCACTGAAATGTTGATATTCTCAGAGATGGCGATGACTGGAGGGTTTCTATCGAATGGGGTACTATGGGGAACCTACTGTAGTTCTTGGAGAAAGGAGATCTCAACAGAATTGAAGGACGATGCTGGAGGTTTGGTGCTCAATAGAAGGAAATATTATGGCTCGAAGGACGCAAGGAACACAAAAACATTGCGGGATGGCTAGGTCATCTTACTGTTTATTAGATTGAATGATATGTTTACTTTTTTCATTTGAGGGTCAAAAGTTTGTTTGAATTTGGGAGATCATGAGGCTGCAATCATTGATATTAACCAACACGCTATCAGATCCATATGTATACTTGTCCTAGACGTTTATTTGAGTCATTAATCTATATTATTAATAAGGGAAGCCACCTCTTTGGTATCCCTTTTTCTTTTCCAGTTAAACTGAAATACACCCATATCACATCAATTGTTTTGATTTATGTTCCATTTGAGATCATCCTCACTGTTTCCTAGATTGGGTTATAGATTTACTTTTTTCATTTGAGACTCAGAAGTTTTACCAAACCCGTTATCAGATCCATCTATATACTTGTCTGCGAGAGGTCTATTTGAGTCATTAATCTATACTATTAATAAGATAAGCAACCTTTTTGGTATCCCATTTTCTTTTCCAGTTAGGCTGAAATACACCCAGATCTCATAAACTGCTTTAATTTATGTTTCATTTGAAGTCATCTTCGCCGTTTCTTACATTTGATGATAGATTTACTTTTTTCATTTGAGATTTAGAAGTTTGTCTGAATTTCGGAGAACGTCAGGCTGCTACCATCAATATTACCCAACTCATTATCAGATCCATCTTTTATATTTTCTGTCAGAAATCTATCTTTTATCTTTTACCCACAATGGAAGTAAACATATTAGTAACATAACCTTCTTCAAAAAGGTCTAAAGGATAAGCCACATAAGCAATATATTGATTTTCCTCCCCAACAACGGCCTCGATGTGGTAGCATCGTCCAAAAAAATTTGGCTATTAGCAAACCACCATTTTTGCAAATGCCATAAACGATTTTGTTATTAGCAAACCATGATTTAAAAAAAAAAATTTCTAAGCAATTATGCAAATATTAGGTCCCACAAAATTTGATATGAAGAGCTTTTCCAAAAAAGTTTGAATGATATGAAGAGCTTTTCCACCATGTTAATATGAAACCTTTCAACTTCTCCAAATAAGTCCTACAATCTGCAAAAAGGAAGAGCCAAAAACATTGTGAATAATTCATAAATAAATTTAAAAAATTTAAATATGAGCATAAGTGATGCGGAAGGGAGACGCAGACCTGCGGCGGAGGACGAGTTTTGGGCCCGTTTGGGGCCAATTGGCCACCTGCCATATATGGCATCTCCAGATCGACAATCCGACTCTACGGATGCGTCCATCTCGTCGTTTACCTACATTTTGATATAATATATTGTTGCGTTTCAGTTTTATTTACTGTAATCGAGCTCTCCGCATCCCCGACCAATCATAGTCATTGATGTCAGAGTGCCCTAATTATGTTTTATTATAAATAAGAGGCATGGTGGCTGCTTGGAGGCTATTGCAGATTTTGGAGAGAATAATCCCGAAATCCGGCGATTCCCTCACGGTAACGACTCTGCGAGGCCCTAGGTGACGACTCCTACATGGTTATCTTCCTCCCCAAGGTATCTTCTAACCCTAACCTTCATTTTCCCCCTCCCTAAGCCCTAGACACTACCCACACCCTTGCTGTTTTCTACCTAGCAAATCCACATCCGCCCCTATCTTGCCGTTTTCCCTCCCAGCAAGCCCAGATACGAATTTTCCCCAACTGTTTCCACTCCTAGGAGGCAGATCCGTGGTCTGCCCTCCCTGCTCCTTCACCCAACCCCCTTGCCACCCTTCCAGCAAGCCAAAAATCACCGCCCACCCCTCTCCAAGCCCGCCGTCACCTGCAACAGCGCCACCGCCCAAATCTCCAGCCAACTGCACCTCCTCACAGTCAGCAGCCCCCTGCTGTCCACTCCTCCATGTCCCTTTTCCGCATTCAACCCCTCCCCAGCCCCAACTTTCTATATCCAGACCCCTACCTTCCAAAATCAACTACTTCCCCTCAGATCCAGCCCTCACCTTCCAAATCCATCCGCCGCCACTCAGATTTCCGCCGGATCTCCCTTCCTACAACAACCCCGCTACTTTGTGAGTTTTATTGGTGCATGGACCTTTATTTTTAGCATTATTATATGGTATTGACTTGTGCTCAATTGGATCTATAGCTTCGTAGTGTTTTGTTCTGGATTATTTTGTAATTTGCAGGAACTATTCGCCGCGTGCTTTTGCTTTGGTCCTCCACGCGGAGGAAAGCCTAAGCATGCTTGCCTAAAGAAATAATTGTCTTGCTTAAAATTTATATGCGTGAGATTTAATTATTTATTAACTGATTTTGATTTCTCCGTCGGGCTTTGCATGCATGTCATATAGTGTTCAATGGTATTGGATTTACTTTTTCCGCACTTCACATTAGGGTTGCATGTTAGTCGTGCACCCACGTAGCCTACCATAAATCAGTTGGTATCAAAGCTAGTTTTGGGCTACATTCATAAACGTAGTGGTAGGTCATATAGTCTTTAAGTTCATCAATGGCTAGTTATCATCGTCATTCCTCTCCTTTATTTGGGGATCCTGAGTCTACCTATACCTGATTCCATAGAGCCTCTTTAGAGAAATCCTCATGTTATTACAATGATTATTATCGCTCGTTGCATGTCACTTCCAGGTATCGTGTCGACCTCTCGATGCGATACCACTATGCGAGAGACGATCACTATGATGAATACCGTTATCCTTATTCCTGCGCTCGAGCGAATCGTGTAGATCCTTCGACACGACTCGATTATCTTAGGAATAATTATTACGAGGATCATCATTTTGAGAGAGATCTAGAGTGTATGTTTAATATTGTTGCCCATCTTTTGACGGTTCATCGAGTCCTGAGTCTTCCAGTTATTGGCTCGTAGACATGAAATATTATCTTGATTATTTTGAGTTATTCGGTGAGCGACGCATTAAATTTGTGAAACTTAGACTTCTAGATCAGGCGAGAGCATATTGGTTTAGCATTGAGAGGGACCTGCGAGCAAGATCGTCTTGACCGCATCATTAGTTGGGTGGAGATGAAGTGTATTTTATGTCAGAGGTATTTACCGACATCATATTGAAATCGCTTATTCGAATAATTATTTTCCCTTCAGCAAGGATCTAGTTCTGTCATTGTCTCTCGCCGAAGTTAACTGGATCTCGAAGCCATTGTTGCTTCAATGATCGGTTCCAAGTCTCGCCAGTCAAACTTGTACTTGTTACGCCTCCAGAGGCGATCCGCTACAAGGGACAACAATATGGGCGCAGGCCAAAGGAGAGCGCGGAGCAAGACCGGGCTGAACCATCCGGTTCAGCCCGCCAACATTAAAGCCGCAACATGGGGTTGAACCACACTGGTTCAGCCACTGGGGGGGGGGGGGGGGGGGGGGGGGGGGGGGGGGGCGGACAGCCCCCTTGACTCCGTGGCTATAAATACCCCTGGGTCCCTTGGAGTGACCATCAAGCATATTATTCAGGTATTCTTCTCCTTCTTCTCCTCTAAACCCTAGCCGTCTTCTCCTCTAAACCCTAGCCGTCTTCCTTAGCCTCTCTCCCTCTCTTAGCATAAAAATTGGTATCAAAGCATCATCCTCCTGCCATGGTGAACACCCGCTCCGACGCCGATATCGCACGACTAGCAACATTGGAAGAAAATTATGTGGGTTTAACGGACACCGTCGCCGCCATCGAAGACCGGGTGAGGAAATCTTCGGAGCAACTTGAAGAACGCCTGGACACCCGCATGGAGGAACTCAAGGCTCTCCTCGTTCAAAGTTTGAAGGGAAAGGCGCAAGTCCAAGAGGGATCGGAAGGGGAAATCTCAAATCAGCCACCCGGATGCACTGTCCAGGGAACGGAAAGGGGTTTTCCGACCGGATCTGACGTCGGGGGGTCCCGATGGACCGGTGGCCAGCCGAGGAAGACCGGAGAGGGCCCGGAGGGCTGGCAGGGGGTCGGCGGGCAGCCTGCGGGTGCCTGGGAGGCGGGCGGAACCCGTGCGGTTCCGCACAGGTCGACGGACTCGGTCCGCCTACCGCACGCTCCAGGGGCTTTTCTAGCCCCATTTTCGACCTATGGGGGTGACATTCCACTCGGATGGAACCCTCCAGAGCAAACGACAGCATTCCCTCGGCCGTATGGAACATCCAGAGCGCCGATGGGGACAGAAATGTGGATTTTGCCCAATCCAAGAGCTTTCGGACCTCCTCTGGGGTTTGGAAATGCAAATCAAGGGGCCGAGTGCCCTCCACCAGCCATGCATCAAGGAGGGGGACATCCTGCGACAGACGGTTGGGGAGGCGGGTACTATCCCGAACCCCAAG
Source organism: Dactylorhiza incarnata (assembly GCA_033032865.1). Taxonomy (NCBI): domain Eukaryota; kingdom Viridiplantae; phylum Streptophyta; class Magnoliopsida; order Asparagales; family Orchidaceae; genus Dactylorhiza; species Dactylorhiza incarnata. The sequence goes on along the minus strand of JAWHQI010000481.1, from coordinate 544,624 downwards.
GGCGTCCAAACGCGCCGATGGAGCAACGACGACCGATCGCACCGGGACAAGAATATGGGGGACACAGCCCATGGAACCAAAGAGCTTACATGCAACCGAAGCGAACCCGCATGAACTTTCCTAGGTTCAGAGGAGGCGGGGTCGCGTTGGAATGGGTGCGAAAGACAGGGTTATTCTTCAATTACCAGGAAATTCCGGAGGGGCAATGGGTGCAGTTAGCGGCCTTCCATCTGGAAGACGACGCTTACCAATGGACACAGTGGTTCCAACGTGGACGGGCATACACCCCATGGACGGAATTTGTGGAGGCCTTTTTCGGCCCGTTTCGGGCCCCTGGAGTATGTGGACGTCGAGGCCACACTACAGAAGCTGAGACAGAAGGGGACTGTGATAGAGTGCCGTACTGAGTTTTAGCGGCTGGCCAATCGGGTCAACTGGGAAGAGAAATCACTACTGAGTTGTTTCGTATCTGGTCTGAAGGATTTCTTGCGGGATGAGGTACACGCTTACATGCCACGCAGCTTGAGTCACACCATCAGTCTAGCCCGGATTCAGGAGGAGCGTTTCAACCATCAGAGGAACCATACCACTACCCGGTCCACTCCTGCCCCGACGACCGCCAGGAGGGAACCACCGGTGACGGGATGACCGACGGTGACGCGGTTGACTTGGCCAGAGTTGCAAGCAAGGAAGGAGAAGAGGTTGTGCTTCAACTGCGATGAGAAGTACGACCCAGGGCACAAATGTCAGAAGGTATAGGTTTTTATGTTACGAGAGGAGGAAGAGGAAGAGGACGCTCTGGCGGATACCGTTGGGGAGGAGCTAGATTTGACAGAGTTTGGAGTATCCCTACAGGCGATGGAAGGGTGTACGACCCCCCTTACCTTACGCATCGTGGGAAAGGTACAAAAGGAGAAGGTAACCATTTTGATCGACAGTGGTAGCACCCACAACTTCATCAACCCAGCAGTTGCTGCTCGAGTGGGACACGAGGTAGATCAGGGAGCCTCCTTTCAGGTGATGGTGGCAGATGGAAGCAGACTGAGGTGCGAAGGGGTTATGAAGGGTATCGAGATGCACATCCAGGGATACAATTGCCAGACGGATTTATACTTGCTTCCCATCAGAGGCTCATACATGGTATTGGGGGTCCAGTGGCTGCGCCAGCTAAAGCGAGTCACCACGGATTGGGAACACATGACTATGGAATTCACTCAGCAAGGGAGAGATTATTGCTTACACGGCCTTCGAACATCTCCCCTAAAGGAGATATCGCTCAGAAGCCTGGCTCGATTGGAGAAGCAAGGGAGCATGCTTGCTATGGTCATGGGACGCGCTCAGTCATCGCAACTTGCTACCGAGATACCCGAGAAGATGCAACCTATACTGGGCCAGTACGGTGATGTCTTTCAGGAGCCCCAGGGCCTTCCACCCCCGCTGTTCAGAGATCACGCGATTCAGTTGAAGGAAGAAGCAGAGCCAATCAACATCAGACCTTACCGATACCCTTACATTCAGAAGGCGGAGATCGAACGCAGTGTCCGGGAGATGCTTGCAACCGGAATCATCCGGCCCAGCAAGAGTTCCTTCTCTTCGCCCATCATCTTGGTGAAGAAGGACGGGTCGTGGAGGTTTTGCGTGGACTATCGCGGCCTCAATAGTTCCACCGTCAAAGACAAATGCCTCATTCCCATGATCGAGGAGCTACTCGACAAGCTACACGGGGCATGTTTGTTCACCAAGCTGGATCTACGCTCCGGCTATCACCAGATCAGGATGAAGGAGGACGACATTCACAAGACGGCGTTCCGGACTCACGATGGGCATTATGAGTTTCTAGTGATGCCTTTCGGGTTGTCCAATGCTCCGTCCACTTTCTAGGCAGTGATGAACGAGGTATTCCGGTCACTTCTACGACGGTCGGTGCTGATCTTCTTTGACGCATCTTAGTGTACAGCCGCAGCTGGGCGGAACACTTGGAGCATGTGACACAGGTCCTCGACATATTACGTCAACATCAGCTATTCGCCAAAATGTCCAAGTGCTCGTTCGGGCAAACAGAGGTGGAGTATTTGGGCCACTTGGTCTCAGGCCACGGCGTTCGGGTAGACCCCAGCAAGATAGAGAGTATGGTCTCATGACCGCGGCCCATGACTGTTCGAGCATTACGGGGATTCCTGGGCCTCACTGGCTATTACCGACGATTCGTGAAGGACTACGACAAGATTGCCCGGCCGCTCACACAGTTGCTGCAGAAGGAGGCCTTTATCTGGCAGACGGAAGCAGAGGAGGCGTTCCAAGCCCTTAAAAGGGCCATGACTACTACGTCGGTGCTCGCTCTTCCCGATTTCAGCAAGGAGTTCACTCTCGAGACAGACGCCTCAGGTGTAGGCATTGGGGCCGTCCTGATGCAGGAGGGCCGACCCCAAGGTTGTCAGGATCGAGATCCTAGGTGAGATCGTTTCGAGGTTGGATCAGATCGGATTGTAGGATCGGATTGAGGATCGCTAGATCCTACAACATTCATAAATTAAGACTAAAAATATAAAATTGAACTGTATCATCTAGTTACATGTTCAATTAACAAAAAAAATCATTAACTTGAGGAGTATGTGAATAATTATATCAAAAAATAATTGAATAACTAAATCAAAAAGATAATATCATACTAACTTCACCTGGTAAGGAAGGAAAAAGAAGATGTTGTCTGGACTGGAAGTGACCAAAGACGTAGTCCTTAGCCTCTGTTTGCAGTCAACAACTGACACTTGGGATACGGTAAAGCGACATGACGTGATTTTTTGATGGGGGTATGGGGGCGAGATTGAGATAAATACATAAGGTTAATTGATGGGTTATGGGCGTTGGACCGGTTGAATGGGGTCGGGATAGGGTTTGACGTGTTTCTAGTTCTCTTTGGCTGGATCGATAGAATCGTGTCGGGATCGCGATCCTATAGATCCTAAGATCCGGATCGCGATCCCAGTCGTAGAGGTGCCGATTTAGATCCTAGGTAAGATCCGGATCGATTTACAAAATCAGGATCGTAAGATCGTAAGATCCTACGATCCGGATCGCGATCCTAACAACCTTGGCCGACCCCTGGCTTATTTTAGCAAGGCGTTAGCTCCGCGGACTTTAGGGCTATCCACATACGAGAAGGAAATGTTGGCCATGTTGCACGCTGTGGCCTTTTGGCGGCCATACCTGTTGGGGCACCATTTCAAGATCAAGACGGATCATCAGAGCTTGAGACATTTTTTGGAGCAACGCCTGGCTTCTCCTCTCCAACAGAAGTGGCTTACCAAACTCTTGGGATATGATTATGAGATCATCTACAAGCAAGGGAAGGAGAACGTTGCGGCTGATGCACTCTCCCGTCATCCGGAAAGCACCATCGCTCACATATCCGGGCCCCTGGTAGCCGCGCTTGACGATATACAGGAAGAGGTTCAGCGGGACCCGAAACTTCGCTCCATCCGGGAGGCTCTCTGACAAGGCCAGACGACCTTACCTGGTTATCAGCTCCAAGGAGGGCACCTCTATTTTCAAGGCAGGGTTGTTATTCCACCATCCTCCGCCTGGAAGACAATCATGCTCCATGAGTTTCACTCCTCACCGACGGGGGGTCATGTCGGCGTACTCCGGACTTCAGAGACTGCGAGCCAATGTCTTTTGGAAAGGGTTACGCCGGGACGTGCAACAGTTCGTACGACAGTGCGAGACATGTCAGCGACAAAAATATGAGACGTCCGCCCCAGCCGGACTGCTTACCCCCTTAGAGATCCCACAACACATCTGGGAGACGATCTTCATGGATTTCATCGACGGTATACCCAAGTCCCAGAGGAAATCAGTGATTTTGGTGGTGGTCGATAAGCTATCAAAGTATGGGCACTTCATCACCCTGAGCCACCTGTATACGGGGGAATCAGTAGCTGACATATTTGCCAAGAAGATTGTACGCTTGCACGACATACCTCGGTCGATCATCTCCGATCGCGACCCGGTCTTCATCAGCAACTTCTGGCGCGAGCTCTTCCGATTACAGGGCACCCGACTGCGGATGAGTACGTCCAACCACCCTCAGACAGACGGATAGACCGAAGTTCTCAACAGGGGCGTGGAAACGTATCTTCGATGCTTCGTTATGGATGAGCCCCGCTCGTGGACTCGCTGGCTATACTGGGCAGAATACTGCTACAATACCTCCTACCATACGGCTAGCAAGCTCACTCCTTATGAGGTGGTCTACGGACGGCCTCCTCCCTCTCTTGGTACATATGAAGCAGGCAGCACGGCGCTTCCAGCAGTTGATCGTACATTGCGGGACAGGGATCAGACCTAAGTTATTAAAGGCGCAAGGTGCACCGAGGCGCAAAGGGGCCGTGGAGCCTAGGCGCAGGCGTGCGCCTGAGGCACGTGCGGCGCAAAAATGGGAAAAAATAAAATCAGTGAATTGGGCGCCCAATTCATGGAAAATCAGCGAATGGGGCACCCAATTCGCAGAATTTCAGCGAATTGGGCGCCCAATTCGCAGAATTTCAGCGAATTGGGCGCCCAATTCGCAGGATTTCAGCGAATTGGGCGCTCAATTCGCTGAAATCGCTGAATTTCAGCGATTTGGGCGTCCAATTCGTTGAATTTCAGCGAATTGGGCGCCCAATTCGCTGAATTTCTGCGAATTGGGCGCCCAATTTGCTGAAATTCAGCATTTGGGCGCCTAGGTGCTCCTTGGGCGCGCCTCAGGTGCGCCTTGGGTGCGCCTTGGGTGCGCCTTGGCGCGCCTCAGGCGTGCCTCAGGCACATCGCCCGCCTAAGCCGTGTTGAGGCGCAACGGGGTGCGCCCGCCTCCTCAGGCGCGCCTAGGCGCGCGCCTTGACAACTTAGGATCAGACCCTGTCTCTCCTCCGCGACAACCTTCGGGTAGCTTAGGATCGGATGAAGGTGCAAGTGGACAAACACAGGACCGAGCGGGATTTCTCAGTTGGTGACGAGGCCTTCCTTCGCTTACAGCCTTACCGGCAGCTTTCTGTCTCCCGCCGAGCAAGTCAGAAATTGGCATACTACGGCCCATTCCGCATCACCCACCGTGTGGGCCCAGTGGCGTACACCCTCACACTTCCGGAAGGCTCGCGCATCCACCCAATCTTCCATGTTTCCCTTTTGAAGAAGAAATTGGGTGAAGCGACTCAAGTCAGTCCTCTCCTACCCGAGGCCACGACTACTGGGGAGCTACGTCCCCTACCGGAAGAGATCCTACTATCCAAATGGAAGAAGCGCGACACCGAGTATCGCCCCGAAGTTCTCGTTAAATGGAAGACTTTGTCGCCAGCACACAACACTTGGGTGGACCTCCTCGAGTTCAAGGAGTTGTTTCCAGATTTTCCACTTGAGGACAAGCGGATTCTTGATGAGGAGGGGAATGTTACGCCTCAAGAGGCGATCCGCTACAAGGGACAGCAATATGCGCGCAGGCCAAAGGAGAGCGCGGAGCAAGACTGGGCTGAACCATCCGGTTCAGCCCGCCAAGATTAAAGCCGCAACATGGGGCTGAACCACACTGGTTCAGCCCCTAGGGGGGCCGGCCAGCCCCCTTGACTCCGGGGCTATAAATACCCCGGGGTCCCTTGGAATGATCATTAAGCATATTATTCAGGTATTCTTCTCCTTCTTCTCCTCTAAACCCTAGCCGTCTTCTCCTAGATTTCTCTCCTTAGCCTCTCTCCCTCTCTTAGCATAACAGTACTATCTCTCGTCGAAGTCCACTAGTTCTCGCTAATCGATTCTAGTTCTAGCCAAAGTTAACATATTCTCGCCTATCGTTTCCGGTTCTCGCGCATAGGCTTTTCTCGCCAATCAATTCCAGGTCTCGCCTATTGATACTTATTCTAATTCTCGCCGATCGTTTCTAGTTGTTGCACTGTTGCGCAGTGCTTATTCTCGTAGACTGATACTTATACTGGCTAGTCTCGCCAACGTGGCTAACTTGTCCTTGCCGATAGATTCTGCTTCTTGTGTAAATCCCTTTCTCTCTCTGACAACTGTCTCTCCCTCCCTTTGACCTTGTAAAATGGGGACAAATGTTGCATCTACTTCAACTACCAATCATGTATTTGAAGTCAGAGATGAGCTGAAAATTATCACTATTTCTCCCACTGGGAATAAGAACTTTGTTGAGTGGGTCCATTCTGTATGTTGAGTTCTCCGAATGAAAAGTCTCCTTCATCAATTGACCAGAGACCCCTCGAATGAGCCTACAAAACAATGACTTCAGGATGATGGTCAAGTTTAGACTTGATACGAAACTCTATGGAAACGAGCCATATCTAATGACTGCACCATACATAACTTTATGGAAACCACAAAGGCTATGTGTGATGAACTACAACCCCTATACTCTGGGAAAGATAGCCTTCAACACTTGTTCAATTTATTCGGGAACTCCAGAATGTTGAACCTTGTCTGAATGGCGATCTGATGTGTACAAGACCTGCATCGAGTCTTGAACAACACCAACCTCTTACTCTTGATATATCGACCTAGAGGGCTCAGAAGGAAGTCATTGGCATAGCTATGATGATGTCTAAACTACCACCAGATCTCTACAATGTCCGAGCTGATGTTTTGTCCTCTCCAACAATCCCATCCTTGTCAGATGTTTGCTTGTAGATTCTGAAGGTCACCCCACCCATATCTCCATGACTAAATCTCCTCTGCTCTCCTCCAACATTCAATTGAACATGCATCTTCCCAAGTTCATCACTATTGCTAATGGAGAAACCACCCCAATTAGCAGATTTGGAGACATGCATCTTATCTGTGTTTCTCCATACTCTGTATTTAATGCTCACGTCTTACAGTTTAATCTTCTCTCTGTTAGTCGTCTTACTCATAATCATGATTGCTCAATAACTTCTTCTTTTGTGGTGTAGGATCGTTGGACACAGTATCATTGGTAGGGGATGGTTGTCGAGTGGGTTCTATATTCTAGATCTACCTTCCTCTACTCTCTTCCATCACTTTTGTTGACTGGTACCGACGTCTTGGCCATGCACCTCTCCCAATCTTACAAAAGACCCTTCCAAATTATAATTTTTCTGATTTTAAATGCAAAAATTGCATCTACAGAAAACAACATCGTTCAACTTTCCCACTCCGGCCTATGAGCGAGCCTTTTGATGATCATTCTCTCATGATGTGGGAGAATGACCAATCTACCAATCTATCTGGATATTATTATTTTGCTACCTTTATTGATGATCATTCTCTCGTGATGTGGGAGTATTTACTTTGTAGTTTTTCTGAGATTATTCATGTCTTTCGCTCATTCATCGTAGAAACTCACAATCAGCCCAACTAACTAAAATTCCACCACATACCACCCGACAACCTTCTCTTTCCATCTTGGTTAACCACATATCCATCTATAATTTTGAAAATTAAAATTCTATGTCCTTACACCTACCTCCACAGCTCCACCTTACCTTTAATTTGATTTCATTTTCACTTTTAAAAAATTGGAGTTTAAATTCTATCCCAATCCATTCCTAATCCCTCAACTTCTCTAACAATTTTATCCCATCCATTACTTCCTACACTTACCCATTCCTAATCTCTCCACTTGGTTCGGTTTGACGATGAAGCTCAATGATGAGACTAGCATAAGCTCAAACAGTCAGATGGAAGAAGAGGCGTCAATCTTGGAAGTTGATGATCCGATGAAAGAAGAAGGGTCGATCCTGGAAAGTGTTGATCCTTGAAGTTCCACTCGTTGACTGGAAGAAGTTGTATATTGGAAGCACTTGTTAATCAGATCTTGTCTTTGGAAGTGCTCGTCGATGACTGCTTAGGTAGTTTGTGGGAGATGGGAGACATGATCGACAAAAATTAGGATTAGTAGAAGCTCAACATGGGACATGATTGACAAAAAGTTTTGTGGGAGACATTTGACAGGACACAGTGACAGTTATGAATAATAATCCTGTTGTGATGCCATGTTGAAAAGAAAAGTGAGATAATTTTCCAAGCAATATTATTGATCCAAGTAACTCTCAACATTTATACAAGTCCACATACTCACATGATCCCAACAATGCAGGACTAAATAAAGAATAGGAAAATAGTGCATATAGACAAATAATACTAGTACTCGCTATAGAAAACCCGACAAATATCCTTATTATTCAATTGCCTCCAAAGTAATTTCAAATATTCGTGAGCAAGCTTGACTTCGATTCATTTCAACTTGAGAGGGAATGTTAAGAGAACATTCCTTTTTGTGGTAGGGAATATTTTTTAATGCTAGAGAATATTCTCTTATGATATCAACATTCCTTTCATTGTTTATTAAGAGACTCTAGCTTATGACTCAATAGTCTTATTTAATTCCCTTAATTGTCTTATTTAATTGACAAAGGATTTATTATTGTTTCCTAAAATAATCTGAAGTCTTAGCTGTAACTTTCATGCTGTGTTGCACATAAATAATTGCAGATGGTTCCATCTCCATATCATAATTGCAATACTTTTGATGGGGAATCAGAACCATTCATTTTATGCGGATCGACGATCGTAGCAGTTTTGTTCTTGTCATTTTTTTATTTCGAGTTGTAATTTTATGTATTTTTTAGTCGGGACGTTCGGCCAATCATAGCCGTCCGTTGCCCCCTAGGAATCTATAAATAGAGGGTGAGGGCTCTCATTTTAGGCATTGAAGAATGGAGTATTGAAACTCATTCTTTGGTCATTCGGTGCAGAAGCCGAGTTCCGGGTGCGAAGCCTTGGAATCCCCACCACCATCATCCTCTACCACAAGCCGCCGACAGCCCTCCTCCCAAAACAACCATTTCCTTCCTCCTCCCAAAACAACCATCTCCTCCCTCCTCCCAAAACAGCCATCCTCATTCCTCCACAGAAAACAGCCCTCTTTTTCCCTCATTTCCGACTCCGGTGATCACCGGAGAACATCTCCGGACACTTCCGGTAATCCAACACGAAGTCCCCTACAATTTCCCTACATTTTGTATTTTCTGGCGATCGCCGGAAAATCTCTCCGGCGACCACCACCACCTCCGGCAGTCTCCCACCGGCCACCACCAGCCACCTCCAGCCGACCACCTCCCCCACTATCCATAACTTCCATAACCACCCATTACCCCCACTACTTCCACTTCCTTTTATTTAGGAATCACTTCCTAAATTTAAGCCCCACCATCTCCTAACTTCCCTCACAACCATCCCCTCAAACCCACTCCCCCATAGCCGGCCTCTTTTAGCCCCCTTCCCCTCATTCTCACCTGAGAAATAACTCCCCACTTCCTCCACTTAATTACTCTCCCACCCCCTCTAACTGCTGGGCTGAAATTTCCCCTCATTCTCACGTGGAGTCCAGGTTGCTGGATCCACCAATTGCTGCCACCATCTGCAGCTTCCCCTCCCAATTAAATCCACCAACCAACCCCTCCCCCTGCCTGATCTTCCTCCCGTGGATCCTCCCCCCCCCCCCCCCCCCCATTTCCCCTCAACCAACAAACCCTTTCCCTTTCCCTTCATCCAGTAGCCCCAAGTTTGCCCCTACACCACCAAAAAAAACTGTTGTTGTCCAGGCCTTCCAAACATCCCAGCATCATAGTCGAGGTTGCTGTCTTTCTCTCTGGACAGCCGCCTTCCTTCACGGATTGCTGAATGCTGCCTCCCTGCATCGTCCAAGTTGCTGTCCCAATTTCTGGATAGCCACACAGCATTTGAGTGCTGAAGACCAGTCCCGGCAGCCCTCCAAAAGTACCTCCAGCCCTCCCCTCTTTATAGTCTTGGTAATCAAGGTTTGTGTGCTGATTTCTTTACCGTTGGGTCTTGTGTTTGTTCTCTACTAGAAGAGATAGTGGTTTATAAGTTTGCATTCAATTGTTTTAGTCTTTGTAATCTCCCATTTAAATTGTATTTGATTATCTGACACTCTTACACTTATACGACTTCACGTGTTTTCATATTTGAGAGCTTTAACTCTTTGTGACCAATCAAATTAATATTGCTTTATAAATATTCATTGTTGCAAGTAAACCGTCGGATCTCTTGTGTGGTTGCATATAGGAGTTCACACAATTATTTCACCATCACATAGGACCGTCCTGTGTCAGATTGGTATCAGAGCCCAGGTTCGGGCTTAGTTTTTAATACGCGGGACTAGAACCTATATGTTTCACCATGTCATATCATAGTAGCAATTGCTACTGTAATCTTTTATTTGATAAACACGAGTCCACTCATTTCGTTAATCCTCTATTTGAGGAACCGGATTCCACCACTGATCATGCACATAGAGTTCCCTCGGGAGGACCCTCATACTATCATGATTATCCTCATCACCAATACGTCACTCGTAGAAATTGTGCTAACCCTTTTTCACACTTTGATTTTTCTAGAGGTAATTACCTTAAAGAATATCAAGAGTCTTATAGAGGTCACCAACATCAAGATAACATCACGTGTAGTGGCCTCCCTAGTGTTCCGAAAACGGATATGTCGGTAGCCGAATTTCAGCAATGGGTCAGTGATCAATTTGATCGCTTGGATGTTCATTTTGATGACATAAAGAATGCCTCAAAGGGAACCCGTAGGCCGTAGGAAAAAACTTAAGGATTTAGGTCAAGCCACCAATGTGTCTAGTAGTGCTCCCACTGACATGAGAGACCCGACGCTAGAGTTTGATTCCTCTCATATTGAGGAGATTCAGTGCCCACTTGATTTTGGGGTCGACTCCGATCTTGATCATGTGATATCAGTGGAGAGCGACACTAGTATGATTAGTGAACATGGTCACGAGAGCGAGGACGAACGGCCCAGTGACACAGTGATGGTATATCCATTCTCCGCACCTCACTTAGTCCTAGTGTCCCCTACGAATAGAAAGCCAATCCGCAACATTACTATCGGGAACCGAGAGCCTAGTGTTGTGTACTCAGTGATGGCTCTTCTTATATTTAAGGTCACTCCTGATATTCCAGGAACCTATGTTGGTACTTGTTGGATCGGTCGTCGCCCTTAGAGGGGGGGGGGGGGGGGGGGGGAGGGTGAATAAGGGTTTTCAAAAACTTAAGATTATATTTGAAAAACTTTGAAATATTGCAAGATTAATACAATGAGAAATCAAGTAAAACAATAATGAAGAGACATGCTTTATTAATATCAAATAATGTTTTACAAAACTTGATTTCTATGACGCTGGAAATCGGAGGCGACTAATAAAAATCCTTTTTCGTTTTCTATACCGACTCGTATCCCCACGAACCGGTTGGCTTTAGCCGATCTCTCCCCAGATACGACCTCAAGCCGCTCTAGCCAATCTATCCCCAGAAAGGCCTCGAGCACCCCCTAGACCTAGCCTAGATCTAGTCGCCAACACGAGGCGAATTTCAGCCCTAAGTCCTACCCCAGACCTAGTCGTCAACACGAGGCGATTTCACTACCGTTTACAAAGAAAGATAAATAAAATAATAAAACTTCCCTTAAGATGAGCTTCTGAAGATGGAGGCGAAGATCCGCTGTAGAATCAGCGTTTGTAGAAGCGGACTTCGTTTGGATCCGGCGTGACGTAATCCTCCTTCAGAAATTTGCAGAGCTTCGCTATGGCTTCAAGATTCGGCCAAGATGGCCTCTGGAGTTGTAGCACTGCCTCTCTCTCCCTAATGTCTTTTTTAAACGAGAGGTGAGGGTTCCTTTATATAGCCCAAGCGCTACCGCCGGCGCTAGCGCTATCGTTGGCGCTAGCCCGGATTAGGCAACGTTTTGCGCGGCAGAATCTCCCATCCGCGGCAACCTCTTGCTCTATGCCTTATGTGCGTCACGCTACCGCCGGCGCTATCCGCTACCGCCAGGCGCTAGCATCCTTCTTAAATTGCTTCCGGAATGGCGCTAATCAACGCTATCGCCGGGCGTTATCGCTACCGCCGGCGATAGTGAGCTTGTTCGAATTTTGGCCTCAATTTTGGGGGCAGTCATCATGTGTACTCCTTGAGTCATGTGGACCTAGTAAACCTGCACACTTGAACACACAAGATCAAATACACATAGGATTTGTTATTCTCAAACCTAGGAGATGCGGAAGACCATGTTCCAACAAACTCCCCTTTTGATAATAACAAATCCAGTAATGATAAATCAAAGCATTAATAAATAAGCATGATGAAACTCTACTTGTGTGTGTGTGAGAGATGACTTAGGATAATTATTGATTTTAGCATTTAGAATTGCTCCCCCTAAATATATGCTCCCCCTATGTGAATGCTCCCCTAATATGTATGCTATCAACTTAATCAATCATGTTGGGTTTTTATTTTGATAGCGGATTATATTTTTATCATGTTAGTTCTCCCCCTTTTGCATTTTATCATGTTAGTTCTCCCCCTTTGTTATTAGCAAAAGTGGGTAGGGATGCACCAAAGAAAAGTTGAATAATAAGATAAAGCATGATTGAGCTTTTGAGTGAGAAGGAAATGATAAGGAGTTTTAGAGCCACTTGTTAGAATAATTTTTGTATAAATATATCAGAGTTTTTAGTTTGAGCAAAAGTAATGATTTCCCTTTTATATAAGAGTTTTAAGCATAAAAAATAGTGATTTCCAAGTAACCCATCTACCCAGACAATACGTCTACACCCTAGCCCCGTACTAAGTGACGGATGGGCATGAGGAGCTGCAAACATGCCGTAGGTTGGGGTGTTAGTCCCTTGTGCAAACACTAGACAAAACTCAACCTAGCACTCTTTCCCCCCAGTGCCTCGCAAGGCCCCACTGGAACCCTCCCCGGTTAAGGACAAGACATGACTAGATAAGGTTATCTAATGTCTACAACCCTACGCCCCCGCTATGGTGAGAAATGAAGTCATGAATAACAATTATTGGAAACATTAAGCATTTAAATCTAATGAAAAGTTTCATAGCATATGAATTTTTATTTAGAAATAAAATACTCTTAGCTATATTGAAATTCATGAATGAATCAGAGTTTGAGCATTTCGGAAGAAAAAAGAAACATCATAATACTAAATAAGAGTTTAAGTTCAAAAAGGAGATGTTTTTGAGTTTCAAAATGAACTTTATAAAGATAAGAGTTGAAGCATTTTCGAATAAAGAAACAATATCCTTTTAGCAATTATAAGTAAGAGGTAAAATTTGATTTGAAATTCAATAATAAGAGGATGTTTTTATAAGCAATATTTTACTTGTTGGAGGAGTGTTTAGCATAAAAGTTTTCAGAAAAATAAATCAGAGTTTTTAGCATAAGAAATGATATGCGTGTTGGAACAACCAATATAAATTCTACCAAGCAAGTCTACCATTTGTTTTTAGAAAAATTGAGATCTTAGACTTGATATAAGCATGAAAGCACAAGGTAAAAATTATATGGTGATGATGCGGAAGACTTGTAGAAATACATGAAATATCTTATTTTAATCAAGGATAATCCATAAAAAGATATATGAGTTAATTTCAAATAGAAGATGTTTTATGTAAATAATGTTTCAATGAAACTCTTTTATGGTTGACAAAAAGTAACCAAGCATGAAATAATACTATCACAAAGAGATTACTACAATGTTATTTCAATTCACAATTTCAAATCATACCCAACATTATAGAAAATATGCTAGGTTATCTAGTGCATTTCATAAGCAAAGAGTGATATAGAATTAGCATTAGGATTCAATACTCATAAGAAGAAGTGTTATGGAAGATAATGATATGCACATAAGTTTATTTTTGAGTAGAGTAAACACATAATTTAATCAAAAATACAAGTAATATGTAAAGTAAAAGCACGATAAAACACAAATAATTTTACTTCCACTCACTTCAATGCACAAAAAAAATGTACAACTACCAAGGTGCTTTGCACACACAATGCTCATTAAGACTTATCAGGGTGCAAAGTAGTCCTTGGGGGATCACATAATTTTATTCTTGTTTTTTTTATTGTGATCCGGTGTACTTAAGAATAAGTGGTTTTTATTTTGAAAGAAAGATATGGTTTGCACAAGATACTTTATTATTCTTTCCAAGGTGCTCAACCTCACAACGCTTATTAAGACATATCAGGAGGTTCAAGTAGTGCTTGGTGGAGATAACTTTGTTAAATTATTTCATGATTTTTGTTTTGTGCAAAGTTCTCCGAATACACTTGTTTTGCAAACCAATATAATTTATAAGAAAGATAACCACTTTTCTTAATTTTTAAAAGTGCAAATAAAGGTTGTGTAGGTAAGATACTTGTGCAATTTTAATTCATTGTACTATCACAAAACATACACAAGCATTCTTAGATTAAACACATATGTAGACAATGCCAAAAAGTGAGTGAATAAAGATCATTATCAAACATAAAACATTTACCCATACTTAGGCATGCTAAGCTTAGTTCTACACAACTTTTTCACAATAATTGATGCACATATTAATAGATATATCAGAGCATGATGAAAGCAATGTTCAAAGTAGTTTGAAAAGATAAATTGTAACATTATAGAAGTTCTAAATAATAGATTACACCATGCTTGATTTTCAATGAAGTCCATACAATATTTTTGATATTTTTGAAGAAGAATTTTTATTTAAAGTTTGAACTCATAAAATTGATCTTGGACTTCCCGAGAACTACCTTGTGAGGGGTTCGCCCGGTACTAGGAGATGTGATGGGATGATAGCCCAAATCCCCCTTTCGCAAGATACATGTAAGTAGAAAATGTAAGTTCAAAATAATAAATTTTGATACTTGTTTTTGTTTTATATTTTTGTATTTGATTTTAGCAAATAAAAGCATATTTTTGTAATTTTTGCTTTTGTAATTTTTATATTTGATTTTTGCATAAAGATGAACTTTAAACAAAGGAAGCAACACAAGCGAAAAAGAAAAACATATATTTTTTGTAATTTTGGTTTTTGTAGTTTTGTATTTGATTTTTCAAAAAATAAAGAAACACAGAAGTGCAAAACTAAGTAGAAAATATAGATTTATATATTTTAAGGGATTTTTAGAAATTTAAAAAATACAGAAAAATGAATATGGACGTTAGCGCCTGCGGTAGCGCTAGCGCGGAAGACAGTGAACGATTTTTTAGGATTTTAGAAATTTTGATTGGTGGTCTTGATTAGGTGTCCCAAATAGTAGTTCCATGCTGAAGTTGCAGATTTTTAGGAGATGTTTTGGATGGTCCAAATTGCATGAAACGTTAGCGATTTCTTATATGACTTGACAAAATAATCATTGCACGAGATATATTTACTTATGTTTTCATTTTGACTTTTCTAAAGACTTGTGCTTATAACTTTAAAAAAAATAGGAAATGAAAACCCAAGATATCATGTTTGAACAAATCAAATATGCATGGTTTCGGTGAACAAAGAGTAATGTTCACGCAAATAGTAACATGGATATGCCCTGACATATAAAACCTAACATAGATATAAATATTCTTTAGGTGACAATGTTAGTATGATAAATTTGAGATTAAAGTTATGTCAAAGTTTGATTGTGTTTCAACTTAGAGACCTAGAATGGAGTGACAATTCTATTTGATTTGATATCAAAATGATTCAAAGGTCTAAACTAGAAATAAATCACAATACACACATAATACACCATAACACCAACCATGGTAAACAATTATAATGTCAATTGTTATCATATAATTTGTGATAGTTGTTTATAGATGATTCTTGATATGAATTATTATTTTAGAGATGTTTAGCAAAAGATATCACTAGATCATGGTGGTGTTTGTGAATTCAGTATTCATTATGAAGATAACTTCTTTCAATACATTTTAGTGATTTTCCTTTAATTAAGAATTTTGAATATATATATGTGATTTTTTGATAGGTGAACAATAGTGATGGTTTAAATCATGTTTGACATCAAGGAGAGAACACAATATAATTTTTTGTTGTGAACAATGACACCCATATTGAAAGTTGAGCTTTTATTTAAATCTTGAATTTTCTTTTAGATCAAGTTATTTCACTAAACCACTTGTTGGTGAAGGCTAAGAATCTTAATAGCCTAATAACCGGATTTAATTTGAAATATCTTATAGTAAATTTAGAGTTTGATTTATATGGATAATATAAGATATTTAGAAGCAATGAATATAATAATAAAAGATAGGTCATCAAAATAAAAATCTGATTTTGAATTTTGATCAAAAATGATTTATAAACTCATTAAGCTTTATGAGATAAAATCATATTTCCAATACTATATAAGATGACCATGGCATGATAGTTTAAAAAGAAACAAAAGAGAATAAACAAAAAGAAATTTTAAGTATATCATGAAGTAGAGAAATGATATTTCATTTTTAATTGATCTCTACTTCATGCAAATGATGGCATACTAATGAATGAGAGATTTAGGTATTCAAAGAGGACCGGGTGTGATGGTTCCTTTGGGTACACAAATGCACCGTGTTTGCTTTTGGGGAGATGTGATTGAATGGGCCCTTTTGATTTGAGTTTGTGTTTCATCTTTAACTTTTGGCCGCCATTCAAACATTGGTTTAATATTATTCTTATTTATCAAATTTCCATGATGATTTTCTTTCCTTTGAAGATTATAATTGAAATTATCATTTATAGGAAATTTGTGTAATTTCAATTTTAAGTTGGGAGAAACATGATTTTGTAAATAATGATGATTTGGTTTTTGATATGAAAAAACATTTTGTTTCTTATTCCCATTATTATGTTTAGTTAAGATATTTGTATTCAACTTGCTTTTAGATATTGCTTGATATTCTAAATTTGTATGTTTTGAATTTGTATTTATAATTTTCATAAGCAAGTTGATTTTTGATTTTAATTCATCATTCTTTATCTTTAGATTATGCCTAGCTTTATTATAAGCTGTTGTGCTATTTTTAAGAGTGGAGACAATAGAGTCAATATGATTTTGATACTCATTTCTAAACTCATCAAATGTTTCATCCATCTCTTTAATTTCAATTTTAAAGTCTTTGCAGTTAGCACAATCATTTTTCAAGGAAGTATTTTCTAAACATAATTTTTCATTTTGTTCTTTTACTAAAATAAAATCCTTTTCAAGTTTCATGAGTTTTTTCTTAATATTATAATAATCAAAACAAGGTTTTGTGTTTTCAAGTAAAGGACAAGATGGTGAAACCACATCATGATTTGATTCTAAATTAACATTAGCTTTTAATCTCTTATTTTCTAAATGTAAAATTTTAATAGTGATTTTCAATTTCTTGATCTTACGTTTAGCAGTTTTTAGTATATTGAAACTAGAAATGGAAGTTATCACACAAGAAGAAGATTTTGACTTTCTTACAACGCTTTTGGTAGAGGCAAAATATGTGCATAAAGTTCCTTCGTTATCTTTTGGTCCTTCCTCGATCACAGATGAGTTTTCATCTTCTTTTGATGTATTGTTCTCTTTCTCTATTTCAATATTCTCCATGGCTTTGCTCCGAGAGAGATCTTCTTGAATGATAATGGATGCTTGTATGTTCTTTTCCTCCTGTGTTTGTTCCACACCTGCGAGAGGAAGATTATACATTTCTTCAAGAAAGTGTCATATTTTGTATGCACTAGAAAAGCAATATATGAATTTGAAAATTTCATTAGATAGACCGCAAAATAAATAATGTTTAGCTTTTGCATTTAATTGAAGTTCCTTTTTATTTGATTCATTTGCAGGTCTTGCTATTGCTAAATTCCAAACTTCGATGTCTAAAGTTTTAATAAATTTTTCAATTAAGATTTTCCATCCTTTATAATTTGTCCCTTCAAATAAAGGTGGTGTAGGTGATTTTTCTTCTTCACAAAAATTTCCCCCACTAGTAGAAGCGAGATCATGAGACGTCATTATTCCCGGTTGTTAAGCCGATTGGAATAAAATCGCTCTGATACCACTTGTTGGATCGGTCGTCGCCCTTAGAGGGGGGTGAATAAGGGTTTTCAAAAACTTAAGATTATATTTGAAAAACTTTGAAATATTGCAAGATGAATACATAGAGAAATCAAGTAAAACAATAATGAAGAGACTTGCTTTATTAATATCAAATAATGTTTTACAAAACTTGATTTCTATGACGCTGGAAATCGGAGGCGACTAATAAAAATCCTTTTTCGTTTTCTATACCGACTCGTATCCCCACGAGCCGGTTGGCTTTAGCCGATCTCTCCCCAGATACGGCCTCAAGCCGCTCTAGCCAATCTATCCCCAGAAAGGCCTCGAGCACCCCCTAGACCTAGCCTAGATCTAGTCGCCAACACGAGGCGAATTTCAGCCCTAAGTCCTACCCCAGACCTAGTCGCCAACACGAGGCGATTTCACTACCGTTTACAAAGAAAGATAAATAAAATAATAAAACTTCCCTTAAGATGAACTTCTCAAGATGGAGGCGAAGATCCGCTGTAGAATCAGCGTTTGTAGAAGCGGACTTCGTTTGGATCCGGCGTGACGTAATCCTCCTTCAGAAATTTGCAGAGCTTCGCTAGGGTTTCAAGTTTCGGCCAAGATGGCCTCTGGAGTTGTAGCACTGCCTCTCTCTCCCTAATGTCTTTTTTAAACGAGAGGTGAGGGGTCCTTTATATAGCCCAAGCGCTACCGCCGGCGCTAGCCCGGATTAGGCAAAGTTTTGCGCGGCAGAATCTCCCATCCGCGGCAACCTCTTGCTCTATGCCTTATGTGCGTCACGCTACCGCCGGCGCTATCCGCTACCGCCAGGCGCTAGCATCCTTCTTAAATTGCTTCCGGAATGGCGCTAATCAACGCTATCGCCGGGCGTTATCGCTACCGCCGGCGATAGTGAGCTTGTTCGAATTTTGGCCTCAATTTTGGGGGCAGTCATCATGTGTACTCCTTGAGTCATGTGGACCTAGTAAACCTGCACACTTGAACACACAAGATCAAATACACATAGGGTTTGTTATTCTCAAACCTAGGAGATGCGGGAGACCATGTTCCAACAGTACTCGCCGCATTTGCGATGAATTTCATTATAGCCCTCCCGGTGTGCCACTTGATGAGTTTCTACTTTATGGAAGCATTCTACACATCATGGAGTGGTATCTCAATGCCAAAATCTCGCATGGCCTTCTGTGTGTTTATCTCACACTCGACGAGTATTTCTACACTCCACCAAAAGAGCCTCCAGATAAGCCACCACTATTTAGGTACGTGTCCACTATCTTTGAGTTAGTCGAGGGTGAGAGTGCTCTCGATGATCTTGGGTTTACTTCCATCATTGTTAGTACAGACATTTCAGGTGTTTATTTAGATGATCATCGCGCCCGCGATGAATTTTTTTACACCCCACCCACTGATCCCCTTGATCATGTGCCCCTCTAGTATAACACCTAGAGGGATGCAGAGTCTCTACATAGCCGTTCTGTTATGTTTGTCGGTCATCATTCATTGTCACTGTGTAACATGCATGAGTCTATCCGACGTAAGAGTACTTGCAATAAAATTATTTATAAATCTTATGATAATGGCCACAGTAGATTGCAAAGCTTCAACGAAGGAGGACAAGTGTTGATTTGTATATGTGCTGAGAGGTTCCCCAAGGAATTGCTCGAAAATTGAATGCTAAGCGAATGAGTCCTTACACTGTGCTTAAACAAATTGGAGCAAATGCTTATGAGCTGGATATCTCGCCGAGTATGGGGATTTCACTTGTATTCAACGTTAAATATTTGACTTCATACTTTGAGCCGCATGACTACATGTACCCTTCGTCCTCTACTTCCACATCCTCTCAGCCTTCGTCTGCATCCATCACTCCACCACAGACTCAGTTACCACCATTCTCGCCTTCCACCTCGCCGCATCAGCATTATCCTTCACCTACCACCTAGCTTCCTCCTCAGCCTGAGTCCTCGACACCGACTGCTCATCCGGCTTCTCCAGTTCCTACATCTCGTTCGTCACCAGCAGTTCAACCGTCTTCATCAGTACCACATTCTCCGGCACAGGCATCATCTAACTTCTTCCACAACAGTACAGTACAGTGTTCGACGTCGACGACTGTAACAGTACCTTCTTCAGCATTGATGCCCAGTACTCCGTCCCCGACATCTTCGGCATCATCTCTTTAGCAGCAACACCAGTTACAGTACCATCGTCAGCTTCAGCAGTACCATCCTCGGTTCCATCATCATCAGCTTCAGCGACCTACGAGTTCAGAGCTACAGGGTTTCTCCTTGCCTTCAAACGAGAGCACGCTCATCTTCATTCACGGAGATGAATGATTTCAAGGTGGGGGGAATTGATGGGGAATCGGAACCATTCATTTTATGCGGATCGACGATCGTAGCAGTTTTTGTTCTTGTCATTTTTTATTTTGAGTTGTAATTGTGAGGCCCCGAGCCAGACCTCACAGAAATTCTGTATCTGAGTCTCCTTTTTGCAAGTATTTATCGCAGCATAGTAAAATATGAGTACAATGAAAATTACATAAACAAAATTCATACCTTTGCTCATTCTTCAGTTCGAGTCATTCTCGCTTTTCTCAGAACACTCGGGGTCGCATCCGCTACCTAAAAAGATAAACCACGACGGGTTTAGTCATAAAGAATATGACTAAGCGAGTAACATACCTATTTAACTGCTGTGCATGCAAGCAACAAACGTCAGTAGCAATATGCATAAATATTCAATTTCAGTATCAGTACTAGCAGGTATTCAATTCTAATGTATAATCAACAACAATTAATAACAGTAACGACAGTGTTCGTACTATAATGGTTTCTGTTTCAATTACTGGTATTCGATCTAATTCATTAGCAGTCATTTCATTCATTCATTTCAAACATTTCAGCACTTCAGTTTCACTTTCAAATTCAACTTTCATATTCTTTCGGATCATAGTTCATTCAATTTGAATTCTCGTTTTATCTTTAGTTTACTTTAATTCGGAAATCATAAAGGTTGCTGTAGATTCATCTCTTCTTGGTCTTCAACGACCTCTTGGCCTTCAACGACCTCAATAATTTCAAAAGAACACATTCCGCCGTAGCGTATTCACACCCCCACTACGGCTACTGGGTTAACCCTTATCATTTCAAATTTTCTTATGCATCGATGCAATCTTCTTATTCAATTGTGTAGAAATTTATTTTAAATGTTTTCCCTCAGAATTTATTGATCGCTTATTCATTGCTAATTCAATATTTTCCAGCGATCCTTGGATTATCAGTGATTCAAAATTCGAACAATTTCAATTTCATGTCAATGCACAATCACTAAAATACTTTCTGTAAAGTAGAGAAATCTAATCAGGTGTATATATTCAAAATAATTCAAAACTATGCATAATTAAAAAAATAAGTACTCACCAAGTTTCCTTTGCCTTTAATCGTACCAGGATTTTCATCGGGTCTATCTCTGGACGCCATCCTCTGCAGTATCAATGAAATCATTTACTTTAGGGTTGCGTCACGAATTAGTTACAATTTGCTTCCGCCTACGAATACAACTACGACTCGAAAGGAGTTGTCTAAGGTAAAGTTAAACTTGGGTAACTTGAAAAGAAAGCGTCAAAAATCGAATCTACTCGCTACGAAAATCAAAATTCAGCGGCTATACACTTCTAAAATTAGCCACTTTTGTGGCCAATACACACCAAAGAAAACAGCCTGTATAAGGTACAAAGGCAGCCCAAAGATCAGCCTACATGAAAAAGGCAATTCAGGCAAATCATTACCATCAATAGCAGCCCAAAGAAGAAACACATAGGGGCTGCTAACAACAATCCAGTTTTAAAGCCAAAAGGTAGCCAACAACCCAAGGAAACAAGGCATCAAGTGAAACAGCCGGTCACAATATCCAGAACCAGCCCACATCACATCACAATTCTAGTTAAACCACAAGTACAGCCGGCCAAGTGGAAAAGCACAAAGAAAATCAATTGATTTTCCCCCATCCAAACATCACAACTAGGAAACTCCAAATAACACCATACAGGAACTCCAACAGCCCAAAAATAGCATATGTTAGAGCCACTTAAGAGCCATCAAAATCCCCCTACAGAAGAAACCCTAACCGGCCAACAGAATACCAAAATCCAGTGAAGAAGAGCTACACCATAACTCACTAAACAAGCCCCACTATAACTGGAATTAAGGAAGGAAAAGAGAGGAGAAAGAGGAGCTCACAATGGAGGGAGTTCACCCAAAGCTGCCGGCCAGTAGGAGCAGCAAACCAACGAAGAGGCAAGGAGGAGGCAGCAATAGAGTTCTCCCAGCACCAACGACCAAGGAAGAGATGCCACCGTGGAAGGGGAAGAAGCGGCGCATCCAACCCTAGCTCTATCGGCACCTGCCGACCTTTCCAGGAGACGGGAGACGGGAGAGAATCAGCAGCCAAATATAAACAGAAGGAGAAATCCACCGCTTAAATGAACATAAAGAAGCCACCGCCTAATCTCTTTTAATACTATTATAAGATTGTCTATATAATATCCGGCCAGTCCAAAACAACACAAAGCAGCAACAGCCATAAGAAGATCACCATTCAGAAGGCTATCCGCAGCCCAAGTAATAAACCAACTAGCCCAAGAGGATCAAATGAACTCAGAGCCAACAATCCAAATCAAATCAGCCAACGTCACCTCTATCATAAGACCAATATATATAATGCTCTGTGCCAATAGCATAAGTGCCAATAGCAAAAAAAATAAATCAACATAACAAATGAAAACGAAACGAGCGAAACGAGCGTCGCAAAAATCATTGACAAATCCAAAATTTCAAACTTAAAGTGCGACGTCGGCTCGACACTGATTTTATTCTTTCATCATCGGGAATATTATAAATTATTTTTCTTTTCTTTTGTTCTGGGCCGTTACAGTAATTTTATGTATTTTTGAGTCGGGACGTTCGGTCAATCATAGCCGTCCGTTTCCCCCTAGGAATCTATAAATAGAGGGTGAGGGCTCTCATTTTAGGCATTGAAGAATGGAGTATTGAAACCCATTCTTTGGTCATTCGGTGCCGAAGCCGAGTTCCGGGTGCGAAGCCTTGGAATCCCCACCACCTTGCCGTCCACCACCATCATCCTCTACCACAAGCCGCCGACAACCCTCCTCCTCCCAAAACAGCCATCCTCATTCCTCCACAGAAAACAGCCCTCTTTTTCCCTCATTTCCGACTCCGGTGATCACCGGAGAACATCTCCGGACACTTCCGGTAATCCAACACGAACTCCCCTACAATTTCCCTACATTTTGTATTTTCCGGCGATCGCCAGAAAATCTCTCCGGCGACCACGACCACCTTCGGCAGTCGCCCACCGGCCACAACCAGCCACCTCCAGCCGGCCACCTCCCCCACTATCCATAACTTCCATAACCACCCATTACCCCCACTACTTCCACTTCCTTTTATTTAGGAATCACTTCCTAAATTTATGCCCCACCATCTCCTAACTTCCCTCGCAACCATCCCCTCAAACCCACTCCCCCATAGCCGGCCTCTTTTAGCCCCACTTCCCCTCATTCTCACGTGAGAAATAACTCCCCACTTCCTCCACTTAATTACTCTCCCACCCCCCTCTAACTGCTGGGCTGAAATTTCCCCTCATTCTCACGTGGAGTCCAGGTTGCTGGATCCACCAATTGCTGCCACCATCTGCAGCTTCCCCTCCCAATTAAATCCACAAACCAACCCCTCCCCCCTGCCTGATCTTCCTCCCGTGGATCCTCCCCCCCTCCCCCCTCATTTCCCCTCAACCAACAAACCCTTTCCCGTTACCTTCATCCAACAGCCCCATGTTTGCCCCTACATCACCCAAAAAAAACTGTTGCTGTCCAGGCCTTCCAAACATCCCAGCATCATAGTCCAGGTTGCTGTCTTTCTCTCTGGACAGCCGCCTTCCTTCACGGATTGCTGAATGCTGCCTCCCTGCATCGTCCAAGTTGTTGTCCCAATTTCTGGACAGCCACACATCATTTGAGTGCTGAAAATCTGTCCCGGCAGCCCTCCAAAAGTACCTCCAACGCTCCCCTCTTTATAGTCTTGGTAATCAAGGTTTGTGTGCTGATTTCTTTACCGTTGGGTCTTGTGTTTGTTCTCTACTAGAAGAGATAGTGGTTTATAAGTTTGCATTCAATTGTTCTAGTCTTTGTAATCTCCCATTTAAATAGTATTTGATTTTCTGGCACTCTTGCACTTATACGACTTCACGTATTTTCATATTTGAGAGTTTTAACTCTTTGTGGCCAATCAAATTAATATTGCTTTATAAATATTCATTGTTGCAAATAAACCGTCGGCACTCATGTGTGATTGCATATAGGAGTTCACACAATTATTTCACCATCACATAATACCGTCCTGCATCAACTTTCCTTTGAACTTCTATTCATTCATGAACAGTCTACCAACATGTGCTGCATAATTTGATAGAAAGCCTTAAAGTTTTGGCTGAACTCAGAACTGTGTGAATTGTACATCAGCCGCTAATTAAAATTGTCAACATGAAAGCCGACTTTCAAGGTTACATGAGGAAAGTAGTAGGGACTGTAACTCTAACTTGAAATCCTGTGGACACAAGTACACGATCTCCACCTAATCCGAATTTTATTGACAACGCATCCATGTTATTAGTTCTATTATGGATCACCAACTCAGGAATCGTGTTCTTAGAGAGCATGCACTTATGCGCTTGTTTGAATAAATAAAGTTTCTTTGATTATTCTGCCAATACGCAATATAATGGAAGTTTTCATGTTTCAACACTTGACACACTCATCCTAATAGGGGTTAAGTGCTTATTTGAGCAGATCAAATTTCTTTGACTGTTCACTCATTACACGGTATAATTGAAGTTTACATGGTTCACCCCCTTGACAATCCCTGCCTAAGAGGAATGGTTGTGAACTCATGGGTTCAATCCCGATGACGCCCATGAGAATCTAGAGATCATAGATTCATAGGCATTAATGTGCTCACGATGAGATAAATATATTGTTGCTCTGATAAAAGTTCTTCCTCAGAGATCACGAAAGGGATCACAGGGATCAACACGAGCAAAATCTTGATAATAAAAGGGTTTTGGATTGTTTCATTATTTGTCGATGCCTTCCTTCACAAATTATTGAAGATAGATGAGCTACTTTATTGGTAACACATGATTCATCATGTCATGTGTTTTCAAAAGATTTTGGCAGGTATTCCTTGGTGATGTTGACCATTTAGAAAGTCCACATATAACAATTTAAAGGGCATGAATTATAAACCGATTTAAATTATCTGGCTTGTTTCAAAAGGGAATTAGACAATCAACTATGAAGTATCATACAAGGAACTCAAGGGACTTGATGAGAACTGAAACAAGTTTGGGGAAATATCCACATGGTGTACTCTTCATGAGGAATCTTAAACAGTCATGTCTAGGTTTGTTAAGTACTGTGGGCCTGAGAGTAGGCAAAAAATCAACCTGTGATTAATCAAGAAATCAACGCATTGGCTGAGACTTAAACCGTGTGGATGAGGCCTGAGAATAGACTAGAAATCAACCTATGCACATCTGAATACTTGGATTATGCACACACTATTGGGCACTCGAAATTTAAGTTTCACCAGCCTGCTTCTAGGAACATTGTGACTTATAAACTACCCTAAACTTATGACAAGGTAGCTCTAAGGAAGTTCCTCGTACTGAGATCTTGATTTGTGACTCTATATGTTTCAGTTAGTATAAAATGGAGGCATGATTTATTATTATGCTTTCTTTCTTAAAATAACAAAACATATAACATAAATTTTTAGTTATTCATTTGTTTTGGTGACATTTTCCCTTCAGTAATTTATATGAATCATTAATCTTGAAGACAAAAATGTTGAGCAGATATTGATGAAGAATCTTTTTCCTGTTGATGATATTGTTGGAAGCGTTATGAATGGGCACACGCCCTCTCAATCTCCCGATACAACACTTGGCGAACACCTCCACGACAAACACACCCACGCGAGCACACACTTGCGAATGGCACCTGCTCGCAAGCTGGGCGAAATCAACACCGGCGAGTGCACCACAACCTACGCGAGAACGGCAGGCGAACCGGCGAGAACAGCAGTTCCTGTAGGCAAGATGGCAGCGGCGAGTTCCACTCCGGCGGGCTGTACCTCCAGGGCGAGATCCTCCTGCGGGATGTTGTGTCGCGAGATGGGCTGGCTCGGCAGAGCTGCTGGCGGCGAGCCCCTCCACGCGAGAGAGATGGGCGAGCAGGGCTGCAGCGCGAGATGAAAAACGAGCCCCACTATTCCTGCGGGAATAGTAATTTCTCTCCCTCACTTCCCTCTCTCTCTCTCTAGCTCCTGTACGCAGGAAAACAAAATTTCTATTCTTTTCAACTCACAAAACAAACTTACAATGGCCTATTTATAGGCAAAAACAAAACCTCCCTACCTCTCTCCGCAATAAATGTGCTTCTTCTCTCTCCTCCTTTCAATTAATACAACAACAACAACAACAACAACAACAGAACCCATATAGTCCCCAATCATTGGGGGTATGGGCGGGGGAAGATTGGAAACAGACCTAACATTTGGCCCTATGCCCAAAGTGGCTTCTCTCAGAGGAGAAAGACCGAACCTTTGACAATAGATGCACAAAGTGGCTGCTCATAGATTACCACTGAAATAGTGGCCCCCTATACCGTCACGTTTGCTGCGGAATCATGCCCTCAAATCAAAGCCAAAGACATCAGAGAGGGCAGACTCAAGAATCCATTTTGATTTATGTGCACATAACCATGCTTCCTTCATTCAGCATCCAGAGCATTGGTCTTGCACAATTCCTCCTTTCAATTAATACAAAACATATAAACTTAAAATAAGATAAAATAAGTTGACTAAGTCAACAAGACTAAAGCCAACAAACTCCCCCTCAAACTTGGCAGCACATGCTGAGTTTGCCTTTGAGCTTTGAGAACGTCTCCACCTTCAATGCCTTAGTGAAGATATCCGCGACCTGCTCTCCGGTGGGGCAATACACTACCTCAACCGTCTTCTGCTCCACCTGCTCCCTAAGGAAATGATATCGGGTCTCGATATGCTTGCTCCTCCCATGTAGCACCGGGTTCTTCGCGAGCTGTATGTCAGACATGTTATCCACTAATACTGTCGTTGGGTCATCCTGCACATGATGTAACTCTCCCAGAAGGTTCCTCAGCCAGATAGCTTGGCAAGCACATGCCGCAGCTGCAATGTACTCTGCCTCGCATGATGATAAAACTATCGTAGCCTGCTTCTTCGAACTCCATGAGAACGCCGCCGTTCCCATATGGAACACATATCCGGAAGTGCTCTTCCGGTCATTCACATCGCCTCCATAGTCGCTATCCGAGTAGCCGACCAACTTCAACTCTCCCCCGGATGAATACTTCAAACCGTGGTCCCTGGTCCTATTCACATATCTCAGGATCCTCTTCGCCGCAGTGAAGTGGTCCTGCTTGGGCTCTTCCATGTACCTGCTCACGACCCAAACCGCATACATGATGTCAGGTCTGGTGAAAGTCAAGTACCTTAGACTCCCAACCAAACTCTTGAACATCGTTGGGTCCACACCTTCTTCTCCGAGTCCTTTCTTAGCTTTGTTCCGGGATCAGCGGGAGTGGAGATAGCCTTACTACCCTCCATCCTGAACTTCTTCAAAATCTCTTCCGTATACTTCTTTTGAGATATGAAGATGCCGTCTTCTCTCTGCTGCACCTCAACACCCAAGAAGTAGTTGAGTTCTCCCAAGTCTGTCATCTCAAACTCTCTCTTCATCATCCTCTTGAACTCCTCGAACATAGCTGGGTTGTTCCCGGTGAATATCATGTCGTCGACGTACAAGCATAAGATCATGATATCACCATTCTTCTCGATCTTCATATAAAGGGCATACTCATAGGGGCACTTCACGTAGCCATGCTGCAGCTCAATTGGTGATGAGAAGTGAAAGAACTATATAGTTAAGCGTGCTCGGGCTGGAGTAGTACTGAGATGGGTGACCTCTTGGGAAGGCCCCGTAGAGGCGCTTAACTGGATCACTTCTCACCAAAGGGAGGCCACCAACAACCCGCCTGTGGGATGGAGAGAGGCCACCAACAACCCTAAACCATCAGATTGATCATCGCCATCCTTGGACTTGCCTGTAGCCCTTCACGACGAGCCTAGTCTTGTGCTTCTCCACAGCTCCATCCTTGTTCTTCTTTACTTTGTAGACCCACTTCACCCCGAGGGGTTTGTGGCCTGCGGGTGGATCGACCAGCCTCCAAGTGTCATTCTTCTTTATGGAAGCCATCTCAATATCCATCGCCGTCCTCCAAGATTTCTCCTGGGCAGCTTCGTCATAGGAGTGTGGTTCACAATCTGCTAAGAGGCAATATAAAGAAAAGTTAGTATGCATCGGTGTCGTCTCCTCATAGAGCTCCCCCAACCCCTTCATCTTAGGTTGTGGACTCTCGGAGTCACTCCGGCTCCCGCTTCCTCTACCAGAACTGCTTTCGCTCGTGCTAGCTCCTCTTGAGTAGGGAGTGGAAGCTCCCCCTGAATTTCCACTTGGTGGTGATGGTGGCTCAGCCCCACCATCCTCAGCTCCTGCTTCATGACCACCTTCTTCCTCATCTTCAAAGAACATCCTCTTCTTGCTCCTTGTCTCCTCATCCCAGCTCCAGCATCTGTCTTCTTCAAACACCGCATCCCTTGAGATTATGGCCTTCTCCGTCACCAGGTTGTATAGCTTGTAAGTCTTGCTCTCTGGAGCGTAGCCCACAAAAATGCACTTCTCGCTCCTATCATCGAGCTTCTTCCTTCTCTGGTCCGGGACGTGAGCATGAGCTACACACCCAAAGACCCTCAAGTGCTTCACACATGGCTTCCAGCCACTCCAAGCCTCGAACGGGGTCATGAACTTCACACTCTTCGTGGGGCATCTATTCAGTAGATACACCGCACACTGCGCTGCCTCTGCCCAGAACATCTTCGGCAATCCTTTGCCCTTCACCATACTCCTCGCCATGTTCATGATGGTGAGATTCTTCCTCTCCGCGACTCCGTTTTGTTGTGGTGAGTACGCCGCCGTCAACTGGTGTGAGATCCCATTCTCCTTGCAGAAAACATCAAACAACCTCGAGGTGTACTCCCCACCCCGATCTGTCCTCAGCACCTTCAGTGGCTGACCACTCTCTTTCTCCGCCATCGCCTTGAACTCCTTGAACTTGTCAAGGGACTCAGATTTTTCCTTCAAAAAATACACCCAACACTTCCGACTGAAGTCACCCGTGAAGGTGATATAGTACTTGCTTCCGCCAACTAAGGTGGTCTCAAACGGACCCGCAATGTCCGAGTGAACCAGTTCAAGTTGTCTCCTCGCTCTCTGAGACTTCCCTCCTTCAAACGTCAGCCTCTTCTGCTTCCCCTTCGTGCACGCCTCGCAGACTTTCTCCGGAGGTGAGATCATTGGCAGATCCTCCACCATCCTGGAGTGGGGTAGCAGCTTCAAACCCGTGAAGCCCAAGTGGCCCATCCGATGGTGCCACAACCATGCTTCCTCTTCTTCCTCCGTCCTCACGAGACATGCCGTCTCCTGAGTATCCATCTTCAATGTAAAGAGACGGTTCGCCGTCATCTTTACCTTCACCACTTCTTTCCCTTGATGGTTCTTCATCGCCAAAGACCCATCCTTCAATTGGACGCAGTAGCCTCTCTCCACCAACTGCCCAAGGCTCAAGATGTTAGTCTTCAGGCCTGGCACGTAGAACACATCGTTCAGATGCACCTTCTCTCCATTCAGCTTCACAACCACCAGGCATTTTCCTTCCAACGAGATCTTCGACGCATCACCAAAACTAACCTCACCCCCACTGGGCTCAAGGTTAGTGAACATCTCCTTATCTCCGCACATGTGGTTGCTCGCACCTGTGTCCAAGTACCACACTTCATTTCTTTCTTCCTCCGCTCCTCGATAGGTTAGGAACATCATCGGGTCTCCAGCGCCAGCATTGTTCCCGTTGTTTCTAGCCTCGGCATAGTGGTTTGCCTCTTCTCTCTTCCTTGGAGCCCAGCAATCATAGCTCATATGCCCAAATTTGTTACAGTTGTAACATTAGACTTGGGACATATCTCCTCGGCCTCTTCCTCTTCCTTTTTGCCAACCTCCTTGAGGTCGCTCCGCTTCTCTCTGGAAATTTTGGTTTCTTCCTTGGTCTCTACCTCCTCTTCTACCTCTGCCTCTGCCTTGGTGACCTCGGCCACGCTGGCCGCCTCCTCTTCCGGAGCTCTCTCCAAAATTTAGTTGAGTCTGGAGCGCTTTTCCCACTCACTTCTTCATCATCTTGCAGCATCCTATACTCATGAGCTTGCAAAGAGCCTACATGCTTGTCACTGGCCATCTCGGTGAGGTCCTTCGACTCTTCGATCGCCACCACTATATGACGGAACTTCTTGGACATAGATCTCAACAACTTCTCCATAAAGCTCACATTATCGATCGTCTCCCCATTGCGCTTCATCTCATTTGTGAGCGTCCGCAGACGGGTCACATAGTCACCGACCTTCTCGGTGCTTTGCATCTTCGTTACTTCATATTCCGCACGGAGGGACTGCAGCTTCACCTTCTTTGCCTTATCTACCCCCTGCATGGAGTGTTGCAACACCTCCCATGCCTCCTTAGAGGTTTTAGCGTCTGAGATCTTCTCAAAAGTCGCTTCGTCGACCCCTTGATACAACAAGAGCAATGCTTTCTTGTCAGCCTTCCTTGTTTCTCTAAGTGTCGTCTTCTGGGCATTAGTCAACGCCGCCTCTGTTGCAGCAGTACGCTCCTCATGGCCATTCTCAACTATATCTCATAGTTATTTAGAGGCGAGTAGCACTCGCATCTGTATGCTCCAATTCCCATAATTTGTCTTTGTCAACTTGGGGACTTGCCCCGGCATTGCTCCACCCGTCTCCATCACTTCTACTTCTCAAACCTTTCGAGTCACCGCAAAGGTTTGCAACCTTGCTCTGATACCAGTTGTTGGAAGCGTTATGAATGGGCACACGCCCTCTCAATCTCCCGATACAACACTTGGCGAACACCTCCACGACAAACACACCCACGCGAGCACACACTTGCGAATGGCACCTGCTCGGCAAGCTGGGCGAAATCAACACCGGCGAGTGCACCACAACCTACGCGAGCACGGCAGGCGAGCCGGCGAGAACAGCAGTTCCTGTAGGTGAGATGGCAGCGGCGAGTTCCACTCCGGCGGGCTATACCTCCAGGGCGAGATCCTCTTGTGGGATGTTGTGTCGCGAGATGGGCTGGCTCGGCAGAGCTGCTGGCGGCGAGCCCCTCCACGCGAGAGAGATGGGCGAGCAGGGCTGCAGCGCGAGATGAAAAACGAGCCCCACTATTCCTGCGGGAATAGTAATTTCTTTCCCTCACTTCCCTCTCTCTCTCTCTCTCTCTCTCTCTCTCTCTCTCTAGCTCCTGTGCGCAGGAAAACAAAATTTCTATTCTTTTCAACTCACAAAACAAACTTACAAAGGCCTATTTATAGGCAAAAACAAAACCTCCCTACCTCTTTCCGCAATAAATGCGCTTCTTCTCTCTCCTCCTTTCAATTAATACAAAACATATAAACTTAAAATAAGATAAAATAAGTTGACTAAGTCAACGAGACTAAAGCCAACAGATATGGGGCAAGAAACTAAAATAACTTTGTATGACTTTTTTTTAGAAAAAACATAGACCATCCTCGATTAATGTGTGTCATCGAATGAGCCATGCTAATCTTATCTGCATTGTATATATTACTCCATCAATTTGTTCATTGAATTATCTTCCGAATCTAAACCTGAATTGAAATATATGAATGTGAAGAATTTGAATTTAGTGAAAAGTATCATCAACTCATTAAAGAATTGTTTCCTTCTCCATATAACATTTGATTATAAGCATATTGCAGGAAGGCTATAACAATTTTTCTGCATTTAGTATATGTTTCCTTCTATTTCAGCTACCAATTACACTATTTATTATTTAACCGTAGATTCATTAACCACATACATAACCCATGCATATGTGTTTTGATTCTTCTGCATTGTTTGTGCAAAATCTCTTACTAATTGTGTTTTATTTGTCTATCACCAGCATTCAATGCACTATATTCTGTTTATTATTGTGAAATCTCCCTGTATCTCTTTGGTTATATACATGCTATGTATTACTAGGAGCGAATCTTGCATTCAATTCCACTTTCTGGTTGTGTGTGTGTATATATAGTCAGAGTATACTAGTACCATTTTCATGATATACTCATGGATTCAAATAAAGTTTTATTTTTCCTTGTGCTCCTGCTGCTTCCAGTTCTTCGTAAGTCTAAAGTTCTTAGTACATCCCATAACCTCTCCTCTCTCTCTCTCTCGTCTTTCTCGCTTTTCCCTTTATGCTTATATGGGTGCTGAACCTTCAAGGTGCAACTGGTGATCTTAGAGGCTGCAGTTGAGGATCCTAGCCATCCGATTTAACTTGGACGGCGTCGTTTAATCCATAACCAAAGTAGATTTGAAGACTTGTAGTTGTCTCAATCCAAGTCGTCCGAAATAAATCGAACTGCTGGGATCCGCACTCTGTAGACGCCATCCCAACCATCCGATATATTTTGGATGATCGGGATCGATTCCGTAAACCTAAAATGTTTCTACAGAAAAGTTCTATTGCAGTAAGGCTCCGTTTGGCACAGCTTATTTGCTCCTGTGAGTTTGGACAAAAGCGCCAGCATCATTGAATGTATGTATGCCATACCAATGGTTATGACCGCCACCAATAAAAGATTATTAGTTTTGAACATAAAAATGGATGAAGTTCCTTAGGTGAGGTCGGGCATTCACGACCGCCACCGCCGCGCCAAACGGAGCCAAAGTCTAAACCACCAATAAGTGATCATAATGCATTTTGCTAATATTCGCCCGCTTCTCTGCTAATTCCTGCTATTATTCGCCTTCTTCTTTTTCTCAACTGATAGATAAGCCATTGCTCGTTGAAGCGAAGTGCCGTCACATTATTCGCGATAAGGCGCTATGCGTCAACGAACACTGTAATCAGAAATGCGTGGACAGGGGATATCCCCGCGGCCGCTGTATGCTGTATGTTATTCTGGTCTTTTGCACTTGCTGCACAACTAGCTGACCCATCCATGCCAGTTTTTCTGAGGTTCTGGTTTTGATAAAAAAAATGGTGGAAATAAAGATGTCATCTTCTGAAGGATTTGGGGTTCGTTTGGCTCGGCTTATTTGCTCCGGTGAGTTTGGACAAAATCGTCATTGTCATAGAATGTATGTTTGGTATGACAAATGTTACTATCATTACCAAGAAAAGAAACTAGTTATAAGCCTAAAATATTTGGTATGACAATGACGTTTTTGTCCAAACTCACCGGAGCAAATAAGCCGAACCAAACGAAGCCTTGGTTTATAATCCCTTTAATTGCTTGCATGATTTTATCTAGTATTATTACTGCTAATTATGTTCATGGTTTTAAATTCGCAAGTCGCTGATAAATGGTTTTCGCTCGATATAAGTATAATATATCAACTTCAAGTAAATGCGCAATTTTATTGCGATTATGCATTGTAATGCGATATAGACAAACTAAAATCGAGCTCGGTTGGGGAAATATGGCTAGAGATGTTGTCGAGATCGATCCATGGTAATTCAAAGACTTTGGCACACCAATTATTGAAATTAGCCCTTGAACTAGTCGAGCCGGTTAGAGGTTGAGTTGGTTCATCCTGCGTGCGACGGGGGGTTTGTTCAGTCAGTTCATCTTGCGTGATGCGACGGTTTGTGGCGGAGACAATGGGGGCGTTTTTTTCTTGCTCATGAAAATTTTAATTTACCCATGTTATTGAAATGTATGTATGTGTGATATTGATTGTGCATGCATTACTTAAAATTAGGGATATTTACGCCCCCTCGAGTATTCAAGGCTGCGAAAAGAAGGTTGATTTCTTTTTTTGCAGCGGATATTCTAGGATCATGGAGATTCTCCTGCCACCGATATCCATTTGACAATGAACAATAAGGCCGAGTAGTCCGCTGCCGAAAAGTGCATATCAACCGTTCGTCAATTAATCAAATTATGCAATTTCATCAAATTGTAATTTTACTTTATTTTCAAAGTAAGCCGAAACTAACGAGAATTTAAAAATATGGCGAAAAAGGAGATTGACTGTCCATCACTCCTGCATGTAGGTTAGTCGCCCGATAATTAATCGAAGCCTGTAAAGCGTGTAAATCTTAACGGCTGTGATTTTCTCATCAATTTTTTCTTGTTTTTATTGATTGCATAGTTACATTCTTTTACAATAACTGTTTCACTGTGGTCGGAAATGACACCTTTCAACCCTTCGTCGATCACCTCCCTTTCACCCGCTGCGCAGCTGGGACTTGCAGTCCTGCGGCTATGACGGTAAACTTCATTTGATACGGTATCTATGTGCTGTAATCTAATTGTCATATAGTGAAGATCGTCCCTCTCCTCCTCGCACAAATTAATTATCGAGAATGATAAATATCCATCTGTTTTATTCTCTTTTTTCTTCGTTTTACAATTATACCATTTTACAATATTTTGCAAATGAGTTTGTTGAAACCGGAGGAAATTGAAAATACCATGTTTCAAATTGAATTCATCCTTCTAAAAAAGCTACTCATTGCATGCCCGAGTTATCCGCAACCTAAAGAAGTCACTCATATCACAATAACTAGCAATGAACATGCGACTGCTGCGGCAGATCCCGCCGATGCTATATGGGCATTCAACGAGCCCCCCTATAAAAAAGGGTAGGCGAAAAGTCACTTAAACCTAAGGTTTCGTTCGTTTGGAAGATATTGTTTTTAGGAATTGGTTTTTAATCAAATGTCAATGCATGCAGGAATTAGGAATTAACAATGAGTTTATATTCAATTTTGCTTTTCGCCGAATGTTGTTTTTTAATCAAAAGAATTGATATTAATCACATTTGATTGTTCAGATTAAAGACAATTAACTTTCAGGAATTGAAAGAAATGAAAGAACATAGGAACACAAAAAAATAAACAATGTGTAAATGTGAATGGAAAAGCAAAATTTGGGATATAAAGCATGCGCCCGGGAGAAAAATGTGCGTCCGGGCAAGCGCACCTGGTTCGAAAACGCGCGTCCGGCACGAAAACGCGTACCCAGGCAGAAATCACAAGCAAAGATAACATGCGTGGCCCTGGCAGAAAACACAGATGAAAAATGTGCGCCCGTGAGAAAAATACATGTATGGGAAAAATGCATGTGGGCGAAAAATTTGCGTCCGAGCGAAAAATGCGCACCCAGGAAAAAAATGCGCGTTCGGGCAGAAAATCCCGCCCAGGCGAAAAATGTGCACCCGGACAGAAAATGCGCGACCAAGTGGAAAATGCGCGCTCGGCGAAAAAATGTGTGCCCAACGGGAAAATGTGTGCCCGGGCGGGAAAATGCGCGTCCAGGTGAAAAAAATGCGCGCCCGGGCGGGAAAATGCGCGCCCGGGCAGGAAAATGTGCACCAGGGCAAAAACTGCGCACTCGTGCAAAAAAAGCGTGGCCAAGAGGTCAATACGTGCTCGAGCAAAAAAAGTGCGCCACGGCGAAAAATTTGTTCCCTGAAGAAAAATTTGCGCTCGGTCCGAAAATGCGCGCCGGGGAGGAAAATGCGCACCCGGACAAAAAATGTGCACCCGGGCGAAAAATTCGCGTTCGGGCGGAAAATGCTCGCCCTCACGAAAAATGTGCGTCCGGGCGAAAAATGCGCGCCAGAACAAAAAATGAGCGTCCGGTCGAAAAATTTGTGTACAGGCGGAAAAATCCGCACCCTGGAAAAAATGCGTGCTCAGGTGAGAAAAGGCGCACTTGGGCGGGAAAATTTCCGCACAGACACAAAATGCGCACCCTGCGAGAAAATGCGCGACCAGGTGGAAAATTAGCGGACGAGCGAAAAAATGTGCATCAGGTCAAAAAATGTGTGCCCGGACAGAAAAATGAGTGCCCGAGAGAAAAATACACGCCCGAACAAAAATTTCGCATTTGGCAAAAAATGCCGCTAGAGACATTTTTCTAGTGTGACTCGTTCGTTAATCATGCCGTTAGCGACACTTTTCTAGTCATTATCGGGTTCCAGCCGGCTCCAAACAATTTCAACGTCGACAATCACGGTCATGACAATCATCCCTCTCGTTTCAAGATCGATCTCATTCAATAGTTGTATCCAAAAATCCCCTTTGCAAATCAAATGTATAACCTACAGCTGCACACATCAATTTCTCATCTCCTGCAATAACAAAAAAAAAAAACTATAAAATATATTAAAAAAATAATAATAAATTAATCTTAGAATTCCATGAAGAGGTATATAATTCCACCCCTGGAGTGGAGCTGAAGCAAAATCAAAAGGGCAGATCACCTCCCTTCTTTACTTCCTGCATATCCAAGCAAGAACATATACCAAGATTATTCATTTCAAAAGGGAATAATACAATAAAAATCTCATCACAATTCCTCATTTCGAGCCGTCTCGAAATAAAATCTGAGCCAAGCTTAGCGAAGCTTCAATTTTGAGCCAACTCGAATCATGTTTCCATCAAGTCAGGCCCATCTCGAAATCTTGTTCCAGTCATTCTGACTCCCATCGGCTCAAATAAATTTTTATGCTCCGATCGGGCCCCACCACCACCCCTTCAAATACCTATAACTATCCCAGTGCTCAAAGCTTAGTTCTGCCAACCCTGGCATCTCCATGAAGAGAGTGCTTCAGTCTCAGTGCCTGATGGAACAGATAATACATTGCTTCAGATTGCTTCCCCTTCTTCTCTTCCTCTTCTTTTCCTCTCTTTGTGGTAAGTGATTCAATTGTAAATTTAATTATAATTCAATTCACAATTGAATCAATTAATCAAATATTTAATATAAATATTGGCTTAATTTTCTTGCAGCAGAGTGCAGGAGCCCAAAACATTTGAAGAATTTTAGAGGCAAAGATGGCTACAATGTGGTGAAACACTTGGATTATTCATTTCCTCCTTCTGAAGATGTGTTGTTGGGCCCTTCTTCCTCTCCTCATACATTCCCACCCTTCTGTGTCTTCCCCCCACCTCTCCCTATCACCCCAATACTTCCCATAGTAAGCCCTCCGCCTCCGCCGCCGGCAACCACCATTCCACCGTTCGTCACACCCAACCCGCCCGAATGCTACCCGAGCCCGCTCGAATACAACCCAATCACGCCCGTCTGCAACCCAAGCCCGCCCGAATACTACCCGGGTCCGCCCTTGTTTGTACCGATCGTCTTGCCCGGTCCCCCTGGCCTCGAGCCCTCCCCGCCGGGGTTTGTGCCAAGCCCGCCTAAAACATATCCCGGCACGCCAGGGTTCGAACCGGGCACGCCGATCGTCATGCCCGGTCCCCCTGGCTTTGAGCCCGGCCCGCCCGAGTACTACCCCTGGCCTCCGGAGTTCGTCCCGGGGCCGCCGATTTTCTTGCCCCCGGTCGTTTACCCGCCGCCGAATGCGCCGCCTCCCCCGCGCGGAACGACCGGGCAGGGCCTGTGGTGCGTGGCGAAGCCGACGGTGCCGGACCCGATCGTTCAGGAGGCGATGAACTACGCGTGCGGGTCGGGCGCGGACTGCGGCGCGATCCAGCGGGATGGGCTGTGCTACAAGCCGGACACACTGATTGCGCATGCCTCGTTTGCCTTCAATAGCTACTGGCAGCGGACGAAGGCGGCCGGAGGGACCTGCGACTTTGGTGGAACAGCAATGCTGGTCACCAGAGACCCGAGTAAGGAAGAAACTGCTATAAATATTTTTTTAAATTATTTCATTTTTTTTTAATTTCTTAAAAAAAAGGATTTATGGATTATAGAATATTGTTAATTGCAGGTTATGATGGGTGCCATTTCTTGATCTCTGGAAAATTTTGATGGTCAGGATGTGGTCTGTGGTTTATATGGAGAATTTTTTTAAGATTAGCATAGTATTGTTTATTATTTTGTATACTAGCATATAAAAAATTCTCTTGAATAAGATTATGACAGTAGTAGTAAATATGGATTATTATGTAAGCTCAATTGCTATTTAATTTTGAATAAAAACACGGACTTTGTTATTTTTCTCATTTTTACGCTCTCCGCATATTATATTTTTGATCTCCTCGAAGATTATAGACCCTAAACTGCTCTTAGAAACTCATATTCTTTCCCGAAGTTAGGATTTCGTTCAATTCTTCATATGTCCCCGTGGGCTCAGCAATAGTTCGGAGTAATTCAATATTCTTGGAATGGTTTAAAACTTCTTACTTACTATAAGGTGGTTTGGTCCGCTCATCCGCCCTCAATTCGAGCTCGGCATGACTCCTTGCACTCTAATCTACTAAAATTGGTGATTTCGATCAATTTTTGGCGGGGCGCGTAAATTGTATTGAGTCGAGCCAACGAGTTATAACTCTCTCTTTCTATCGTTGATATATAATTTGTTGTACCACCAAGCCAGTTTGGAGCTCGAACATCCGATGGGAAGTGTCTCATATTCCTCCCTCTAAGGGTCTGTTTGGGAGAGCTTTTCAGAAAGGAGGAGTGGTGGCAAAATGATGGTAGGAAAAATAGCTTTTGGAAAATGTCTATTACAAGAGTAGATCTGTTTGGGTGAACTCCTTTAGCAGAGCTTTTCAGAAAATATAAGCACTTTATAAACTGTTTGACAAATCTCCGTTGCGGTACTTTTTTTATTAAAAATGCGTGCTCGGACATAAAAATGCTCGTCCGGGGGAAAATAAGCGTTCGGGCTGAAAATGCGCTCCCGGCCGAAAAATGCACGCCCGGGCGGAAAATGCGGGCACAGGCAGAAAATGCGCGCCTGAGCCCAAAATGCGTGCCTAAGCGAAAAAATGCGCGCCAAAGTGGGAAAATGTGTGCCCGAGCGAAAAATGCACGTCGGGGCCAAAATGCGCGCCCGGGCGGAAAAATGCGAGCCCAAAAATGCACGCCCGACTAGAAAAATGTGTCACAAGCCGAAAATACGTGCACGAGCGAAAAATGCGCGCTCGGGCGGAAAATGCACGCCCTTGAGAAAAAAATGCGCGCCCAGGCGAAAAATATGCGCCCGGGAGAAAAATGCGCGCTAGGCAAAAATGCACAATATGCGCCCATGCAAAAAATGTGCGCACGAGCGAAAAATGTGCGCCCGGACGAAAAAGGCATGCTAGGGTGGAAAATGCGCGCCCGGGCGGATAATGTGCGCCCAGGCGGAAAATGCGCGCCCGGGCGAAAAATGCGTGCCTGGGCGGAAAATGCGCGCATGGGCGGAACATGCGCGCCCGAGCCGGAAAATGTGCGCTAGGACGGAAAAATGCGCGCTCGTGCAAAAAATGCGGCCTGGCAAAAAATGCCCGCCCTGGCGAAAAATGCGCGCCCTGGCAAAAAATGCGCGCCCTAGCAAAAAAATGTGCGTCGAGCGAAAAATGCACAATGCGCGCACATGCGAAAAATGCGCGCCCGGGCCGAAAAACGTGTGCGGGCGGAAAATGCGCACCTGAACCTAAAAATGTGCGCCCGAACCTGAAAATGTGCGCCGGGCGGAAAATGCACGCCCGGGCCAAAAATGTGCGCCTGTGCGGAAAATGCGCGTCCGGGCAGAAAAATGTGTGCCGGACAAAAAATGCATGCACGGGTGAAAATTGTGCGCATGGGCGAAAAATGCGCGCCTAGGTGGAAAATGCGCGCCCGGGCGGAAAAATGCGAAAATCCGTGCCCGAGCGAAAAATGGATTGCCAGAAGAACTGCATCGTCGGGAGAAAGTCTAGGGTTACCGCCGTATTGTCGAACTGGATCGGGAGGAGGAAAACATTTTTTAGCGTCAACTGTGTATATGAGAAGTGCTTTTCAAAAATGTTGAAAAGTTGGAGGCCCGCGACTTTTCAAAAAGAGGAGAAAAAGGAGTTTGCGCGATAGCTTTTCCCACCGATTGACAATCCAAATGGTTTATTAAGTGTGGTGGCGTTTTCTAGAAACGAAAAAAAGCTAAAAAGCTCTCCCAAACAGTGTCTAAGAGTATTTAAACTCAACTATTATTGTTTAAATTTGCATCTCATAATTTAATTAGCTATCACATTTATACTCGGTCACATATCAAAATATTTGTTATTGTAATGTCACTACAATATATTGACTTTACAATGACGTTTTTATTACGATGTTGTTTAAAGCGTCACCGTTAATTTTCTATTTAGCGACGATTTTTTTCAAAAACTTCGTCAATACAAAAATTTACCATTAACCATGTTTTCCATAAAAAAAACGTCAACATACTGTTTATCTTGTGAGACGATTATTTTTAAAATGACATCAAAACATAGGATCTTCAGTCAATATTTATAATCAATTAAGTAGTTTAGAAGATATTCTGTCGAAGAGAATATGAGTGATACAATGATCATTTATCAAGTGATTGAACAACTGAATTTTGTTATAATTATGTCATGTATTTACTGAACACGAAGTGCATGGCATCATGTTTACATACTGATAAAGGATCTATGAAAATTTTAGTTAATTACAACATGTCTGGCAGAAAGAAGAATATTTCTTGCTCATTACCAAAAAAACACGTATTCACAAATTTCATGTGGGGATACGAGTTTTCATTTCTCATCTCATGGAAACCATTTTCGCTTTGCTATTTAGCCGACATATCTCTCACTCTAAATTTAAAAGGGTATTTTGTGATATATTCAATAGGAACCAAACCATCATATAATTTGGTCAAATACAATATGTCAAATATTATACCTAACAACAAACTCTTATGTTCATTTCATTAAGAAGTCTTTCTAAACAAGTTCCAAGATACAACAAGCTTCAAATAAGTTGTGGATATCAATATTTTTGATAGTGGCGTGATTGATGGTAGTGAAGCTATTGATGATAGTGACGATATAGATAACTATGATGAATGTGTTCATTATAGATATGATGTCTCCATAAGCTTAAATGTTAGGGTCAATACATGCACATCTGGTAGCCATCTTCGACTTCTAGCTCAACGATCTTATTAATTTGTTGCTACGGATCATACCCTGTAATTATACCAAAAAATTCTTTTCGTAGGGAGCAGAGGGCTACGTAGATAAGGCGCACTAGGCAAATGTTCCAAGACAGGAGCATGAGTCGCGATATCGACAAAGTTCTATACATCGATGAGCTGATTAAAGCGAATAGTCTAAGATGAGAGATCTCAATTTCTTATCAGATACCTCTACGTATATTACACGGAATAACAAGTTGCAAAAAATCTCTCAACATATCTAAATATCACTCTAAAAAAATATTAGAAGTATTTATTAAAATTAATTTTATAAAAAAAAACAATATTTATGTTTTTAATTAAGATCATAGATGCACAATTATTTATTAGAGTTAATATTATCATAATGTTAGTAAAAAATGTACCTTCAAGACTCACACTAAATGGGAGGGGAAGGAACTGCAGAGTGCTGGTTACTTAGGACGAAGATACTAGAGGAGAGATCAAGAGAAGAAAAAATTGTTTGGATTGATCTCAAAAAAAGAACTACAAAGGGGGTCCAAAACAGGCCAGAGGGAGAGGTAGAAAAGTGACAGAATTCGAGACCGCTTACACAGGTTGTAAGTTGGAAGCTCGAAGCCAAAAGTCCTTTCTCAGGTACCCTACCCCTCTATTTATAGACGCGAAGGCTGCCCAAACGGGCAGATCTACAAATTACGGGTTGCCCGGGGTACAGGAGAATCGAGGCAGAGGAAGAGGGTGCTAATAACAAAAAAGGAGAAAGAGACCAGACTGCATGGTCTGGCGGTCTAGCAGAGGCTTGATCATCTGTGCCTTGGGAGGAAACACTGGAGCCGGAGCATGCGATCTGGGCGGTCTCTCAAATCTGAGACCACTGGAGGGGTTACTTCTGACTGGAGAAGAGGTCGCAGAATTCCGGGCAAACATGATCTCCGCACATTTTCAAGTTGCACTGGAACTTTGGAAATGTTTACTTTGACCGCTGAGACCGCAACCGCCATAAATGCGTTGGGCTCTATAAATACGGCTTCATGGCTTCAGAATCCATAATCTTCTAAAAGAAACAGCGAGCTTGAACTTCAATCGGTCACCAGAAATTATACAAAAACAATCTCTGCAATGGTGACTGTATTGTCTCGTCTGAATAAGTGATCGCCAGGAGCGGCTTCTCCAAAGAAAAAGGAGACCGTCAGCCTAAAGAAACAGGTGATAAAGGCTCCCCAGACTCTGACTGAAGCGGACACGTCGAAAGAGTCCGCTCGATCTTCCCCGAAGAAACAGCCCGACCTACCAGAGAGCACGGTTTTGCCGGTCTCCACTGTTGCTGATTTGACAAATAGTTCCTCAGGTCCTGTAATGAATCTTCCTGATTTTTTAGTTTCCTTTGATTATCAGAAAATTATGGAAGCGCTTAGTCAGACCGCTGTCCAGCCCAGCGAGATTGCTTCAACCGAAGCCATCTTGGCTGGAATGCATGAGAAGAAGATTGAGGCAGAAAGAATTATACAGAAGATCGTTGATTCCCAAGAAGCTGTGAAAGCAAAAAGGAGAAAAAACTCAAGTTCTTCTATTAAAACTGCCAAGAAAAAGAGGAGTGAAGAAAGTAAAGGTGTGACCACCCCGAAGGAGATCACACTTCCTGAAAGCAGCGGTCTTAAACATCCTGCGGATGCTCCTGGGAAGATAAGTGGTGAGGTCGGTCTCTCTTTCCCTTCTGCGATCTCAGCTTCTTCAAGAGAAGCGGACTCCGAGTTGATCGCTTATCTTGATGAAGATTCTTCTAATGATTTCCCTTGTTCGATCTTGCAGGTGCTTGACCCCTTTGAATCTGAACGTCTTCGGGCGGTCGCTGCAGAGGAGATCATGGATAGGGAGAAGGAGACCACTGAAGAGGCGGTCATTTTAAGAGAGGAGGTTGAGAAGAAAGAGAAGGAAGAGAAGGAGAAGAAAGAAGAAGAGGAGAGGAAAAAAGAAGAGAAGAAAAAAGAACAGGAGAAGACCGCACGAGTTGCCGCTGAAAAGAAGAAAGAAGAAGAGAAAACTGCTCTGCTCGCTGCAGAGAAGAAAAAGGAAGAAGAGAAGAAAGAGTCCTTGCTCGCCGCAGAGA
This sequence comes from Dactylorhiza incarnata, assembly GCA_033032865.1. NCBI lineage: Eukaryota > Viridiplantae > Streptophyta > Magnoliopsida > Asparagales > Orchidaceae > Dactylorhiza > Dactylorhiza incarnata. Next base: position 501,421 of record JAWHQI010000481.1, on the reverse strand, counting down.
AGAAAAAGAAGACTTCTGAGGAGGGGGAGGAAAAGGAGCAAGATCGACAGATCGAGAAAGAGAAGGCTGCGCTTTCCTGCGGTCTGGCGAATCCCTCCGCTGCCCTCGAAGACAAAATAAATAAAGAAGCGGCAGACCGCCCATCAGTGGTCTCTACTCTGCGATCCGGTAAGGCGAAGATGGTTACGAGGTCGCTGGAATTCCTTCCTTTACCTGTTGTTCGACCTAGATCTCCAGAAAGAAAACGTGAGATCGTCATCATTGAAACAGATGACATTCTTGTTAGTAACGAGGAGTTGAAAAGAAGAAGAAAAGAGGGAGAGAGATCACAAAAGAGGGAATTGGAAAGAACGGACCTCGAGCGCTTAAAGGGATCAGACCGTCTTTTGCTGACCGCAGAACACGCGGTCACAAAAGATATTGAAAGTACCTTACATGACTGAGGTCTTGATTTCTTTCCAAGTACTCTCTTTACACGGACTCTTCTATTTTTGAACTGCTTGTAGTTGAGCTAACTATCAAACTCTTATGATCACAGATGATGATGTCGTAGAAGTTTTTGAGGAATGAGAGCTCCCCCCCCCCCCCCCCCCCCCCCCCCCCCCCCCCCCCCCCCCCCGCAAAAGATGGTGATTCCTCCCCAGCTCGCTGATATCCTTAAGCCAATGTTTGAGGATGTCCGCACCATGCTGACTCGGGAGCGGTCACAGAATGATCAACTCTGTGCTCGAGACGATCAACTCCAAATTCGAGACGATCAACTTCGGATTCGAGACAATCAACTCCGGATTCAGACCGCCGACTTCGAAGAAAGGCTGCGCGCTAATGAAAAGCGAGTCCGCGAGGAATGCAATCTGAAGAATGCCGAGCTCATCCGGGCGCTTCGAAAAGCTGAAAAGGATGCTGAATACTACAAGGGGAAGGTCGCGGCTCTGTCCACTGAGGTCGTCATCCTGAGGGGTGATCCTAAAAAAATGGCAATGAGGCCGGGGACATCTGGCGATCACGCGGAGGAGAGACCGACTTCAAAAATTATGGTCATCACTATGGAGCAGGTGGACAGGGAGAGGTCCAAAATTCATCAAGCTGCAATGTCCGCTAATCATAGTCTGGTGTCTGTCCTGACCGCTGTGAATGAGATGCAAGATATTGCGGCTTTTGTAGGAAGAAAGCGCCCGAATAGGAGATAAATTGCTCCTTCATGCGGTCTTAAGCATTTGAAAACTTGAATAATTTGAACGTGCTGTAATATATATGCTGACAGTAATTTTTATTTATATGCGATCTCTGTGATGATGTCGATCTCTATTATTGCGTGCTGCTCGTTTTACTTTTATTTATATACTTGTCATGCTGTCTGGGATACAACGGTCTCTTTTCAATGAGACCGATTGTATAGTGCTATTTCTTATATCTTATGCAGGTATAGTATCGATCTGTGCAATTTTACTGGGTGATCTCAGAGGAAGTCATCATTACGAAAGTATCCTTGGATTTCTATAAATAGCTGTCCTTGGAATTCTCATTTCATACTTTTTGAATGCGCCCTAAGCACCGTTCTCAGCGAACTACAATTATGGTGTCCGCGCGAGCTTCTTCTGTCGAGGTCTTCTTGGAGTCCAATCACAAACTCAACCGTCTTTCCAAGGATGAGTATCTGTCCTTTCTTGCAAAGCACATGATTCAAAGACAGATTGTGGTGAGACCGCCTAATGAAGATGAAGGATTAAATTTCAGAGAAGAAAATAAGTTCGTTATTCCCATCGACCACTTCGATTATGGGCTGAAATTTCCTCTCCCTTGGGAAATTTTCGAGGTGATGGAATATTATGGATTTGTGCTCGCTCAGCTGCCTCCAAACTCAATCGGTCTTATTAACGTTTTTATTACTTACCTGAGATCGGAAAAAATCAAGTTCACCATGACACTCTTCTGTGCGACCTTCACTGCAAAGGTGTTAAAAGAAGGACAAAAGAAAGAGGAGTTTAAAGGTTTAATATATTTTTCTTGTGAATGTGTAAAGATTTTAAACCTTCCCTATAAAGTCCCTTTTTGGATAGAAAGGTCCCTTATTTTTGAAGACGATCTCGGCGGTATCAAAAACCAACCATCTCCGAGAGCAGGAGACATCTTCAGGAAAAAAAGACGATCTCAACCGAGGAGTTGAGAATTTTGGCCTTCCTGGCGGGCAAGCGACGGGATCTTTTTCATTATCTAGCGATCTGGCCTGAGATCGCTGAGATTTCTCCGGAAGAAAGTGAGTAATTTCCCTGCGGTCTTATGCGATCTTTCCACATTTTCCCTAACTTTTTTAACTATTTTCCAGTGACCTTCACGATCCCTGCAGGCGACCCGATGGCACCAGCTGAAGAGGTGCTCAACCAGAGGGAAAGAAGAAAAAGAAGAGACCATGAGCGCGAGGCCGCTGGGGTTGGTGGTACATATGAGACCGCCAGTGACTAGTTTTCTATGGTCGGCTTCATGAAGAAACAGAAGGACATCAAAGGAAAACCCCTTCTCAAATTGGGTGCAAAAGGGAAGACCATGAGGGTTTCCACCAATCTCCCTCTTTAGAGTGGAAAACTAACTCGCCATGCTTTTGCGGTCACCTCGGCCCTTTATGGAAAAAACAACCTCAAAGAAGCGTATGATTTTGAGACCGAGATGCTTCCCGATGCCTGCGCTCAAGCGACCGCTAGGAGCACAGTCTTAAATCACCATATGGGGCGGTCTCTGTGAAGGGCCCTGAAAGAGATCGAGATCTTGCATGAAAAGCGAAGGGTAAGATAATTTTTCTTGAGGTATCTAGCTCCTTTTGTGTGACCGCGCGACCTAATTGTTTTCTTCTGCAGCAATCAAAGAAAGCAACATACGATCCAGACAATCCTAAATTCCAGAACGCTCTAATGCAACACATAAAAGAGACTACGGAGCAGGTGATCTCAGAGCTTCGTGACCGTGGCGGTCTCGCTGAAGAGTTTAAAAATATCAAATTTGCTGATCTTTTCCCTGATGCTTGAAGGGTAATAGATAAACAGTCGATCACGACTGGTGAGGTCGCTACTGAAGGAGAAGAAGAGGAAGCTGATGTAGATATTGAAGGAAATGCTGATGAAGCGAGTGGAAACTAATATATTGCAGGTAATGATACAAGTTCTGTCGCAGACTCAATCTCTGGATCTAAAGTTTCTGCCGGAGGTTCAGAAGAATCTTCAGACGAGACCGACTCTTCTTCATCCGATGAGCGGTCTCCGAAAAGATCAAGAAGCAAGTAGATATTTCTTGTAATTGTTTATTATACTTTTCCAATCACCGGTATTGAGACCGGATGAATAGTGTAACAACTTATGAAATATAAATGGAATTTTGACATACCTCTCTTGTGTGGATGAAATGCTTATGTTTACCTATGTTTATTTCGATCATTTCCTTTCTGTGGGCAAACTAATTCTCCATTTGCGGTCTCTATTGAATAACTCATCTTGGTGATAACTTTCATAAGTCCTTATTTCAGCGGTCTAAACTTTATGAGATAGAAAATAACATTCGATCTTAATGCTTCTAGGTCTTGTTGAGCTCAAATAAACGATCATATAAGTGAATGCTGCACAATAGTTGGAGAATAATAATCAGTAGTGGTAGTCTCGTAATTGTCAAACCACCAGAAGCATGAAGGAAATTCGCATGAGTTTTACGATAACCTGTATGAGACTGCTTGTCACACTGCGATCTTGAATTTGTAAGATCTTCAAAGATAAAAGATCATAATCCACATGATTCCCGAATAGCCTCTAATAAGAGCAAGAATGATCTTTCAATGATTCAGACCGCCTCTTCCTTGGATAGAAATGATCCCTTCAAAGAGGATCAGTGATCTCATATTTTTTCAGATCGTTATTTTAGCTTCCAAGACCGATTAATTGTTGTGAGTGGATATTTGAAGTCATGATCATATAAGAGGATAATCAGCGACCTTTTACTTAAGATTATTTTGAACTTAGAAGAACCTTGGCACCTATCTCATATTTCCCAGACTGCCTTTCCATAGCTTGGAATCATAAACATAATGTAAAGCTTGTCCATTTGAAAATTTTACAAGGTTTTGAAGAACTTTTAGGCGGTGGTCTCAATTGCTCTAGACCGCCCCATTCCCAAAACAATCCAATATTGAGACCGGCGGTCTTCAAAAATCTCAGACCGCCCCTTTATAATAAAGGCTTGATAGATATAATTTATAATGATCTAAAAGGCAGGTACGACTATGCCAGCATTGCTTTCCTCAAAAGATCATCATAATTCTAGTATCTTTAGAAAGAGAGAGAGAGAAAAAAAGAATTGACCAACTCAGAATGATCAAGGGGCAAGTATGGTTACGCCGTGGAGGACACACCAACATTGCTTTCCCCAAGAGATGATCTAAGATCATACCATATAACCAACCGCCTCTTGGCTATCTTTACATCAATGAGCATTCGAAGGTTACAGAACAAGATGATCTATAGGGCAGGTGCGGTCATACCGCAGGAGTTACATCGGCATTGCTTTCCCTGAAAGATCATCAAGACTGTAACAATGTCCTCTTATAATGCATGGCAGAGCTGGGCATTCACCTAGACTTCCCTTGATGCAGAGGTGTGTCAGATGTCAGCTAGGACCCGGCATCCCAAAGTTCCTCTGCACGAGCTTGGCGAGCTACTGCTACACAGATGTGAAATCTCCCCGTTACCTATAGTCCTAGCAGATTTACATCTCAAGCTTCAAGTCGAGGGGGAATGAAGTAGGATCCGTCGATATTTCTCTTGGTAGGATCTTAGCTTTTAACGGTTAACCAATATGTCTCGAGGCTTTCTTTCCAATGTGCATAAAACAAAAGTTTATATCCACATCATAATATTTGCAAAAAAGAAGGAAAGAAAAAAAGACAAGAAAATACAAGTTTCAAGAGAAGAAACGCTTGAGATCATCTCCATTCCAAGTGTGAGAAAAATCTTCTCCTTCATAAGATTGGAGAGGGTAAGCTCCATTCTTGAGCGCTTCTTTAACAATGAATGGCCCTTTCCAGTTTGGATTGAGCTTCCCAACTAAGCCAGATCTTGCTACTTGCGTCAGCCTTCTTAAGGACCAGATCTCCAACGGTAAACTCTTGTATTCTAACATTTTTGTTGAAATATTTGGTCATTCTTCTTTTCACTTCTTCTTGCCCTATAGTTGCTATATCCCTTAATTCTTCGATGAGATCGAGGCTGCACCTCAACTCTTCATCATTTTCTTCCATCCAGCCATCTTGATGTTGTTGGGATAATAATACTCTTGGACTCTTAACTTCAAATTCAACGGGAATGAGAGCTTCTGAGCCATGAGACAATTTGAAAGGAGTCTCTCCAGTGGCTGAAGTTGGAGTTGTCCTTAAAGCCCATAATACTCAAGATAGCTGTTCTACCCAATTACCTCTAAGATTTTCCACTTTATTCTTCAAGAGGTTGATTATGAATTTATTGGCGGCTTCTACCTGACCATTGCTCTGAGGGTGATGTATAGAGGCAAATCGCAACTCAGTGCCGATCTGATCATATAAATTTGTAAGACTTGAGTTGTTGAATTGTGGACCGTTATCTGTAATGATTGCCATGAGAATTTCGTGTCTACAAACTATCTCCCCTAGATAAAATTCCTCGCTATCTGAGTAGTAGTCTTAGCTAATGTTTTTGCTTCAATCCATTTATTGAAAAAATCAATCATTACTAAAATGAGCCGACGCTGACCACTTGCTAAGGGAAAAGGTCCAATAAAATCCATCCCCCAAACCGTAAATGGTCATGGGGTGGCTATCGACCTAAGCTGTTGAGCTGGCTGATGTTGAAGGGGGGCAAACTCCTGGCACTGAACACATTTCTTTGCGAATTTTTCTACATCTTTCCTCATTTGGGGCTAGAAATATCTTTGCCTTAGAATTCTTTTTTCCAAGGTTCTAGCTCCCGAATGACTACCACATTCTCCTGAATGAACCTCTTGAAGGATAGTTGGAATTTCTTCTTCGGAAACACATCGTGCCAGCGACGAAAGAAAAGTTTTCCTGTAAAGTATTCCTGCAACAAGATAATAATGGGCTGCTTTAAGTTTAAACCTTTTTCTATCTTTCACCGTTGAGTGAAAATCTCCAGTTGAGAGGTAAAGTATGAAAGGATCCATCCAAGACGGATATTGATCTATCTGCATAACTTCTTCCTCCTCGATAGCTGGACGAAATAACTCTGAGGTGGTTCGTCCTGAAAGAAGACCAAATTTTGCGAGCTCATCCGCCTCCTTATTCTCTTCTCTTGAGATATGCTGGATTGTAAAGCTCTTGAATCTGCTTATCTCAATTTTCACCAGAGCTTGATATTGCTTAAAAATGTGATCTCTGGTCTCGAAGATTCCATTTACTTGAGACGCCATTACCAGAGAAACTGTTTTGACTTGAACATCTTCGATTCCCAATTCTCTTGTGAATCTGAGACCGACGAGCAAAACTTCATATTCTGCTTGATTGTTTGTTGTCGGGAAATAAAACTTCAAGGCTTGGTCTAGCCTAACTCCATTTGGATTGATCAAAATAACTCCAGCGCTAGCTCCAGAAGAATTTTTTCCTGAAGCTCCATCAACGAAAATTGTCTAGGCAAGATGAGCTCTGAGCTCCTTCTCTGAACTAGCCTCCTTTGCATCGATCATAAATCTACTAATACCTGAGCTTTGATCGCTATTCATGGAATATAACAGATGTCAAATTCGCTGAGCTCTATTGCCCACTTTGCCAATCTACCAGAATGCTCTGGCTTCTCTAAGACACTCTTTAGCGGAAGATCGGTGACAACTTGAATTGAATGGGCTTGGAAATATGGTCTCAACCTTCGCGCCAAAGTCATGAGCATTAAGGCCAACTTCTCAAGGATTGGGTATCGGGTTTCCGCACTCTTTAAAATTTTGCTTACATAATAAACTAGAAACTTCTTCCTCTTCTCTTCCCTAACTAAGACCGAACTGATGGCATCGGAGCCAACTCTGAGGTATAGAAAGAGGTCTTTACCCTCCCTGGGGCTCTGGAGCAAGGTAGTTGATGTCAACTGCTTCTTGAGCTGATTGAAAGCATCATCACACTCCTTTGTCCATTCAAACTTGGCCCCTCCACGAAGATTTTTGAAGAAAGGAGCACTTTTATCTCCAGAGCAAGAGATGAAACGGCTCAAACCTGCCATCCTCCCACCCAGCTGCCAAACTTCCTTAGGGGTCTTGGGAGATGACATTTTTAGGATAGCCTTCACCTTATCGGGATTTGGCTCTAACCCTTCCGGAGTAAGGAGATGGTCAAGAAACTTTCCTTTGCTAGCTCCGAAAATGCATTTCAATGGGTTCAACCTCATATTGAAAGTTCGGAGGGTTGCAAATGTTTCATTTAGGTCGTTAAGGTGAGTTGAGAAAAACTTGCTTTTGATTAAGAGATCATCGACATAAATTTCTAAATTTCTCCCTTTCTGGGTTTTAAAAACGGTGTCCATCATTTTCTGATAAGTTGCACCGGCATTCTTTAACCCAAAAGGCATTACGAGATAACAGAAACATCCATCCTTTGTGATGAATGAGGTGTGAGGAATGTCGGGCTTGTGCATTCTTATTTGATGATAACCGAAGAATGCATCTAAAAAGCTCATGCAAGAAAATCCCACTGCATTTTCTACTAAAGAATCTATCTGAGTCAAGGGGTAGCAATCTTTAGGGCAAGCTTTATTAAGTTTGGTAAAGTCTACACACATCCTCCAGTTTCCACCAGCTTTCTTAACCATCACAACATTTGATTACCAATCAGGGTATTGAATCTCCTGAACAAATTTAGCCTTTAACAATTTCTCCACCTCCTCCCGGATCGGCTGAGCGAGTCTCTGCCACTGCACTTTTCTTTTGCTTGATTGGAATGAAGTTAGGATCGATGTTGAGATGGTATCAGGCAACATCTGGATCAACTCCTGGCATGTCATCTGCCGACCAGGTGAAGACATCCAAGTTCTTCAGAAGGCAAGAGATGAGCTGATCCTTATCAACTTTGGGCAATTCAGCGTTGATCGAAAGCTTCTTGCTTTTATCCTCTTTGCTGACTGGCATGACTTGAATCGCTTGGGCAGGTTCCAAGCGAGATCCGTCTCTTGCATCTTCTTCTTCTATCTCTTCTGCTACTTTGACCTGATCAAGAATTTGAGGTGGTGAGGAGATATCAATTTCCTAGAGAGGAGATGATTCGATCACATTGACCGTCCTGACGTAACATTCTCTAGCCTTCCTCGGATCGCTCCTAATCCGGTACTGTTTACCATTCAAAGAAAACTTCACGGCCTGATGATAGGTTGAGATTATTGCTTGATACTCGTTCAAGACTGGCCTCCCAAAAATTGCGTTCTAGCTGCTCGGAGCTTCAATGACTATGAATTTTACCAATTTTACAATTCCTGCTAACGTCACTGAGAGGGTGACAACTCCTTCCACCTCCTTCTCCCCTGAGAAACCATGAGTGTCCCTTCAGTAGAGAGAAGATCATTCCCGGTCTTCGGCACCTCGAAAGAAGTTTGAAGAGGACATTCACTGAACTTCCGGTATCTACCAGGATCTTATCCACGGTATAATTTTCGATTACCGCCTTGATAACGACTGCGTAGTGAAAGGGTTGGCCATCAGAGAAAGGTCTTCTTGCCCGAAGGTGACTGTTCCCCGAATTGGGGCTAAGGAGGAGGTAGCTGCAACCTCAGATTGATAGACTCTTGCGAGGCTAGCTTTCCTGGAAGATTCGAATCCTGCACCTCCATGAATGCAAAAGAGATTACCCTGGGTACCTTCATCATTTTCATCCATGCACTCACCTAGATATCCGATGTTGCCAAGAGAGCCAACATCGTCCACTTCTTCGCATTCCCAAAGAACTTCCGCTACCTCCTTACACTTGGAGGTCAAAGCTTTGGAAGGATCTCCCTTCTGGAACAGATCTTTGAATTTTTCTTCCTTCAGGGGCTTTTCCACCAGCAAGCGGAGAGCTCTACAGTTCTTAGTCACATGGCCTCTCTCCCTATGATGTTCATAGTAGAGAGCCGGATTTCTGGTTCTTAGGTCAGAGTTGATCGGGGCAGGCCTTTTGTACAAGGACTGCTTTTGAAGAACTTGAACTACCTCACTCATAGAGATGTCGAGGTTAGTGAAGGATTCTTGAGAATCATTGAAGGATTGCTGAAATGGGGTTGGCAGAGGTGGCTGAGGATATTGAATATGATAGACTGGTGTGGATTGCTGAATCGGGGCAGCCAGGGTTGACAACAAGGACCCTTTAGGCTGGAACTGCTGATTCCCCGGATGAGAGCGTTGATGACGGAAGTTCTTTCCCTTTTGATAAGGAGGCTTGAACTCTTTACGAGGCGGTTTGGATGATGGTTGGGCAGGATAAAAACCTGTCGAACCTTTCTAGATGGCTTTACTTGTCAGATTTGAAACATATATAGGGTTATTGATCTCCCACTCTATATGGCAGTTGGCAATACTAATCAGCGCTTGATACGAGCTGGGCTCCCTGGTCGTGACCTCAAACTTGAGAGGTCCCTCTTGCAGGCCGTTGATCAGAGCTACCATATAGAGAGAGGGATCTACATCCCTTATTCCAAGAATCTCCTTCTGAAAATGATCAATAAAGCGAGCTAAAGTCTCGCCTTCTCCCTGCTTGATCTTGAAGAGGGCCGCAGGGCCACTCTTCCTCTTCTTAGAGGTTGCAAACCTCAGAAGAAGCCCATGACTCAGGACGGCGAAGCTCGAGATGGACTGGGAAGGTAACTTTTAGAACCATTCTCGGGCTTGCCCATCGAAGGAAGTGATCAACTGCTTACACTTCACAGCATCGAAGAGAGTCCTCAGAGTAACATCGGACTCGAAGGCTTGAATATGGGATATTGGGTCATTCTCCCCTGTAAACATGGGCAGACGAGGCTCTCTGAAACCGTTGGGAATTGGATACCAACGAACTCTATCAGTAAAGGGGGAGGCTCCTCCGCTTCAACAGCGTTGAAAGGAGCAGGAAAGGCAACAACAGGGGCTGGAGGGTAAGCATAATCCTCCTGGAAATTCAAGGCCTGAGCAGGAGGTCCCTGAGCTGCTTCTCTGAAGAAATCCTGGCAAGCTGCGAACTCCCCAACTTGAGGTCGCACAGGAGCTACGGGCTGGGAGGTCGCACGATCAAGAGGGTGACCGCCAGCCAAGCGGTCAGGGGTAGCGACCTGACTTGGTTGGGGGAGAAACCTTTGAGAAATTGCGGCCAGGGTTTGACTCAAAACTTCAAACTGCCTGCCAGACTCTTGCTGAGCCTGAGCGGTCTCTCGGCGAGCTCGGGTGGCCTCTCGAAGAGCTTTCTCGATGCGTATCTCAAAACGACGCTCCAAATCCTCTAAGGAGGTCGGATTGTTCGAGGGGCGACCGCTGGGAGACCGGAGAGAATAATGTCTGCGGTCTGACATCTTGAATGTCCACTGATTTCACCTAAACACTATGATTCTGAAGGTCGCATGTTCATTCTATTAGTACAAAAAATGTACCTTCATGACTCACACTGAAAGGGAGGGGAAGGAACTGTGGAGTGCTGGTTACTTAGGATGAAAAAACTAGAGGAGAGATCAAGAGAAGGAAAAACTACTGGGATTGATCTCAAAAAAGGAAATACAAAGGGGGTCCAAAACAGGCTAGAGGGAGAGGTAGAAAAGTGACAGAATTCGAGACCGCTTACACAGGTTGTAAGCTGGAAGATTGAACCCAAAAGTCCCTTCTCAGGTACACTTATCCTTCTATTTATAGACGCGGAGGCTGCCCAAACTGGCAGATCTAAAAATTATGGGCTGCCCGGGGTACAGGAGAATCAGGAAAGAGGAAGGGGGTGCTAATAACAAAAAAGGAGAAAGAGACCAGACTGCGTGGTCTGGCGGTCTGGCGGAGGCTTGATCGCGTGTGCCTTGGGAGGAAACACTGGAGGGGGAGCAGGCGATCTGGGCGGTCTCTCAAATCTGAGACCGCTGGAGGGGTTCCTTCTGATTGGAGAAGAGGTCGCGGAATTCCGAGCAAACACATAAACTTCTATTTGTGTAAAAAAAATCTTAAAATGATATAGGTTACGATGCTCTTTTCGAAAAACATTATTGTAGAGTTTTAAATACAGTGACATTTTTGCAAAGAACATCATGATATAGTTAATATTTTTCTCAACATTTTTTAGAAAGTGTAACGATAGATCAATTATCTATCATGACGTTTTTGAAAAAGTTTCACGATAGAGCAACCGTCAATCATGACGTTTTGAAAAAGTAGTACGGTAGAGAAACTGTCACCCAAAAGAAAACTAATTTTGAACAAATACGCTACCATAACATGTGTTGTCCTAAAAGATCAATTATCTATCATGACGTTTTGGATGATTGTCTTTTTAATCTCCCATCCATTACTCAATATCTTTTAGGATTCATTTGGCGTGACATTTTTGCTTCGGTGAGTTTGGACAAATACGCTACCATCGTAAAATATGTGTTTGGCATAACAACGGTTATGATTGTCACCCAAAAGAAAACTAATTTTGAACATAAAAGTGATTGAAGTTCCTTAGGCAAGGTCGGACGTTCACGAACGACGGTTCATAATCATCATGTTCACGACTGCCACCACCGTGCCAAACAGAGCCTTCATCAAGTTAAGAACCATTGCCACCAATGAAATTATTTTGCATTTTTATCATGCTAATATAGTTTTATGATTCAAAGGTTCACCTTGACAAAAAATATGTTTGATATCATATTTCAAATTAAATATTCATATTTGTACAACCCGTATTCGGCGAGTAGGTCCAACATCGATTTGACTCGCCCAGGGTAGGGTGAAGCGAGTACGTCCCCCTTTCCCTTCTCGGCGGCATAGCCTCGTCTCGACGACATGATTTCTCTTCTCGACGATATGAGTGTAATTCGTCTAGACGATATGAACAGCCCGTCCCGACGAAAAAGCTCCTTCTCGCCCAGGGCGAGGCGAGTCTGACCTGGCCTTAGGAAAGCTCTCCTCGGGAGAACTCGCCCCCCCCCCCCCCCCCGACGAGTAGGATATGACCTAGTCGCCTCAGTCACACTCGCTCAACGAGGGAGCGAGGCGAGATCGGGTTAACCAAACTCATCAGTCCTCCCTCATGATCTGCAGGCCAACATGGGATGTGATTAGTATTTACGAAAAGCACGAGGAGTTGTTCGCATACCACTTGGGTCTGCGTATAGTAATTTGGTTAAGGCGGAGGAAGCTATGTGTAGGACATCAGGACCATTTTGCCCTTGTAAGAATTTTCCTATAAATAGGACTCATTATGTCTTAGATCAGCACATATCCACCCCCTAAGAGAGTCTGAGCTTTCCTTCTTTCATTCTTGTGCTATCTAAGACGCAGGATCAGCCTTTGGTTTTTGGAGGGGAAGTCAAGTAAGATTTCTGGGTTAGTGGTGGGACCTCCTTGCTGCAGCCATCGGGTCCATTCTTAGGCAACTATATATCACGATGTGAGGCCAGTTCTCAGCTCAAAATACTTAGATCTAGGGATCTGACGAAGAGAGAAGTAACTCAAGATACTCCCCAAGTCTCAAACATAGTTGAACCAGTATCCGGGTTTCAACATTTTTGATGAAGTGAACGTGGACTGTAGCTAGAGAAGAAAATCTCATCTGACAACCCCATGGATGAACATAACAAGCAGGGGACCGTCCAGGGGAACTCGCTGCCTAAGGGCAAGTTTGTAACTAAGAGCGATTTTGCGGAGTTCAGGAGGTCGATGGAAGACACCATCCGGGGGCTGCTCGCGCCTCACGCTGAGGCGGGAGCCCTCCCTTATAGCGACCGCCTCGCCCACCGAGGAGAGACCGAGTCGGCACCCCGACAAGGAAGGGTTTCCTAAAGATGGTGACCAGTTGCTTTACGCACGAGTAATCTTTGCGAGTCCGACCGAAACTCACCACTCCGAGGGCGAGTACCACCGGATTCGATCGACTCGCCAACTCGCGTCGCACAGTCCCTTCTGTGAGTTGGTGCTGACCGCTCCTATTCCCGGGGGTTTTACAGAACCTGCAATGAGATCCTATTTCGGAAAAGATGACCTCGTACAGCACCTACAATGGTTTAAGGACATGGATTCCATTAGGCAAATGGCAATGCCTTCAAGTGTCAGTTGTTTTCCATAACCTTCAAAGAGAATGCTCGGGACTGGTTCCACCAGATGCCAGCAGGCACTATCTACTGCTTCGAGGACCTGCACAGAGGTTTTCTGCTCCATTTTTCCACTTCGAAGAAAAGAAAGAAGGGTTATGAAGCCCTTTTACTTATTAAGCAAGGGTCACAAGAGATGCTGGGGGCGCATGTTGATCGCTTCCAAGAAGAGATTCTCTTAGTTCAGGAGGTCCCGGGGCACACTCTAATGTTGGCATTCAAGCTCGGACTGCAACCAGGATTCTTCAAGATGGAAATCACCGATAATCCTCCAATGTCATTCGAGGAATTGATCGATCGGGCCGCAAGGCAGATCGAAGGTGTGGCGATTGTTGGATCTGTAAGCGTCCTTAGAGGGGGGGGTGAATAAGGGATTTAAAAAAAATTAAACTAAATTGAGTTTATTTAAATGGGTTGACAGTATTTTCAAGAATATCTAGGATTAAGCATTGTAGTAAGCTTCTTATGAAATTGAGTTGTATTTTAAGCGACAGATGTGAACTCTGTTACTACCGCCAACGTTAGTGTTACCGATCGACGTTAGTGACAGAGAATTCCTTTTCGTTTATATTTCAAACATCAGAGATTGCATAGTGATATTAGTAAAAGAACATGTCGTATTATTGTTTTTCAGAATTATTATAAAACTTTATCCCAATAATGCTTGAGATTGAGGCAAATACGTAAGAACCTTTTTGGTTTTCTATATCGACCCTTCTCCCAAGGACCGGTTGGCTCTAGCCTATCTCTCCCCAGATGAGGCCTCGAGACGCCCCCTAGATCTAACCCTGGACCTAGTCGCCGCACCCACGAGGCGAATTCTTCTTAGTCCTCGCAAGGCCCTAGCCGCTAACCACGTGACGAATTTCTCTACCGATAAAAATATAAAGGTTACAGATAATAAAAACTAAAACATCAAAGAAACTCCCTCAAAGGATGAACTTGAAGATGAAGTCGGTGTGGTTGATCTTTCTTCAAGTCCTTAGCGTTCACGAATGTTGATGGAGTTCTCTTAGCTGCAAAGAGGATGCTCTCACGAATATAGGAGTGGTGGATTTGATATCTTCTAAAATCGGCTAATCGATTGTTTAAAATGGAGGCAGATTGCTCTTTAAATAGGCTCTGATCCTAGCGCCAGCGGTAGTGCTACCGTCTGGCGGTAGCCTCTTTAGGCAACATTCTGGCACGTGGATCGTGCCATTTTTGGCAACCTTCATGCTCCAGAATTGGTATCCCCTCCTACCACGCCGCGGTAATGCTAACGCGGCGCGTTAGTATATATCATTCCCAGTCGTTAGATCTCCTTCCTTTTCTGCTCCTCAATCAGCATCATGATCGCGGGACTTCCATAAGTTATCGTCGGGTGTTAGCCTTAACGCTCCGCGGTAAGAGTTGTCATATTCAGTCTCGACGACCTTCCTTTCTCGACGAATGTTTCCTTTTCGATGAAGTTTCCAAATCTGCACACGCTACCGCCAGTGGCAGCGTTAGCGCTCTGCGCTAGCACCAGAGCTTTGAACTGGTAGGGAATTCTTCGTCATTCTTTCTCGTAGTTATAGAGGCTTGAAAGTAGAAGTTCCTGCACACTATAAACACATGACAAGTATAATCAAATACAGTGGGATTTGTTATTTTCAAACTAAGAGATGTGGAAAGCATGTTCCAACAAACTCCCCTTTTTGATAATAACAAATCCTCTTTAGAAAGAAAGCATTTAACAAAAGACATGTGTTTATAGCAAAGGATATGTGTGATAGTACGACTATGCTCGGCCGATATAGATGCTCCCCCTATATGAGTGCTCCCCCTAAATTAAAGCATCTTATGTATTTTGCTCCCCTTAAGTGTGAATTTCTTTCAAAGTTATTCTCCCCCTTTTGGTATTATCAAAAGAGGGTGGATGAGTAAAGGATAGAGCATGACAATGATATATGACTTTGTGTTACAACATGGTGAATGAGTGAAGGATGGAGTTCGAATTACTTAGATATTCTCCTCCTTTTGTAGGAAGTTTGGAGTAAGAATGAGTATCAATAGATAGGAAGCCAATATTACTTGTTGGGTAAGAAGAATATTCGTGATCGAGCATACAAGTAGAAAGGATGGTGGAAAGTATGATTCAGAATAAATAAACATCTTTATGGGAGTTTGAAGCATAGTAAATGAGTAAGAGTTTTGTGTTAGTGAAAAATAGATGTTTTAGTAATTTAAGTCCAAGATCAAAATATCATTTGTTATCGCAATACAATAGAACTTGTTTAAAGAGTAAATAGGAAAGAGTGTGCATACAAGGCATAGCGGAAGATGAGTTGAAATACTTTTAAACTAAACATCATTTTGAAGTTTGCAAGCATAATAAATAAGAGTGTTAGGTTTGAAATAAGATGTTTTGAATTTGAAATCCAGGAGTGCTTGTGAAAAAAATAATTCAAGCATGATTTAAATTTATCAAGACAAGATAGGAAACTACAATGTTCGAAATTCACAATTCAAGTATACTTATACATTGTATAAATCATGCAAAGTTATCTAGTGCAACAACAACAACAGAACCCATATAGTCCCCAATCATTGGGGGTGTGGGCGGGGGAAGATTGGAAACAGACCTAACCTTTGGCCCTATGCACAAAGTGGCTTCTCTCAGAGGAGAAAGACCGAACCTTTGACAATAAATGCACAAAGTGGCTGCTCACAGATTACCACTAAAATAGTGGCCCCCTATACCGTCACGGTTGCTACGGAATCATGCCCTCAAATCAAAGCCAAAGACATCAGAGAGGGCAGACCCAAGAATCCATTTTGATTTATGTGCACATAACCATGCTTCCTTCATTCAACATCCAGAGCATTGGCCTTGCACAAATGCAAAGTTATCTAGTGCATTTACTAAAAATTATAGAAAAGACATGTAAATATGCGTTAAGATCTAATACTCATGAGTAGAAGTTTTATAAGAGATAATGATGTGTACAAGTAGTGTTTTTGACAAGAGTATACAAATGATTAAATCAAAACACATTACATGTACAATGGAATAAACACAATATTATTGAAATGCGTTTTTAGAATTACTTCCACCCATATAACTAGATTTTATTTCAATGCACATAAGAGTAGTACAACTCCCAAGGTGATCTACACACACAATGCTCATTAAGACCTATCAGGGTGCAATGTAGTGTTTGGGGTATCACATATATTTTATCTTTTCTTTGTGATCCGATGTACAAGAAGTAGTGTTAAAAATAGTTTGCACAAGACACTTTACAATGCTCTCCAAGGTGCTCAACCTCACAATGCTCATTAAGACTTATCAGGAGGGTGAGTAGTGCTTGGTGGAGTTATCTTTGTCATGTATTTATTTGAATTGTAGTTTGTGACAAAATTCTCCGAATTCACTTGTTTTTGCAAACATAAGAGTTTTTGGATTAAGAACCATACTTCTTCAAAAAAATGTGTGCATGAAAACAGATTTTTATGAGGTGTAGGTAAAATAATCACACATCTAATAATGTTAAGTTGTTACACTACATAATCATGTAAGAGTAAGATTAAGTTCATATGTAGATTATCAAAGAGGTGAGTAAGTAAATCATTATCAAATATAAAACATTACTCATACTTAGAGGCATGTTAAGCAATTCTACACATGATTCCTATAATCATTTTCATTGGACATTACAAGATAATGTTCAAGGCATGACACAAGACAATGTATTAAGATACTTGAAATTAGAATTTAACATTGTATTTTAATCTTGAAAAGATAAATCTAATCATCCTTGAGACATTTCACTGAATAGTAATTAGTTTTTATAATTTTTTATTTTGTTTAAAATACAAAATTATAAACAATAAGAAAAGCATATTTTTGATCTTTCAAATTTGTTTTGAGATTTTGCATTTGATTTTTAAATGGTCAAATTTAAAACTTGTTTTTGATTGATTTTGATTAGTTTTTCATTAATTTTGTTTTAATTATTTAAGGAGCAAACATGAATTAAACAAAAATAATTAACTGTAAAAATATGTTGAAGAAGCTGGATATTAGACTACCGCCAGCGGTTTCAAGCTACCGCCGCGCGTTAGTAACAGAACTTGTGTTTTCCAGAAAATGTATAATTTTTGAAATTGTTTGTCTGATTATGTTTGTTTAAAGTAAGGGTTATGTAGTGGAGCCAAGAAATCAGACAGACATACACACAACATGCAAGTTTTATCATTTTTATGTTAAGATATCCAAAACTCCTAATTCTAGTCTAAGTAGAGCAAATCGTGCATCGGGTAGAGGCTTGGTAAAAATATCCACAAGTTGAGATTCAGTTCCAATAAAGCTTACATGAACATGTTATTTTTTATGTGATCCCTAATGAAATGATGTCTTACGTCTATATGTTTGGATCTTGGGTGATGCACAGGGTTGTTTGTTAGGTCAATAACATTCTTGTTGTCACATTTTAATTCAATATTGGTTAGATGAATTCCAAAGTCTTCTAGGGTTTGAGTCATCCATAATGCTCGTGCACAACAACTTCCTAGTGCAATATATTCGGCCTCTGTGGTGGAAAGAGCAACCGAATTTTATTTTCTACATGACCATTCAACTAGTGAGGGGCCTAAGAAATGACAAGTGTCACTAGTGCTTTTCCTATCTAGTGAATATCCCGCGTAATCAGAATCAGAAAAACCTTGTAAAATAAAAGAATCATTGTTTAGATACCATAGTCCTAATCTAGATGGCGCATAAACATACGACAAAAGTAATGTCGGGTCTAGAAGCACTTAATTATAATGAAGATCCAATCAATCCTCTATACAAGGTTTGATCAATTGATATTCCGACTTCATCTTTTCCTAATTTTAGTGATGCGCTCATTGGTGTGCTAGCTAGTTTTAAATGTTCAAATCCAAAATGTTTTAGCATATCAAGTACATACTTAGTTTGACAAATAAAGGTTCCATCATTTCTTTGTGTGATTTAAAAACCTAAGAAATATGTGAGTTCTCCAACTAAGCTCATCTCAAATTCATTTTGCATTACTTGTACTACTTCATTACACAACTCTTCATTAGTGTCTCAAAAGATAATGTCATCAACATAAAATTGTAAAATGATTAAATCATTATTTATATGCTTAATAAAGAGTGTGTTATCGGCACTACCCATTTTATAATCGTGCATTAATAAAAAAAAGATGTTAAGCGTTCATACCAAGCATGAGGAGCTTTCCTTAAACCATAAAGCGCCTTTTCTAACATATAGACATGATTAGGAAATTTTTCATCTATAAAACTGGGGGGTTGTTCAACATAGACTTTTTTAATTATCTTGTTTAAGAAGGCATTTTTTACATCCATTTGAAATAATTCAAACTTCTTATAACTCGCAAAAGCAAGAAAGATTCTAATAAATTCTAGGCGAGCAACGGGTCCAAATGTTTCATCAAAATCTACCCCCTCGATTTGTGAGTATCCTTGTGTTATAAGTCTAGCCTTGTTCCTAGTGATTCTAGAATCGCCATCTAATTTATTTTTAAATATCCATTTTACACCAATAACTGGTGATTAGATGGTCTTTCTACTAACTTCCAAACCCTATTTTGTTCAAATTGATTTTTAATTCTTCATTCATAGCAATAAACTAAAACTCATCATTTAAAGCTGTAGAAACATTTTTGGGTTCAATTTCATAAACAAAGCATAAGTTTAAAAAGGGTTTATGAATTGAAGAGCGTGTCGTTACCCCTCTTGACGGTTCTCCAATTATGAGCTCCCTTTGATGATCTTTTGTAAATCTGAGCACGCTTAGAGGTACGAAATTTTCTTGCTCCGCCTCTATTTCTTTATCAACTCCAAGTGGATCATTTTCCTCATCCTCCAAGGGTGAAAGAGGTTCCTCTTCTTTTCCTGCAATAGTAGAATCTACACACGGAACAAGTTCATCAAATCTCATATGAACAGACTCTTCCACTTTTTTAGACTTTTTATTATATATCATATATGCTTTACTAGTGGAAGAGTATCCAAGAAAAATTCCTTCATCACATTTTTCATCAAATTTAGCTAATGCATCTTTGGTGTTTAAGATATAACAATTACACCCAAGAACATGAAAGTAAGACACATTTGGTTTCTTTTGATAATATAGTTCATAAGGTGTTAATTTCAGAATCGGGCGAAGCATGACTCGATTTATTACATAACACAAAGTATTTACCACTTCGGCCCAAAAAGATCTAGGCAACCGGTACTCGGATAACATAGTGCGTGTAAGTTCTTGCAGGTTTCTATTTTCCCTCTCCACCACACCATTTTGTTGGGGGGTGCGTGGAGTGGAAAATTCGTCTTAGATGCCTAGATGATTACAAAAAGTAGTGAAGTTTTCATTTTCAAATTCCCCTCCATGATTCGAGCGGATGCATTTTATTTTTAAATCTAACTCATTTTGAATGCGATTACATAATTTTGCAAATTCAAAAAACACATCGGATTTGAAGGTAAGAAATAAAGTCCATGTAAATTTTGACTAGTCGTCAATCAACACAAAAGTATACTTTCTACCTCCTAGACTACATGTACTAATTGGTCCAAATAGGTCCATGTGAATTAGTTGAAGAGGTCTAGTGGTAGACATTTCAGTTTTATTTTTGAATGAAGTTTTAGAAAATTTTCTTTTTTGGCATGGCAGGCATAATGAGGATAAGTTTCCATTAAGCATTGGTAAACCTCTTATTATTTTATTTTTTGACAAATTTAAAATCAACTTGGTGCTAGAGTGACCAAGACGCCTATGCCATAATTCAAGTTCTTCATTTTTTTGAGATTAGACATTTTAATGATACACGTGAAAGATCATGAAAGGCAATCAAATAGATGTTGTGAGATCTTGGTGCAGTGAGTACAATATCATTAGTTTTAGGATCTATATAATTTTACACAAGTTTGTGAAAGACTTAAATAAAACATTAAGACTTTTATCACACAGTTGACTAATAGAGATTAAGTTATGTTTTTAGCCTTCAACATATACGACATTTATAATAGAGAAAGAATCGTTACACACTGTACCGATGTCTAAGATTCTTCCCTTTCCATTGTCACCAAATGTCACCATTCCACCTTTCTTCTTTGTGAGGCTAAGAAACTTTGCTTTATCGACCTTCATGTGTTTGGAGCATCGCGAGTCCAAGTACCACATGCCCTCCTTTTCCTTAGCCTGCCAACATACCTAAAAAGAAGATGAGAGTAAAGGTCCGGATACCCAAGAGGTTCCTCCCATATAGCAGGTGAAAACTTTAGGCACCTAGATTTGCTTGAACACACATCGTCCCTTTATCCTACAAGTTTCCAATGTGAAAGCACTTAGCACAAGACACAAAAGGGGTTGATACCTTTTTCAAATTTTTCTGTGGACTTTTGTTGGAAGATGGGGAACCAGAAGAAAATAGTATGAGTTTTTTATTAAATGATTTAATTAGTCGGTCACTACCGTTGATGAGTCTCATTTATATACACATTTATGGACTCATCTGGGCCGTATTTCTAGTCGATGCACTACACTTTAGGCATGTTTTCGATCACATTTGTTATTCCTTATTAGGTGCACTGTTAGGCCCGTTTCGGTGTGCATTTGCGCTCCTTGTTATTGGGGGTAAGCACGTGGTGCTCCCCAATCCTTTTTCTGTGTTTATCTGGTGCTGGAGGTGTTTTCCCAGCTGTTTTGTCTTGTGTGCAGGCGGTCGGATCATCCAGTTTCCCCCTAGAATTCATGATTGTGTACAACGCACGGTGTGCATTTCCTCGGCGCACGGACGGTTGCGGTCGTGCATTCTCATCTGGGCAAAAAATAGGCGATCTGAGGTTAGTCGTGTGTTTTTACGCACGGCCGGATTTACTCGTGCGTGAGTAAAATGCACGGTTGCCTGTTTCTTCTTGTTGTTTTAGCATTTCTGAATTTACCCGTGCGTGAGTAAATCGCACGGGCGGCGCAGCTTCGTCTTCAAGTCTGTTTTTATCATTAAATAATGCACGGGAAGCGCATGATCGTGCGTTCACCCGTGCGTGACCAAAACTCTGCCTGTTTAGTATTTAAAGTAGGAAAAGCTGCAGTCAACGAGGCCCCCGATTCCCCACGCGGGAAAAGCCGGGAATCCTGCCATTTTCATCCCTTCCACGGGAGGAGACGAGAGGAGACCATTTCCGGCGATCTCCTTCACCATTCTTCCATCCGGGAGCATTTGTAAGTATTCTCCGCCACTAGTTCAAGAGTTCTTCATCGTGGAGGCCATAGAAATGTTGTAGATCGTTGGAGCGGTGACAGCCTCCTTCGAGTCAGCACACCATCTGAGGGCCGAGCCCGGAGAGAGCCCGACAACCTCTCATTCCGGCCGAGAACCCAAGACGCGGTGACATCCTCTTTTTGGTCCTTTCTAAACTTTGATGCTTGTGCTTTCTCTTTGTGTTGTTGTAATGAACGCTCGTTAGATTAATGTTATAGACCCTTGCTTGTTGTTCATGTGCAATGATGTTGTGGTGGTGAGAATAGCTTTCCTTGTTGTTGTGATATTCTAAGTTGTTTGTGTGTGAAGCCATCTAGCAATAGCTAGTGGTGATGTTGGCGACGAGGTGAATACGCGACCCTCACAAAACCTCGCTCTGTGGCCATTCCACCCATTTACCGAAGCGCGGCATTGCGGCCGCTGCACTCACCCACACCTTGCGAAGCGGTGCTTTTCGACCCGCATTTCTCTCATTTCCGCAATAGCTTAGGACACCAATCACAACGCCCCTGTTTTATTTTATTCGCTCGTGTAACAATCGACTCACCACACGTTTCGTTCACCAGAACCTGCATTCCTCAAGGGATCGACATTCGGGGAAGCTATTCCCAAATTTATTACTTGACAGCGACCGGTGCACTTGCCGAACGCGCATCAAGTTTTTGGCGTCGTTGCCGGGGAATGCAGACGTGTAACGTTTTGTGTTGTGAATCATTATTATAGGAGCAGTTGTTTTTTATTTTTGTTTTTCTTTGTGTCTTCTTTGTGTGTATGCAGAGACAAGCCGGAAGGGAATTAGTACCCTTTGATCTTGAGATTGAACATACTGCGTGCGCACTAAGGCGCGCTGCAGCCGTGCAAGCGGCTATGGGAGATAATATGGAACTTGGAGGTGTGCCGAGAGCACCCAATGATCAGGAAGAAGTGAATCCTGTAGTACACCATGTTGGGCAAAATCATCTAAGGGATGAGCAGGAGGCGGTTAGACCGAGGCCCCGGACCATGAGAGATTATACCACTCCAACAGCTGGGAGTGTGTATCCAGGATTTGGGCCTAACATCATGAATAACCAGTTTGAGATCAAACCGTGTTGGAACCTTAGCTTTTGATTTGAGTTAGGATCCATCATCTTTGTCAATAAGTCATATCAATTAAGAAATCTAAGTTAACATAAATTAAATATGATGCGATCGAATCAGAGAATATACTTAAGCATATAATATAAATTTCTCGGCGGTCGACAAATAGCCAAATAGCGCTCGACAAATTCCAGCCAAACGGCGCTCGACAAATAGCCAGACATCGCTCGACAAATTCCAGCCAAACGGCGCTCGACAAATAGCCAGACAGCGCTCGACAAATTCCAGCCAAACGGCGCTCGACAAATTCTCATCAAAACAGCGTTCGACAAATGGCGAAATGTGCACGACGAATTCAGTCAGAGAAATCTCAGCGGCCAGACATTCCCTGAACGACGCTCGTCAAATTCAACTCAGACATCTCAGAGGTCTGCGAATTCTAAGATAGAGATAATCGCTCAGCACATCAGACGGCGAGCCCAGCCTCACAAATGTAGAGCTGGGATCGACGAATTCCTTTCTGAATTGTTTTAATATTCTTTTCACTGTCTTTTAGCCGTTGCAGATCAATCAATACTATTAGCCGTTGCAAACTATCTTTAATAAAAAGAAACGGCAGGTTATCCTCTCGAGGAGTCAAAGCATTGATGGAGACCTGAGATCGTTCCTTCTTCCCAAGAGAAGAATTCAAAATAAGTAAAAAGGTTCTCAGTTTATAAAAGGACAGACACAGAGAAAGCAAAGGGTAGAACATACGACAGAAATAAAGAGAAGACTCATTTTGTTCTTCATTGCTAACATCTTCCTACAGATTCAAAACATCCTGAGACACAAATCACAATTACTTGCTCAGGATCATCACTGCAAGAGAAGGAAGAAGTGGTTAAAAGGAGAAGCTCCATCCACAAAGTTGTCGACAACTCCAATCAGACAGGGGGAGCCCTCTTCAACATCATATTCAGATTCATTCAACTTCAAATCAGGATCTTCAAGTGTCTTCTTCTACAGAGAAGAATAATATACTTTCTGCTTTTCATCTTTACTTCCTTACCCCATCCTGTACAGGGTTATAACTCCCTTCAGAAGTTAATCCCGGTGACAGGGCACCTTAGCAAAAACCTGTAGTTTGGTTAGATCACCTTATCAACAGCTCACCTGGTGTGAGTCCACCTTATGAACAACCTCCTAGTGGATTCCTACCAGTGGGTAGAAGAGTAGATGTACCCAGTTGAGGGGAACTACTATATATTGTGTGTCATTTGTGGATTGCTTGTTTTTATCTTTTTGTTTTACCTCATGTGTTGTATTTATTTAGATGCACTTTAACTGTTTGGTTTTATTACTTATACAAAAATCAGCAAACTCACTCATATAAATAGATATATCACTTACTTTGAAAGTAAACTTAAACAAGATCTATTTAATAAGATAAATAAGAACTAAAACTCCACTTTCAAACCGGCCATCCTGAACATCATCCGCAACAATGCTCAGTTCTCTGGGATGCCTAGTGAAGACCCACATCTTCACTTGGCGGAGTTCGCCGATATCTGCGGAACCTTTCGTTACGCAGGATTTTCTGATGAAACAGTCAAGCTGAGACTGTTCCCTTTCTCGTTGAGTGACAAAGCCAAGGTCTGGCTCCACTCTATCCCCCCAGGGATTGCTGCAACTTGGGATGCTCTCGCGTCCAAATTTCTAGCTAAATTCCACCCGGTGGACAAAATTGTGAGCCTTCGGTGTGAGATCACCACTTTCTGGCAAGCTGAGCAAGAAACTCTCGCAGAAGCTTGGGAGCGTCTTAGTGACCTCCTGCGCAAATGCCCAAATCACGAGCTTTAGCCGTGGAACATCGTGGAAACCTTTTACTTCGCCATCGAGCCCAACCACCGGGCAATGATTGACGCTGCTGCAGGAGGGACCTTGATGAACCATACGCCGGAGGAAGCTCTAAGAATTCTGCAGGACACTGCCTCTCACAACACCTTCTGGACTGCGGGGAGAAATGCGCAGAGAAGCGCTCGGGGACTGTTTGTGGTGGACTCATTACCTCCCGCTGCTGCGCCAGCGGCTAACATTGCTTGTGAAGGATGCGGAGGCGGTGGTCACCACGCATACGAGTGCCCAAGTAGCGGGCTATCAAGTGAATTCTCTCAACTTAATTTAAATGAATCGGTAAATTTTGTTGGAAATCAAGCTAAGGGGACACCCTACGGCAATGCCTATAATCCGGGTGTGAGAAATCACCCCAATTTTTCCTGGAATCAAAACACTGCAGGCCAACGGTGGCAACCGGGCCAGCATCAATATGATGCTCAAGCGTCCGGAAGCCAACCGAGGTCGCCTCATCCGGGTTATAATCAAGGTGCTCCGGCCCCTAAGAAAAGCAATTTGGAAGAAATGATGGAGAGGTTTATGGAAGTCGCCAACTCGAATATGGCCAACCAAACTGCATCCATGTGAAACTTGGAGACGCAATTGGGCCAATTGACTCAAATGCTAACTGAGCGTTCACAAGGGACCCTTCCCAGTAATACTGAAAAGAATCCAATTAACCAAGGGAAGAGTCTCACCGATTTAGGAGCGTGTGACCCAAATGAGTTGGTAATCTCATGCACCATTAATAATATTGAAACGACGGCCCTATGTGATTCAGGTTCATCTCACAACGTCCTTGCATTGCAGGATGTTGCTAAATTACAACTTGAAATGAACACAGATGATCGGAAATCCCTAGTGCTTGCCAACGGGACCATCATTAAGGCTGAGGGAGAAGTTAGAAATGTTGAAGTTACAATTGAAGGGACGGTGGTGGTCGCCGACTTCCAAGTTTTGGGACCTAGTCAAAATCAATCTATTCCCATCTTGGGAGTACCGTTCTTGAAAGAGAGCGGTGCCACCTTAGATTTTTCTAAGGGGTGTGTTGTCTTACCTGGTAAGGTAACACCCCCTACTTGTCCCAAGATTGCTTCCGAAGCATTAACTCACTCTCCCCTTTTTATTACTGATGAATTGTTTAGTACTATTGAAGCCAGGAAAGAAAAAGAATTGTTAGTTGGAGAGAAGAAAGAAAAAGCGAAGCAGGTCGTGAATGAAGAGGTGAAGAAGGCAAGAGAAAGCAGCGAGACTGAAGTTTGGAACAATAAGAGAGAAGGCGGAGCAAAACGCCTTATGAATAATTTTCTTAGTCGTAATGAGAACTGTAAACAATTTAAACAGGTCCATTGGGTTGATCCAGTTGCCAAGATGGTAACGGAAGTGATGCCACCCACCACCAAGGTGGGAAATTCTGACGATTATCAACGTTGGCGCTCTCCAACTGTGGAGAAGCTAAAACAAGAAAGATTGTTGCATGGAGCACGCTCTGCTGCCCTCCGGCGGGAGAAGGAGGAGGTTAGGGGCAAGGGGGAGACATCCTCCTTGGGCCCTAAAGCCTTTACCTCCTTCCCATCTCGCGTGGCTGGGGAGAACCACCACAAATCAGCATATAGCTGATGCGTGATGGGGTCTCCGGGTTTTGGTTGTGCTGTTTCTTCTATTCTATTTTTTGTGCCTTGTTACTCGACCATGTTATGTTGTGTTTTTATTCAGTCTGACACAATCTTTATAACTGCTGCTATCAAACTTTAATACAGGTATTTGGTCCACCTTTAAGGACGTTAAACAAAAGGGCTTCTTGGGAGACAACCCATGGGAACCAACCGGTTCCGTTTGCCTTTTGATTTCTTTTATGTTCTGTTATTTCCTTTTTGCTAACATCGTAGGCTGAAGCTCTCGCGTGGTGGATGTGGAAGGAGAAAATTTAAAGATGGAATTACCGCACTTCTGGCATGCTCATTCGTGAGCATAGGTCCACTCTACCCCTCTTTTCCTTATGTTTGAATTTTTTATTTTATTTGGTTTCGATCAAGTCTTGGGGAGAGAGTGAGTTGTGCACGAGCACACACTTGCATGGCATGTTAGAATGTGCTGAGTTAGGAATTTTCAATGTTATTGTGCACATTGCATACACTTGCACCTAGTTCACGCGCACTTGATCACGCGCGCTTATTGGGTATTGCTGCGAGGTTCCCCGCTCGTAAGAATTGGATTGTTAGTGTAGGAGTCAGGAGTAGAGAAAAATGTCGACTCAAGTAGTGCTCTAGTCGAGTGCTCCCGTCACGCCTAGAAATTCAATTAGAGTAGAATAAAATTCAATGTTGTAATTTAATTATTTTTATTATAGTAGCTGCAATTTATTTTACTTTAGTGGTGAATCCGGTGAATCCAACGGTAGCATTAGGTCGAGTGTAGCTGGACTAGTAGTAGCTTATTACTAGGGTCGGAAGGAAGGACAACCTTTCTTGGTGGCTAGAACTTGCACTAGGCGACTCTTGAAACGATTGCGTTGAAGTACTCATTATGAAGTGTGATTTAGGCCATTTCTTGATCTGTTTGTGCTTTTGAAGTCCTTACCAATGTAATCACCGTTGCAAGCCCACTTGAGCCTACCTGGCCTCCTTGTTTAACTCCACTAAAATCTCACCAAAGCCATACGGCCAAACCTATTTTCGCACCAATAAATGAGCTGAAAGAAATTTAGTTATCTATCACCTTTGGTGTTATCTCTGTGGTGTATGGTAGCCTTGAAAAAGCTGAAGGAGAAGTTTTTATTGAGCCTACAAAAGATATTCTGTCAAGTAGAGAAAAGGAAAGAAAAAAATATTGTTCAAAAAGATCTTTCAATTACTTTCTCTCGACAAAAACAAAGTATGATTGGCTTAGCACGCACCTAGTGTTCAGTTGAAGTCTGGGGGTGTTGTGTAGTTCTTGAAAATGTTGTATTGGTGATTTTTATTCTCTTGAGTGCTCAGGTTATGTTGAGTGCGATTCCCATCGTCCTTCTACTTATCTAGCCTAAACTCAACCTAAGCCAAATCATAACCTATAAGTCCTATTGATTTTAGATACGAGTCGTCTCATGCAGTAGAGAGAGTGCGAACGTGCAAGCCTATGGACACCGACTTTGATGGATTTATTAGGAGATTGTCCCGAGCTTTGATTCGAATAATACTCCACTCATTAGTCACGCTATTTTCCCTTGTGCGCGACCGAAAGATTCACCGGGATTCACCATCCAAGTAAAGTAGATTTCAAATTACTGTTCTAGAAATAGTTAGATATAATCTTGAGTTTAATTCTATTCTAATGTATTTTTACGCACGTGAGCATGCGACTTCGCATGAGTCTCCACCGCTCAATCACACTCTAACATCCAATTGTTCTGACAGGAGAGCTGAGTAGTTTACCCGGGACGTGCAAATGGTTAAGTCTGGGGGTGTGATGAGTCCCATTTATATACACATTTATAGACTCATCTGGGCCGTATTTCTAGTCGATGCACTACACTTTAGGCATGTTTTCGATCATATTTGTTATTCCTTGCTAGGTGCACTCTTAGGCCCTTTTCGGTGTGCATTTGCGCTCCTTGTTATTGGGGGTAAGCACATGGTGCTCCCCAATCCTTTTTCTGTGTTTATCTGGTGCTGGAGGTGTTTTCCCAGCTGTTTTTTCTTGTGTGCAGGCGGTCAGATCATCCAGTTTTCCCCCAGAATTCATGATTGTGTACAACGCACGGTCGTGCGTTTCCTTGACGCACGGACGGTTGCGATCGTGCATTCTCATCTGGGCAGAAAATAGGCGATCTGAGGTTAGTCGTGCATTTTTACGCACGGGAGGATTTACTCGTGCGTGAGTAAAACGCACGGTTGCCTATTTCTTCTTGTTGTTTTAGCATTTCTGAATTTACCGGTGCATTTTTTACGCACGGGAGGGTTTGCCAGTGCGTGAGTAAATCGCACGGGCGGCGCAGCTTCGTCTTCAAGTCTGTTTTTATCATTAAATAACGCACGGGCAGCGCACGATCATGCGTTCGCCCGTGCGTGACCAAAACTCTGCCTGTTTAGTATTTAAAGCAGGAAAAGTTGCAGTCAACGAGGCCCCCGGTTCCCCTCGCAGGAAAAGCCAGGAATCCCGCCATTTTCATCCCTTCCACCGGAGGAGACGAGAGCAGACCATTTCCGGCGATCTCCTTCACCATTCTTCCATCCGGGAGCATTTGTAAGTATTCTCCGCCACTAGTTCAAGCGTTCTTCGTCGTGGAGGCCATAGAAATGTTGTAGATTGTTGGAGCGGTGACAGCCTCCTTCAAGTCCGCACACCATATGAAGGCCGAGCCCGGAGAGAGCCCGACAACCTCTCATTCCGGACGAGAACCCAAGACGCGGTGACATGCTCTTTTTGGTCCTTTCTAAACTTTGATGCTTGTGCTTTCTCTTTGTGTTGTTGTAATGAACGCTCATTAGATTAATGTTATAGATCCTTGCTTGTTGTGCATGTGCAATGATGCTGTGGTGGTGAGAATAGCTTTCCTTGTTGTTGTGATATTCTAAGTTGTTTGTGTGTAAAGCCATCTAGCAATAGCTAGTGGTGATGTTGGCGACGAGGTGAATACGACCCTCACAAAACCTCGCTCTGTGGCCATTCCACCCGCTTACCAAAGCGCGGCATTGCGGCCGCTGCACTCACCCACACCTTGCGAAGCGGTGCTTTTCGACCCGCATTTCTCTCATTTCCGCAATAGCTTAGGATACCAATCACAACGCCCCTGTTTTATTTTATTCGCTCGTGTAACAATCGACTCACCACACATTTCATTCACCAGAACCTGCATTCCTCAAGAGATCGACATTCGGGGAAGCTATTCCCAAATTTATTACTTGACAGCGACCGGTGCACTTGCCGAACGCGCATCAACCGCCAGCGGTAATAAGTACCGTCGGGCGGTAGCTTCCAGATCCATACCCAAGTCCATATTTAGCACTTACATGCCTTTGGTTTGCCAAAATCATATTAAGAGTCTTTTGGTCAACCCCAAATTTACCTATGGCTATGTTTAGATCATGGATCCGTGCTTTTAAGAGGGTGTTTTCACTTATTAGGTTTCGACACCTATTTGCAAAATGTTTCTTTACTTCTTCAATTTGAGAGAGAGAGGTTTTTAAACTTCTTTCTAAATCTCCCTTTTGTTTTGTAAGAGATTCATTATTTGAGAGAGCCTTAGAAATATCGTTTTCTAGTTCTTTTATCCTTGCCAAGTAATGATCAATTTCTTGGCAAGACCATATCTCTTTTCCCAACTATTTCACTTCCTTATTTAACTTTTGATTTTGTTTTAAAAGAATATTATTTTCAGTTTTTAAAAGATCAAGATCTTTTAGACTTTTATTAAAATATTTGTATGTTTTCATATATTCAATATAAAGATCATCATGAGTAGTAGGAAGTACCTTCGTGTCGCTTTGGACACAACAATCATCATCTGAAGATTCATGGCTTCTACCCATGAGGCACAGATTTGCCTCATCACCGTCGCTTGAAGTAGACTATCTTGAGCTTTCAGATGAAGAGTCATCCCATGGTGTAGCCTTCAGAACCTTCTACTTTTCTTTACCATTGCGCCGCTTTTGTTTTTGCTCTTTTAGGTATTTTGGGCGCTGGCTTCGTATATGCATGGTCTTCCTGTGGTGGAAGCACTCGGGGAGAGGCCGCTCGTCGTCGTCGCTTGATTTTTCCTTATTCTCTCTTTTAGATGATGAACCTTTTCGGAAAAACTTATGGAAAGCGTTCCTTCTTTCTGGTTTCTTCATGAACTTTGTGAAGTTTTTCACAAAAAGGCTATCCTCATCCTCCTCCTCATTGTCGTCCTCATTCCATGACTTCAGTGTCAAGGCTTTCTTCTTTGGCTCTTTGTTGTATTCTTCTTCTTGGATTTTGAGTTCAACCTTATGGGTTTTGAGGTTCTCAATGAGGCTCTCTATTTAGAGCCGTCTTAGATCATGTGATTCAGAAATAGCGGTCACCTTTGAATTGAACTTCGGAGGGAGTGACCGAAGGATTTTCCTCACCAAGTCACCATTTGAGAAGGTTTTTCCAAGTACCTTTGAGGTGTTGATGATCTTGGTGAAGCGAGTGTACATCGAGTCTACGTCCTCATTTGTATCCATTCTGAACCTTTCAAATTCTGATTCCAGTTGGAATAGCTTTGAGTCTTTAACCTGCGAAATACCCTCATGCGTTATTTCTAATAAATTCCAAATATCATAGGCGGTTTCGCAAGTACTAACTCAATTAAATTCATTTCTATCTAAAGCACAAAATAAGGTGTTCATTGCTTTAGCATTGTTTTTGCACTTTTGTTTATCTCTAACATTCCACCTATCTCTAGTCTTTTCCATGGTTACTTCTCCAACAACATATGTAGGAGTAGAATACGGTTGTTCAATACAAGCCCAGACATCTAGATCTAAATTAATTAGAAAACAGTGCATTCACGTTGTCCAGTAGTTATAGTCAGTTCCTGTGAAAAGTGGAGGTTTAGATATTCCTTGCCCCTCATGAAAAGTGAGATCATGGAACGTCATTATTCCCAGTTGTGAAGCCATTTTGGAATAACCTGGCTCTGATACCACGTGTTGCATCTGTAGGCGCCCTTAGAGGGGGGGGGGGGGTGAATAAGAGATTTAAAACCTTTTTAAACTAAATGAGTTTATTTAAATGGGTTGACAGTATTTTCAAGAATATCTCAGATTAAGCACTGTAGTGATCTTCTTATGAAAGTGGGTTGTATTTTAAGCGATAGATGTGAACTCTGTTACTACCGTCAGCGTTAGTGTTATCGCTCGACATCAGTGACATAGAATGCCTTTTCGTTTATATTTCAAACATTAAAGATTGCATAGTGATATTAGTAAAAGAACATGTCGTATTATTGCTTTCAGAATTATTACAAAATTTTGTCTCAATAACGCTTGAGATTGAGGCGAATACGTAAAAACCTTTTTGGTTTTCTATACCGACCCTTCTCCCAAGGACCGGTTAGCTCTAGCCTATCTCTCCCCAGATGAGGCCTCGAGCCGCCCCCTAGATCTAACCTTAGACCTAGTCATCGCACCCACGAGGTGAATTCTCCCTAGTCCTCGCAAGGCCCTAGTCGCCAACCACGTGGCGAATTTCTCTACCGATAAAAATATAAAGGTTACAAACATCAAAGAAACTCCCTTAAAGATGAACTTGAAGATGAAGTCGGCGTGTTTGATCTTTCTTCAAGTCCTTAGCGTTCACGAACGTTGGCGGAGTTCTATTGGCTGCATAGAGGAGCTCACGAATATAGGAGTGGTGGCTTTGATATCTTCTAAAATCGGCTAAATGGTTGTTTAAAATGAAGGCGGACTTCTCTTTAAATAGGATCAGATCCTAGCACCAGCGGTAGTGATACTGCCGAGCGGTAGTGCTACTGCCGAGCGGCAGTGCTACCGTTGAGCGGTAGTGCTACCGTTGAGCGGTAGCCTCTTTAGGCAACATTCTGGCATGCGGATCGAGCCATTTTTGGCAACCTTCTGGCTCCATAATTGGTATCCTCTCCTACCGCGCCGCGGTAATGCTAACGCGCCGCATTAGTATATATCATTCCCAGCCGTCAGATCTCATCCTTTTCTACTCCTCAATCAACATCATGATCGCGGGACTTCCATAAGTTACCGTCGGGCGTTGTCCTTAACGCTCCGCGGTAAGAGTTGTCATATTCAGTCTCGACGGCCTTCCTTTCTCGACGAATGTTTACTTTTCAACGAAGTTTCCAAATCTGCACATACTACCGCCAGTGGTAGCGTTAGCGCTCCGCGCTAGCACCAGAGCTTTAACCTGGTAGGGAATTCTTCGTCATTCTTTCTCATAGTCATAGAGGCTTGAAAGTAGAAGTTCCTGCACACTATAAACACAAGGCAAGTATAATCAAATACAATGTGATTTGTTATTTTCAAAGCAAGAGATGTGGAAAGCAAGTTCCAACAGCGACAAGGCTGGAGTTCGTTGCCAAGCTGGCCAGGTTGGAGGGAGGAGGTGAGAAGAAAGAAGCTAGCAGCAGCCGACAAGGTCAAGAAGAAGGAAGAGCCGATGAGTCGAGAAGGGAGAGGGTTCCGAGAAAATAGAGATCAACGAGATCAAGAGAGGAGGTTCCAGGCCCCGCCGAGCAAGCTGGCTTGGAGACCCGCAAGGGGAGGCCACCATGCGAGGTAGGGAAGAAGGTTCTCCCCCGAGCATCGGGACCGTTGTTATTCCCGCAAGCGGAGGCAAGGATAATGGAAGCAGAACTAGGCGCCACCCCGGGAGGCAAACGTGATCACGCAAGGACGAGAACGTGGTCGGGAGCGAGACCACGACAGCCTCGAGGTGAGGAGGAGTGTCGGGCAATTCCTTATTGTGACTTCTATTAGGTGGGGGGTCATGCAACGACTACGTTCCCCGAATTCTTGGAGTTGAGAAGAAGAGCAGGAGGGGCCCAGGAGGGGCGGTAGGAGTGATAAGGAGGGAAGTGCAGAGGAATGGGGGAGCCCCCGCCCCAAGGAGGTGTGAAGATCGGGGAGATCTCGGAGCTCATGGAGGGATAGGCGTTATCCACGGGGAGCAGGGTTGGAGGCGACTCAGAAGGGGAGTCTTCATGCCATGTACCAGTGGAGCGTGGCCCCGACTACTCAGATTCCACCGCTGATAGGGGAAATCACCTTCTCAGAGGAAGATATGTTAGGTAATGAGAACCCCTTCCATGACGCGGTGGTGATCAAGGTCGTGGTAGAAAACTACATGGTCTCTCACATCCTGGTGGAGCGTGGCATTCAACTCAATGAAAGTGGAGGAGAAGAGCGTCACCGTGATGGAGGGGTCGCTCTTCATTTTCTCCAGAGAAAGAAAAGAGGTGGAAGGAGGAGTGGAGTTGGTCGTGACGCTGTGGGGAACCACCAAATGCTACAGGTTCGTCATTGTTGAATCCCCCAGCAGCTACAATGCCATCTTCGACATGCCTCTCATCAGTGCATACAAGTGTGTGCCCTCATCTTATCACCAATGTCTGAAGTATAACCAAGGAGGGTTCCAGATCAGGATTCGAATCGACCCCAAGGTGGCAAGGCGATGCTATCTCAACGTCGTCAATACCATCATCTAGATGGAGGAAGCCAAGGTGGTGGACCAGGAGATGGGAGAGATGGAGAGGATGGAGGGGTCAGAAGAAGTGGAAGAGAAGGAGATTGTATCTGAAGGCGGGAGGCCAGGGAAAGTAAAGATCAGCGGGGAGCTGAAGGAGAAAGTTAAGGAGAAGATTTTATTTTGCATCCAGGGGAAAGCAGACAAATTCGCTTGGAGTGCAGCGGATATGCCAGGCATCGACGCGGACGTCGTCTGCCATCACCTTAACCTGGACAAGGGCGTCCATCCCATCCAGCATATGAAAAGGTCTACGGCCACTACCTTGGTTGAGCCCATCAGAGAGAAAGTCAGGAAGCTGATGGAAGCAGGGTTTGTGTTAGAGATCTAGTATCCAGGCTGGGTCTCTAATGTTGTAATGGTGAAAAAAAAAGACAAAAAATGGCGTATGTGTATCAACTTTTCACTTCTTAATAAATCATGCCCCGATGATTGTTACCCATTGCCTAGAATAAATGAGCTAGTAGATTCGGCCTTCGGATTCCCTGGGATGAGTTTTTTAGACGCCTTTTCTGGTTATCACCAAATTTGCATGCACCTTCCCGATATAAAAAAATGTATCTTTCATCACCAATGATGGATGTTATTATTATAAAATGATGCCATTAGGGCTTAAGAATGTAGAAACCACCTATCGTCGGATGATGGATAGGGTGTTCAAGGAACATAAGGGACGAAACCTGGAGGTGTATGTCGACGACCTCATGGTGAAGAGAAGGAGTGTGGAAGAACATCTATGGGACCTGGCAGAAACTTTCACCACACTTCGAAAATATAAAATGAGGTTGAACCTAGTCAAGTGCATTTTCGGAGTGGGGAAGGGGAAGTTCCTGGGTCACCTCTTGACCCCGGCAGGAGTGGAACCAAACCCAGATAAGGTCAAGACGATTATGGAAATGGAAGCACATAAGAATGTTAAGGAGGTGCAACACCTGACAGGACGGTTAGCAGGGCGGAGTAGGTTCCTTTCCTGAGCTGGAGAAAAATGTTCTCCTTTCTTTAAAACACTCTGAGACAACAAGAAATTTGAATGGTCGACAGTGTGTCAGGAAGCCTTCGAGAGCTTGAAGCTCTAGCTGGCGCGGGCACCTTTGTTATAAGGACCCAGGGAGGAAGAAGACCTCTTCCTATACGTCAGGGTAGGGGTCGAAGCAGTAAGTTCGGTATTGGTCCACGAGGAAGGAAAAAGGCAACTCCCTATTTTCTATGTAAGTTGGGTCCTATGGAAGGCAGAGTTACGATAGCTCATCATAGAAAAGTTGGCGTTTGCTTTGATTGTATCATCCCGAAGGCTCCGACCCTATTTCCAGGACCATCCAATCAGGGTGGTGATTGATCACCCTCTCCATAGTATCTTGGAGGGAGTAGAGCACTCGTGAAGATTAGCTAAGTGGTCGGTGGAGCTCAGCGAGTTTGACGTTAGCTACGTCTCTTGATTGGCCATGAAGGCACTGGCCATAGCTGATTTCTTGGCCGATTACACCGTAGAAGTAGAGGAAGAAGAAGCACCCCAGTGAGTGACCTGTGAAATGTTCGTGGATGGAGCGTCGGGGAGGAACTCATGTGGGGGAGGTATTGTCCTGATCAGCCCCCGAGGAACTAGGATAGAGCAAACCGTTAATATTCACTTCCCGATCACTAACAATCAGGCGGAATATGATGCCATAATTGCGGGGCTCCACCTAGCCCGGGAAATAGGAGTCCACGACATCAGAGTTTACTCTGACTCGATGGTGGTCACCTTCCAGGTTTGAGGAGAGTTCGAGGTGAGGGAGTCGATGCAACAACGCTATCTGGTGAAGGTTAAATGATTTGTGGGCATCTTTAGATCCTTCTCCATACAACATGTCCCGAGAGAGGAGAAAGCCCAAGCAGATCGACTGGACAAGTATAGCCCCGTGGTCGGGGGTACGATCACAAGGTTGTTCCGACCTTCTATCGAGGAAGGGGAGATGATGGACATTTATTAACCCTCCTCATGGATTGACCTCCTGGTTACTTTCTTAACCATAGGAGAGTTGCCCTCGGAGGTCCAAGATAAGAGGCAATTCAGATACAAATCAGCATATTATTTACTGAATGACAGGGTACTTTACCAGAAGACCCTGTCCGGTCCTCTGGCGAGATGCCTGTCCGAAGGAGAGACCTCTCAGGTCCTATAAGAGATTCACGCAGGTGAGTGCGGGAGCCATTCGGGAAGCCAGACCTTGGAGAAAATGGTGCTGAGAGCAGGATATTTCTGGCCTACAATTAGGAAGGACGCGGACGAATTCGCAAAGAGATGTTCGAAGTGCCAACTCTATGCTCTGCTTCAGCTTCAACCAGCCCAGTGACTCCGATCAATTACCACCCCCTGACCCTTCGCTATTTGAGGCCGCTCATCAACTTCTTTAAGGTCGTCCCATCCTCCAACCATTAGTGTTTATTATATTGACAGGGGGATGTCCAAGTGAGGATCAAGAGCAATCTGAGAGCTTCTTACAAGTGATATCTCAGCGCAATCAGCACCATCACCTGGATGGAGGATTCTGAGGAGATGTGAAAGGTGATGGAGGACATGGCAAAGTTATAAGCAGCGAAAGAAGTGGAAGAGATAGAAGTACTCTCCAAAGCCGGAGAGCCTGGATTGCTGAAGATCAGAGGATCCCTGAAGACCGAGGAGAAGATAAAGATGGTGGCATGCCTGTAAGAGAATGCTGACATCTTCACCTAGAGCATCGCCGAGATATTAGGGATTGACGTGAAGGTTGCCTGTCATCTCCTCAATCTGGACCCCGTAGTCAAGCCCATCCGAAAAAGGAAAAGGGTGAGTGTCATTACGTTGGTTGAGCTCATTCGAGAGGAAGTGAGGAAACTACTTGAGACAGGTTTTGTATCTGAGATCTAGTATACAAGTTGGGTCTCAAATGTTGTAATGGTGAAGAAGGTTGGGGGTGATGGGGGATGTGTGTACATTTCTCTCTTCTGAATGAAGCTTGCCAGAAGGATTGTTATTCCCTGCCTCGAATCGATGCACTGGTCGATTCAGCCGTCGGTTATTCTGTGATGAGCTTATTTGATGCCTTTTCAAGATACCACCAGATCCGAATGCATCCTCCCGATTATCGCAATGTCTCCTTCATCACTGGCGATGGGTGCTACAGCTGCAAGATGATGTCTTTCGGGTTGAAAAATGTGGGGGTTACATATCAGCAGATGATGGATCAAGTTTTCAAGGAACAAAAGGGGAGAAGCATGGAGGTGTATGCGGACGACCTCTTGCTCAAGAGCAAGAGCGCCCAAGGGCATGTCATCGATCTGGTGGAGACCTTCGTGATGCTGCGAAGTTTCTGTGAAAATTTCACAAGATCTTGGAGTGAGCAGGAATCGTACAACTTAAAGTTACAGCCAACAACCAGAAGCACATGAAACAAAACAATCTTTATTGATAATAGCAGGAATCTTCATTACAGAGCGAGGTATACATGGCGAGACATGATTTCGCTAGTACACAAAACCAAAAAGAACAAAACAATGCTGAAGAAAGATAACTGGCGGTCTGAACAGAAGCCGCCTAACCGAGCGGCCTGGATGTTCGCGCGACTATAAAAGGAGATCGCGCGAACAGACTGCCGGCGACTTGAACAACACCACTGAAGCTCCGCGATCTCCCGAACTCCTGATTCTCCCGAACTCCAGCAACCCACACTGCAAGCCGCGAGACCGCCCGGACACTTTAGAAGAAGAGGTGACCGCTGCTGTCCGCACAATCCGTAGAAGCTGCGCAAAGGAAATTCAATCAGCAAACCGGGCGGTCACAAAAAAGAGACTGCAAGTTCTAGGCACGAGCTCAGCTTACACTTGGTGCGATTAATATTATTTCTATAGTGACGCCTATTTATAGGCGTGGGTCCAGATCCAGTCACCACCCTATGAGATAGGGTCACCTCTCTGATCGCGCGACCAAGATCGGTCTACCCGCGCGGTCAGAAGATCGCTCTGCGTTTAGTGAGCTCGTCGACTTCAATCCTGACCGGAGATCGCCACTCCTCCAAGAAGCCGCGCGATCATGACAACCCGCATGGTCATGACGCCCAACCCCAGTGTTCGCATATACGAGACCTCCTCCAGAGACCGCGAACACAGCCAAGTCGACTAAGGCAACAGCCCACCAAGTCGACCAACACCAGTGTCCGCATACATCAGCATACCGCCAAGGGACCAGCTTATGCGAACACAAAAGGGAGACCGCGCGACTAAGAGAACCTTAGTCGGCGCGCACCATTAAGAACCCGGACAGTCACCGGACCGGACTGCCGGATACCAGAACAACAACCCTGTGCGGTCAACAGCTTAACCCGCACAGTACAAAAAACAACTCGCCACGTGGTCACACGAACCAGACCGCGCGGCCTCACCTTACTGAATAATAGCTCGCGGTCACACGAACCAGACCGCGCGGCCTCACCTCGGCAGCCTTGGACAGAGAGAACAACGGTCAGGCCGAATAGACTGCGGCTAGACTGAATAGGTCAGACCGTAGAGGAGACAGCAAGATCACGCAGTTAGACCAGACCGCGCGAACACCTCCCAGACCGCCAACTTCACACTTCAACATTTTCAACACTTCCCCTTGAAGTGGGAAGTTGAAAATAGCCCAAGTAAACTCCTCAGTCGAGTGAACGGCCCCTTCGCCAGCGCCTTTGTGAATATGTCAGCAACGTTGTCCATACTTCGAACATGCTCGACCGAAAGAGACCCCTCCAGCACCTTTTCACGAATGAAATGATGCTCGGTCTCGATATGTTTGGTCCTTGCGTGACACACTGGATTAGTAACCAGTTTGAGTGCACTCTCATTGTCGTCGCAGAGCAGAGTCGGACCCTGAATCTCCTTATGGATGTCTCCCACCAACTTCCTAAGCTAGATGGCTTCTTGAGCTGCCAAGGCCGAAGCCTTGTATCCTGCTTCCGTGGTAGAGACAGACACGAAATCCTGCTTCTTGGTGCACCATGATATAACCGTAGGGCCCGCCATGAAGACAAATCCAGACGTCGACTTCTGGTAATCCGAATCTCCCCCGTAATCAGCATCCATGTACCCATGCACCTCGAAGCCCACATCCCTCCTATATAGGAGACCCATATCCGAAGTCGCCTTGACATACTTCAAAATATTCTTGGCCGCTAGTAGATGAGGCATCCGTGGTTCCGCCATATAACGACTCACCTTGCCAACTGCATACGCAATATCTGGCCTAGTGATAGTCAGATAAATCAAGCTCCCAACCAGAGCTCGGAACACAATCGGATCTTCCAGAATCCTCCCCTAATCCTTCCGAAGTTTCATGGCCTTCTCTAGAGGTGTAGAAAAGCATTTCCCTTCCTTCATGCCGAATCGCTCCACGATTCGCTCCGCATATCCAGCCTGGGACACCAGCTCTCCACTTTCTTTCCTCTGCACTTCGAGTCCAAGGAAATGGTGGAGTTCACCCAAGTCCTTCATCTCAAATATGATAGATAGCTCAGCCCAAAGCTTTACTACCTCTTCCTTTGAATTCCCCGTCACGATCATATCATCGACGTAAAGCAGCACGATGACTTGAAGCTCCCCGTTCTTCTTGACAAACAAGCTTGAGTCAGAGTCTGAAGCACCAAATCCACAGAATAAGAGATATTCTGCAATCTTCCCTTACCACGCCCTCGGCGCTTGCTTCAACCCATACAGGGCCTTCTTCAGCTTACAGACATAGTCTGGAAAATCTTCAGGTACGAAACCTGGCGGTTGGATCATGAAGATATCCTTATCAATCTCGCCGTACAAGAAAGCATTCTTTACGTCAAGTTGCCAAATCTCTCACCCACAAAATGTCGCCAAGGCAATAACTAACCGTACTGAAGTCATCTTCGCCACCAGACTAAATGTCTCTTCATAATATTCACTGTATTGCTGCGAGAATCCACGAGCCACAAGGCGAGCCTTGTATCGCTCGATACTGCCGTCTGCCTTCTTCTTGAGCTTATAGACCCACTTGCATGTCACAGGGGTGATACCCTTGGGCTTGGGCACCAAAGACCAGGTCTCATTCTTCTCAAGAGCTGTCATCTCTTCTTTCATAGCTATGTCCCACTGCTTCATGCCTTTTGCCTTCTCAAAGCTCGACGGCTCCCGCTCATCTAGGGGACCAACAAATAAACCTGAGACAAAGCTCACCATGTTTCCTCCTATATAGCGATCAGGGGCAATGATCATTCGCTTCGATCTCCTCAGCACCTTCCCCTGACTCGCATTATCCTCAGCTGCTTCTTCCCTAGCTCCCCTTCCAGACGCACTAAGAGCATCGCTCCCCCTGCTTCCTGATCCAGAAGCCTCCGTCTCAGAACTTGAAATGGATGGACCACCTGGTGACAAAGGCAGCTCCACCTGAAGATTTTCCACAGCTCTCTCCGGCTCCTCCACCCTGCTTTCTGGTAACTCAACACCAGAACTTCCCTTGTATGATGTCACCTCGTCAAACACGACGTCGCAAGATACAACAAATCTCCGCATCTCCGGGTCCATGCACTTCCAGCCCATCTTCTTATCATCATATCCCACGAAGACTAGCTTCCTGGCTTTTGCATCTAGCTTCGTCCGAAGCGCATCTGGAACGTGCACATAGCAGGTGGAACCAAACACCCGAAGGTGCGCCACGCTTGGCTTTTCCTTGAACATCATCTCATGCGGGGTCAACATGTTGATGGGACTGAGAGGCATCCTGTTGATGACGTAAGCGGCACAAGACAT
This sequence comes from Dactylorhiza incarnata, assembly GCA_033032865.1. Classification (NCBI taxonomy): domain Eukaryota; kingdom Viridiplantae; phylum Streptophyta; class Magnoliopsida; order Asparagales; family Orchidaceae; genus Dactylorhiza; species Dactylorhiza incarnata. The sequence continues at coordinate 460,941 of JAWHQI010000481.1, read as the reverse complement.
TCCCTCCGCCCAGAAGGACCTTGGGATACTCTTGGCATGCAGCCAACACTTGCAGGTCTCCATCAGATGATGGATCTAATGCTCTGAAACTCTGTTTTGTTGTGGAGTATGTGCACAAGTAAGCTCCCTCTGGATGCCCACCTTCCTGCAAAAACTAGAGAACTCACTAGAGGTGAACTCCCCCCTGTTATCAGTTCTCAGCTTCTTTATCCGCAGACCTAGCCGACCCTCCACTAGCTCCTTGAACTCCACAAACTTGGCAAACGCCACCGCCTTCTCCTCATGAAATAGACCCAGACATATCTGGTGTAATCGTCGATCAACACCAGCATATACCTGCTGCCTCCGAGGCTTGGGGTAGCAGTCGGTCCCATCAAGTCACCGTGGATACACTCCAATGGCACACTGCTCCTTGTCTGTGACTTATCAAACGGCAGTCGATGAGACTTGCTGAACTGACATCCCGCGCAAACATGACCGTCACCGTATGAAGATAGACTAGGCAGGCCCTTGACTAGACCTTGTATCGCCATATCCTTCAGTTTATCCATCCCTACATGCCCCAACCTCTCGTGCCATATTACGGCACTATCATTTGTCCTCATCTTGTCAACATAAGAACTTGTCGATAAAACGAACAAGTATTTTGCCCTTCTCCCGACATGAACGACATCGGCCTTTACCGCCTCAACGTTTCATAGAAATCTCACTTCTGTTGGACCGAACAGAACGTGATACCCAGCGTCTACAGCGTTGGTCACGGAGATGAGGTTTTTCCTCATTCCGGGCACATGATAGACACTCTTCAACGTTAGTGGCCCCCTATCACTGCCCAAGGAAACAACCCCCACCTTCTCGACAGTATGTACAGTATCATCAGCAGTTATGATAACATCATTACCTGAGTAAGGCTGCGTTGAAGAAATCTTCGACTCGTCCCCGGTGAGGTGATGACCACACCCCGAGTCCACGATCCAGTCCTCCTGATAGTTGATAGGAGTCGCATCTCCGACAGAAGTCGAGAAGGCTCCTCCCCATCCTCCATCATTTTGCCTGGCCTCAGTTTCCTCCTTCCCTGTAGCAGCATGCCCTGACTGAAGATTCACCTGGCAGTCCTTCCTGATGTGACCAAGCTTTCCGCACCTAAAGCATTTGGATCCTTCTCCCTTCTTCTTCCCTTCAGCCTTGGGAGCATAGCCCCTCTCCTGCTGTCTAGAAGTTGAAGGCCAATTGCCTCCAGTGGTCTTCTACTTCTTATCCCATCTCATCTTCTTCCCTGTGAAGAGCACCTCGCCTTCTCCCCCAGACACTGACACCCCCGCCATCTGCCTTGCCAGGCTCTCCTGCGACGCAAGCAGATTCTCCAGCTCCAGCAGAGACAGCTGATTTGCCTAACCCTGCACCGACGTCACAAAGGCCACATACTCCTTCCGCAAGCTGCGGATGATGTGTCTCTTCAGCTTCGCCTCAGAAATTGGCTCATCAGGATCCAGTGCTGAAATCTCAGTGCACAAGTTCTTCATATTCAGGATAAATGTAGAGATAGACAGATCTCCCTGAGCTGACATAGCCAGCTCATTTTCCAGGAACTGTAGCCTCGCTACATTCTTCTTGTTAAACAGCCCGTCCAGGGCTCTCTAGATCTCGGCAGCTGATCCACACCCTAAGATGTGATCGAATAGGTCAGGTGATATTGCCCTTTTCAGAGTGAACTCTGCTTTCGCATTAATCCTCCTCCAATTCCTCACCTAATGACCATTATCCCCAACTGTGACAACTTCCTCCGTACTATCTCCTCCAACAACCTCCCAGAGGTCCTCGCCCAGAAGATAACTCTGCATGCATGACTTCCACTTCTTGAAGTTAGTCGAGGTAAGCATCTCAATTCCAAGACCTCTTGCTTCCATGGCTCTACCACTGGTTCCTTCTTGGCAATGGCGATGGACACTTTAAGTTGTTCACTGCTCTATCCACTCCAACCTGGCTCTGATACCATGTGAAAATTTCCGAAGATCTTGGAGTGAGCAGGAATCGTACAACTTAAAGTTACAGCCAACAACCAGAAGCACATGAAACAAAGCAATCTTTATTGATAACAGCAGGAATCTTCATTACAGAGCGAGGCATACATGGCGAGACATGATGTCGCCAGTACACAAAACCAAAAAGAACAAAACAATGCTGAAGAAAGATAACTGGCGGTCTGAACATAGAAGCCGCCTAACCGCACGGCCTGGATGTTCGCGCGACTAGAAAAGGAGACCGCGCGAACAGACTACCGGCGACTTGAACAACACCACTGAAGCTCCGCAATCTCCCGAACTCCAATGATTCTCCCGAACTCCAGCAATCCACACTGCAAGCCGCGAGACCGCCCGGACACTTTAGAAGAAGAGGTGATCGCTGCTGTCCGCACAATGCGCAGAAGTTGTACAAAGGAAATTCAATCAGCAAACCAGGCGGTCACAAAAAAGATACCGCAAGTTCTAGGCACGAGCTCAGCTTACACTTGGTGCGATTAATATTGCTGCTATAGTGATGCCTATTTATAGGCGTGGGACCAGATCCTGTCACCACCCTATGAGATAGGGTCACCGCTCTGATCGCGCGACCTAGACCGTTCTACCCGCGCGGTCAGAAGATCGCTCTGCGCTTAGTGAGCTCGCCGACTTCAATCCTGACTGGAGATCGCCACTCCTCCAAGAAGCCGCGCGATCATGACAACCCGCATGGTCATGACGCCCACCACCAGTGTTCGCATAAACGAGACCTCCTCCAGAGACCGCGAACACAGCCAAGTCGACTAAGGCAACAGCCCACCAAGTCGACCAACACCAGTGTCTGCATACATCAGCAGACCGCCAAGGGACCAGCTTATGCGAACACAAAAGGGAGACCACGCGACTAAGAGAACCTTAGTCGGCGCGCACCATCAAGAACCCGAACAGTCACCGGACCGGACTGCCGGATACCAGAACAACAAACCTATGCAGTCAATAGCTTAACCCGCACAGTACAGAAAACAGCTAGCCACGCGGTCACACTAACCAGAGCGCGCGACCTCACCTTACTGAATAATAGCTCGCCACGCGGTCACACGAACCAGACCGCGCGGCCTCACCTTGACAGCCTTGGACAAAGAGAACAGTGGTCAGGCCGAATAGACTGCGGCTGGACCAAATAGGTCAGACCGCAGAGGAGACCGCAAGATCGCGCGGTTAGACCAGACCGCGCGAACACCTCCCAGACCGCCAACTTCACACTTCAACATTTTCAACAGGTTCAAGATGAGGTTCAATCCCACCAAATGTGTGTTTGGGGGCAGGAACAGGGAAGTTCTTGGGACATCTCCTCACCCCTGAAGGAGTGGAGCCCAACCTTGACAAGTTTAAAGTTATCATCGAGATGGCATCACGGAAGAGCATCAAGGAAGTTCAGAGGTTGACTAGAAGGCTGGCAGGCCTTAGCCGCTTCATGTCAAAGGCGGGAGAGAAGTGCTCTTCATTCTTCAAAACGTTCTAAAACGGTCAACAATTTGACTGGACCGAAGAGTGCGAGAATGCCTTCGAAAAGTTGAAGCAGTAGCTAACCCAAACACCTCTCTTCCAAGGCTCGAGGGAAGGCGAAGACCTACTTCTCTACCTAGGAGTGGGGGCAGAGGCGGTAAGTTATGTGTTTGTCAGAGAGAAAGGGAAGAAGCAGCTACCCATCTACTATGTAAGTCGGGTGCTAAAGAAGGCGGAGATGTGATATCCCATCCTCGAGATGCTTGCTTTCACTTTGGTGGTGTCGGCGCGAAATCTCCGACCTTATTTTCAAGCCCACTCCATCTGAGTCGTGATTGATCATCCTCTTTGAAATATCCTGGAAGGGGTGGAACATTCGGGAAGGCTGGAAAAATGGTCGGTAGAACTCATTGAGTTCGCCATTTCCTTCTCATCCTGGGTGGCGATAAAAGCGCAGGCAGTGGCGAACTTCCTAGCCGACCTCTCGAGGGAGGCAGACAAAAGCGAGGGCCCCTCGAGTGTTAGGAAAAACTCCTGTGATTTATCTAACAAATTATTTAAAGTGATTTCATCAGTTAGGTTATATTACCCTCATTGTATAGTAAGGGTAAATTGGTCATTATATGTCTTAGGATGTCACACTCACATTAGAGTGTCAAGGCCAAGTCAAGAAAATCACAAAATAGTTAAGTTAAGACTTGCGTCGAATGATAGTCGATGCAACTTCGACATGAAGTCGCCGTAACTCAGACTATAAGTCCAAGCAACTTAACCAGCCTGTCGAAGTATAAGTCAAGTCAATGCAACGTAGAAAGTGACTCAACGTAGAAGGAAGAGCTTGTTGAAGCCGTCTAAGAAGTCGACGCAACTTTGACTTCAATTCAACACAGAAGTTAAAGCTCAAGTCCAAGTCTTCAACTCGACGAATATGTCGATAAGGAATCGACGTAACATCGACATCTGAGTTTAGTCAGAGCTAAGAATGGATTCAAAGCTACTTCTATAAGAACTCAGAGGTGCGTCGATATGAAGAATGATGAAGTCGACATAGCGTCGAATACAGTTAAAAAAGGAAGCTTTTTCTGGTGTCCTTTTAAGACCTTTTCAGAAGGACCACAAGGCTAAAGACAGTTCTCCAACGGCTCGTTTATTGCCAAGAATGGAATGGAGCATTCCAGGACACAGCGAAAACACTCTTGGAATGTATTCAAATCTGATGGACGGGTCAGGATCAAAAGAAGAAAGGAAAATTATGTGTCAAAAAAGAATTCCTTTTCAGCACAACCTTAAAGAAGGAAGTATTTCAAATTCCAATCATACATAATAAGTATGATGAAGGGGAGAAGAAAAACAGGGCATTCATTACATTATTCTCATCTATCGAATAGGGTCTTCTTCTTCCTCCTTCAAAAACCCTAAGATAGAAAACAAGTGCTCTGAACAGAAAAAGAAAATAGTTGTTTCTTCTTCTTCTTCACCTTACAGCAGCAAGTTTTCAGCAAGTGCTTACAGAAAAAGTATCCAGTCAAATAACCCTTGCAACCATCAAAATCATAAGCAAGGGTTCATCATATACAGATCCAGTGAAATTCAGAAGCTGGAGAATTGCTTCTGAAGGATTCTGAAAAACAGAATTCTATTCTTCTTCTTCCTTTCTTCTCACTTTTCCTTCAACTGTAAAAGAGTTTTATTAATCCCTCTTCCAAACGATTCAGTGGTTCTAAGGGTCTCCTTATCAAAAGACAGTATGGTTCTGAGAGTCTCCTTATCAAAAAACTCAGTGGTTCTTAGAGTCTCCTTATCAAAAGATTCAGGCACAAGTTGTGCAATCCAACCAGGGAGGTAGAAGAAAGGACTACCCACATTTTGGGTGTTGAAACCAATTTCTCGGTCTCTGTGGAGTTCGGGGCCCTCAGCAAGTTGAGGGGCAACCAACCCTTACTTCCACCAAGGGAGAGCTCTAGGTTGAAGGCTGAGGAACTATGGACTGGACCAAGGGCTTAGTGGGGAAGTCCCGCCACATACCAGGAAGCCCCTTAGGAACTTCCCCTCCCAAGCCACTACTAAGCTTGGGCACCACTAGAGGCTCTCCTCACCCCCTAGAGAGACTTGGGGAGGGAGAGAGAGAGGGAGAGAGCTAGCCTAGAATGACCCTCTTCCAAATGGTGCCCCCTTGGCCCTATTTATAGGATTTTGGATTTGGGCTGCGAATAACCAAAAACTGCCTTCGAAGTTACCAAAATGCCCCCGGATTTGGCCTGCAAATATCCAAATCCCGTGGTTCTGAGGCGCTAAACGCAGACCGGAGTACCCTCCCGGGACTGGGCGACAGGGGCCGACCTCCTCCCCTCTCCGCCCCTTTTGCTGGGCGAGGGCGAGAGGGGGGCAGGCCGCCCCTCCCCCTCTCCGCCCCCTTTGCTGGGCGAGAGCGAGAGGGGGGGCAGGCCGCCCCTCCCCCTCTCCGCCCCCTTTGCTGGGCGAGGGTGAGAGGGGGGGCAGGCCGCCCCTCCCCCTCTCCGCCCCCTTTGCTGGGCGAGGGCGAGAGGGGGGCAGGCCGCCCCTCCCCCTCTCCGCCCCCTTTGCTGGGTGAGGGCGAGAGGGGGGCAGGCCGCCCCTCCCCCTCTCCGCCCCCTTTGCTGGGCGAGGGCGAGAGGGGGGGGGGGGGGGGGGCAGGCCGCCCCTCCCCCTCTCCGCCCCCTTTGCTGGGCAAGGGGGAGAGGGGGGCATACCGCCCCTCCCCCTCTCCGCCCCCTTTGCTGGGCGAGGGCGAGAGGGGGGCAGGCCGCCCCTCTCCGCCCCCTTTGCTGGGCGAGGGAGAGAGGGGGGGGGGGGGGGGGGTAGGCCGCCCCTCCCCCTCTCCGCCCCCTCTTGCTGGGCGAGGGCGAGAGGGCGGGCAGGCTGCCCCTCCCCATCTCCGCCCCCTTTGCTGGTCGAGGGCGAGAGGGGGGGGGGGGGGCAGGCCGCCCCTCCCCCTCTCCGCCCCCTTTGTTGGGCGAGGGCGAGATGGGGGGTAGGCCACCCCTCCCCCTCTCCGCCCCCTCTTGCTGGGCGAGGGCGAGAGGGGGGCAGGCCACCCCTCCCCCTCTCTGCCCCCTTTGCTGGGCGAGGGCGAGAGGGGGGGGGGGGGGGGGGGGGGGGGGGGGGGGGGCAGGTCGCCCCTCCCCCTCTCCGCCCCCTTTGCTGGGCGAGGGCGAGAGGGGGGGCAGGACGCCCCTCCCCCTCTCCGCCCCCTTTGCTGGGCGAGGGCGAGAGGGGGGGGGGGGGGGGGGGGGGGGAGGCCGCCCCTTCCCCTCTCCGCCCCCTCTTGCTGGGCGAGGGTGAGAGGGGGCAGGCCGGCCCTCCCCCTCTCCGCCTCCTTTGCTGGGCGAGGGCGAGAGGGGGGCAGGTCGCCCCTCCCCCTCTCCGCCCCCTTTGCTGGGTGAGGGCGAGAGGGGGGGGGGGGGGGGGGGGGGGGGGACGGGGGCAGGCCGCCCCTCCCCCTCTCCGCCCCCTCTTGCTGGGCGAGGGTGAGAGGGGGGCAATCCGCCCCTCCCCCTCTCCGCCCCCTCTTGCTGGGCGAGGGTGAGAGGGGGGGGGGGCAGGCCGCCCCTCCCCCTCTCCGCCCCCTTTGCTGGGAGAGGGCGAGAGGGGGGGCAGGACGCCCCTCCCCCTCTCCGCCCCCTTTGCTGGGCGAGGGCGAGAGGGGGGGGGGGGGGGGGGAGGCCGCCCCTTCCCCTCTCCGCCCCCTCTTGCTGGGCGAGGGTGAGAGGGGGTAGGCTGCCCCTCCCCCTCTCCGCCTCCTTTGCTGGGCGAGGGAGAGAGGGGGGCAGGTCGCCCCTCCACCTCTCTGCCCCCTTTGCTGGGCGAGGGCGAGAGGGGGGGGGGGGGGGGGGGGGGCAGGCCGCCCCTCCCCCTCTCCGCCCCCTTTGCTGGGCGAGGGCGAGAGGGGGGGGGGGGGGGGTGGGGGCAGGACGCCCCTCCCCCTCTCCGCCCCCTTTGCTGGGCGAGGGCGAGGGGGGGGGGGGGGGGGGGGCAGGACGCCCCTCCCCCTCTCCGCCCCCTTTGCTGGGCGAGGGCGAGAGGGGGGGGGGGGGAGGCCGCCCCTTCCCCTCTCCGCCCCCTCTTGCTGGGCGAGGGTGAGAGGGGGCAGGCCGCCCCTCCCCCTCTCCGCCTCCTTTGCTGGGCGAGGGCGAGAGGGGGGCAGGTCGCCCCTCCCCCTCTCCGCCCCCTTTGCTGGGCGAGGGCGAGAGGGGGGGGGCGTGGGCAGGCCGCCCCTCCCCCTCTCCGCCCCTCTTGCTGGGCGAGGGTCAGAGGGGGGCAATCCGCCCCTCCCCCTCTCCGCCCCCTCTTGCTGGGCGAGGGTGAGAGGGGGGGGGGGGGGGGGGGCAGGCCGCCCCTCCCCCTCTCCACCCTCTTCTTGGGCTGGGCGAGCGGGAGGTCTCTACGTCCACCGCTCGCGCTCTTCTTTTCTTACCCTGTATCATACTGAACAATAATGTTAAAAATATCTCGTGCCTCGAGAACATACTCGACGAATACAGGGTTGTACACAATCCCCGCTCTTTTCGAGCGAGATACACGCTCGGAAAGAAATGTCCAACCCTGCATATTCGACGAGTGTCGCTGGGAATCCGGCTAACGGTGCTACCTCGAAAAAAAATATATAGCCTCCCCGAGAGTTCCCCCAACCCCACCGGCTAGCGAGACCATTTTGGGGACAAAAACACGTGTCCTCCCTGGGAGGTCGACCTGGCCTGCCGGCTAGTGAGAGCCCGGTCAGCAGAACCATCCGAGGGGTGAAGAACATAGCCTCCCTGGGAGGTCAACCTGCACCTGCCGGCTAGTGAGAGCCCGGTCAGCGAAACCATCCAAGGGGTGAAGAACATTGCCTCCCTGGGAGGTCAACCTGCACCTGCCGGCTAGTGAGAGCCCAGTCAGCGGAACCATCCGAGGGGTGAAGAATATAGCCTCCCTGGGAGGTCAACCTGCACTTGCCGGCTGCTGAGAGCCCGGTCAGCGGAACCATGCGAGGGGTGAAGAACATTGCCTCCCTGGGAGGTCAACCTGCACCTGCCGGCTAGTGAGAGCCCGGTCAGCGGAACCATCTGAGGGGTGAATAACATAGCCTCCCTGGGAGGTCAACCTGCACCTACCGGCTAGTGAGAGCCCGGTCAGCGGAACCATCAGAGGGGTGAAGAACATAGCCTCCCTGGGAGGTCAACCTGCACCTGTCGGCGAGTGAGAGCCCGGTCAGCGGAACCATCCGAGGGGTGAAGAACATAGCCTCCCTGGGAGGTCAACCTGCACCTGCCGGCTAGTGAGAGCCCGGTCAGCGAAACCATCCGAGGGGTGAAGAACATAGCCTCCCTGGGAGGTCAACCTGCACCTGCCGGCTAGTGAGAGCCCGGTCAACGAAACCATCCGAGGGGTGAAGAACATAGCCTCCCTGGGAGGTCAACCTGCACTTGCCGGCTAGTGAGAGCCCGGTCAGCGGAACCATCCGAGGGGTGAAGAACATAGCCTCCCTGGGAGGTCAACCTGCACCTGCCGGCTAGTGAGAGCCCGGTCAGCGAAACCATCTGAGGGGTGAAGAACATAGCCTCCTTGGGAGGTCAACCTGCACCTGCCGGCTAGTGAGAGCCCGGTCAGCGGAACCATCCGAGGGGTGAAGAACATGGCCTCCCTGGGAGGTCAACCTGCACCTGCCGGCTAGTGAGAGCCCGGTCAGCGGAACCATCCGAGGGGTGAAGAACATAGCCTCCCTGGGAGGTCAACCTGCACCTGCGGGTTGGTGAGAGCCCGGTCAGCGGAACCATCCGAGGGGTGAAGAACATAGCCTCCCTGGGAGGTCAACCTGCACTTGCCGGCTGCTGAGAGCCCGGTCAGCGGAACCATGCAAGGGGTGAAGAACATTGCCTCCCTGGGAGGTCAACCTGCACCTGCCGGCTAGTGAGAGCCCGGTCAGCGGAACCATCTGAGGGGTGAATAACATAGCCTCCCTGGGAGGTCAACCTGCACATGCCGGCTAGTGAGAGCCCGGTCAGCGGAACCATCCGAGGGGTGAAGAACATAGCCTCCCTGGGAGGTCAACCTGCACCTGCCGGCTGGTGAGAGCCCGGTCAGCGAAACCATCCGAGGGGTGAAGAACATAGCCTCCCTTGGAGGTGAACCTGCACCTGCCGGCTAGTGAGAGCCCGGTCAGCGAAACCATCCGAGGGGTGAAGAACATAGACTCCCTAGGAGGTCAACCTGCACCTGCCGGCTGGTGAGAGCCCGGTGAGCGAAACCATCCGAGGGGTGAAGAACATAGCCTCCCTGGGAGGTCAACCAGCACATGCCGGCTAGTGAGAGCCCGGTCAGCGAAACAATCCGAGGGGTGAAGAACATAGCCTCCCTGGGAGGTCAACCTGCACCTGCCGGCTAGTGAGAGCCCGGTCAGCGGAACCATCCGAGGGGTGAAGAACATAGCCTCCCTGGGAGGTCAACCTGCACCTGCCGGCGAGTGAGAGCCTAGTCAGCGGAACCATCCGAGGGGTGAAGAACATAGCCTCCCTGGTAGGTCAACCTGCACCTGCCGGCTAGTGAGAGCCCGGTCAGCGGAACCATCCGAGGGGTGAAGAACATAGCCTCCCTGGGAGGTCAACCTGCACCTGCCGGTTGGTGAGAGCCCGGTCAGCGGAACCATCCGAGGGGTGAAGAACATAGCCTCCCTGGGAGGTCAACCTGCACATGCCGGCTAGTGAGAGCCCGGTCAGCGGAACCATCCGAGGGGTGAAGAACATAGCCTCCCTGGGAGGTCAACCTGCACCTACCGGCTAGTGAGAGCCCGGTCAGCGGAACCATCCGAGGGGTGAAGAACATAGCCTCCCTGGGAGGTCAACCTGCACCTGCCGGCGAGTGAGAGCCCGGTCAACGGAACCATCCGAGGGGTGAAGAACATAGCCTCCCTGGGAGGTCAACCTGCACCTGCCGACTAGTGAGATCCCGGTCAGCGAAACCATCCGAGGGGTGAAGAACATAGCCTCCCTGGGAGGTCAACCTGCACCTGCCGGCTAGTGAGAGCCCGGTCAACGAAACCATCCGAGGGGTGAAGAACATAGCCTCCCTGGGAGGTCAACCTGCACTTGCCGGCTAGTGAGAGCCCGGTCAGCGGAACCATCCGAGGGGTGAAGAACATAGCCTCCCTGGGAGGTCAACCTGCACCTGCCGGCTAGTGAGAGCCCGGTCAGCGGAACCATCTGAGGGGTGAAGAACATAGCCTCCCTGGGAGGTCAACCTGCACCTGCCGGCTAGTGAGAGCCCGGTCAGCGGAACCATCCGAGGGGTGAAGAACATGGCCTCCATGGGAGGTCAACCTGCACCTACCGGCTAGTGAGAGCCCGGTCAGCGGAACCATCAGAGGGGTGAAGAACATAGCCTCCCTGGGAGGTCAACCTGCACCTGCCGGCTAGTGAGAGCCCGGTCTGCGGAACCATCCGAGGGGTGAAGAACATAGCCTCCCTGGGAGGTCAACCTGCACCTGCCGGTTAGTGAGATCCTGGTCAGCGGAACCATCCGAGGGGTGAAGAACATAGCCTCCCTGGGAGGTCAACCTGCACCTGCCGGCTAGTGAGAGCCCGGTCAGCGGAAACATCGGAGGGGTGAAGAACATAGCCTCCCTGGGAGGTCAACCTGCACCTGCCGGCTAGTGAGAGCTCGGTCAGCGGAACCATCCGAGGGGTGAAGAACATAGCCTCCCTGGGAGGTCAACCTGCACCTGCCGGCTAGTGAGAGCCCGGTCAGCGGAACCATCCGAGGGGTGAAGAACATAGCCTCCCTGGGAGGTCAACCTGCACCTGCCGGCTAGTGAGAGCCCGGTCAGCGAAACCATCCGAGGGGTGAAGAACATTTATTACATTAGCCATCCAGTTACACGCAAGAAAAACTAAGTATGATAACACACCGTCACACTACATGGACTAAAAGAAAAAACCAAGCATGGAGGCCGGGACTCGGACTTCTACTCCCAGGCATGATCCTCCTCGACCTCCTCAGGTTGCTGACGTTGTGGCTTCGGACCCCTCGCCTCCTTCATTTCCAAGAACTCGGGGGCACGCGGATGTCGCGTGACCCTCCTCATCGTGGAAGTCACAGTAAGGTAACTCCACCCGGACGCCCCTTCTTCCTACCGTACGAATTCTTCTTTTTCTGTGGCCGATCACCATGGCTTGTTGGGGTGGTGGAGAGGGTGCTTTCGGTCCCTGCCTCCACCCTGGGAGGCCGGCCACCTCTCCCTGGAAGTTGGCCTCCTCCTGGTCGAACTTCCTCTTGGGGGCCCCTACCCTCCCCCCTGCTGCCTTGCCTCTGGCTCACTCAGCTTGGCCAACCTTCTCGCGAACTCCGGGTTGGCCTCCTCACTCTCCACTTCTTCTGCCACCCTTTCCATCAACTCCTCAAAGGACAAAGGAGCTCTCCTCTTGAGGTCCATCTTGAAGAAGCCCTCCGGCAGCCCCAACGTGAAGGCAAGCTTGATGGTGTACCCGACACTTCTTGGACGAGGAGAACCTCCTCCCTGAACTGCTCCAGATAGTGAGCCAGCGACTCCTCTGGCTCTTGCTTGATCTTGAAAAGTGCTTCGGCATCTTTCTTCCTCTTCCTTGACGTCGAGAAGCGTAGCAGGAAAACTCGGCGCAAGTCTTCGAAGGCATAGATGGATCCCGCAAGGAGCTGGCAGAACCAATCTTTAGCCTTCTCCTTCCGAGTTGTCGCAAAGAGTCGACACTTGAAAGCGTCTGTCATGGGCCTGATGGAGACCATATCCTCAAACCACTGCAGGTGCAGGAGGGGGTCATCCTTGCCGGAGTAGTGAGACATCTCCAACCTTCCAAACCCCTCTGGAACCGGGGCCGAGAGAATCAATTCACACAAAGGACTTCCTACGCTCTCCCCCTTTTGGGGCTGGGTGAGTGGGGGCATGGCAACTCCCCACTCGCCCCTTTGCATCTCGGCGAGTGGGGGTCGAGGACCTCCCCACTCGCCCACTTGGACCTCCCCACTCGCCCACTTGCGTCTCGGCTGGGTGAGTGGGGGCATGGCAACTCCCCACTCGCCCCCTTGCGTCTCGGCGAGTGGGGGTCGAGGACCTCCCCACTCGCCCACTTGGGTCCCGGCGAGTGGGGGTCGAGGACCTCCCCACTCGCCCACTTGGGTCCCGACGAGTGGGGGTCGAGGACCTCCCCACTCGCCCACTTGGGTCCCGGCGAGTGGGGGTCGAGGACCTCCCCACTCGCCCACTTGGGTCCCGGCGAGTGGGGGTCGAGGACCTCCCCACTCGTCCACTTGGGTCCCGGCGAGTGGGGGTCGAGGACCTCCCCACTCGCCCACTTGGGTCCCGGCGAGTGGGCGTCGAGGACCTCCCCACTCACCCTCTTCCGGCACCTCTTTCCCGGATGCCTGGCCGAGGATGCTCTCGCACACCTGCTGAGGTGAGGCCTCCGGACCACTTTCCCTCCTGCCTTCTTTAATTGTGGCGAAAGCTACCTGCAAGTTCTACATGACCTCCCGCTTGAGATTTTCGAACATCTCCAACGTCACCCCAGCCACCTGGGGCTGCGAGTGATCGACCTGGGTCGGATCTTCCTCCACCTCCGTCCATGGAGCTCATCTTGAGAGTTTCTTGAATCGGTCGCACTCCACGCTCACCGCACCATAATGTTGAAACTGATTTCTCGGTCTCTGTGGAGTTCGGGGCCCTCAGCAAGCTGAGGGGCAACCAACCTTTACTTCCCCCAAGGGAGAGCTCTAGGTTGAAGGTTGAGGAACTATGGAATGTACCAAGGGCTTAGTGGGGAGGTCCCGCCACATACCCGGAAGCCCCTTAGGAACTTCCCCTCCCAAGCCACTACTAAGCTTGGGCACCACTGGAGGCTCTCCTCACCCCCTAGAGAGACTTGGGGAGGGAGAGAGAGAGAGGGAGAGAGCTAGCCTAGAATGACCATCTTCCAAATGGTGCCCCCTTGGTCCTATTTATAGGATTTTGGATTTGGGCTCCGAATAACCAAAAACTGCCTGTGAAGTTACCAAAATGCCCCCGTATTTGGCCTGCAAATATCCAAATCCCGTTGTTCTGAGGCGCTAAACGCAGACCGGAGTACCCTCCCGGGACTGGGCGAGAGGGGGCCGACCTCCTCCCCTCTTCGCCCCCTTTTGCTGGGCGAGGGCGAGAGGGGGGGCAGGCCGCCCCTCCCCCTCTCTGCCTCCTTTGCTGGGCGAGGGCGAGAGGGGGGCAGGCCGCCCCTCCCCCTCTCCGCCCCCTTTGTTGGGCGAGGGTGAGAGGGGGGCAGGCCGCCCCTCCCCCTCTCCGCCCCCTTTGCTGGGCGAGGGCGATAGGGGGGGCAGGCTGCCCCTCCCCCTCTCTGCCCCCTTTGCTGGGCGAGGGCGAGAGGAGGGGCAGGCCGCCCCTCCCCCTCTCCGCCCCCTTTGCTGGGCGAGGGCGAGAGGGGGGGCAGGCCGCCACTCCCCCGGGGGGGGGGGTAGGCCGCCCCTCCCCCTCTCCGCCCCCTCTTGCTGGGCGAGGGCGAGAGGGGGGGAAGGCCGCCCCTCCCCCTCTCCGCTCCCTTTGCTGGGCGAGGGCAAGAGGGGGGCAGGACGCCCCTCCCCCTCTCCGCCCCCTTTTCTGGGCGAGGGCGAGAGGGGGGTAGGCCGCCCCTCCCCCTCTCCGCCCCTTCTTGCTGGGCGAAGGCGAGAGGGGGGGGTGGGGGGGGGGGGGGCAGGCCGCCCCTCCCCCTCTCCGCCCCCTTTGCTAGGCGAGGGTGAGAGGGGGGCAGGCCGCCCCTCCCCCTCTCCGCCCCCTTTGCTGGGCGAGGGCGAGACGGGGGGCAGGCCGCCCCTCCCCCTCTCTGCCCCCTTTGCTGGGCGAGGGCGAGAGGGGGGGTAGGCTGCCCCTCCCCCTCTCCACCCCCTCTTGCTGGGCGAGGGTGATAGGGGGGCAGGCCGCCCCTCCCCCACTCCGCCCCCTTTGCTGGGTGAGGGAGAGAGGGGGGCAGGCCGCCTCTCCCCCTCTCCGCCCCCTTTGCTGGGCGAGGGCGAGAGGGGGGCAGGCCGCCCCTCCCCCTCTCCGCCCCCTCTTGCTGGGCGAGGGTGAGAGGGGGGGCAGGCCGCCCCTCCCCCTCTCACCCCCTCTTGCTGGGCGAGGGCGAGAGGGGGGCGGGGGGCAGGCCGTCCCTCCCCCTCTCCGCCCCCTCTTGCTGGGCGAGGGTGAGAGGGGAGGGGGGGCAGACCGCCCCTCCCCCTATCCACCCTCTTCTTGGGCTGGGCGAGCGGGAGGTCTCTACGTCCACCGCTCGCCCTCTTCTTTTCATACCCTGGATCATACTGAACAATAATGTTAAAAACATCTCGTGCCTCGAGAACATGCTCGACGAATACAGGGTTGTACATTGGGTAACCTCTATAAAAAATCTCATGTTTTCTGTGTGTGATTTTCTGTGAAGTACATATTTCTATTTTCTGTGTTTATATTTCTAGCAATCTGCATTTACTTTATTCTGTCTTTAAATTGCAGATTGCATAATACCTAGTGTTTATTGTGTGTGCATAAATAGAATAGAAAATATTTTAAATCTCTATTCACCCCCCCCCCTAGAGAATACTCAGAGGTATACTGTGCACTTTCATTAAGCCTGCTTTCTTGGAAAATGTTCGTAGACTGAGCTTTGGGCAAAAGCTCTATGGGAGTAGGGATCGTGCTTGTCAGCTCGTAGGGAAGACCTGGAAATGGTCAACTCCCAGCAGACGATGGAGATCAAAGGAAGTTTAGATATAAAGCGGCTTACTATTTACTTCATAACGGGGAGCTATATCACAAAACCATCTCGGGCCCCTGGCCAGATGCATTTCAGAAGCCGAAGTACCACAAGTTCTGGAGGAGATCTATTCCGGAGAATGTGGAAGCCATTCGAGAACTCGCACTCTCGAACAAAGAATCCTGAGACAGGGTTACTTCCGGTTAACCATCTGAAAAGATGTCGAAGATTTCTCAAAGAGATGTCAGAAGTGCCAGCTATTCGCTCCTCTCCAGTTGCAGCCAGCCCAGCAACTTCATTCGATTATGACCTCGTGGTCGTTCACCATATGGGAAATGGATCTTTATAGTTTATAGGTTAGTAGTCTAATTCACCTAGACGGGGGTGAATAGGTCTCTTTGATTTTTGCTTAATTGTTGCTAGCAGTTAATGAGTAGTAAACAAAAACTCAAGCAAACACAGAAAGCACACAGTTGTTTATAGTGGTTCCCCAGGACAGTATGTTTATGGGCAATCCACATTCCCTCTACACCTTTCTAACAGTGTGTTAGACAAGGCAAACTCCTCCAATCTCAGCTCTAAGAGCTTACAACATAGATCCCTCAGGATCTCTCAGGTTTGCTCCAAACCCTACCTCAGGCCAAACAACCCTACCACCTCAGAGTGCTCCCACTCATACAGCTCAGAGATCACCTTGATCTCCTACCTTAGGCCTATCAAGAAGCCCTACTTCTCAAGCAAAATGCCCTACAACTCAGGCTCAACAGCCTTACCAAACTCAGGCTCAACAACCCTACAGCTCAGGCTCAACAACCTTACCAAACTCAAGCACAACATCCCTACAGCTCAGGCTCAACAGCCCTACAACTCAGGTTCAGCAACCCTACAACCTCAGGCACAGTGCCCTACAATCTCAGAACAACATAGTTCCTACAAGGGGTATAAGTTTTAGCTTTCAACAGTGGACAACAGTGATTTGTTGTCTTCTGTTGATTATGCACAGTTGATGCAACCTTGAAGCTGGGCTGAAAGCTATCCTCAGACCTGCTCCTATCAGATCCTCCTCTTTAGTAGATGAGAAAGGATCACCTTGCTCTTCTGGATAGAAGAGCTATCTTCTCTCCTTGTATCTTCTCCCTGGTTCAGTAAGCATAAGGAGAGAGCACTTGAAAGCCTTCAATGGAACAGTAGATGCATCTCACACTTTTCAGCACTTAGCAGAATCACTAGCCCAAAAGCAAGAGCACCTTTCTGAAATGCCCTATCATGTTCTTTTATACTCCTTCCATCTTCAACGGCTCTTAGGAGGGCCCTGACAATATGGAAGAGGGTAGAATGCTTTATCCTGGCTTTACAGCTATTTGCGCCAAAAGCAAATCCCGTCAGTGTCGTATTTCAGATTTGAATCTGTCTTAGTGGTTGGGCTGAGATAGTCTTCAGTCTCAGCGGTTGATCTGTCTTGGTCTCAGCGGATCCGCTGAGACTGATTGTCTTCTCAACGGATTTTGTCTATACGCAGCTCAGCTAAGGCAGACCCCTTCTCAGCGGCTCCTGGCCTCATCCCAGTGGTTCCGCTGAGACAGTGAGTTCTTCTCAGCGGTTTAGACAGTGAACCACCCACATTATTCCAATGCTTGGAATATCTAAACCCTGCACAATCATGATGCAAAATGGGGTTTATCAAATACAATATGTTCTTAGCATTGTGAGTGATGCCTCTTCAAATCAAGGGAATATTGAGGGCAATATTCCCAATAATCTCGCCCTATTTGAAGAAGGCAAAACATCCACAATGCTAAGATACATAACCATAAAAAGAACTTATCATGAAAATGTCCTACATATCATTCATGATATCATAACATGTAAATGTTAACATTAATTTGGCATTACAGATAATGACATGACAAATTATTTTCATGACAACATAACAACAACATTGTTTATCAAAACAATAACATTGTTAACTATTTATGTCTAGGCATCACAGAATATATAAAATAATAATAGTGAATAACGTTAAGCTTTGACTAGGATTAGCCTATAACACAAACTATCAATTTCAACATAAATTTCATTTTCATTACTGCTAATATGTTGATACATAGTTCAAATTACAATTTGATTTACTGAAAAACTAAATACATTAATTTAAGTTTTTCTTCTCTTAGAACTTTCAGCCTTGTCATCAGCAACCTCCTTCCCTTTAGCAGCAACAACTAGCTTCTTCTTGTTTTCTTGCCTCTTGAAATACAGGTATGGCTTTGGAATGTATTTGGAGGGCATCCTTCTTGGATTGTTCTTTCTTACTAGATTTTCCTTGAAAATTCTGTCTCTTTGAGTGTTTCTCTCCAGATGCTTAATCCAGTCTTCAGCTGGATAGATCTTGTCAATATTCTTGCACACTTGACCATGGCTGAGCTAGGCATTAAGGATAATGCTCTTTGAGTCCTCACTCCAATATTCATAATCTGGGTCATTGCTGTTGGAACAACCCTATTACTGATTTGGGCTAGGATCACTATCTGTTGACTAGGACTAAGTTGACCCCCAATGTATAGTCTAAAGGTCAAAGTTTTTAGGCTGTCTGAGTAGCTAGAACTTAGGAAAAGAATAAGTTTATGCGTTCGACGAACTCCATACTGCGTTCGACGAAATGCATTCTGCGTTCGACGAACGTCTTGCTCCAGTTCGATGAACTTGCCAAGTCTCAGCATTCAACGAACTTGCCAAGTCTCATCGTTCAATGAACTTGCCAAGTCTCAGCGTTCGACGAACTCAGCTCTGTGGTCGAAGAATAAGTATCAAGATGTTCAGATCGACGAAA
Organism: Dactylorhiza incarnata; assembly: GCA_033032865.1. NCBI lineage: Eukaryota > Viridiplantae > Streptophyta > Magnoliopsida > Asparagales > Orchidaceae > Dactylorhiza > Dactylorhiza incarnata. The sequence goes on along the minus strand of JAWHQI010000481.1, from coordinate 442,846 downwards.
TTCATTCTCAGATCGACGAATTCAATATTCCAGCTAGCTTATCAGATTTTATCTCTCAGTTCGATGACCTCCAGCTTGAGATCGACGAACTCCAGTCTGTGTTCGATGAATCAGCAACAGATGTTCAGTTCGATGAACTCCAACATTCTGTTCGATGAACTCAGTTCTCAGGTTGACGAAAGTTTCTCTTCAGCTCATAATTTCAGACAGATCAGTTTTATTCTATTCTCTGAACTCAGATCGACTTTCAGCAACGGATCTATTCCTATCAGATAAGTCAAGATTTAATCCTTTCCTTTTATTATTTCGAGAAAGTAGTCGTTGACACATTTTGGAAAAGGACACTTTCATGGAAAAGGAAAAGAGTTAAAGTTTATTTGTTGAATCAGTTTGCAGTTCCAAGAATATCTATTCAGAATATTTTATTCCTTAAATTAAAAGATTTGATTTCAAATCTGTCAGAGATTTTTCTCTAAGGAAAAATAAAGAAGAAGTATTACAGCAACATAGCAAGATAGAAAAAGAATAGAGAAGAAACAGTCGAGAGAAATACAGAAAGCAGAAAAGAAAAAGCTTTTCAAATCTTCATCTTCATCCTCAAGCAACACTCATTCAATCTCTGAGATCAACAAGATCAATCTCTCAGTATTCTGCTGCAAGTTCTAATCTTCAAGAGCAACAACAAATCTGAGAAACATTGTCTCTCAGATTCATCGGCTTTAAAGAAGATTTGTTTCATTCAAGAGAAATCTTCATCCTCAACTGTCAACCATTTCTATCAGACAGGGGGAGCTTTACAACAACAAATCCACTAGTCTTCTCTCAGATTATTGACAGAGAAGAACTTCATAACCCTCTTTATCCTATCTTGTACAGGGTTCTAACTCCCTTCTAAAGTTAACCCTTTGGTGGCAGGGCACCTAATCAAAAACCTGTGATTGGTTGGTGGCAGGGCACCTGATTAAAAACCTGCAGTTGGTGTTTGTGCACCTGATCAAAAACCCATTGGTGATAGGGCACCTGAACAAAAACCTAGTGGATTCCTACCAAGGGCGGTAGAAGAGTAGATGTACCCAGGTTTATTGGGGAACTACTATAGATCCTTGTGTCTTCTGTGTTCTTGTTTATTTTTCGGTACTGTGTTGTGCTGTGTTTTCTTTATTTGTTTTTATAACTCACTCAGTACACATATATATCACAACTTTAATTCCGCTATAAAAATAAGTAAAAAACTTTTTAATACTCAATTCCCCCCCCCCCCCCTAGATTAAATCTAAGATCTAAACATCCCTTTCCTTTGATATCAGAGATTACTTTCAACTGATATCAGAGATTTCAATTGGTATCAGAGGTTGGTTGATTATTTACAGGCTAACACCTGAATCAAAAGATCAATTAGATCTTAATTTTCTTCTAGAGTTTATTTTTTAAAAACTCATGGCACGGAACAAAGAATACTCAAGCACAAGACCTCATATGTGCAATCTAAATAAGTTTGCATTATGGAAGGCAAGGATCAGGTTATATATGAATTCTATTGATGAGGATATCTTCAATGTTATTTTGACAGGACCTCCTACTCCTACAGCAACAACAAGTGCTGAAACACCAACAAATAATGTTGTTCCACCTCCTGAGTGGATAGAAGCTCAAAAGAAGCAGAGAAGTGTTGATGCCAAGGCAATGAACATATTGGCACAAACAATGTATGATGACATCTTTCAAAAGGTTGTGGATTGCACCTCAGCAAGGGAAATCTGGACCTCCCTCAACAACATGGTTGAAGGATCTGCAGATGAGAGAAAAGATAGAAGATCTCATCTCATCTCTCAGTATGAGAATTTCAAGAAAGGAGAAACTGAGAGTGTTGTAGATATGTACAACAGACTCAGCCTCATAATCAATGAGCTGAAATCTCTAGACAAAGTGATCTCCATCACTGAAGTCAATGATAAGATCCTAATGTGCTTCCCCAGCACATGGGACTCTAGGATCTGGCCAATCAAGGAAGCCAGAATCCTTAATGAGATCTCTACTGAGACCATGTTAGGCAAGCTTAAATCCTATGAGCAGCTTATCAAGTCCAGAGAAGCTGAACAATCTACTTCCTCACCAGCAACCAAGAAGGAAAAGAGCATTGCTTTCCAAGCAACTGAAGAGGAAGATAAAGCTCCAGGAGAAGTGAAGTTCATGAGTCTTCTAGCCAAGAGATTCTACAAGATGGCTAGAAAGGACTTCAGGAAGAAGGATCTCAGATCAAGAGAAAAACCAAAGTATGACAAATCAAATTCTAAGAAAATTATCTGTTTTGGTTGCAGGAAACTTGGACACATTCTACCTGAGTGTCCAGAGAATCAAAAGAAGGAAAAGAGAAAAGATAAATAAGAGAAAAGGCACTCCAGCAAGCCTTCCTCCCACAAACACAAACATAAGGGAAGAGGCTTTGTAGCTGAATCTTGGAGTGAAACAGAATCAGAATCTTCATCCAGCTCTTTTGAAGATGAAGAAAATTCAAATGAGAAGGACCAATGCTTGATGGCTATATATGACTCAAGCAGTGAGTCAGAATATGCATCATCATCCAGATCCAGTGATGATGAAGAAGAAAGAAACTTTTGCATGATGGCTATCAATGCCTCGGGAAATAACTCAGATGAATCAGAACCTGAAATTGACAGTGATCAGGTAATCTCAAACTTTGATTTCAATTCAAATGAATTCAAAGATGAATTCAGAACTCTGTATAGATTTGATCAAATCTGAGAAAGAGATAATCTCTCTCAGAAATCAGTTGGTTGAAATGAACCAACTAAGTGAAGAAAATGTCAATCTTAAGAAAGAATTGGCTGCCTGTAGAGAACACATTGTTCTCATTGAGAACAAGTTATCTGAAGCTAAGAAGTTTGAAGAATTCCTCAATGGGAGAAGTATCAAACTGATGGACATCACAAGCACAGTGAATGCCAGACTAAGTGGCAAACTGGGCTTGGGTGCATCATCAAGTGAGCCACATCTTATTAAGAAAAACATCTTATCTACACTAGTAAAATTCATTTCTGTTAAGAACAAAGAGGCAGTAGATGTTAGTAAGAATATTTCAAGCAAGAATATTAAGAATAAAGGAATTCAACAGAATTTGTCGAACGGAGCTCGACGAAATCAGACGAATTCGTCGAATGGAGATCGACGAACTCTGAAGACAGATTTTCAGTATAGTTATTATTCGAACGGCGCTCGACGAAAGCACTTCACTTCGTCGAACGGCGATCGACGAACTCACCAGAATTCGTCGAATGAAAAATGTACTGAATTTCAGAAGAATTCTTATTCTCAATATACTAAGAATCCTTTCACGGAGTGGATAATTCCTCCAAGGAGATATCATCCACAAGGCTATAAGGATCAGCCTGAGATATCTTACATTTCAGATTTTTGTGGAAAAATAAAAGGACCCGAGGTAGTCTGGGTCAAGAACAAATAGAATTTTTTTCTGTTGTGCAGGTACAAGGCTATCCAAAAATAAAAGAACAATGGTATTTGGATAGTGGGTGCTCAAAGAATATGACAGGAAACAAGGCCAACCTAAGAAACTACAAGGCAAGGCTTGGACCCAAAGTGATCTTTGGAGACTCCAACTGTGGGCAAACCAAAGGTTATGGACAAATCAAAGTTGGAGCAGTCACCTTCAAAGAGGTAGCTTATGTCAAGGGTCTAAAGCACAACCTCATCAGCATAAGCCAGTTATGTGATGAAGGTTATCAGGTAACTTTTAACCATTCCTTATGTCTTATTACCAATAATAAAAACATAAATGTATTATCTGGTATTAGACATGGAAACATTTATTTAGTCAATTTTGACTCCGCCAACTCAGACATTTGATTATTTAATTCTATAAGTAAAACAAATGAATTATAGCATAAAAGGCTTGGACACATTAACCTTAGAACTATATCTAAGCTTTTTAAGGACAATCTTGTTAGAGGACTGCCTTCTGGTTCATACAAGAAGGAAGAACTCTGCAGGGCTTGTCAACTAGGTAAGCAAACTAGAAGTAGTTTTAAATCTTTATCCAAGAGTGATTCACCTAGGATCTTGTATTTACTGCATTTGGATCTTTTTGGACCCACTGCAATACAGAGTCTAGGAGGGAAGCATTACTCTCTAATTATTGTAGATGACTTCTCAAGATTCACTTGGGTGTTCTTTCTTAGGAACAAGTCTGACACCTTCAGTGTTCTGACAGACTTTCTCAGGTCCATCAAGATTGAGTACTCTACTCTAGTTGCATTGATCAGAACTGATCATGGCACTGAGTTTGAATCTCTTCTGATGAGAGAATTCTGTCGAAAAGAAGGGATCATCCAGTGTTTTTCTGCTACTAGAACTCCTCAACAAAATGGGGTAGCTGAAAGGAAAAATAGAACACTTATTGAATCGACAACTACATTGCTTGTTGATGTTCACTTGCCAATCTCTTTTTGGGCAGAGGCAGTGAACACAGCAAATTATGTGTTGAACAGAAGCCTGATACATAAGCTTAAGGGTAAAACTCCCTATGAATTACTCAAGAATAAAAAGCCTAAGGTTAACTATTTTAAGATATTTGGTTGTAAATGCTATGTGCATAAAAATGATAAGAAGTATCTCAGGAAATTTGAAGCAAAATCTGTTGAAGGTATATTCCTTGGATACTCTCTTTCTAGTAAAGCATATATAGTTTATAACAAATCAACTCTTAAGATAGAAGAGTCCATGCATGTATCTTTTGATGAATCTAATATGTTAAATGAGGAGAGGAATACCACCTCTACCAAAAATACTTTGCAGGTACCAACTCTATGTGAAGAACTCAATGGACTTAATCTACAGAATGAAGAGTCTCTACTTCCATCATCTCAACTTATTGATGACAATGAAGAAGAAGATCATCCAGAAGATCTTGCTAACAGTTCAAATCAAGTGACAGCTGAACAAATCCCTCAAGAGGAAACTATTGCTGAACCAACTCCAATTGTTGATCGCATCACAGTTAGAGATCATCCAATGTCCCAAGTCATTGGAGATATTTCAGCAGGTGTTCAAATAAGGCATCAACTACACCAAAATCAGATGCACACTTGTTTCCTATCACAAGTTGAACCTCAAACCATAAAAGATGCAGAACAAGATCCAAACTGGATTCTTGCAATGCAAGAGGAGCTCAACCAATTTGAAAGGAACAAGGTTTGGGATTTGGTTCCAAGACCAAAGGGCCATCCAGTCATTGGCACTAAATGGGTCTTCAGGAACAAGCTAGATGATCAAGGCATAATCATCAGAAATAAAGCAAGATTAGTAGCCCAAGGATATTCTCAGGTAGAAGGAATTGATTTTGATCAAACCTTTGCTCATGTTGCTAGACTTGAAGCTATAAGGATTTTTCTTGCCTTTGTTGCATTCAAGAAGTTCAAGGTATATCAGATGGATGTGAATAGTGCATTTTTGAATGGAGATATCAAAGAAGAAGTCTATGTGGAACAACCACCAGGTTTCATCTCTCCAACCTACTCTTCTTATGTACTTAAGCTTAATAAAGCCCTCTATGGTCTCAAGCAAGCTCCTAGAGCATGGTATGAGACCTTAGCTAATTTTCTTTTGGAGAACAAGTTCTGTAGGGGCTCTGTTGATAAAACCTTATTTTTCAGGATACATAAAAATAAAACATTACTAGTTCAAATCTATGTAGATGACATAATTTTTGGCTCTACTGATTCAAATCTATGCAAAAAGTTTTCTTACTTCCTTGGCCTTCAAGTGAAGCAAACTCCAAATGTCATATTCATATCACAATCCAAGTATGCTAAGGAATTAGTGAAAAGATTTGGTATGTCTGATGCTTCCACTATGAAAGCACACATGCCCTCCAATGCTGTTGTTGACAATGATGAATCAGGGAAACCTATTGATCAAAAAGTATATAGAGTAATTGTTGGCTCACTACTTTACTTAACAGCTAGTAGACCTGACATAATGTTTGCTACATGTATTTGTGCTAGGTTCCAAGTTAACCCCAAAGAATCTCACCTAATTTTACTAAAAAGAATTTTGAGATATATAAAGGGTTGTCCAAATCTAGGACTCTGGTATCCAACAGCTTCAGAATTTGAATTAACTGGATTCTCAGATTCGGATTATGCTGGATGCAGAGTAGACAGGAAAAGCACATCAGGAACTTGCCAGTTTCTTGGTGATAGGCTAGTGTCTTAGTTTTGTAAGAAACAAACATCTGTGTCTATATCAACAGCTGAAGCAGAATATATTGTTGTAGGCAGTTGCTGTTCACAAATATTGTGGATACAAAATCAACTTCTAGATTATGGTATCGATCTAAATAAATCAATTATATTTTGTGACAATACTAGTGCAATATCTATAGCACAAAATCCAGTACTCCATAGTAGGACTAAACACATAGAAATTAGGCACCACTTTATCAGAGATAATGTGGATAAAAATAAAATTTGTCTACAATTCATTTCTACTGATTTGCAAAGGGCTGATATTTTCACCAAACCCTTGGATGAAAAGAAACATATTTTCTTTATAAATCAGCTAGGAATGATAGATGGAGATTCAATCAATTAAAAAAAATTTATATCTTTTTTTTATCCCTTGATTTTATAAGTTTAATAGGTTTGTTGTCTGAACAGCTGAGACAAGCTCTCAGTCTCATCTGAACCGTTGAGACAAGGCCTAGGGCCGCTGAGAAGAATCCGCTGAGACGATACCTATTAGATCCAGGGATCGACGAAGACAAGCTCGATCGTCGAACTGAGATCGACGAAAATTAAATTTTTGTCGAACGCAGTCTGACGAAGGCTAAGTCTTTTCGACTTCTGATCTCTTTCATTATAATCAAATTTTGATTCTTTTTTTGACTTTATGCCTACAGAATCTGCTTCTCCTTCCAGTTCCTTTGCACTTGATCTCTCTTTTTATTTTGCAGGAACAATGACAATATTTCTTCTAAAAACTTGCATCCTTCACTACCTCCTCTACAAATGTCCCTTCTTCTAGGGGCCTAGCTTCAGGTCTTCCTGAAACTAGGCAGGGGGAGATGTTTCATGAAGAAGCTCCTTTTTTATAGGGGGAGATACTTTATGAAGAAGTTCTAGTTTCAGGGGAGATACTTTATGAAGAAGCCCTTTTTGATGCAGTGATTGATGTTTTCAGTTGTTGGTGAAGAAGTTCCAGATCCTACAGAAGAAGATTCAGATATGACAAATACAGATGCAGATTCAATTATGCTCGGATCAATAAGCCAAAAAAAACTGAAGGAAAAGATTTTTCTCAGTATTCAACAATGTCAGAATTCAGAAAGCAAGAATTTGAAAGGCAAATCACATTCAAGCCTCCTTCAGAGAAAGAAAAAAGGTTCTGATTATTTAGTTTTGTTCTTTTCTATTTTCAATGTAATGTTTCTAAACTCAGAGCACTATATTTCTTTTATCTGCTGAAAAGAATTTACATTCAGTCAGATATATATGCTCTGCTGTTTTTTTGTTGTTTTATTTGATTTTTGTCAAATAGTATCCTAAACCAAATATGGGGAGATTGTTGGAACAACCATATTACTGATTTGGGTTAGGATCACTACCTGTTGACTAGGACTAAGTTGACCCCCAATGTATAGTCTAAGGGTCAAAGTTTTTAGGTTGCCTGAGTAGCCAGAACTTAGGAAAAGAATAAGTTTCTGCGTTCGACGAACTCCATACTGCGTTCGACGAAATGCATTCTGCGTTCGACGAACGTCTTGCTCCAGTTCGACGAACTTGCCAAGTATCAGCGTTCAACGAACTTGCCAAGTCTCAGCGTTTGACGAACTTGCCAAGTCTCTGCGTTCAGATCGACGAAATTCATTCTCAGATCGACGAATTCAATATTCTAGATATCTTATCAGATTTTATCTCTCAGTTTGACGACCTCCAGCTTGAGATCGACGAACTCCAGTCTGTGTTTGACGAATCAGCAATCGATGTTCAGTTCGACGAACTGCAACATTCTGTTCGACGAACTCAGTTCTCAGGTCGACGAAAGTTTCTCTTCAGCTCATAATTTCAGACAGATCCGTTTTATTCTATTCTCTGAACTCAGATCGACTTTCAGCAATGGATCTATTCCTATCAGATAAGTCAAGATTTAATCCTTTCTTTTTATTATTTCGAGAAAGTGGCCATTGACACATTTTGGAAAAGGACACTTTCATGGAAAAGAGTTAAAGTTTATTTGCTGAATCAGTTTGTAGTTCCAAGAATATCTATTCAGAATATTTTATTCCTTAAATTAAAAGATTTGATTTCAAATCTGTCAGAGATTTTTCTCTAAGGAAAAATAAAGAAGAAGTATTACAGCAACACAGCAAGACAGAAAAAGAATAGAGAAGAAACAGTCGAGAGAAATACAGAAAGCAGAAGAGAAAAAGCTTTTCAGATCTTCATCTTCATCCTCAAGCAGCACTCATTCAATCTCTGAGATCAACAAGATCAATCTCTCAGTATTCTGCTGCAAGTTCTAATCTTCAAGAGCAACAACAAATCTGAGAAACATTGTCTCTCAGACTCATCAGCTTCAAAGAATATTTGTTTCATTCAAGAGAAAGCTCCATCCTCAACTGTCAACCATTTCTATCAGACAGGGGGAGCTTTACAACAACAAATCCACTAGTCTTCTCTCAGATTATTGACAGAGAAGAACTTCATAACCCTCTTTATCCCATCTTGTACAGGGTTCTAACTCCCTTCAAAAGTTAACCCTTTGGTGGCAGGGCACCTGATCAAAAACCTGTGATTGGTTGGTGGCAGGGCACCTGATCAAAAACCTGCAGTTAGTTTTTGGGCACCTGATCAAAAACCCATTGGTGATAGGGCACCTGAACAAAAACCTAGTGGATTCCTACCAAGGGTGATAGAAGAGTAGATGTACCCAGGTTTATTGGGGAACTACTATAGATTCTTGTGTCTTATGTGTTCTTGTTTATTTTTTTGTACTATGTTGTGCTGTGTTTTCTTTATTTGTTTTTATAACTCACTCAGTACATATATATATCACTACTTTAATTCCGCTATAAAAATAAGTGAAAAACTTTTTAATACTCTATTCACCCCCCCCCCCCCCCCTCTAGAGTAAATCTAAGATCTAAACCTCCCTTTCCTTTGATATCAAAGATTACTTTCAACTGATATCATAGATTTCAATTGCCCTGCTCTTCCCTTTACTTAGCTATATATTCTTCAGTTAGCAATACTCCTTCTGTCTTTCTCCTTCTAGCCAGCTGAGCATCTTGAGCTATCTTGGCTTGTCCTTCACAATCAAAATCTTCCTTCCTGTAGTTATCCAGCAAGGGCAGATTTAGGGCTATCCTTGTTCCTTGTAGCACTTGGAGAGCCAATTCAAAAATTGGTCTCAGCATTGGCTACCTCCCCCTTTCTAGCTTCTTCAACCACTTTGGCTTCTATTGTTTGGGAGGCAGTTACAGAACATGAAAGTTTGGTAGGCATTTTCCACATCAGACTTGAGCTCATTCTTAATTTTCTCTGCCTCTCCAATCATTGTGGTAGTTGTTTTCCATACAAAGCCTTCAATGTGATTGGAGGCTTTTTCTATGAATTCATCTATCTTGCTCACATAATTCTTGACATATGACATGTCATTCTCAAATAATTAAAGATGTTTGTCCATTGATCTCAGAATAGTGTTCTGAGAAACTACTGACTTTTCTGCCAGATCAAACCATTTAGTCATTTGCTTATTAAGTAAGGTAGTTTCTTACTTAGTCTCGTGTACCTCTATCATGACTTCTTTCTTCACAGTCAAGATAGACCGGTCAATATAATCTTTGATTGAAGTCATGTGACCTTCAATAATGGTGTTGATGGAGCTTAGGAGCAGATCATTTGATATTGCAGAAATTGAGGCATTGTCTTCAGGGAATGCTGGCTTCATTGCCTGCTGATCCTTCTCCCCCTCAGTTTGAGCAGGGAAGTGCTCCCCCTCACATTTATCACTTGTCTGGGCTTCAGCATCCAACTTTGCTTGCTCCCCCTCAGTTAGAGCACCTTCATCTTCCTTATCTGGAGATCTCTTCTGCTACTCCCCCTCAAATGGGGGCATTATCATCTTCCAAATCATCTCCCCAGAAATCTGCTGGTTCAGCAGGAATTAGATTAAATCTATTCTCTATATTTGAGATAATAAAATCAATCTTACCCTGAAGATCAGCAACAGAGTTTCCTTGATCATCCTCATGATCTTCTAAAGAGGATGGTACATGTTGCACATCTTTATCAATAGCAACATCAGTCATTTCCTTCTGATGCTCTTGTTCAGCAGCATCATCCTTTTCTTCTTCATGATCTTTCTCAGAAGCATGCCCTTTATGACCTTCAGTGGCATGTTCTCCTTTTTGATCATCCTTAGGTGGACTGTTGGTTGGTCCTTGAGTGTCCATTGCTGGGACATTCTCTTCTGCCTCTGACCCAGAATCAGAGCAGACAATCCTGGCTTTCCTCAGCCCTTTGACCAAAGTTTTCTTCTTTTCCTTGGGCTCAGAGGGTTGGCTCATGGGGAGGACCCTTGAGAACCTGTCCAAGGTCTTGATGTCCATTCTTTTCAAATAGTGGAGGTTTGTTCCTTTTGACTTATCAACTTCTTCTGGGTAGGTATTTAGAAGGTAGAGTGAGAGAATTCTGCCTAGGTTGGGAGCCTACATACATTCTCTAATCCTTTGAAACAGCACAGCTACCCATGATGTCTTCTTCTTCAGAATGACCCTTGACATCAATTCAAACATATGTTTAGATATGGTGTCATGTGATCCTGGCTTACATAATACAGCTTAGCCAACAATATCAGAGAGCAGTTTGCCTCTCTGATTGAAGAACTTTCTCTTTAGTGAGCCAATTTTGGCATCACTATACTCACACCTGATGCGCAAAACTATGCTTGCAAATGACAACGGCAAGTGTACCGTATCGAATGTAGTATAGGTTATAAAAACCAAGGTCGTATTAGACTTGGGGCGGTTGAGTACTCTTACTTCAAGAAAATCTCTATTATTTTATCAAATAGAACTTGGGAGTGATTTTGCAAAGGAAAATAAAAACAAGATTAAAACGACGAGTAAAAAGGGCTGGCACTCGATCTTTGAATCACCTTGGAATAAAAGGATAGAAGAAAAAAGAAAATCTAGATCTCTTAGGAAATTTGCTTTGACCGTGGAGGTTCCCGAATTATGAATGCACCTCTCTCGAGGATACGCCCAACTAAGATTAGGTGGATCAACCGAACTCTCGTTCTATAATTGAACCTAATACTTGCTTTATCGTAATGAACCCCTCTATTGGATTTGACTCCAATCCGGGAGATTTATGTCATCCTTACTAAAGGGTTGCATTCAACTCTCTTTATCCTTGAATGATCGATTCGTCTTACGAGCTTGTTCGGCTAACTAAAGAACGAAAACAAAAACGAGAATTATATATCGAAAATATAATCTCATTTCATTAAAATCAAGGATAAATCGAAAGTATTTCCAAGAAGAGAAAAAGATGTTCTAAATTACTTCATGATAATTATTTTTCCTCGGATCATCTCGATCGAGTACTAAAAGAAATCTAAGTACTCATGGAGATAGAGGAATTAAAGAAGGTAAAAGAACACATGAAGAGGGGAGGAGAAATAAGAGAATAGAACTATTTTATTAATTGCAATTGAAAAGAAATACAAGCTAGAAAATGAAAATTACAACTATTGAAATAAAAGAACAACTACAAGACTATTAAAACATGAAAATAAAACAAGAAATGGAGATTTGAACTCCCAAAATTCGTCCTTAAACATCTGCTGGAGCTGGCTTTATATAGCTGAAAAAATGAGGTTACACGCCCTTGGTCACGCCCGTGACCAAGGGCGTGTAAGGGGCGTGATCGAAGCAGCAGCGGAGAGGGTGCCTTCTGGAGTAATTGCGAGCATTTCGGCCGTGTCACGCCCTAGGTCATGCCCGTGACCTGGGGCGTGTAATCTTGAAATAGTGCTGCTGGCGGGAAACTCTGGCAGGAAGAAGCGCGGGGCGAGTCACGCCCGTGACCTGATGTCACGCCCGAGGTCACGCCCGTGACCTGGGGCGTGTAACTTTAAATGGCGTGGCAGGCGTGCTCTGGATGCTGTGGCGAGTCGCGGCCGTGATACTGGGTCAATCCCTTGGTCACGCCCGTGACCTGGGGCGTGTACTTGGCGAATTCTTCACGGAACGCTCCCTGGTGGAGGAATTGGGTCTGGAACACATTTTTGACTATCACGCCCTTGGTCACGCACGTGACCTTGGACGTGTACTTTGGATTTTTACTCAAAGTGCCCAGAAAACCTGCAAAACATAAAATAAGCTTAAATTAGTTGAAGAAATTAAAAAGGAACAGATAAATAAGAAAATACATATAAATTATATAAATTCAATTTAAAACTATATTAAAATAATACTAAAAGATGAGTACAAAAAGTACTCATCAACACCACTGCAAGGCTTGGTCTTTACCCTTTTCAGAAACTTCTTCTTCCTCTTCTCCACTGCAGGAGGTCACCTGAAGGGTCTTCTCCATCTTCCTTGGAGAGACTTTTATCTTTAAGCTTCCTATTTTGCCCTTGATTGAGGATTTAGATGAGGACATTTTGGCACTGGTGAAAAATTCCAGAACTCCAGTTCTGAGAATTACTGTTGGCTCAGACAAAACATATTCTAGTCCTTGATCTGATAGAAGTTGAATCACTTCTCTTATCTCGGCAGGGGCATGCTGGAATCCATTTCTCACTATCTCATAGCCTTCCTGAAGTTCTTTTGTCATCTTTGGCGCCATTTTTACTAAAGAACAATTCGCTGAGACGGGAGGGAGAAGGGTTTGTCTCGTCGGCTAGGTTAATAAGAATAGTAATTAATTAATCAACCTTCCTTTATTTATAGGGGCTTATCTTAGGTTTAGATTTGCCTTAAGTATGATTGTTGATTAGTCTAATCAATTTTATTGATTGTACAGTGTGACATGTTAATTAGGGTTGAATTTGATTGAGCCAACCCGTCTCAGCAGAACCGTTGAGACGAATGGACAATCCGCTGGGACAATATATTGTCAACCGCTAAGACAGGCTTAGCCGTCTCAGCGGATCAGCTGAGACCTTCTCAGCTGTCTCAGCGGTTCAGCTAAAACTTTCTCAGCTGTTTCAGTTGATCTCACTGCCTATCAATGAGCCATTTTCTTAGGATTGTTTCTTGTCCTAAACATGCTACTGAGTATTTTAGATAACAACTTTTCCTATCAAGCTTGTGGTACAAGTTTACATGTTTTAATAAAGCTAGGAATAACATAATGAGCAACATAGATATTTTGACATGATAATATCTATTCTAGATTTAACATACCAAGCTCAATTTTAAAAATATTAAACTTTGCCTCATCCAATGGCTTTGTAAAGATATCAGCTACTTGTTTGTCAGTGGGGACAAATTCAAGGCATATATCTTCACTTTCAACATGTTCTCTAATAAATGATAGCTTATCTCTATATGATTAGTCCTGCTATGTGAGATAGGATTCTTAGCTATAGAGATAGCACTAGATGAGTCACAATACAAAGGAGAATTACTTACCTTGAGGTTATAATCCTCTAACTGATTGTGTATCCACAATAGTTGTGCACAACTTCCTGCAGCAATATACTCAGATTCAACTGTGGATATTGCCACACTGGTCTGCTTCTTGCTGCTCCATGAGATCAGCCTTCTTCCTAGGAATTGACAAGTTCCACTTGTGCTTTTCCTATCTTCTTTGCAACCTACAAAATCTGTATCTGAAAAACCAGTCAGTTCAAAATCATTGTCCCTAGGGTACCAAAGGCCAAGATGTTGGCTGCCATTAAGGTATCTCAAAATCTTCTTTACAACTGAGTAATGATATTCCTTAGGGCATGCTTGGTACCTAGCACAAACACATGTAGCATACATAATGTTTGGTCTACTGGCAGTTAAATACAACAAGGACCCAATAATGCACATGTACATGGATTCATCAAAGGGCTTACCCTTTTCATCCTTGTCCAGGGAAATATTGGACCTCATGGGAGTTTTCATGGTGGAAGATGATTCCATCCCAAATTTCTTAATAAGCTCCCTAGTATACTTGGTATGAGAGATGAAGATTCCCTCATCAGAATGTTTCACTTGGAGGCCTACAAAGTACTTGAGCTCACTCATACTGCTCATCTTAAACTCCCCCTGCTTAAGTTGGCAAAACCTTTTGCAAAGGTTTTCATTTGTAGAACCAAATATTATGTCATCAACATAGATTTGGACTAGGAGACACTTGCCCTTTGTTTCCCTAAGAAACAATATACTATCTATCTTTTCCCTCAAGAACTTGTTCTTGATGAGAAAGCTAGACAAGGTCTCATACCAAGCCCTAGGGGCGTGCTTTAGGCCATATAAAGCTTTTGTAAGTAAATAGACATGAGAGGAAAGGGTTGGATGAACAAAACCTGAGAGTTGTTCTACATATACCTCTTCCTTTAGATTGCCATTCAGAAATGTTGATTTGACATCCATTTGATATACTTTGAACCCCTTGTGGGAAGCATAGGCAAGAAATAGCATTATTGCTTCTAACCTTGCAACTGGGGTAAAGGTTTGATCAAAGTCAATACCTTCTTCTTGCATATACCCCTTGGCTACTAGTCTAGCTTTATTCTTGGTGATGGTTCCATTCTCATCGAGCTTGTTTCTGTAGATCCACTTGGTGCCAATGACATTGTGTCCTTGAGGCTTTGGCACCAGCTTCCACACCTTGCACCTCTTGAATTAAAGCAGCTCCTCTTAGAATGATTGAATCCAGAATGTGTCTTCATTTTCTTCTTCAAACTTCTTGGGCTCCATTTGTGATAGAAAGCTCAAGAATAGAGCTTCATTGTGAGCTCTGCTTCTAGTAACCACTCCTTGGTTTGCATCTCCAATAATCTGATTTCTTGGATGATCCCTTAGGTGCATGTTTGTTGCAGGCAACTTGTCAGCTATTTGCAGCTCTTCTTCTTGATCAGCAACATCTTCAGCAGCTTGCTGATCTTCATCTTCAGGAATGGCTACCTCTGAATTGATCTTGCTTGTGATGGGTATTTCTTGGAGAGACATATCTTGCATTTTCTGTTCACTACCTGTCAAAACAGGAGAACTGAACCAGCCCTTGTAGAGCAGGTTGGTCTCATCAAAAACTACATGCATAGACTCTTCTACAACATGAGTTTTCTTGTTGAATACTCTATAGGCCTTGTTATTTGAGCTATATCCAACAAGAACCCATACATTGCATTTTTCAGCAGACTTTGTTAATTGAGATTTTCCATTATTTAAAATGTAGCATTTGCAACCAAAGATTCCAAAGTATAAAATAGTTGGTTATTTGCCTTTCAAAATCTCATATGGGGTTATTCCTAGGGCTTTATTGATAGAGGCTCTATTGAGAACATAGCATGCAGTATTGACTGCCTCAGCCCAGAAATATTCTGGAAGTGAGGAGTCATTAAGCAATGTTCTCCCAGCTTCTATCAAGATCCTATTCCTCCTCTCAGCCACACCATTTTGTCGTGGAATCCTTGGGGAGGAGAATTCTTGGGTGATACCAAATTCTTGACAAAACCTTGTCATTTCCCTAGATTGAAATTCTATACCATGGTCAGTTCTAGTCTTGACCACAGTACATTGTAGTTCATTCTTGATTGCCTTAACATGGTTTATAAAGACATCTAAAGTATCAGATTTCTTCTTAAGGAAGAAAACTCATGTATATTTTGAGTGATCATCAACAATCACTGAAGTATACAACTTCCCACCTAGACTCTGAATTGGCAAAGGACCAAATAAGTCCATGTGCAATAGATATAGACATCTTTCAGTGTCTTTGGAGCCAATGCTTTTAAAGATGGCCCTAGTTTGCTTGCCCATTTGGCATGCATGACATGGACCACTTTTAACACATTTCAAATTAGGACTATTTCTAACAAGGTTTTTTGAAAATAGCCTATACATTGTCTTATAGTTAATGTGAGCAAGTCTCTTGTGTCATTGAACACAATGAGACTCACTTTCATTAGCCACAAGACACACAGAAGATAGAGAAGAATTCCATATAAAATCTAAACAATAAACATTCACACTCCTAGTGCCTGAGAGAATGATCTCTAAGTCATGTGACTTTTTGATCAAGCACTTATCATTGTAGAATTCAATGACATATCCTAAGTCACATAGTTGATTTATGCTTATAAGGTTGTGTTGCAAACCTTCAACATAAGCCACCCTTGTGATAGAGACTATGCCATTTAAGATCATACCATATCATCTGGTGATGCCTTTTACAGATCCACCAAAGATGACTTTAGGTTCATTCTTCACTGCTTTGAATTCATGCAGTAGACTTTTGGTACCTGTCATGTGCCTTGAGCACCCACTATTCAAGTACCATATTTGCCCTAGGCTGGTACTTGAACTAACCTGCAAAAAACAATTCATTTACCCTTAGGAGCCCAATTGATTTTGGGTCCTAGACCTTTGTTAGCATGAAAGGAAAGCTTCACACCTGCTGCAACCTTTGAAGGAAATTAAGCTCTTCTTTGCACTAGGCACATTGGGATTGTGCCAACAATCTATGGCAAAGTGTCCCACCTTACCACAACACCAACATTCATGAATGTTGTATCTTCTCTTCTGAATATTCATTGAGGTGGAGGAATCAATATGCTTATGTTCAGGAGGGGAGACAACAACATTCCTCTTATTCCTTTCAGCAATAATCTGGCTGAATGACAATCTGTGGTCAGTCTTGGCAGTCTTTGTCTTAATGACATCAGCTTATCTTGACTTAGCGGCTAGGCAAGATTTGATGGCATCAGACACTAAACTGTTAGACCTGACTACGGACTTGACAACAACCAAGTGCTTTGTTGGAAAGGACTTGGAAGAGCTTGCTTCCTTATTCTTGAATGATAGGGCTGAAGTACCAAAAAATGGTCCAGAATGGGCCATTTGAATTTCTTCATGGGGAGCTTTCATAGCAGTCATCCGCATGCCCTTTCTTCTACTATAGTAAGGAGTATTTTCCTTCCTATAGCAACTCCCATTCTTCCAGTGACCATACATACTGTCATGGTCATAACTGTTGGAGGAAAGTAACACCTTTTGAAAGGTGGTATAAGGCTTAGTCTTAGCCTTGCTCTTTTCTCCATTCCCACCACCCACTGCCATATTATTGAAACCTAGTCCTCTCCTATTAGTTTGGAAGGAAAAGGTGGCAATGATTGGAAGTACAGATTTGGGCTTGGAGAATTGAACCACTGGGCTCTTCTCTTTGAGAAGCTTCTCCTCAAGTTCTTCTTTTGAGGGAGTTTTTTGTTTGTGTTTTGTTTTAGTTTTTACTTGTAACCTTTATATCTTTTGTTCGGTAGAGGAACTCGCCACACGGCGAGTAGGGTCTTACGGGGACTAGGGGAAATTCACCTCGCGTTGGCGACTAGGTCTTGTGGGGCTTAGGGAGGAATTCGTCACACGACGACTAGGTCTAGGGAGTAGATCTAGGGGGTACTCGAGGCCTTTCTGGGGAGAGAAAGGCTAGAGCGGCTTGAGGCCTTATCTGGGGAGAGATAGGCTAAAGCCAACCGGTCTTTGGGAGAAGGGTCGGTATAGAAAACCAAAAGAGTTTTCATTGGTCGCCTCTTTCCAAGCGTCATTGGGAAAAGTTTTTGTAATTATAACTATTTCAATTTAATATTAATGAAAATATATTTGTTTCTTCATCTCTGATTCGTGCTCTCTGATTTTCCATTACTATAACATAAACAGATTTTCTCTGTCACTAACGCCGAGCGATAAGCAAGCACTTGTTATGATGAATGGACACCCACTGGCAGATCTGTTCAAGCTGTTAAGCTTTCTTTGAACAACCCACCTCTGATACCACTTGTTAGTTAATGGGTGTCGACTTATCACCTAGAGGGGGTAAATAGGTTTTTCAGATTGTTTTGTTCCCCCTTCTGGTGTACTTGATTTCTGGTTAATAGATTTAGAGATTAAAAGCACTACACAAAAAACACACAAAGATTTATAGAGGTTCCTCAAGACAGGGTGTCTTGAGTAGTCCTCTTTCCCTCTGCGCCTACCTAGCAGTGTGCTAGGCTCGGCAAACTCCGCCAATGTCTCCGGCCTTACAACTCGAACCCACAAGTCCCTGCAGCCTAGGTTTGCAAGCACCTTCACTGCACCCGAGCCCGCAAGTTCGACACTCAGGCCCTCAAGCCCTACACAACACAGGCCTGCAAGTCTTGCCTCTTGGACCCGCAAGTCCCTGCATCCTAGGACTACAAGCCCCTTCACTGCACCCGAGCCCGCAAGCTCGACACGTTTGGACCCGCAAGTCCCTGCAGCCTAGGCCCGCAAGCCCCTTCACTTCACCCGAGCCCGCAAGCTCGACACCTAGATCTGAAATCAGTTCTTACAGATTTGGCCCGCAAGCCTTACAAATAAAGATATAAAAAGTTTGTTCTTCTGCCTGATGGGGATCGGCTTCTTGTCTTAAAGAAGATGCCTCTGATTTGAATCTTGAAAGCACAGATCTTCTTCAAGCCTTCTTCTTTTTCCTGATGTTAACTGGCTTCTTGACTTGAATGATTCTTCTCAGTCGATGTGGCTTGACTGCAACTTGGAGAACAATGGAGGAGCAATTTTGTTCTCCTCTTCTTAATTTCGATTCTTCTCCGCAGCTTTCTATTGTATTTCTCGGCGGGATTCTTTTTCGTTTCTTCGTTCTCGTCTTTTTCACACCTTTCATTAGGGCATCCACTGTTCCCTTTATAGGATGGAGGAACCGCTTAACGGTCACCTATGATGTCCTTTACTGGCAGATGCTCATACCTTAAGAGCACATGTTGATTGAGGTGGCGGCATTAAATGCTGACAGCTGATGGCGCAAATCTCACACACCGCTATAGGCGGTAGCTTGACTGCGACACGAAACGGCAGTGTACCGATCGTTCAAGTAATAAATGTTGGGAATAAATCCCCGAGTGTCGGTCTCTTGAGGAACACAATAAGGTGGAGTTTACTATTGAGGCAGGACTTGAGATCGAAGTCCTTAAATCGGATGGATTGCGGGGGAGTTGGGTTGGCTTTTGGAAAACAAAATAAAAGCTAACAACTACTCCTATGCAATGCCGCTATGCAAAGCTTCGCTTGGCGGGATGGAAACTAGGCAGGCCTTGAGCGCGCTGCGTCGCAAGGGTGGATGGACGAGAAGGCTAATGGAATCGAACTATGCAGGCCTTGAGCGCGCTGCTTCGATAGGCGAATGGATTACGGGCCGCGATGCCACGCTTCGGTAGGCGAATGGGCGAGTAGGCTAGTGGAATGAGGGTCGCAAGCACCTCTTCGACAAGCACGCCACTAGCAATTGCTAGTGCGGCACCGGACAACCAACAAACCACACCACAAGGCGCACCTCAATAATATAAACAAAAATACTCAATCACATAGACATAATCAAGTAAAAATGCTATTTAATCAAAATACACTTCATCATAATGTTAGATCTAGTTGCAAATACATCAATAAAAGGAGAACAAGGCAAGAAATCGACCGAATCCGAAGGCTCGTTGAAGATTCACGGTTGGAATCGCCGGGTTGTCAATCCGCGTCCAAGCTCGGTCCACAACTACGTCCGGGGTAGAGAGAGCTGTCACGACTCTCCAATGGACCCGTCTTCTTCGTGTCACGATCCGGTGGAGGTTGCCAACTTCCTCTTGCTCGATGGAGATGGCGGCTAAACCTTCCTTGGAGCACTTGGATGAAGGAGGAGGCCGAGAGGAAACTCCGGCTCAAGATTGGCGTGAAGAACAAGCCCGGAGATCCTCCCTAAGGTGGGCGACGATGGAGGGGCGAAACTGGGCGGAATCGGGCGGAAAACGGCGGCTGGAAGCGAGAGTCCGACCTAAAATCGCGAGCAGGGAATTTATAGGCGCTGGAATTAAACAGTGCGCACGGTCAGTGGCGCACGACCAGTGGTCGTGCGCACTAGAATCCTGTGATCGTGCGCTCTGCCTGGACGGAACCTGCAAAGACAGAAATTATAAAATAAAATGTTCGCACGACCAGTGGCGCACGACCGGTGGTCGTGCGCACTGGAGTTGATGGTCGTGCGCACTACATCAAACAGAACTCGGAAATTAAATGGTAAGTGCGCACGAACAGTGGCGCACGACCGGTGGTCGTGCGCACTAGCGTAGATGGTCGTGCGCACTGCACCAAACAGAACTCATGAAAAAGGCGTCAAATGCGCACGATCAATGGCGCACGACCAGTGGTCGTGCGCAGTAGAACCAGTGATCGTGCGCAGTGTTCCTGTGCAGAATTGCACCGGAAACACCCGCACGACTCCTATTCCAGGCACAACCACAAATCTAGCCACTGAAAGTGGCACTTAACAATACATGAAAGCTAATGATGAAGATAAACAAGAAATAACACCAAAACGGGCCTATAAGTGCACCTAGCATAGAACGACCAATATGAGCTAAAACAGGGCTAAAGTGCAGTGAAATGACTAAATAAACGGCCCAGATGAGTCCATAAAAGTGTATATGATCAGGACTCATCACACCCCCAGACTTAGCTGTTTGCGCGTCCCGAGCAAACAAATTCTAAGCGAACTAGGAAAGAACAGTAGATGGCTTAAAACTACAATATAGAGTACCATGCGAAGTCGCATGCTCACGTGCATAAGAAGAATAGTAGAGAAGATTTCTGATTATATAAACAGTTTATATATTTCTAAAAGAGTAAAAGCATATTACAACTACTCAAAATGGTGAACAGCGGTGAATCGTTCGGTCATGCATACGGAGAAAGTAAGCTAAACGCTGAGACGAGCATTGCCCAAGATCGGGATGCGGGGAAAACTCCACTGAAATCCATCAGTGTCGGTGACCATAGGCTTGCCCGGTCACATTCTCTCCACGGCACTGGTTTGACTCAAATGCGTGAATCAATAGGACTTTAGGTTTTAAATGGGGCTTGGGTTTAGGTGAGGATAAACAAAGATAAAAACGACGGCTCAAGCACTAAACCCAAATGAGCTAATGCAGGATACAATCCTCATTCGCCACACAAACACGCGGGTACACAACACCCCCAGACTTGAACTTAACAACATGGGTGCGTGCACCGCCTACTCCCAAACAGAAATCTATACATAAAGATTTTCAATTAAACTTTTCATTCTTTTTTTTTTCTTTTCAAATCTTTTTCTTCTTTTCTTTTTCTTTCTTTAATAATTTCAGCAAATTTTTAAAGATGCTCATCCACATTTTCACAATATACTACCACCATCAACACCACCAACTCATGAAAATAATCAACAGCTAAAGCTCGGATTTGGGTGTGCGACTAGGATTTGAGTTTTTGGGCTTTGGTGAAATAAAAGTGGGGCTGAATCAAAGAACGGGTAGGCACAACTGGGCTAGCGAGGATATAGCGGCAGGAATAGGCACAAAAGCTCAGCCGGGCCAAAATGATGGCCTATATCACATTCACGCAATTGACTAACCGTATACCCATGCTTCAAGAATCGCTTGGGGCAAGTTCTAGCCACCGAGAAAGATTCTCCTTTCTCCCGACTCAAGCAATACGAATCTAGCGATCGTTTACACACATCCCTATGCTACCGTTTGATTCACACCGGATTCACCATTTGAGTAGAGTAAACAACATTTACACTAATAGAAAAATATAAAACCATAAGTATAAAGAGAAATCTAATCTACACAAATTTCTATGCAACCGAGCACTCGACTAGGAGCACTACTAGAGTCAACATTTTACTCTGCTACATAGTCTTAAGCCATCATCTAGACTTTTCCAAATAAGCAAAAGAATTAAATTCACAACAGGGCGAACAAACAGATGAGTGCGCGCTCGAGTGGGTGATGTGGTGCATGCAATAATAAAAAAAAACACTTCTGATATGCAAAAACGTGTACACGTGTAGTGAACACTCGGTACACTCCTCCCCAGACTTAAACTAAACAATATGCGCAAAATGTAGCTATGAGATTCAGAATAATGCTAAGGAAAGAGGGTACCCAGTGCTCAGAAATGAGCACACCAGAAGATTGGCGTGTAAACCTGGACTAAGTTGCAGCGTCCGCCATCCAGAAGAAGTACCTGCAGGGGTCAGCTCCGCAAAACAAAAGAAACAGAAAAAGACAAACTAAAATAAACTACAGCTAACTAAACATGATTAGAAGAAATAAAAATGCAGGAAAAGTAAGATAACTACTGGGGTTATTGTCATCCCAGCACGACTTATTTGGCATTTGTACAGTTCTAGCTAATGGGCCTATGAAAAGAAAAGTGGACAGGTAACTGTTCTAATATGCGTGTCGGTAGCTGGTACCGATACGGCGAAAGAACAGTCACGCCTCTACCCGAATATAAATAATACCTGCTTGACACAGGTAGAGGGAAAAGAAAGTAAGAAGAGGAGGAGGCCTGGTCCTCACTCATCTCACAAAACACATCCTTGCCTAGCAAGGTATCGTCACCAGGGAGGCAGCAGGAGGAAAAGGAAATGAGTGGAGCTTCCTCAACGGAGGAGGAATAAACCTCCTCACATATGAGGATACATTCATCATTGACTTGAGCATCATGCTCCAAGTCCTCCTGATGTACCTGTGAAGACTCAACCTGCACAGGCTCAGATGAAGAAGGGGGGTCAGGAAATAAAAGAGACGAATGACATAAATAATCAAAAATCGGGGAAGTGGTCCCGGTCTCACTCCCATCAGGTTGGGGAAGTAAAATAATGTTAGCATTGTCATCAATGCTACAAGATTCGGCGGGATCAATGGTGGCCAGGCTTAGGATTTGGACTTCCTCCACCGGTGTTGAGGAAAACTCCTCTTCACCTAGAAGGTTGTCCTCCTCCATAGGAATAGGCACAACACTAAGATCAACAACCTCATCCTGCGACACATCATCGACAATGTCGTCAGAAACGAATGTAGAATGCACAATAGGGGAAAGAATCGAATCCACTAGAAGTGGTGGAGGCACATGGAGAATTGGCTCAGCAATGTCGGTGCATAGATCAGCCGCACATCCGGTGACCGTATCCATGCCATACCCTTCAAAATGTGAAGGTGACAAAGACACATAGCCGGATGTCGAAGGTGTGCTGCCAGAGTTAGGAGTTGGGACGATCCGGATATCCGGCTCGTCATCCTCATCCAATTGGTGACGAAAAGCAGCACAAACCTTCAGGGCGTGATCTGTGCTCTGACAAAACTGGCACTGCCTAGCAGGCTTCTTTGGCACAGCGGGTGCTGAAGCCGAAAAGAAGTAAGACGGTAATGGCTCAGCAGAGTAGCCATAAGACTTACGCGCACCATATGGAGTATCAGACGGAGTCGATGCTCTATATGCTGGGCGAGAAGAATTATGCCTACTATTCTCCGTAGGGCATTCATCACTAGAGTGGGAGGAAGCTCCACACCAACGGCAACGGAAATTGAGATGTGCCCACATAATGTGAAGATAATACGATTCAGACAAAATGTGCAAAATACTACACCTAACAAAAATTTACTAAAGCAACCTAATAAAAACAAGAAAATGGAATAAAAAGAACAGAAATAAAATAACAGAAAATGCAATTTACAAATGGAAGGGCTTTTCTCTCAGGTTCTCCCTCTCCAGAAAACTCACACGACTGTGTTCCCCGGCAACGGCGCCAAAAACTTGATGGCGCAAATCTCACACACCGCTATAGGTGGTAGCTTGACTGCGACACGAAACGGCAGTGTACCGATCGTTCAAGTAATAAATGTTGGGAATAAATCCCCGAGTGTCGGTCTCTTGAGGAACACAATAAGGTGGAGTTTACTATTGAGGCAGGACTTGAGATCGAAGTCCTTAAATCGGATGGATTGCGGGGGAGTTGGGTTGGCTTTTGGAAAACAAAATAAAAGCTAACAACTACTCCTATGCAATGCCGCTATGCAAAGCTTCGCTTGGCGGGATGGAAACTAGGCAGGCCTTGAGCGCGCTGCGTCGCAAGGGCGGATGGACGAGAAGGCTAATGGAATCGAACTATGCAGGCCTTGAGCGCGCTGCTTCGATAGGCGAATGGATTACGGGCCGCGATGCCACACTTCGGTAGGCGAATGGGCGAGTAGGCTAGTGGAATGAGGGTCGCAAGCACCTCTTCGACAAGCACGCCACTAGCAATTGCTAGTGCGGCACCGGACAACCAACAAACCACACCACAAGGCGCACCTCAATAATATAAACAAAAATACTCAATCACATAGACATAATCAAGTAAAAATGCTATTTAATCAAAATACACTTCATCATAATGTTAGATCTAGTTGCAAATACATCAATAAAAGGAGAACAAGGCAAGAAATCGACCGAATCCGAAGGCTCGTTGAAGATTCACGGTTGGAATCGTCGGGTTGTCAATCCGCGTCCAAGCTCGGTCC
This sequence comes from Dactylorhiza incarnata, assembly GCA_033032865.1. Taxonomy (NCBI): domain Eukaryota; kingdom Viridiplantae; phylum Streptophyta; class Magnoliopsida; order Asparagales; family Orchidaceae; genus Dactylorhiza; species Dactylorhiza incarnata. Next base: position 418,243 of record JAWHQI010000481.1, on the reverse strand, counting down.
ACAACTACGTCCGGGGTAGAGAGAGCTGTCACGACTCTCCAATGGACCCGTCTTCTTCGTGTCACGATCCGGTGGAGGTTGCCAACTTCCTCTTGCTCGATGGAGATGGCGGCTAAACCTTCCTTGGAGCACTTGGATGAAGGAGGAGGCCGAGAGGAAACTCCGGCTCAAGATTGGCGTGAAGAACAAGCCCGGAGATCCTCCCTAAGGTGGGCGACGATGGAGGGGCGAAACTGGGCGGAATCGGGCGGAAAACGGCGGCTGGAAGCGAGAGTCCGACCTAAAATCGCGAGCAGGGAATTTATAGGCGCTGGAATTAAACAGTGCGCACGGTCAGTGGCGCACGACCAGTGGTCGTGCGCACTAGAATCCTGTACTGGTCGTGCGCACTAGAATCCTGTGATCGTGCGCTCTGCCTGGACGGAACCTGCAAAGACAGAAATTATAAAATAAAATGTTCGCACGACCAGTGGCGCACGACCGGTGGTCGTGCGCACTGGAGTTGATGGTCGTGCGCACTACATCAAACAGAACTCGGAAATTAAATGGTAAGTGCGCACGAACAGTGGCGCACGACCGGTGGTCGTGCGCACTAGCGTAGATGGTCGTGCGCACTGCACCAAACAGAACTCATGAAAAAGGCGTCAAATGCGCACGATCAATGGCGCACGACCAGTGGTCGTGCGCAGTAGAACCAGTGATCGTGCGCAGTGTTCCTGTGCAGAATTGCACCGGAAACACCCGCACGACTCCTATTCCAGGCACAACCACAAATCTAGCCACTGAAAGTGGCACTTAACAATACATGAAAGCTAATGATGAAGATAAACAAGAAATAACACCAAAACGGGCCTATAAGTGCACCTAGCATAGAACGACCAATATGAGCTAAAACAGGGCTAAAGTGCAGTGAAATGACTAAATAAACGGCCCAGATGAGTCCATAAAAGTGTATATGATCAGGACTCATCAACAGCGCGTCTAGCAACATTTGAATCTGTCCCGATGATATATTCATTGTCACGACGATATGGACAATATCTCGATGATAGGACTTGTCGTTGTCTTGGACTTGGATAGATCTTCAAGTCTCCTTCCTTCTTCTTTAGATAGAGATATCTCGACGACACGGGACATCCCTTCTGCACTTGCACTTTAAGACGACATGAAGTCATCTAACTGATGTCGACGTAATCTCCTTGATTGCTTGATATCGTTGTGACCACCTTATCTTGTCGACGACATAATTGATATTACGTCGACAAACAATTCTTCAGCAACTGCCCGTCTTTGTTCGATCTTCCCTAGTCTTCTCGACGACAGTCCTTCTTTATGACGATATCGTTGACATCAGTCTTACTTAGCCTTTTCAACGACAAGGCTTCTTTACGACGATACATGTCTTGTTCAACCTTATCGACGACATGCCTCTTTTACGATGATATTTGTTCTTCCTTAGCCTTATCGACGTCAAGGCTTCGACGATATCGTCGACATGTGTATGCTACTCGACGATAACTGTCGTGGACCTTCTACTTCGCTTCTGCACACCATTTCAACGATATGTCTATTCTTTACGACGATATGTCCGGTCCTTTTTGACGATATTGTACTTGGGCAAGTTATTGAAGTACTGGACATATTGTCTGATCTCTGCAAGCATGAACTAGATATGACATTAAATACACCATGTTTTTATCATTGAGCTGAGTGATTCTTTAAATCAGGAACATTGCAGGGCACATTTCCCAATAGGATATAAGTTTTAGCTTACAACAGTGGACAACAGTGATTTGTTGTCTTCTGTAGATTATGCACAGCTGATGCAACCTAAAAGCTGGGCTAAAAGTTATCTTCAGACCTGCTCCTGTCTGATCCTCCCATTCAGTAGATGAGAAAGGATCACCTTGCTCTTCTGGATAGAAGAGTTATCTTCTCTCCTGGTTTCTTCTTTCTGGTTCAGTAAGCAGAAGGAGAGAGAACTTGAAAGCCTTCAATGGAACAGTAGATGGTTCCCACACTTTTCAGCACTTAGCAGAATAACCAGCCCAAAAGCATGAGCGCCTTTTTGAAATGCCCTATCATGTTTTTTTATACTCCTTCTATCTTCAACGGTTGTTAGGAGGGCCCTGACACTATGGAAGAGGATAGAATGCTTTATCCTGCCTTTACAGCTGTTTGTGCCAAAAGCAAATCCCGACAGTGTCGTATTTCTGACTTGAATCTGTCTCAGCGGTTGGGCTGAGACAGTCTTCAGTCTCAGCGGTTGATCTGTCTTGGTCTCAGCGGATCCGCTGAGACAGATTGTCTTCTCAGTGGATTTTGTCTATCTGCAACTCAGCTGAGGCAGACCCCTTCTCATCGGCTCCTGGCCTCTTCTCAGCGGTTCCGCTGAGACAGTGAGTTCTTCTCAGCGGTTCAGACAGTGAACCACCCACATTATTCCAATGCTTGGAATATCTAAACCCTGCACAGTCATGATGCAAACTGGGGTTTATCAAATATAATATGTTCTTAGCATTATGAGTGATGCCTCTTCAAATCAAGGGAACATTGTGGGTAATATTCCCAACATATCTAATAGGCCCTTTCCCCCAAGCTAGCGGCCAGACGAAGTTCGTTCTCATCATGATCGACTACTTCTCCAAATGTATCGAGGCCAAGACTATGTCCAAGACCACCTCACAAGTCATGAAGAATTTCATCTGGGGGGAAATTTCCTGCAGGTTTAGGATCCCCATCGCCATCATCACCAACAATGGTCTGCAATTCGCCAGCTTGGATCTGGAGGACTTCTGCAAGCAGCTAGGAACCGATCTTTGGTTTGCTTCTGTGCACCATCCTTGGAGCAACGTGCAAGTGGAAGCAGCCAACAAGCTAGTCATCAACCTCCTGAAGAAAAAAGTTAAGAACTTACAAGGAAATTGGGCAGAGCAACTCCCTTCGGTCCTATGGGCTCTAAGGACCACTCCTAATTCGGCCACGGGTGAAACTCCCTTTAATCTATCTCACGGGTTCAAAGCTCTCATCCCTGTGTAGTTCATGGTTAGGAGTCCTAGAGTGGTTGCGGCAGAAGATAGAAATGAGGAATGTCGGCTAGAGAATGAAGAGGCTCAGAGGCTCTCTCTCTCGACTACATCGAAGAGCTCCGAGTCCTAGTCTCGGCTCGACAAAAAGAGATCAAGATATGAATTGTGAAATACTTTGACAAGCATGTCTGCATCAAGCATTTCCAAGCAGGCGATCTTGTCCTAAAGAAAGTAGATGCTGCAGGAAGAGCAACCGCTATCGAAAAGCTTAACCCAAATTGAGAGGGGCGTTTCTTCGTCCACGATTCACTAACAACTGGAGGATATCATCTACAGAATCATGAAGGAGCCCTGCTTGGGAATACCTGGAGCGGTGACGACTTGAAAAGGTTCTACCCCTGACGGGAATGTATATACCTATCATCAATGTATTTATTTTATATAAATGAATCCCCCGCCCCCTGAAACATGGGACGACGATAGCCTTTTTTCTCTTCCAACAAGCGTTTTCAATAAAAAAAGAGTGTGAAATTGATCTCCAGGATAAGTTGGGAATCGGGCCTCAGACTTGACTCTCATAAAACCCAGGACGGGTGATGGAACAGTGCATCGGGTTAGCGAGTTTTCCTAAATCCAAGCCTCTGCATTGACTGTCGAGATAACCCCCCCCCCCCCTTACATGTTGGTCGAGTGACCCCGATCGCATTTCTCATTCGACTGGAGAGATTATCAGGAAAAAGTCTGGACGCTGACCTCCCAACTCGACAAAGAGATGATCAGTTTAATTGACTGAAGGACCCTTGCATAAAAGTGTCATTTAACCTCGATGGGCATAAAGCTCGTAGCAAAGCCATGTTTTACTATCGTTTTTTCCAATCATTGAGTCAGTGCGGTTAACCCCCTCTGATTGTAGAGTAGCAGGAGGAAGATTCTCTCATCATCCAGCAACGCGGTAGGATAGAGACCTCGGGATGGTGTGCCACCTGGGACCTCCCCGACTATCATTCCCTACTCGTCAGCATGCATCAGCCAAGTAAGATTGAGGCCTCGGGATGGTGTATCCCCTTGGACCTCCCCGACTGTCACTCCCTACTCATCGACTTTCTCAACATACAACAGCTAAGTAGAATGGAGGCATCATAATGGTGTGTCCCCTTGGACTTCCCCGACTTTCTTTCTTTATTCGTCGACTTTCTCAGCATCCAACGGCCAAGTAGGATGAAGGCCTCAGGATGGTGTGTCGCGTTGGACCTCCCCAACTATCATTCCCAACTCATCGACTTTCTCAGCCTCCAATAACCATGTAGGATGGAGGCCTCGGGATGGTGTGTCCCCTTGGACCTCCTCGAATGTCATTCCCTACTCGTCGACTTTCTCAGTATCCAGCAGCCAAGCAGGATGGAGACCTCGAGATGGTGTGTCCCCTTGGACCTCCCCGACTTTCATTCCCTACTCGTCGACTTTCTTAGTATCTAGCAGCCAAGTAGGATGGAGACCTCGGGATGGTGTCCCCTTGAACCTCCCCGACTGTCATTCTCTACTCGTAGATTCTCTCACCATCCAGCAACGTAGTAAGATGGAGACTTTGGGAGGGTGTGTCCCCTTGGACCTCCCTGACTTTCATTCCCTACTCATCAGCATCTAGAAGAAGAGTAGCATGGAGGCTTCAGGATGGTGTATCCCCTTGGACCTCCCCGACTGTCATTCTCTACTCATCGATTCTCTCAGCGTCTAGCAGCAAAGTAGGATGGAGGCTTCAGGATTGTGTGTCCCCTTGGACCCCCGACTGTAATTCCCTACTTGCCTTGTTATTATTACTGACATCGTTATGATCCCTAAATACTTCACACCATGAGGAGTAGAAGCCTCGAGAGTATGTGTCTTACGGGACCCCCCCCCCCCCCCCCCGAGTGTCACCCATAGTCCAAGAATTATCAATCTTTGAAGAAGGTAAGTTTCCATAAGGCGAGCATGTTGGTGCGAGCATGTCTAAGCGAGTATTATGAGATCGACGATCATAACGAGTATCTTTCAAAGTCGCACATGTCATGACAGAGATCACTCAAACTCACTTCGAGCCTATGAGCCTAGCGAGCACTCATCGCGTTCGATCATAAGAGCCTATCAAATTCCACAAAGCATGCGAGTAGGAGAAAATCATAAGAGCAAAAAGTATCTTTTATTTCATATATGTGCGAGCATTACATTGACAAAAATCTTTACAAGTCTGACAGGGCGGTCAAAAAGGGGCCCTGCCGACTAGGCATCATCATCGCCTCTGTTGGGAATATTGCCCTCAATATTACCTTGATTTGAAGAGGCATCACTCTCAATGCTAAGGACATATTGTATTTGATAAAGCTATACTTGTGTAGTATATACAGGTACATGTGACTCAAAAGGAAGGGCCAAACATGCCCTTAGATGTGGAGAAATCATCTACAAGGAGATGAAGTTTTGTCTCAGCAGAACCGCTGAGACGAAGGGTCAAAACTGCTGAGACAAGCCCACTGTCTCAGCGGAACCGCTGAGACCAGAATAGGAGCCACTGAGAAAGCTTATACGCAAGCTGAGCTGCAGATAGTCAAGAATCCGCTGAGATGAGATCGTTGTCTTAGCTGATCCGCTGAGACGGGAAAGGAGCTGCGTGCAGATTGGGAAGAATGGCATGTTCGTCGAACGCAGAGTGTCGTTCGTCGAACGCAGGACTCAGTTCGTCGACCGCTGAGACGAGACTAGAGAAGGAGCCGCTGAGAAGGAACAAAGGGCGTGTTCGTCGAACGCAGAGAGACGTTCGTCGAACGCAGAACACAGTTCGTCGACCGCTGAGACGAACTAGAAGAAACAGCTGAGAGTTGGCATGTTCGTCGAACTCAGAAGGCAGTTCGTCGAACGCAAACAGAAAGGAAGAATCAGCTGAGACTTGTGCAGTTCGTCGAATGGAGAGTTTGGCAAGATCGTCGAACGCAGAGTTTGACAAGTTCGTCGAACGCAGAGTTTGGCAAGATCGTCGACCGCAGAGTTTGACAAGTTCGTCAAACACAGTACAACGTGTTCATTGAATGCGATTGTGTGTTCTGCCCGTGGCGCAAGTTGCAAAAAAACTGTGTGGGGTCCACCAATTTCTCCCATACTTCTCAGAAGGATAGTTGAGAGCCGTTGAAGATTAGAGATGTATAAAAGGAAGAGTTAGGGCACATTTGAACAAAATCCTCCGTCGCGTGCAAAAAGAAATCAAATGTTTCATTGACGGCTGTTGCTGTTGTCTTCTCTCCTGCTGCTCACTGAACAAGCAAGAAGAAGAAGAGAGAAAAAGTTAGCTCCTTTGCAAGAGGGAGCAAGGTGATCTTCCAACCTTCATATGAAGAAGAAGATCAGTTAGTGGCTGACATCAACATCACCGGCTATAGGAAGCACAAGTTGTGCAGGAACTACAGGGGACTTGCTGTCATCTGTAGTAAGTTTAATACTAATTTTTCTGTAGGGCATTTCGCCTGAGTTGTAAGACCTTTTGGTCTGAGATTGTAGGAACCTGAGGGTTCTGAGTTGTAGGGCTGAAGGCCTGAGTGTAGGATCTGTTAATCTAAGTTGTAGGGCTTCATAGCCTGAGCTGTAGGAGGAGGAATTCTCTGAGTTATAGGAACTGGAAGGGGTCTGAGCTGTAGGATCAGGTGCTGATCTGACGTAGGGCTGTTTAGCCTGAGATAGGGCTGTTTAGCCTGAGTTGTAGGACCTGCTGAGGTCTGAGCTGTAGGATCAGGAGCTGATCTGAGTTGTAGGGCTGCTGAGCCTGAGGTAGGGTTTGGGAAAACCTGAGAGATCGTGAGGGATCTGAGTTGTAAGCTCTTTGAGCCGAGTTTGGAGGAGTTTTCCTTGTCTAATACATTATTAGAAAGGTGAAGGGGGAAAGAGGACTACTCAAGACACCCTGTCTTGAGGAACCTCTATACATGCTTGTGTGTTTTTTGTGTGTTTGATCATTTGCTTGCTCCAAACCAGAAATCAGACATACTAATTAAAGGAAAATTAAAAGAAACCTATCCCCCCCCCCCTCTAGGTGATTTATACTACAAACTCAATATTCTTTCAAATGGTATCAGAGGGAGGTTGGTCAAGAAGGACTTAACAGTCTGACCAGATCCTAAAAAGGTTTAGTCAAATCAAATCCCAATGGCCTCCTCTGGATTGCAGAAGGAAATGAGATCCATGAAGTTGCCCATATACAACAAAGAGAATTTTGGCATATGGAAGCAAAGGATCAGGTTGTTTATGGAAGCACTGATCCAAGGATCTTCATTACAATTGAAGAAGGACCTTTTACTTTTCACACTGAATCCACTATAGATCCAACAAGAAGAGTAGCCAAATTATTCAAGGATTTGACCAAGGATGAACTTGAGTTGTTCACCATGGACAAAAGAGCCCAGAACATCATAGTCAATGCTATTGATGATTCCACCTTTCAAAACTTGGTACACTGCACTTCTGCCAAGGAAATGTGGTATACTTTGATAGTATATATGGAAGGGACAGCTGAAGTTAGGGATGACAGGAAGTCACTCCTTAATCAAGAGTATGAAGCCTTCAAGCAGCAGGGACAGGAAAGCATATCTATGTGCTATGCGAGGTTCTTCAGAATAGTTAATGAGCTGAGAACCTATGAGAGGGCATTCATCAACTATGAGCTGAATGATAAGTTCCTTAGATCTCTAACAAGGGACTGGGACACAAAAATCTGTGCCATCAGGGAAGTGGCCAAGCTAGGTGAGACCCCAACTCACACACTGTTTGGGAAGCTGCTCTCCTATGAGATGCAGCTGTCTGCATGGAAGGAAGAGGACACCTCTTCAAGGGCTCAAGCAAGGGAGAAATTTGTTGCTCTCAAAGCTGACAGCTCCAAGAGAAGCAAAAGCAAGATGGTGTCTCCTCCAAGGAGAAGTGCTGAACCTGAAGTCAGCATCTCAGGAAGCTCTTCCTCTGATGAAGAGTTTGCTGCCTTCACAAGGCAGTTCAAGAAGATGATGAAGAGGAAGCAGTGGAAGAACATGCCCTCCTCATCATCACACAACAAAAAGTATAGCAGCAAATCAGAAAGACATCACCCAAAGGGTGACAGGTATGACTTTAAACTTAGTAAACATTCTTCTAACAATATAATCTGTTATAGCTGCAGCAAGCCTGGACATGTCATAGCTGACTGTCCAGTTAATAGAAAGGATAGTGGTGAAAAGAAGCATCATCACCACAAGGATAGGAAGGGAGAAAAATCCCTTCTAGGAAAGAAAGAAAGGAGCTGGAGTGAATCTGATCCTTCAACATCAGATTCAGAGAATGAAGAAGAAGCCTACATTGGGCTATTTGGACCAAAAGATCGAAGATGAAGATTATCCAGCTGCTATAGTTGGAATCAGGGCCCCTCTTTCACACTCAGATAGTGATGAAGAGGAGGATGAAGAAGACATTGTTCAGATAGGCCTTATGGCCTTCACTGATGAGGAAGGGAGTCAGAATGCTTCTGACAATGTTCAGGTACTATCTCATTCCACTTCTATTTCTGATTATGAGACTAGACCAGAATTTGTTGCACCTTCATCAATTGATGGAAGGGGCATGGAAGTTGAAGAAGAACTCAATCAATTGATTGACAAATATGGTGTTCTTTTGGAGGCTCTGAAGAAGAGCGAGAAGCTTACCAAGAGGCAAGCCCAGGAAATTATTTCCCTCAAAATGACTAAGGATGTCAACACTGAACCTACCACCCTGGTGGCTCAGATGAGTAGACAAATTAGCCATTTACAGGGATAACTGTTGTGCAATTAAGCACTATTTCCCTGAAGAACAAGGTCATCAAGGACCTTGAAGAAAAGCTTGAGAAGGAGAAGAGCCTGGTGGCTCAATTCTCCAAGCCCAAATCTGTGCTTCTTATTATTGACACCTTCTCCTATCAAACTAATAGGAGAGGACTAGGATTCAATAAAATTTAAGTAGGAGAAGGGAGTGGAGAGAAGAGCAAGGGGAAGGCTAAGCCACAACCCACCTTTCAAAAGGTGTTACTTCCTTCCAACAGGTATGACCATGAAAGCATTTATGGTCACTGGAAGAATGGGAGTTGCTATAGGAAGGAAAATGCTCCTTCCCATAGTGGAAGAAAGGGAATGGGATTGAGTGCAATGAAGGCTCCCCATGAGAAAATTCAAATGGCCCAACCTGGACCATTTGTATTTGGTACTTCAGCCCCTGCATTCAAGAATATGAAGGCAAGCCCTTCTAAGGTTGAATCAGCCAAGACAATGACTGCTGTCAAATCAGTAAACATGTCTGATTGCTCAGTGTCAGATGCCATCAAATCTTGTATGGCTGCCAAGTCATTGCAAGTTGATGCCATCAGGACAAAGAGCATCAAGACAGCACACAGATTAACATTCAGTCAAATCATTGCTGAGAGAAACAGGAAGAATGCTGTTGTATCTACTCCTGAACATGTGGACTGTGTTGCACAACCCTCAAGAAGTGTTCAGGAGAGAAGATACAACATTCATGAATGTTGGTGTTGTGGTAAAGTGGGACACTTTGCCATAGACTGTTGGTACAATTCCAATGTACCTAATGCAAAGTTGGGCCTTCCTGCAAAGGGTGCAGCTAGAGTAAGGCCATTTCATTATGCTAACCAGAACCTAGGACCCAAGTCATCTTGGACTCCTAAGGGACATTAAACTCTGTTTTGCAGGATAGTTCAAGTACCAGCCCCATCATCATTTGGTATTTGAACAATGTGTGCCAATGGCACATGACAGACAGGAGGTTGACATTATGAAGTCAACAGCAAGTAGAGGAATAAATCCTCAAGGTAAGTATGTCTCCTACCTACTATGAAATTATCATCAAATGTTGTCTCCAATAATGTTAAAGTGGGATGATTAGATTAACTAGTACAGTCTGCCCAAGCTATGCTTCAGATTGCATTTTAACAGCTAAGAAAAATCTAGGCTCAACGAACTCTATCCTGAGTTCGTCGAACGTAGAGATTGAGCTCGACGAACTCTGCCCTAGGGTGAAATTTTAGGTAAATCTTCTCAGCTGTTCCGCTGAGTCGATTAGGTTAACATTAAGACCTAGTGTATAAATAGCAGACCGTGTTAAATGACTCTTCACATTCTCTTGCACTACTCCAGCCGCCGAGACGAAACTTCTACCCTTCCGTCCCAGCGTTTCTTCTCTTCGACCAAATGGCGCCCAAGATCGTGAAGGAGTTGCTAGAAGGATGCGAACTAGTGAGGGATGGCTTTCTCCATGCTTCACCAGAGATTTTAAGTGTTATCTCCCTCATCCCTTCTGCCGGTCTAGATTTCGTGTTATTTGAACCCTCTCAGATATTCAGGCATGAAGTGCTAGAATTCTATGCAAATGCTAGGCAGTCATCTACTAAGGATGGCTTATCGTCTAAAATTGGAAAGATAAGGGTGAAACTGTCCCCTAAGAGATTGGAAAAGGTACTGCACCTACCTACAGTGGAAGAAGAGGAGTTATCTGCATCAGATAAGGAGCAAGCCCTAAAGTGGTGTGAATACAGTGATTCCCAGACTGCATCTTTGAAGAAGAAATTCTTCAACCAAAAAGGGAAGTTGTTGCGTGATATAGTGGGAAAGACCCTTCTGTGCAAGCCAGGCTCACATGACACAATCTCACAACATTTGCTTGAGCTGGTTGCAAGGATCATCATGAAGAAAAGGACATGCTGGGGAACTGTCCTGTACCAAAGGATTAAGCAATGTCTGCAGGCTCCAAACTTAGGAAGAATCTTATCACTCTTCCTGCTGAATGCATATCCAGACCAATTCTCCTCATTCAAGGGTATCAATATCCACTACTTGAAGAGACTGGATATAAAGACATTGGACAGGTCAACAAGGGTCCTACCAATGAGCCAACCTTCCTTGGTGGCTGAGCTGAAGGAGAAGAAGAAAGCTAAGAAGAGTGAAGAAGAAGGTGTTGAAACCTTCAGGAAGGATGATGATCCTCTAGTGCTCTTGGATGGTGTGGATGGTGAAGATGATCTCCTGGGTAGGATAGAAGAGCCAACTCTGTTGTATACTAATCCAGCTGTTCCTCATGCTGAAGAAGCATTACTAAATTCCCCTATCCATGGTAAATTAGGAGCATAGTTAGGCTTCAATCCCTAATTATAGGCTAGTCTAGGCATCTAACTAACTCATCAACCATTTTTCAGGTTTACCTATACAGGATACTCCACATATGGATGCACTGAGTGAGGGGGAGCATAGCTCTCACTTTAGAGATGGTGGTGAGGGTGCTAGTGAGGGGAGCACAGCCCAAATGCTGAAGAGCTGCAAAGACCAAAAACTGAAATGGAAAAGGACAATAATGAAGATGAAGAAGTGGTAGAGAAAGTGTTGGCACAGGAAAGGCCTGTAGCTATGCTGGACACATCTGATCTGCTGAACTCAATACAAACCATCATTGAGGGTCAGATGTTGTCTGTGAAAGAATTTGTTGCTAAAAAGGCTCGAGGTGCTACTGCTCAAATGAGGGATGAGCTGAATGCTACAAGAGCAGCATTATCTCATGAGATTCAAGCAAGTGAGCAGAGAATGGAGTCAAGGGTGGCTGCATTGAGGACTGAGCTGAATACCCAGGTTAATGATGTCAAAACTGCATCTGATCATATCCTCCAGCAAATGACAAGATGGTTTGAGATGGCCAAAGGCACAGTTGCTGCCCATCACACTGTATTGAAACAAATTGCAGCTCATCAAGGAGTCTCTTCAAAGGACATTACATATGTAAAGAATCAACTTTACAAGAATGAAAATGTCTGGGAGAAAGTTGTTGCCAGAATGGCACAAGTAGCTAACACATCCAGCAGCCATGTCATGTCCCACATTGACAAGGCCAATGAAAGCATTTTGGATGATGTGGACAACACTTTTCAAACTCTCTCCCAATCTATAACAGATCAACACTCTGAAATAGAGAAAAAGATATTGGAAAAAGGCAAAGAGGGGGAGGAGAAGGTTGCCAAGCTAAAGGCTAAGCTGAAAGGAGCTCACATAAAGCTATATAACAACATGGAGAATGCCCACCAGCTGATACTCTCCAATCAGGCAGAAGCCAGCAAGCAAGTGGTGGAAGTGGTCAACAATGCTTCCAATGCAATTCAAGAAGATATTCTAAGTGGTTAAAAAGGTTAATGATAATCAGTGGACCTCAAGCTTAAAAGTATTACAAGGAACAAGGATTGCCTTAAATCTTCCAATATTGAATCCAAGCAGACCTGAAGACTTTGACTTCCAAGGTCAATCAGATCTGATTCAAGATGAGAGGGAAGCAAAGAGGAGAAGGGCAGAGGGCATTCAAACCGCTGAAGAGTATATGGCCCAGAAGAGGATGGAAAGATTAGAGGATCCACTCCATGAGGATGACAATCTGGAGTTGGACACAATTGTTGTCAACACCTGGATAAGCCATGGCAATCAACTCAAGGACATTGACCATATCTATTCATCTGTTGAATGGATCAAGCACCTTGAGAGGGAATCTCTAAAGGAAAGGATTCTCAAAGAAAATATGGTAAGAAGGGAAACTCCTATAAGGATTCCCACAAGATATCTTTCCAAGCTATTTATGTACTTCAAAGTAAAGGAGAAGATCAAGGCTGCTGCTGAAGCTAGGAAGAGAAAGTCTGAAGATGGAGAAAGCTCTTCCCAGGGTCCATCTAAGAAGACCCTGCCTTGAGATACTCTTTAAATTATTCAATGTACAATCATAAGTTGAACTGTTTGAAATGTCTGTACTGAACATTTAATTGAAATGATATTTCAGATTCTAAAAATCATATTGTGTTTGTTACTGTTGATATATGTACTCTGTATTTCTACTTTCAGTATTCAAGTTAGAAAAGTCTGTTCAAATTGAACAAGATCAGTTATTATAGAAAATAGCTCTCTAATTGAGGGGGTGCATAATCCCTGCTCAGGTTGAGGGGGAGAAGGCAAATGCTAAGAGTGTATAAGTTGTCCTATAAGTTGATCCAAAGGGATCTATAGATGTTGCCTCCCAATCCATAAAGGGATAAATAGTTGAAGAAACCAGAAAGGGGGAGATAGGGCCAAAGCTTAGGATAGGCCAATGCTAGATAGGGCCAATGCTTAGGGTGTTAGGGCTCATGCTAGATAGGACAAAAGCCTAGGGTGTTAGGGCCCATGCTATACAGATTATTTTTGTGATATGTTTTTGCTGTTAATGTACCTTAGCATTGGGAATGTTCTGCCTTCTTCAAATAGGGGGAGATTGTTGGGAATATTGCCCTCAATATTACCTTGATTTGAAGAGGCATCACTCTCAATGCTAAGGACATATTGTATTTGATAAAGCTATACTTGTGTAGTATATACAGGTACAGGTGACTCAAAAGGAAGGGACAAACATGCCCTTAGATGTGGAGAAATCATCTACAAGGAGATGAAGTTTTGTCTCAGCAGAACCGCTGAGACGAAGGGTCAAAATCGCTGAGACAAGCCCACTATCTCAGTGGAACCGCTGAGACCAGAATAGGAGGCGCTGAGAAAGCTTATACGCAAGCTGAGCTGCAGATAGTCAAGAAACCGCTGAGACGAGATCGGTGTCTCAGCGGATCCGCTGAGACGGGAAAGGAGCAGCGTGCAGATTGGAAAGAATGGCGTGTTCATCGAACGCAGAGTGTCGTTCATCGAACGCAGAACTCAGTTCGTCGACCGCTGAGATGAGACCAGAGAAGGAGTCGCTGAGAAGGAACAAAGGGCGTGTTCGTCGAACACAGAGAGCCGTTCGTCGAAACGCAGAACATAGTTCGTCGACCGCTGAGATGAACTAGAAGAAACAGCTGAGAGTTGACATGTTCATCGAACTAAGAAGGCAGTTCGTCGAACGCAGACAGAAAGGAAGAATCAGCTGAGACTTGTGCAGTTCGTCGAACGCAGAGTTTGGCAAGATCGTCGAACGCAGAGTTTGGCAAGATCATCGAACGCAGAGTTTGGCAAGATCGTCGACCGCAGAGTTTGACAAGTTCGTCGAACACAGTACAACGTGTTCGTCGAACGCAGATTGCGTGTTCTGCCCGTGGCGCAAGTTGCAGAAAAACTGTGTGGGGTCCACTAGTTTCTCCCATACTTCTCAGAAGGACAGCTGAGAGCCGTTGAAGATTAGAGATGTATAAAAGGAAGAGTTAAGGCACATTTGATCAAAATCCTACGTCGCGTGCAAAAAGAAATCAAATGTTTCATTGACGGTTGTTGCTCTTGTCTTCTCTCCTGCTGCTCACTGAACAAGCAAGAAGAAGAAGAGAGAAAAAGTTAGCTCCTTTGCAAGAAGGAGCAAGGTGATCTTCCAACCTTCATCTGAAGAAGAAGATCAGTTAGTGGCTGACATCAACATCACCGGCTACAGGAAGCACAAGCTGTGCAGGAACTACAGGGGACTTGCTGTCATCTGTAGTAAGTTTAATACTCATTTTTCTGTAGGGCATTTTGCCTGAGTTGTAAGACCTTTTGGTCTGAAATTGTAGGAACTTGAGGGTTCTGAGTTGTAGGGCTAAAGGCCTGAGTGTAGGATCTGTTGATCTGAGTTGTATGGCTTCATAGCCTGAGCTGTAGGAGGAGGAATTCTCTGAGTTGTAGGACCTGGAAGGGGTCTGAGCTGTAGAATCAGGTGCTGATCTGAGGTAGGGTTGTTTAGCCTGAGGTAAGGTTGCTTAGCCTGAGTTGTAGGACCTGCTGAGGTCTGAGCTGTAGGATCAGGAGCTGATCTGAGTTGTAGGGCTGCTGAGCTTGAGGTAGAGTTTGGGAAAACCTGAGAGATCCTGAGGGATCTGAGTTATAAGCTCTTTGAGCCGAGTTTGGAGGAGTTGGCCTTGTCTAACACATTGTTAGAAAGGTGAGGGGGGAAAGAGGACTACTCAAGACACCCTGTCTTGAGGAACCTCTATACATGCTTGTGTGCTTTCTGTGTGTTTGATCATTTGCTTGCTCCAAACCAGAAATCAGACACACTAATTAAAGGAAAATTAAAAGAAACATATTCACCCCCCCCCCCCTCTAGGTGATTTAGACTACAAACCTAATATTCTTTCAGCCTCCTTCATCCTCGCCGAGATCTTCATCATCACCGATATCTTTATCTTCGTCAACATCATCTTCAATGTTTATGATCCTCTCTTCATCGCCACCCTCATCCTCATCCTCTCCATCCTCGGAATCCTCGTCCTCGTCATCGCTTGACTTGGGATTGGGAGCGCGAGTAGGATAATTGGACTCCTCGACGAGCAATGTTTGGATGATATCCATCACCATCAAGTTCATGGCTTCAGGCACTAAGTGGTTGTCGGCTCTCAACCGGCTCAAGATGACATTCCTGGTTTCTCGCACGATGCCGCGACTAATACCCGGCATCTCGTCGCTATGGATCCCGATCTGCTTCCCCACCCAGGAAGGACCCGCCACTGAATGTTATTGCTCGAGGGGCGAGTTTTTATCTCGGCGATCTTTACTTGAGCGGCCTTTAGGGCTGCCCGGGTGTCCTCCAACTCCTTTTCAATCTGCGACATCTTTTTCGACGTCTCCACCTTGGCATCCTGCGAGCATGACGGATAATCATTAGCCTGATAGTCGACAAGTGGCGATTAGCAACAAAGAGGATGTATTTCAATCAGGTCGCGAGTACCTCATAAGCCTTGCACTTAGAGGCTTTGGGCCCGAGAGTGAGGATGGTCTTGCTCAGCACCTTGACTATCTCCTCATAGACGAGCAGGCTCCTCACAGTCTGATGATTGAGCTCTACCAACCGTAGGAGCGAGCGCGAGGTCTGGTAGGTTAGGTACTCGGCCGAGACCTCCTAGAGCGACTCGGCGTCCGCGTGACCATAAAGGGCGAACATGACATCGAACGCCTCGCCACTATCTTACCAATCCTCTTACCAAGCGGGTAGATTGGTGCTCAGGGTTACCTCGTGCGCACGCTCCGCCCAGGAGACCAGAGGGCAACCATAGGAATCCTCGCCGCGCACGCCTTCCCCAAAGTTAGGGTGAAGGTCAGGGTGGCCAGTCTCCGCGGGATCCGCCTTCCCGCCTAGATCCCTGTTCGTGATCTCCTTCTTCCTCGCAGGCTCCTGGACCCCGGCCTTGGTTGTGGCCTTTACCTTGTCCTTCCGCTTCCGCGAGGAACCCGCCTTCTCAAACGTACCCACCGAGTCCTGAGGAATTTGCGACAAGTCGATGGGGGATGATGGTAACCCCTCATCATCGTGCAGTGGAATCCCCGCGCCCTCCCAAGAAGGAGCTACCACTTTCGCTACGGGGAGAGGCTCGCGCGGTAGAATGTGAGTAGCTGCAGAAGCAAGAAAATAATGATTAGTCGCCAACTAAGAAGAACGCCCTAAAGTGCGCGTATAACAGGTACTCGCTCAACAATATACCTTCACCCGAGAAGACCCATTGAAGCTCGTTCACCTATTATCGCCAGAAGACAATGTCGAACCGCCGACCTCAGAAGGCGCAGAAGAGCTTCTCCCTAGATCCCTCCAGGAAGGGAGTGACGAAGGCGGTATCAGGCGGCTGCTAAGATCGGCGAGGAATGTCCTCAAAGTTGCTGCCCACTACGCATATCAGCTCGCCCCAGCGGTGGTTCTTGTTCGTTGCGCCGAACAGCGTGCAGATGTGGCTACACAGGAAGATGACTCCATCATCGGCCGCCATGAAGTAGAAGATTCTCCTAAAGGCAGAAAGATTGGAGGCGATCTTCTCTTCTCGCGGGAAGCAGAGGAACCTGACGATCATCGACATGCCATTCAGGTATATCTGGGAGGGGACTATCACATAGTAGCGGAGAATCAGGCGAAACTCTGGCCATAGGGGAAGTCGCAGGCCAACCTCGAAGTGGCAGATCGGGAAGATGATCTCGCCCTCTAGGAAGGTGTTTAGTCGCTTGCTTTGGCGAGGAAGCCTGGTCTAGTATCCTTCGGGCAAGAACTTCCCCTTGAAGTCATCCAGATCCTTCTGCGCCGAGATTAACTTCTTGAACGTCATCACGGCGAAGTTCCTCGCATGACCAGCCCGCCGAGCAGTAGCTTCATCAATCGTCGCAAGATAAAACGCAAGAATAATATGGTGAGAAGAGAGAGCGAGTATCAAACGGCGAGAAAGAAAGAAACTGAGTATACTCGCAAGAAGAAAGAGCAAGTCGTTGATAGCTTAATAAATACATACCCACCCACCCTATTTATAGACGGAGGCAAGGGAGGGGATATCGGCTAGCCCGCCGCGATTAGAAAGAATGGTATGGAGAGCATCCTAAAAAGTCATCGTGGTAGCGTTTCCCATCAAGAGTCGTCGAACCTCCGCGCGCGAGGCCCTGCATGAATGTACAGAGAAAGCTCGTCGAGTATGCGCGACGATCGAACATCAAAACTCGTAACAATTTGAAGAAAAAACAATGGACACATCATCACAGAAAGCAAGACAACAAATAAAAGGAGAGATCAAATACTCGTCAAATAATATTACAAATATAATGGAAATGTTATTGTTAACATAATCGCCTAAGGCGGTCACTCAATGAAGAAAAAGACAAAAAAGCTATTGAGGCTCTAGAGGGTGCGCGTGCTGGTCCAACAGTTGAGGATGTCGCCCGACCCAGCCCATGCTGCGCTTGAAGTGCTCGGAGGCCACCGACATTGCATCTTCGCCCTTGTAGAGCTGATCCTCGATCCTCGCCAGCCTCCCCTCCGAGCCCATGCTCGCCCGCATGCCGATCCACTTCTCATGATATAGCTGGTGGCGATGTTCTATCATCTCCACGCGCCGCTCTAGCTCGTTGATCAAGTAGAACCAAGACTCAGCGCCGACCAGCCGTGCCTCAAATTCTTCAAGCTTCATTACTCGCACCTCCAACGCGAAGATACGGCGATGAGGCTCGCAGATGGCCAACTGATCGAACTTATCTTCCAGCTCCATGTAGGTGCGAGCGTTCTTCTCCTGATACTCGCGGGGCAGAAGCCCGATGACGCCGATCAGTGCTTCCCCCGGAGTAGATGTAACACCCTCATCCGTCACAAATAATATAACAGAAGGTCCGGCCGGGGCCCCACGCCATATTATACGGACAGACGGACGCATTACTAAATGAGATCAATTAATTCTTTTTCTTTCAAAACGCACCCTAACACAGAGTTGCATTCTAACGGAAGCTTTTAAAGAGATGAAATAACCACCCAACGGGGAATGTCCACTAAACATAGAAAAACTGGAATGAAAAGACGCACGATCACAGTTTGGCCTTAAGGCCTTACATCACTAATGTTTAATCAAAAAGATGTGTTTTGCATACATCGGCATGCAGGCCGGCAACACATGGAAAAAACTAAACAAAACATTTGGGCCTTCGAGGGCCGGCTCAGAACAAGGGCTTCAGCCCGCTACTTCCTGCTCGGCTCACCTGCTCCTGCATAAGAACATTCCACCAAACGGTGGCAAACTAAGCAACGGTCAGCACAGTTGACCAAATTATAACGACCCCACCCCTTTCTCGGGGTGGCGGAGCTTCTTCCCTGCAAGCAAGTTAGCATAATCACATAAAGCTAGAGTGTGTCGTAAAAGCACCAACCATCACAAACGTTGGCTCGATCGACCCAACGTCTCGTGCACACAGGGAACCTTAACGGTGTACCGAATTTCCCCGGTCCCACCACCATCCTCAGTCCTAGACTGGATGGCCCAAAGTTGAGCATTCGCTAACCGAGACCCAATGGTCACGGCTCTCTCCTATGCCTGTAGCAACATGCCAGATACCTTAGGTAGTCCAACTACACCACATAGGGCAGGTACAGTTCAGCCAAGCCCGTTGCTCAAGTCGTCGTACCCAACACGCACGACGCGGGTCAGCCTCCCCTTGCCTGTTATCGCCTACATAACCGCTTGTTATGTAATCAGGGCGGCACTCGCGGCCACCTAAGTTGGGCACCCAAGGCGCACAACTCCACACGCTAGCCCAACGGCCTCCGAGAGACGGGCTTCGCACAAACGCAACAAAAGTTCCCTGGGAACCAACGTCTACGATCCAAACAAGCACATTCCACGAAGTCTTCTTCGGGAACCCCAGAACATCACCAATCCAGACCACCTGTCCGGATGGGATTCACATAGCATGCCTAATCCCGTACTCACGCTTCCGGATACTAATGCAGTTAAACGTGGGGATGTAAACATTGACCCGTCGGAGCGCACTCTTCCCCACCTGTCGGTGGGGAGGGGCTTCCATGCAAATATGCTAATTGAGGGCTTCACCTGCCCAAGAAGAAAAGTCGTTACCCTTGAATTGCGCTTCTGAACCACGGAGCACGTTCAAGATGGCTGTCCTCTTTGCAGATCCGGCCTCCACTCGACGCTTCGAGTCGCTAAACGATGCTCCAAGCTTACGCTGCGGCTTGCGGTCTCCCTTTGTAGCAGCCCTAGACTGAGAGGGGCGGAGAGGGCTCGAGCGGCTCCTCCTTGCCGACGAGAGAGAGGGAGAAGGAGAGGGTTTAAGATCTCCTTGCTTCAGGCCGACGAGGAGGAAAGGAGAGGAAGAGGGGGAAGGGGCTCTCCTTGCCCTAGGCGGCGACGGGAAGAGAGGGAGGAGGAAGCTTGGGGCGACTCCTCCTTGGTCCAGGCCGACGGTGAGAAAGTGAGGAGGAGGCTCGGGCTTCCC
Source organism: Dactylorhiza incarnata (assembly GCA_033032865.1). Taxonomy (NCBI): domain Eukaryota; kingdom Viridiplantae; phylum Streptophyta; class Magnoliopsida; order Asparagales; family Orchidaceae; genus Dactylorhiza; species Dactylorhiza incarnata. Next base: position 398,481 of record JAWHQI010000481.1, on the reverse strand, counting down.
TGCTCCTGGCGACGACGGGAGAGAGGGAGATCGGGAGGGGGAGGAGCGATCGAGAGGGAGATCAGGAGGGGGGTTTTTGCGGCTGCTCCAAAAAGAACGAGAAAGAGGGAGATCGGGGAGGGAGATCGGGAATGAGAGGGAGGGGTTTGGGGTTTTAACAAAACCCTAGCCCAAGACTATCCGCACCCCAAACACCGCTAAACACACCCCAAATTCATTTTATTGAAATTAGGGCGTTACAAATCTCTCCCCCTTAAAGAAATTTCGTCCCGAAATTTAAAGCACAAACAACGAAATGAAATTCATCATACCTGAGTAAACAGATCAGGGTACTCCTCGCGCATGATCTCTTCTGGCTCCCAAGAGAGCTCCTCATGGCCACAGTTGTCCCAACGGACTCTCAACATTTTGATGGCCTTTCTTCGCAACTGCCGAATATCAGCATCAATAATGCAAACCGGAGTCACCTTGGTAGTTAGGCTACTCTCCACTGGCACACTAACGGCCTCCAACACAGATACGGGCTCTCGCACCGCCTTCCTCAACACATAGATATGGAAGACATCGTGCAGCCCACTCAGCTCCGTCGATAAAGCAAGTCGGTAAGCTGCTTGGCCGATGCACTCGGTGATCTCGAATGGCCCTACATACCTCGGACTCAGCTTCTTCAAGCGTCGGATCCTCGACACTCCTTTGAAAGGCTTTATCTTCAAGTATACCCAATCACCAACTGCGAACTCCACGTTCCGGTGTTTGGCGTTGTAATATTTCGCCTGTCGGTCTTGGGCGGTCAACAACCGCTCTTGAATGGTCCGTAACGACTCATTCGCATCAACAACTTCTTTGCGTTTCAGCAGCTTGGTATCACCAGTCTCCGCCCACGCTAATGGAGTACGACACTTCCTGCCGTATAATGCCTCATACGGGGCCATCTGAATACTCGCCTGGTAACTGTTGTTGTAGGAGAACTCTACCATGTGAAGGTGATCTTCCCAACGCTGCCCGAAATCCAAAACGCACATTCGCAGCATATCCTCCATTGTCCGATTTATCCTCTCGGTCTGCCCATCCGTTTGCGGATGGAAGTCCTGCTAAACTTGAGCTTTGTGCCCAACAATCGATGGACATGCCTCCAATCACCGGACGTAAACCGCCCATCACGGTCGCTAACTATGCTGCGAGGGACGCCATGCAATTGAATGATGTTCTCCACATACATCTTTGCTAGCTTCTCCACTGGATCGCTTTTCTGATTCGGGATAAAGTGTGCAACTTTAGTCAACCGATCCACAATAACCCAGATAGAGTCCTTTTTCTGCAGTGACTTTGGCAAACCGTGCACAAAATCCATGGAAATATCGTCAAATTTCCACTCCGGGATTGGCAACGATTTCAAGAAACCTCCTGGCCGTTGGCACTCGGCCTTCACTAGCGCGCACGTTTGACATTTCGCCACGTAAAGGGCTATGTCCTTCTTCATACCCGGCCACCAGAACAGCGTCTTCATGTCCTTGTACATCTTCGTGCTCCCTGGGTGGATTGAGTACTTGGTATTGTGAGCCTCATACATCAACTCCTCCCGTAAAGTACCAGATTTTGGGACGCACAAACGATCATCTTTCCGCAGAAGACCGTCTTCAACAGAGAACTTTGGCCCTTCCGCTGCATAGCGCTTCATGCTCTCATCAAGCTCCAACGCTCTCCGAACTTTGTCCGCGAGGTCACACTGCACCTCCGTCCAGTTCATACATGCATTTGCACTAGCACTTCTGTCGACACAGGTAATGCCCAAGGCTTCCAACTCCTGGATTAAACGATCATCATGAATGCGCAACCAGTTTGCTCGTGCTAGAGTTCTGCGACTCAAAGCATCAGCGACCACGTTCCCCTTCCCGGGTGTATAATGTATCTCGAAGGTGTAATCCCCGAGGAATTCCATCCACCTTCTTTGTCGCATGTTCAACTCCTTCTGGTTCAACAGGTACTTAAGGCTCTTATGATCCGTAAAGATGTCAACTTTCACGCCATATAAATAATGACGCCATAGCTTCAGGGCGAATATCACCGCCGCCAACTCCAAGTCGTGGACTGGATAGTTCCTTTCATGCACCTTCAGCTGGCGTGAGCCATACGCTATCACCTTTCCAAATTGCAGGAGGACGCAACCTAAGCCGCTCCCTGAGGCGTCGCTATAGATCTCATAGTCGTCCGTACCACATGGCGAACACAAAACCGGCGCCGTGGTCAGACGACTCTTCAGTTCCTCAAAAGCTCGTGCGCACTCCGGCGACCACACAAACTTCTGGTCTTTTCTCGTCAAGGTAGTGAGAGGTAAAGCTATCCGCGAGAAGTTCTCCACGAACCGCCTATAGTAGCCGGCAAGTCCCAGAAAACTTCGGATTTCCGCCACTGTAGTCAACATGGGCCACTCCCGTATCGCCGCTATCTTCGCTGGATCCACAACAATACCCTCCCCGCTAACGACATGACCGAGAAAAGCCACGGACGATAGCCAGAACTCGCACTTAGAGAATTTGGCATAAAGTCGATTCCTCCTCAAGGTGTGCAAAACCAATCTCAAATGGTTCGCATGCTCCTCCTCCGACTGCGAGTAAACCAATATGTCATCGATGAAGACGATCACAAATCGGTCCAGATACTCCCGAAAAGTCATGTTCATCAAATCCATGAATACCGATGGTGCATTTGTCAACCCGAACGACATCACGGTGAACTCATATTGGCCATAGCGTGTACCAAACGTTGTCTTGGGAATATCACTCTCCCTTATACGCAACTGATAGTAACCGGACTTCAAATCCAGCTTCGAGTAGACAGTTGATCCCGCCAACTGATCAAATAAATCGTCAATCCTCGGGATCGGATACTTGTTCTTCTCCGTTAGCTTGTTCAGTTCTCGATAGTCAATGCACAGACGCAGGCTCCCGTCCTTCTTTTTCACGAAGAGGACCGGCGCACTCCAAGGTGAACCACTTGGACGTATGTAGTTGAACCTTCAATTCCGCCATCTCCTTTGGTGCCACCCTGTACGGTGCACGGGCCACAGGTTTCGCACCTGGCAACAGATCAATAGGGAAGTCGATATCCCGCTGGGGTGGAATCCCAGGTAGATCCTTAGGGAACACATCCGCGAACTCTGATATGATAGGAATGTCACTCAGACGAGACTTCGGCTCTACAGCTTCCAATAGCGTGAAGAATAGCTCCGCGCCCTTCTGAACTGCTTTGACCACCTGGAGAGCAGACATCAGCGTCTTGCTCGATCCTCGCATACCAGCGAATTTGGTCTCGCACCCAGTACCTTATCCCAGAGTGATTTCCTTCGAGTTGCAGTCAATACAAGCACGCTGCTCCGAGAGCCAGTCCATGCCAAAGATCACGTCGAACTCGGATATGGGCAGTACAGAACCTTCCAGCCTAAACTCATGATTCCCAATTTGCACTTGAACACAACAGGTCCTATCCGCACGCATCAAGCATTCGTTAGGCAGCAAGACATCCAATCTATTCGTTGCTAAAATGGAAGGCCTGTATCGAACAGCGCTCTTGCCGGATGATCCAAAATTAGGATAAAATCTGATTCGAACAAATTAAGAAAAGCACAAGGTAGCAAGTATATGAAGCAGTAAAAACTATATACTATGTCGTACCTGTCACCACGTCACTTTGTTTTATTGCCTCCTGCTAGCCAAGGTTATATACCCGTGGTTGAGATGGAGTGTAGTGGGATGCAGACGACTCTGATGCCTTCCCTTTCTCCGCCGCATAATCCGCAGCTGCCTTTTTGCCGTCGCGACACTCCCGAGCAAAGTGGCCCACCTTGACACAATTAAAACATGTGACTGGACCTCGTCCAGTAGTTGCTCCCGAAACAGAAGAGGAAGCCGGTTCCGAAAACCTAGACTTCTTTTTATACCTTTGGGAACCCGACTTTGCAGAACTCGGTACCTTGAACTTCGTCTTTGTCACAGCTCGGTCCTTATTGGCTTGGACTCTCTTCATATCCTTCTCAAGGGATCTGGCAATATCTACCAACGTCAGAAAGCCCTGCGTCATCGGGCCTGACAGAAGCAGTCGCAACTAATCACGCAGACCTACGTAAAACCGGTTGGTCTTTCGCTCTTCATCATCAAAGGAAGAGCCCGCATACCGTCCAAGTCATGTGAACTCATGGAGGTACTCATTCACCATTCTATCCCCTTGAGTTAACCTTTGAAACTGGATCTCCATTTCGATGCGTTGAGCAGAAGAGAGATACCTGGCCAAGAACACTCTTGAGAACTCATCAATCGAGATGTCTGTTAGCAGCCTGCCCGCATACTGATGCCTTTCCAACTGTTCCCACCACAGCCTGGCCTCTCCAACCAACAGGTAGGTAGCTAGGGTTACCTTCTGCTTTTCCTCCGTGTCTGTAGCTGTCAGGGTTCTCTTTATCTGAGATAGCCAATCTTCTGCTTGCTTTGGCGTTCCCACTCCTTCAAACGTAGGAGGGTGGAAGCCTAGGAAATGCTTCAGATGATGACTCGTCGTTCGTATCGCCTCGACCGGTACTGCAGGTACTGGTCTTTCCACAACGGGCTCAACTGTGGCAACCGGCTTCGGGGCCACCGCAAGGGCAGAAGGCTGTACAGGCCTTCCTGGCTGCGCATTGATCATGGCAAACACAGCTTCGGCAATCAGTCTTATCGTTTCAGCAGAAGGAGGGGGTGTAGGCATCTCGGCGGATGCACTACTCTCAGCAGTGTGTCGAGGTTCAGACTGCCCTGCACCACTCCTAGTCACCTATAATTATGTCAAACACACAATTTAGCGACTGATACACATAGCAAACAACAAACAAGAGAACACTCAGGTTCCGCAAACACTATTTTTAGCATGTTTCATGTGTGTTTTTCATTCCTAAGTGGACATTCATGGGTGCTTTTCACGTTATACCGGCAACGCACGTGTGTGCTCACCACCCCTTAAAAGAATTTGACCACGAATTCGAAGAAGGAAACGATACCAGAGTCTGATACCAAATTGTAACACCCTCATCCATCACAAATAATATAACAGAAGGTCCGGCCGGGGCCCCACGCCATATTATACGGACAGACGGACGCATTACTAAATGAGATCAATTAATTCTTTTTCTTTCAAAACGCACCCTAACACAGAGTTGCATTCTAACGGAAGCTTTTAAAGAGATGAAATAACCACCCTACGGGGAATGTCCACTAAACATAGAAAAACCGGAATGAAAAGACGCACGATCAAAGTTTGGCCTTAAGGCCTTACATCACTAATGTTTAATCAAAAAGATGTGTTTTGCATACATCGGCACGCAGGCCGGCAACACATGAAAAAGACTAAACAAAACATTTGGGCCTTCGAGGGCCGGCTCAGCACAAGGGCTTCAGCCTGCTACTTCCCGCTCGGCTCACCTGCTCCTGCATAAGAACATTCCACCAAGCGGTGGCAAACAAAGCAACGGTCAGCACAGCTGACCAAATTATAACGACCCCACCCCTTCCTCGGGGTGGCGGAGCTTCTTCCCTGCAAGCAAGTTAGCATAATCACATAAAGCTAGACTGTGTCGTAAAAGCACCAACCATCACAAACGTTGGCTCGATCGGCCCAACGTCTCGTGCACACAGGGCACCTTAACGGTGTACCGGATTTGCCCGGTCCCACCACCATCCTCAGTCCCAGACTGGATGGCCCAAAGTTGAGCATTCGCTAACCGAGACCCAATGGTCACGGCTCTCTCCTATGCCTGTAGCAACATGCCAGATACCTTAGGTAGTCCAACTACACCACATAGGGCAGGTACAGTTCAGCCAAGCCCGTTGCTCAAGTCGTCGTACCCAACACGCACGACGCGGGTCAGCCTCCCCTTGCCTGTTATCGCCTACATAACCGCTTGTTATGTAATCAGGGCGGCACTCGCGGCCACCTAAGTTGGTCACCCAAGGCGCACAACTCCACACGCTAGCCCAACGGCCTCCGAGAGACGGGCTTCGCACAAACGCAACAAAGTTCCCCGGGAACTAACGTCTACGATCCAAACAAGCACATTCCACGAAGTCTTCTTCGGGAACCCCAGAACATCACCAATCCAGACCAACCTGTCCGGATGGGCTTCACACAGCATGCATAATCCCGTACTCACGCTTTCGGATACTAATGCAGTTAAACGCGGGGATGTAAACATCGACCCGTCGGAGCGCACTCTTCCCCACCTGTCGGTGGAGAGGGGCTTCCATGCAAATATGCTAATTGAGGGCTTCACCTGCCCAAGAAGAAAAGTCGTTACCCTTGAAGTGCGCTTCTGAACCATGGAGCACGTTCAAGATGGCTGTCCTCTTTGCAGATCCGGCCTCCACTCGACGCTTCGAGTTGCTAAACGACGCTCCAAGCTTACGCTGCGGCTTGAGGTCTCCTTTTGTAGCAGCCATAGACTGAGAGGGGCGGAGAGGGCTCGAGCGGCTCCTCCTTGCCGACAAGAGAGAGGGAGAATGAGAGGGTTTAAGATCTCCTTGCTTCAGGCCGACGAGGAGGAAAGGAGAGGAAGAGGGGGACGGGGCTCTCCTTTCCCTAGGCGGCGACGGGAAGAGAGGGAGGAGGAAGCTTGGGGCGACTCCTCCTTGGTCCAGGCCGATGGGGAGAAAGTGAGGAGGAGGCTCGGGCTTCCCTGCTTCAGGCGACTACGGGAGAGAGGGAGATCGGGAGGGGGAGGAGCAATCGAGAGGGAGATCAGGAGGGGGGTTTTTGCGGATGCTCCAAAAAGAACGAGAAAGAGGGAGGTCGGGGAGGGAGATCGGGAATGAGAGGGAGGGGTTTGGGGTTTTAACAAAACCCTAGCCCAAGACTATCCGCAGACCACTCCTATCTGCACCCCAAACACCGCTAAACGCACCCCAAATTCATTTTATTGAAATTAAGGCGTTACAGTAGAAGTGCGAGCTTCCAATAGTGAAGATGATCGAATAGTCAGCGGGAATTCCAAACAAAAGAAGATAGATGCTACTAAGAAGCGACGAATTGTAAGATCTCTTTTTCCAAAACCCGTTCGGGTACTTAAAAACTCGAACCTCTCCCGCATCGCACGGTTGAGGTGGATCTTCGCCCAGAATCGCTGCCTCACGGTATCGCCAACACTCGGGTTGACCAACACAGCTTAGCACCAACCCTGCCGGCTATACGATCATAAGTAAAATATGCCAAAGAAGTAAGAACAGAAGAAAAGGCATGTCCACAGTGTCACATCATCATATATATATATATAATGAAAACAGCAGTCCAAAAGAGAAGTACAAGCAAAAAGGGGCTTATGCCCGATACATAACCAAAATAATGTACTATCTCTCTCTCACTACAACATGCGGAAGACTACATCAAAACTCTCAAAAGTGCGGAAGACTAGCTATCTAATCATCAACCTGTGGCGTCGTGGTAGTGCGTTGCATCTGCTGCTCAGGTCCTGCCATCTCGTCCTGCTGCGCACGGAACAATTCCATCTCCTCGGACTCTTGCGGTCACACCGACCGTTAGTCATAAAGACTAAGCCGTTTTGTCCTCGCCTCCCCCCACGACTCCTAGGCACCGAGCGGGAGGAAGAAGCGGAGGACAAACAAGGGGTAATCAAGAAGGTGGTGGCATGGCATTACTCTAGCAGGTATAAGTAAAGCAGTAAAATCTAGCTGCCAGTATAGTGCAGGTATAAGGCAGTAATGTAGAGCAATGAAGTAAGCAGTAAATGGAAAGAAAAGCATTGCAGTAAGTAAATCTAAACTACCATCACAGATTCGTACCTTAACTTATATGAACGCCCATACGACATATAAGTTAAGATGTCCAGGAAACCCATCATATAAAAGAGCCCATACTAATTTATATGATGGGGGTATGCTATGTGTATGTTATGTTATGCTATGGTTATGATGTTTTAATGAATTTATGCAATGTGACTCACCCACACGACTCTATGCGCACAGACCTTTATAGTTCCCAATTTGTTTGAAAAAAAGCCAACCTTTCGGGTACCGACCGTCGTGGCTCACGGTGGCAGTGGATCGGGCACTCCACATCCTAGGCGGGTATGGTCACTACCAAGCCTAGACCTCATGTACGCCTCAACGCTAATAACACAATAGCGGAGCTCCTGCGTACTCTTGCTGGAATCCACCAGACTTTAAGGTTGGGGTGGGTTATTAGGGATTGTCCTCCAGACCGCGGTATTCAAACTTACCGGCCCTCTAAACCTCACCCTCACCTGAGTCAACGTACTACCGTCGGTGACACGACTAGCCTAGTACCGAAGACTCGCCACTATTTGAATAAGTAATAGGTGTTAACCTGTCCACCCGAGCTTCCAGCTCAGGGACTAACACCAGCTGATCCAACCCACCTCCTTCACTGAGGAGATCCATACCAGTCTGCATATCCACTTAGGCTACTCTTGCCTACAATTTAGTTCGTGTTATATTTAGAGTGAATCTTGGACTTCCCGCGGTGTACTCCGTAAGGGGCCCCTAACGGTACTACAGATCAATGGGCTCAACCCCACAATCCTCTTCAAGATAATTATTTTAGTTGATGGATAACACTTGGTTCACCCTTAATCATTTCATATAGTAAAGTGATTTAGCTCATCCCCCCGTCCCACTCAATTGGGTTGGACGTACCTCCTTTCCTTCTACAATCACCTCAGCACAACCTCACAACTATCCCTAGAATTGACCCTCCTTGAATCCTGGTGGGCTATACCTTATTTACTGATTGGGTATAACACCTACCCACTATTTAGGGATCTAAATTGTCAAAAACTCAAAATTCTGTTTTTACTAAACGCAGTCCACCAAATTCAGTTTTTACTAAACGCAGTCCACCAATTTGAACTATCCCTCAACCCCATAAGGGAATTCCTCTAAAAACTCATCTCCAGGGTCTGGCATAATTATCCTAGGCTCCCACTGACCTCAATAGGCTATGTTACAATTTCCATAATTGTCCATATTAAATTGGTATTTAATATAATTTAAAGTAGTTAAGGCCTTAAGTCAAATTACACATGAACTACCCTCAAAAAGATTCATCATGCTACATGAGAATTATCAGTAAGGTAATATTCCATATAATGGTGGTTCACTGAGTATCATGACCCTAGGATGTCATTTGGCCTACCATATCATCATAATTGTATAATTACCAAAATGCCACTATAATTAGGAAAAATAGTAATTCACTTCTGAAAATTCCACAAAAATTACCAATTGCTCCTATGGGTACCTAGAGGCCTCTGCAAAATTATTTTGTCAATACCATGCGATTTGATATTTTAAAGTGACTAAACGTCCAAAGGTGGCAATTATCAATTTCTACATGAGGTATACGGAATATAAATCTACAAGCTTCCAATCTTTTATCATGGGCTCATATTGACCTAAAATAACAGATTCCAAAGTATCATAGCATTGCCCTATGATCTGGTATTTTAAATAGATTAGATTCTCAAGTGGTGTAAAATCCAATTTCTACATAAAGTACAAGAAATACAAATCTACAAGCTCTCAAACATTTATCATGAGCACATGTTAGCATAAATTGACAGATTCCCAAGTATCATAACATTACCCTATGATTTGGTATTTTAAATGGATTAGATTCTCAAGTGGTTTAAAATCCAATTTCTACATAAAGTACAAGAAATACAAATCTACAAGCTCTCAAACATTTATCATGAGCGCATGTTAGCATAAATTGACAGATTCCCAAGTATCATAACATTGCCCTATGATTTGGTATTTTAAATGGATTAAATTCTCAAGTGGTGTAAAATCCAATTTCTACATAAAGTACAAGAAATACAATTCTACAAGCTCTCAAACATTTATCATGAGCACATGTTAGCATAAATTGACAGATTCCCAAGTATCATAACATTGCCCTATGATTTGGTATTTTAAATGGATTAAATTCTCAAGTGGTGTAAAATCCAATTTCTACATAAAGTACAAGAAATACAATTCCAATTGCTTCCAAACAATTATCATGGGTATAGGTTAACCTAAATTCACAGATCACCAAGTATCATGACAAAGCCCTATGATTTGATATTTTAAAAAGATTAAATACTCAAGTGATGTAAATCTCAATTTCTACATTAAATATATGAAATACAATTCCAATAGCTTCCAAGCAACTATCATGGGTATATAATATCATTGAATGACAGTTAACCAAATATCACATTTTTGTCCCATGATTTGATATTTTTCAAAATTAAATTCCCTTAAGCTAGCAAGTACTTAAAATTTCCTACACAAGGAATCAAACTTCCATAAATTATAACAAAATTACTATAGCACAATTTCATCCCTAATCAGCCACTGATGGAGTTTCAACACCATACAAGGTCCTATGACCATGCATTTCAATTTATTAAGGAAAGGGGTGGCTATTTTATTTATTAGGTAGAAAATACTCAAATGCCTCTAAAATTCCCACTTAAATTTCCTAAGACATTTTATGCCTTTAAAATCATATCCTCAAAGTTCAGAGCCAAGGCTAGAACATTTGTCCCTATGTCCTTCACAAATCTCACTTGGCACCCTTAAGGATTCACCCTTAGGGTTTTAGGTCACCCCACCTTAATGGCTCCAAATGGACCATTAGGGTGTGACACTAGCATATGCATAGCTATACCCACATAACCAACAAGATGGGAGGAAGCTAACACACTCAACTCCTCAAATTGATTCAAACCCTACTTTGACCTTTTAAAGGTCCTCATTAGGGTTTCCAACTATCCATATCAAATCAACTCCAAATGGAGTGAAATTTTAGGTAGTCACCACACACATATAAAAGAGCCATCCACCAAAGTTTGGTGTCATTTGGACGTCATATGCTCCAAAAATCAACTTAATTTAAAAATACTAACTACCACAAAAACCCTAGGTAAAATTGACCACCAAGGGCTGCCCCTTTGGCAGGGGGTGCCCCTAGGGTATACCAACCCATGGTTAAAAGCACAGCTCCAAAGATGGAGGGGTTTGACCTAGGAAATTTTTCTAATGGACTGACCTAGTGTAAGACCAGTCCTAGTAAAACAGCTCCCTAGGGAGATGTAGGTCACCAAATGACCTAAACTCAAGGCCAAATGAAAGATAAGACCAAGGCCTACAACTTTCATGTTGGGCACTTTTTCTAGTTCAGCCCTTAAGAGGCCCTAATTTTTGTTTGAAGATGACTGAATATTTGAGGCAGAAAAGCTACTATAAAACATTTAATAAATGCAGGGAATAAAAGATCAGCACGGATCTTGACGCAAATTGAAGGGCAGCGGCTCATCTTCCTCCTTGAGCCGACGGCCAAGATTCAACCGTGCTGGGCCAATTTCCTTTCTCCTTTCCCGGCCACCTGGTGGCCATCACGGCCGGCCACCACCGCCACCACCTTCGTGATGGTCGGGGCTATGACTCTCGGCGACATGGCGGCCGGAGGAGGCGTTTCCCGGTGGTCCTGGGTGTCACAAATCGAGCCGAAATCCATGGATTTCGGAAATGGATCCGGGCTCAATTGAGCCCGATTCTTCAGCATTAAGAGATGGGAAGCTAGCATGAGGGGAGGGGAGGAGAAACGAACACTTGTTGGCGCGTGGCGGCGGCTCCGGCGGCGGCTGGCCATGGAAGTGCTCAGCTCCGGCGATCCTGCTCCCGATCCCGATTCTCCAGCTACAGCTCTGCTCCAAGGCTCGTTCCCGTCTGCTTTCTCCCTTCTGAAGCTGATGGAGTGGTCGAAATGAAGTGGGGAGGCCTCTACATGCTGTTTTGAACCTTGGCCTCCTCGGAATCTCCCATGGCTGCCACCCTCCTGCACCAGCTGGTCCATTGCTTCCACCTGGGTCAAGCTTAGACCCACAGCAATCAGGGGAGGGTCCAAGACTGATTGGGGGAGGAGTGTAGAGGGGGGGAATTGCTTTATGTTTTAAACTTTATGCTTTTTGATTAACCTTTTGGTCTCCCCTCCATTTGATTAATCAAGCCATAGTTTAGGGTTCAGTCCAAGGCTGATATGGCTTGACTTAGGTCCATGGGTAGGGTTAATTGATTGGTGTTGGGGTCACATTCAATTTAAGCTTGGAATTCACTTTAAAGGGCAAGGTTGACCATGGTTGACTTTGGTCAACCATGTTGAAATTATTGAAGTGGAAGTGGAGGAGGCTTTTGGACCTGGGCGGTCTGGGAAGAGACCGGGCGGTCTGGCGTGACCGCACGGTCTGGCGGTCTGACAATGGCGATCTTTTCTATTGGTCAGCTGCGGCTTCCGGGGTTGACCGCTGGTCTGGTCCAAGGGCTGCTGGAGGAGGTCGTGCGGTCTGGCTGTGACCGCATGACGGCTGATCATCCTCAGGGTCGCGCGGTCTGTCTCTGACCGCGTGACAAGTTGTTCTCTTCAAGGACGTGCCGGTCTGGCGTGACCGCACGGGTTGGCTCTTGAATCCGGTCTGGTGGCTTTCCAGAGGGTTCTGAAGGAGTTCGCGGACTAAGTCATTCTTAGTCGCGCGGTCTCAGTTCGCGGTCTCAGGAGGAGACCAGGAGGGCGAGCTGGCTGTGTTTGCGGTCTCAGGCGAACACAGGTGGTGGGTGACTTCTAGGCGGTCTGGCGATCTCCGTGTGGAGTCGTGTTCAGACTAAGGGAGTTGCGATCTCCCGCGGTCTGGAGTGAAGTCGGCGCTCACCAAAATGAAGCAGGAGGGTTGCAGTGATCGCGCGGGTTGACCGGTAAGGTCGCGCGATCTGATGGGTGGTGACTCTATCTCATAGGGTGGTGACTGGATCAGGTCTCACGCCTATAAATAGGGAGCCACTGTTGCAACAACTAGAACACACCAAGTGTAAGCTGAGTTCGCGTCTTTCTTGCGGTCTGTGTTTTCTGACCGGGCGGTCTCTGATCGAATTCTTCTTGTGCAGCTTCTGCGGATAGTGCGGGCAGCAGCGATCACCTCTTCCTCTGAAAGTGTTCGGGCGGTCTGCGGCTTGGAGTTGTGTTGCTGGAGTTTGGGAAGATCAGGAGGTCGAAAGAAGGAAGCGGTCTGTGCAGCGGTTTGGTGGTGGTCTGAGGTCGGCAGGGTGTTGCGGTCTAGCAACAGGAGGAGATCGCAAGGGAGTTCGCGCGGTCTGTACAAGAGAGGTCGCGCGGGTTGTGCGGTCTGAAGTCTTTCAGTATTCTTCTCTGTATTGGTTCTGGAGTGTTGTGCTGACGAAATCATGTCTCGTCAAGCATGTCTTGCCCTGTAACTGAAGTTAGAAAATCAATAAAGATCAATTGTTTGCCCCAAATTGTTTCTGGTTGTTTTGGCTTGTAACTCTAGTTGTTATTCCTGCTTGCTCTCACAAGGTCCGAAAAAATTCACATGGTATCAGAGGTAGGTTGGAGTGGTTAGAGCAGTGAATAACTTAGAGTAGCCATCGCCTTTGTGAAGAAGGAACCAGAGGGAAAACAATGGAAGGCGGATTTGCAAGAGGTCTTGGGATTGATATGCTTACTTCGACCAACTTTAAGAAGTGGAGGTCATGCATGCAGAGCTATCTTCTAGGGGAGGACCTCTGGGAGGTTGTTGGAGGAGATGCAACTGAAGAGGTGAAGGCAACGGAAGCAGGTGATAATGGTCCGGCTGTGAGGGCGTGGAGAAAGACCAATGCTAAAGCCGAGTTCACCTTGAAGCGTGCCATTTCACCGGAATTATTTGATCACATCTTAGGGTGTGGATCAGCTGCCGAGATCTGGAGAGCCCTGGATGGGCTGTTTAACAAGAAGAATGTGGCGAGGCTGCAGTTCTTGGAGAATGAGCTGGCAAGGTCGGCTCAGGGTGATCTTTCTATCTCAAACTTCTTTCTGAAGATGAAGAACCTCTGCGCTGAGATATCAGCACTGGATCCTGATGAGCCTATCTCTGAGGCGAAGCTGAAGAGGCACATCATCCGCGGCCTGCGGAAGGAATATGTTGCCTTTGTGACGTCAGTGCAGGGATGGGCAAATCAGCCGTCTCTGCTAGAGCTGGAGAATCTGCTAGCTTCGCAGGAAAGTCTGGCAAGGCAGATGGCGGGAGTGTCAGTGACTGGGGGAGACGGCGAGGTGCTCTTCTCAGGGAAAAAGAAGAAGTGGGAGAAGAAGAAAAAGATCGCGGGAGGCTATGGGCCTTCAACTTCTGGACAGCAGGAAAGGGGGTATGCTCCCAAGGCTGACGGGAAGAAGAAGGGGGAAGGTCCGAGATGCTTCAAGTGCGGGAAGGTTGGGCACTTCAAGAAGGAATGCCCAGTTGTTACTCAATCAGGGCATGTTGCTGGAAAGGTGGAAGTGGAGGCCAGGCACATTGATGGAGGATGGGGAGGAGCCTTCTCGGCTTCGGTTGAAGCCTCGGCTACTATCAACTATCAAGAGGACTGGATCGTGGACTCGGGGTGTGGTCATCACCTCACCGGAGATGAGTCGAAGCTTTCATCAGCACAACCCTATACAGGTAACAATGCTATCATCACCGCTGATAATACTGTGCATCCAGTCGAGAAGGTGGGGGTTGTTTCTTTGGGCAGTGATAGAGGGCCACTTACCTTGAAGAGTGTCTATCATGTGCCCGGGATGAAGAAAAACCTCTTCTCAGTAACCAACGCTGTTGACGCTGGGTATCACGTTCTGTTCGGCCCAACAGAAGTGAAATTTCTACGAAATGTAGAGGCCGTGAAGGCGGAGGTTGTTCATGTTGGGAGACGGGCAAAGGACTTGTTCGTTTTGTCGACAAGTTCCTACGTCGACAAGATGAAGACGAATGATGGTGCCGTGATATGGCATGAGAGGTTGGGGCATGTAGGGATGGACAAGCTGAAAGCTATGGCGGTGAGAGGTCTGGTCAAGGGCCTGCCAAGTCTATCTTCCTACGGAGAAGGTCATGTTTGCGCAGGATGTCAGTTCGGCAAGTCTCATCGACTACCGTTTGACAAGTCGCAGACAAGGAGTAGTGTGCCGTTGGAGTGCATCCACGGTGACTTGATGGGACCTACTGCTACCCCAAGCCTCGGAGGCAGCAGGTATATGCTGGTGTTGATCGATGATTACACCAGATATGTCTGGGTATATTTCCTGAAGGA
Source organism: Dactylorhiza incarnata (assembly GCA_033032865.1). Classification (NCBI taxonomy): domain Eukaryota; kingdom Viridiplantae; phylum Streptophyta; class Magnoliopsida; order Asparagales; family Orchidaceae; genus Dactylorhiza; species Dactylorhiza incarnata. Next base: position 383,326 of record JAWHQI010000481.1, on the reverse strand, counting down.
GAAGGCGGAAGCGTTTGCCAAGTTTGTGGAGTTCAAGGAGCTCGTGGAAGGTCGGCTGAATCTGCGGATCAAGAAGCTGAGGACGGACAACGGAGGAGAGTTCACCTCTGCTGAGTTCTCCAGTTTTTGCAGGAAGGCAGGCATCCGGAGGGAGCTTACTTGTGCACATACTCCACAGCAGAACGGTGTTGCAGAGTGGAAGATCCGTCATCTGACGGAGACCTGCAAGTGTTGGCTGCATGCCAAGAGTATCCCAAAGTCCTTCTGGGCGGAGGGAATGTCTTGTGCTGCTTACGTCATCAACAGGATGCCTCTGAGCCCCATCAACATGTTGACCCCGCATGAGATGATGTTCAAGGAGAAGCCAAGCGTGGCACACCTTCGGGTGTTCGGTTCCACCTGTTACGTGCACATCCCTGATGCTCTTCGGACAAAGCTAGAAGCGAAGGCTAGGAAGCTAGTCTTTGTGGGATACGATGAGAGGAAGAAAGGGTGGAAGTGCATGGACCCGGAGACGCGGAGATTTGTTGTATCTCGCGACGTCGTGTTCGATGAGGTGACATCTTACAGGGGGTCCTCTGGAGTGGAGTTACCAGAGAGCAGGGTGGAGGAGCCGGAGCAAGCTGTGGAAAATCTTCAGGTGGAGCTACCTGTGTCACAAGGTGGTCCATCGCCTTCTAGTTCTGAGACGGGAGCTTCTGGTTCAGGGAGCAGGGGGAGCAATGCTCCTAGCACGTCTGGAAGAGGAGCTAGGGAAGAAGCAGCTGAAGATGATGCGGTTCAGGGGAAGGAGCTGAGGAGATCGAAGCGAGCGATCATCGCCCCTGATCGCTATACAGGAGGAAACACCGTGAGCTTTGTCTCATGTTTCTTTGCTGGTCCCTTGGATGAGAGGGAGCCGTCGAGCTTTGAGAAGGCCCAAGGTGTGAAGGAGTGGGATGATGCGATGCAAGAAGAGATGGCAGCTCTCGAGAAGAATGAGACCTGGTCTCTTGTGCCCAAGCCGAAGGGCATCGCTCCTGTGACATGCAAGTGGGTCTACAAGCTGAAGAAGAAAGCTGACGGCAGTATCGAGCGTTACAAGGCTCGTCTTGTAGCTCGGGGGTTCTCGCAGCAATACGGTGAAGACTATGATGAGACATTCAGTCCGGTGGCAAAAATGACTTCAGTTCGGTTCATCATTGCCTTGGCAGCGTTCAGTGGATGGAAAATTTGGCAGCTCGACGTCAAGAACGCTTTCTTGTACGGCGAGATTGACAAGGACATCTTCATGGTTCAGCCACCAGGTTTTGTGTCTGAAGATTTTCCGGAGCATGTCTGCAAGCTGAAGAAGGCCCTGTATGGGTTGAAGCAAGCGCCGAGGGCGTGGTACGGGAAGATCGCAGAATATCTCCTATTCTGTGGATTTGTTGCTTCAGACTCAGACTCGAGCTTGTTCGTCAAGAAGAGCGGGGAGCTTCAGGTCATCGTGCTGCTATACGTCGATGATATGATCGTGACGGGGAACTCGAAGGAGGAGGTAGCGCAGCTTCGGGCCGAGCTGTCTATCAGGTTCGAGATGAAGGATCTTGGTGAGCTTCACCATTTTCTTGGACTTGAGGTGCAGAGGAAGGAAGGTGGAGTGCTGGTGACCCAAGCCGGATATGCGGAGCGGATCGTGGAGCGGTTCGGCATGAAGGAAGGGAAGTGCACTTCCACACCTCTGGAGAAGGCTATGAAGCTTCGGAAGGATGAGGGAAGGATCATGCAAGATCCGTTGGTGTTCCGAGCTCTGGTTGGGAGCTTAATCTATCTGACGATCACGAGGCCGGATATTGCATATGCAGTTGGCAGAGTGAGTCGATATATGGCGGAGCCACGGGTACCTCATCTGCTAGCGGCCAAGAACATTCTGAAGTATGTCAAGGCGACCTCGGACATGGGTCTCCTATACAGGAGGGATGCGGGCTTCGAGGTGCATGGATACATGGATGCCGATTACGGGGGAGATTCGGATGATCGAAAGTCGACATCTGGATTCGTCTTCATGGCGGGCCCTACGGTTATATCATGGTGCAGCAAGAAGCAGGATTCCGTGTCAGTCTCTACCACGGAAGCGGAATACAAGGCTTCGGCTTTGGCAGCTCAGGAAGCCATCTGGCTTAGGAGGTTGGTAGGAGACGTCCACAAGGAGGTTCGGGAGCCGACTCTGCTACGCGGTGACAACGAGAGTGCTCTCAAACTGGTAACCAATCCAGTTTGTCACGCGAGGACCAAGCATATCGAGATCGAGCATCACTTCATACGGGAGAAGGTGCTGGAGGGATCTCTTTCGGTCGGGCATGTGCGGAGTGCGGACAATGTCGCAGACATCTTCACAAATGCGCTGGCAAAGGGGCCGTTCACACGGCTAAGGGAGCTACTTGGGCTAGTTTCCACTTCCCACTTCAAGGGGGAGTGTTGAAATTATTGAAGTGGAAGTGGAGGAGGCTTTTGGACCTGGGCGGTCTGGGAAGAGACCGGGCGGTCTGGCGTGACCGCACGGTCTGGCGGTCTGACAATGGCGATCTTTTCTATTGGTCAGCTGCGGCTTCCGGGGTTGACCGCTGGTCTGGTCCAAGGGCTGCTGGAGGAGGTCGTGCGGTCTGGCTGTGACCGCATGACGGCTGATCATCCTCAGGGTCGCGCGGTCTGTCTCTGACCGCGTGACAAGTTGTTCTCTTCAAGGACGTGCCGGTCTGGCGTGACCGCACGGGTTGGCTCTTGAATCCGGTCTGGTGGCTTTCCAGAGGGTTCTGAAGGAGTTCGCGGACTAAGTCATTCTTAGTCGCGCGGTCTCAGTTCGCGGTCTCAGGAGGAGACCAGGAGGGCGAGCTGGCTGTGTTTGCGGTCTCAGGCGAACACAGGTGGTGGGTGACTTCTAGGCGGTCTGGCGATCTCCGTGTGGAGTCGTGTTCAGACTAAGGGAGTTGCGATCTCCCGCGGTCTGGAGTGAAGTCGGCGCTCACCAAAATGAAGCAGGAGGGTTGCAGTGATCGCGCGGGTTGACCGGTAAGGTCGCGCGATCTGATGGGTGGTGACTCTATCTCATAGGGTGGTGACTGGATCAGGTCTCACGCCTATAAATAGGGAGCCACTGTTGCAACAACTAGAACACACCAAGTGTAAGCTGAGTTCGCGTCTTTCTTGCGGTCTGTGTTTTCTGACCGGGCGGTCTCTGATCGAATTCTTCTTGTGCAGCTTCTGCGGATAGTGCGGGCAGCAGCGATCACCTCTTCCTCTGAAAGTGTTCGGGCGGTCTGCGGCTTGGAGTTGTGTTGCTGGAGTTTGGGAAGATCAGGAGGTCGAAAGAAGGAAGCGGTCTGTGCAGCGGTTTGGTGGTGGTCTGAGGTCGGCAGGGTGTTGCGGTCTAGCAACAGGAGGAGATCGCAAGGGAGTTCGCGCGGTCTGTACAAGAGAGGTCGCGCGGGTTGTGCGGTCTGAAGTCTTTCAGTATTCTTCTCTGTATTGGTTCTGGAGTGTTGTGCTGACGAAATCATGTCTCGTCAAGCATGTCTTGCCCTGTAACTGAAGTTAGAAAATCAATAAAGATCAATTGTTTGCCCCAAATTGTTTCTGGTTGTTTTGGCTTGTAACTCTAGTTGTTATTCCTGCTTGCTCTCACAAGGTCCGAAAAAATTCACAAACCAAGGTGGGTGGGTTGACCCCACTTGGGGGTCATGGGTCCCTTAACATCACCCAACATAGGTTAGGCCATGGTGGGGCTCCAATTGGTTCAATTTAATCAAAGGGTGTGGATTTGACCAAAATTGGGTAAAGTTTGACTTTGGTCAATTGGGGTCAATTGGTCCCACCATGATGGGGCTTTTGGGTCCAATGAGTTCCTTAAGGTGTTTAGAGTGTGGTGGTAGGGTCAATTTGAACATTTGAGGGTCAATTGAACCCTAATTGACTTGGTTTGGTTAATGTTGACCTAATGTTGACTTTGGTCAATTTCATGCAATTGGGTCCCACCCAAGTGCAATTCTCAAGGCAATGGTCTTCCTTAGTGGTTAGGGTGGTATGGGGGAGGTCAATTTGGTGAATTGAGGGTCAATTGGCCTAAGGGAGTGGTATTGGGCTATGTTGATTTTGTGCCCTTGGTGTGCACTTAGCACACTCCACTTGGCCCAAGGGCCTTAGTGGCCACTCTGCACACCACCCATGCCCTAACACCATCTAGGGGTCTAGAAGGATTGGGGATGTTACACGAATTACCAATCTAAGGAGCTTCAGTCCTCGCCTAACGACGACGACTGCGAGATCGACCCTAGCGAGGAGATCGACCCCGACGAGGAGAAGGGTTGCGATGGGTGGCATCTCGTCGACCCAATGAGGATCCCCCAGGATGATCCCTTTCCACTGGAGCTGGGCACGACGGCGACATGTCAGGTCTCCTGGGGATGTCGTTGGCGTATCCTCTGTCGCGACCATCTTGTGGATGCCCTCCCCCTCTTAGGGCGAAGAAAGTTGAGGAGCTGCCCCCCCCCCCCCCCCCCCCGCCCCCTGCGCGCCGCGATGATCCCACAGGAGGTATCAGAGGGGTAGATGTTGACGTCAAAGGAGGCGGCGGCGGAAGGCCACCCACGGGCAGCTGTGAGGTGCTCGCAGGAGCTGATCGCAAAGCGTACGGAGGCGGTGGACATGGGTTGCTCGTCGGAAGGCCCCCTTGATTGACCACAGAAGACAGAGGCGCCTTGCTCGTCCCAGGCTGCAAGTTCTTCTCCGGAGGAGGTGGTTTGTCGCTCGCAAAATGAACTTGCTTCCCCGTCGAGGTATCCCGAGGGCCGTAGTTAATCTGCACAGACTGACCAGCTCGCGATCCCGGCTGGGATTCCAGCGTGACTATGTGAGTTGATCGCAGATGAGGTACGACCAGATGCTCGCCAGTTGCTCCAGTCCTCAAAAAGTCCGCAAATAGAGAAAAAATTCAACCATCGCAAAGCAAAACCGGAATGGCAACAATCTAGCAAGAAGTATGAAGTCCCGACCTCACGAGGAGGTGAGCTCTGGGTGTGACTGAGTCTGGGACCCTGAAAAATCCACCATATGGGGAACCTGTGGCGCAGAAGGAAGAGAAGGCTTGGGAGCTGGTTGCTCTACATCGCCACCAAGACCCATCTCGTCGAGTATTCTCTGGGTGCTCGCAGGAGTCTCCTGTTGACCGACGGAGGGATCAGTGACATCCTCCGCTAGAGTGGGTTGCGGCTTCATCTTCTTCTTTGTGGGCTTCTTCTTTTTCTTGGGGGCGAGGAACTCTTCAACATCGTCACCCTCGCGAGGACGCTTCTGAGTAGGTGTATGCAACCAACCCTCTAGATCGGCCAATCTCGCCCAAAATTCTTCCTTGGCAGTGAGCGACATCTCGCACGAGTTCAGGCAGGTAGTCCAATAAAAGATCCCCCCTATATATAGAGTCTCGGAGCCAGCCAGGTTGATGCTGAGTAGGTATGATGCTCGCCAGGAGCAGCTCGCCGAATAAGGGTTGGATGTTTCTTTCCGAGCTCCTTTGTTGCATAGTCGCCGGGTTGAGCTGGGCTATAAATAAGACTCTCCCTCCCCTTTGGTTTTCCTATAAATAGGACCCTAGGGGTACCAGGAACTGCACCTTTGGTTAAGCTTTCGGAACCCCATTTTCGAAGACTTGGACCCATCATCTTTGGTTGTCACTCTTGATACTCGCAAAGTTGGTGTCTTCCTCGTACCCGGTTCGGCCATCTATGGTTGTGGAGGGGAAGCCTCTTCTGAGCTTCTGGGTACGTGATGGGACCTCCCTGCCGTAGCACCTGGGGTCCTGTTGTTGATCTTTTAGCCTCTTCGTCGTCGTCCATCAAGCCATCGAGTCGGATCGCTGGACAAGTAACTTTTTGCTGCATTGATCCGAATATTTGGAGTCGGAAATTTCCTGGCTTCAACAATAACGAACCTTTGTAACTTGTGCACACGTGAATCTTACTTTGACCAAGCATTTTTTAAATTTCCATGTGTTGCAAGTTAATCATTTGATCAAATGTTTTTCATATAGTAGTGAGATTTTCAATTGATACTTCAAGGATTTTTTTTAGTTGAATGTGCCCACCCTCTATACGGTTTGTCGATGTGTTACCCAAATACAAGTACTTGTCTACCCATGATGAAACAAAAAAATTACTTGTAGGGCTCTATCCATGTATGCGTGACATAAGAACTTCCAAATATTTGGTTGCATAATCAATCAACATTTTGTTATGCATATAAAATTCATTTTCAAAATGTGAATTCACTAAATGTTGTATTCTTTACCATGTGTAAAATATTTTTTTCAGTGTGCCAAAATATTCTGTTTGTATGGACTTGACATAAAATATTTTTAGCCTAATGAAACACAAACTTTAATTGCATTCATCAAAATAATCTCTCGATCCATAACAAATACATTAGGCAAAACATTTTAATCAAACATAAACTTGAAACATTCTAGGGCTCACTTATATCTTACTTTTACTTCATTGGCCATAAACATAAAGCAGGATAAAAATGATTGATTTGTGGATGTCACACCTATTGTGCAAAGTAATGGCAACATATAATGGTTGGTCTTGTAAATATAATCTATCAAAAATGTATCTGAAAACATATTGCTTATTCAAACAGAAGTGGGATGATCAAAAAATAAGCTCTCCATATTTTTAGTAGTCTCGTTCACTTGATTAAAACTAATGTACTCATATTCACTAATGCATTTAAACAAATATTGAATTGGAGTTCCACCATCTAATTCAATTTGATATAATATGGCCTTCTCATTATATATAGTTCTAATAGCTATTGTATTTTTTGGATTTTTTTCTTCAATGCGGACAATATTTTCTGTGACTTAACTCTAGCAGTATACATCTTCTCGACTATCTTCTGCTCATTATCATCTAGCCTACTGGCATATATGTGCGCTTCTAGATTAACAAATTCATGTTTGTGAAAATCATACTTAACTTCAACATTCCATTCATTATCATCTTTTCTACGATCTTTAAGTGCAAACTTATGCATCCACATCAGTTAGAACTTAATTTTTTAATGTTTTGCTTTACTCACCATTTCTTGTTTTGACTATTGTACAACCCGGGGTTCGCCCGGCTCCTCCCATTAGAATTCGCAAAGCCAGTCTTCCAAGAAGCATAGGCGAGATCGCCACTTATATGTTCTCAGCAGCTATAAGGAGGCGAGACCAGAGTACCAACATCGGTCTCGCCCGGATCCTTGACCGGAAGCGTGGCGCGTTCCACAGGTTCTGCGAGACCCGCGAGATCGCAGAGAGGGCAGGTGTCCTCGCTTAAAGCGAGCGAGACCCAGAAACTCGAGTAGTTCCGCAGACCCCCCCCCCCCTTTTTTAGGGAGGGTTAGAAGCTAGAATTACCCTCTTGCCCCTGGAGGTCTGCATATAGCCCCTTCAAACAGCGGAGTTTGGCTATTGGCAGGCCAAATTGGGGTGCGTATAGTAAGTTCAAAAGGCGGAGTTCCGCTATTCGCAGACCAGTCCAGAAAAACTATAAATAAGACCCAAATGGCACTTTTGGAGAGAGGTCCGGTTTGAAGCTTCTCTCTCCTCTGGTTATCCTTGCCGAGACTCCCCTGAGCTCTCCAAGGTGCCCGGGCCTCAGCTTTGGCTTAGGAGGGGAAGCAATCTAAAGATCTTCCGGGTGTGCGGTGGGACCTCCCTGCTGAGTTTAAGGTTCTGTGTTGAGTTCTGGAACCCCGACTTGCTCTCCCCAAGAGACAAGTAAGTGCTAGTCGCCCCTCAACCTGTTGAGGGCCCCGAGCTCCACAAGAGACCAGTTTCTGGTTTCAACAACTATCACGAGAAATGTCGGCTTTATCAAAACCTAGAAATACCTTAGGTTTTGCTCTGACATTAAGCTTATATTCCCTTAGAATAATGATTACAAACCTTAACTTTTTTGCAGTATTCTGAGCCCATGCATCTAATTCTTCTTTACTTAAAAAAACTCAAGTTTGTTCAAAACTTCATTCTAATATCGGCCATAATGTCATGAGAACACTCTATATTTGTCATCAACTTCATCTCCTCTAAATTCAATTTACTCTAACATAACACGCACAAAAATAACAATAACATATAAGCATTACACGATGAGACATAAAAAACATAAGAGTAAATGAAAAATTGAGACTTGAAAGCATTACGATGTAACTCTTTTCGAACTCGAAAATGAAAGTGTTGGGTAAACAATGACATCTCTTATATGGTATCAATAATATGAAAAAAAAAAATTTCAAGATTTGTTGATAAAATTTTGCAAAACAAAATCACAATACCTATATTTTTTTGTTTAATATAAAGATTATACTATCAAAGATCACACCTCTGAAATTTTTCATGAAAAACTAAGTGATTTGAAGCAACTAAAATATACACAAATAATTTAGAGAGATTTAAGAAACCCTAGGTTGTAGGACACAAAAAAGGTAGGAAAATGGTGGAGAAGAGACTCACATTTGGCCTCCGTCGGAGAGAAAAAAAATTCGATTAGAACTTTCCAAAACCTACAAGAACAAATTTAGTGGAGATTTAAGAAATCCTAGGTTTTAGGAGAGAAAATTGAAGAAAGAAATTGTGGAAAAGGACTAATCTACAGCCACCACCGGAGATATGAACCCAAGCAGGGGGAGGAGATGGTGTTCGCCGGCTAGAATATTGACCGTCGGAGGCGTCCGTACAAGCCTCGCGGCCAGCTTCATGAAAACGCGACAGGAAGAGTTTTGGGCGTGGCGTAGGGGGGAGGCGATTAGGTCTTTTTGAGTAATTAAAAAGGGCGTTTATATAAGCAGCCGAAGAATGGCTATTCCCAGGAAAAAAATTTAGGTGGGTTTCTCTCACCTAAGATCACGGTGCTCGCGCGCATCAAACTATTGGTTCTCCATGAATGGTCGAAATACTGTCGTATTTGTCAATTAAAAATATTGTAGGTATTTCGCGAAAATAGCACCGTCGTAAGATGCCAGACCATACAACTATATTTAATCTCCCGCCTAAAATTAGGTGGGAGAACGCACCTATATATTTCTCATATTCGCAGTCCATATATAATAGCAGCCCTACAAAGCGATATTTGCAACCCATTGGATATTGGCAGTCCAAAATATATTTATTTTTAAACCAGAGACGGAGGACCGATCGGGGCGACGACGGGGGCGCTCTCGCCTTCGGGGACGACGATGGCAAGGAGGATATGGTATCAGTCATAAAATACAATCCAACATCTAATTGACTGTCTTTAGATGAGTCGCTCATTAACAACGTGTGTTCCTCTTTCATTTTAACTTATACGAAATCGAAATAAAATACATCAATTTCACATTCAAACACACTAGTTATCATAAATAAAGAGTGCACAACCACTAACAAAAAAAATTAAACAATGATAGGATTTTATCAAAAATTAGGCAGAAGCACAACCACTAACAAGTATTGCTTTGAATGCCTTGAATGCAATCCAACACCTAAGTTCAATCTGAAAAATAACAATAACTGGAGTTACAAACTCAGCATCATATGGAGGAAATGCAGAAAAATACCCTAAACCTAACAGATCTGGAACCCTAAATGCAGAAAAATACTCTAACCCCAATTCAAAACTTTGGAGCAAGGAACACTATACCTGAAGATCACGGCGAGGGAGATCGGGGTTGGAGCAAGGGAGATCAAGACTTGAAGATCACGGCGAAACCCTAAGGACGCGGCGAGATCCTGCAAATCAGGGCAATCGGGGAAGAAACAATGGCGGTATGGATTCGCGGGAGGGAGTCGCGGCAAGGGGAGGGGCTTTCCTCCAGAAATGAGATGGGCTTTCGTCGAGAAATGGAACGCGAGGGAGAACGCCGGGAAGATGGAGTGTTGGAAGGATTCTCGGCCAGGAGATGGCGTCGCGGGAGGAAGATGGAGGCGTGGGTTGGTTGTGCTTAGGCAAATGAGGAGTGGAGAGAAATTAGGGTTATTAGAGATTATGCCCCTATTTTATGGTGTGCCCATAACACAACTCTTAAATTTTAGAAGTATGCAAATCGCAAAAATCAACACACGGCAATGCCCTAACTCTCCCTCATGGCGTGCGAATATCAACACTCATATTTAAACTCGTTTTCTTCGTCGCCTGGCCTGCACCCACGGCAATGCCCTAACTCTCCTCTTGACCTAGCCAGCAGCCATCTCCATGGCTTTTCCAACAGAGAGAAAGACCATTTCAAGCTCGTCGTCTTCTTCCACCATTCGAGTTTCAGGACTTTCTAACTTATCTCCCTCACCACAACCCCTGAAGCGATTCCTCCCCTCCAAAAAATGGCTCCGTCTCTCTCCTTCGTTCTCCTCCTCCTCCTCCCCTTCTTCCCGCCCCCATCACTCTCCCTCTCCTTCACCTTCCCCTCCTTCAACTCCTCCAGTATCCAATCCATCGAGCTCCAGGGCGACGCCTTCTTCGACAAAGTAATCAAACTCACCAAAAACGAAATCGGCAGCTCCATAAGCCGAAGCGTCGGCCGCGCCGTCTACCGCGATCCCTTCATCCTCTGGGACGCTGCCTCCGGCAATCTCGCCGACTTCACCGCCCATTTCTCCTTCGTCATCAACGCCTTCAACCGGACGGTATTCGGCGACGGCCTCACCTTCTTCCTCTCGCCCTTCCCCTCCACCGTCCCCTCCAATTCCTCCGGCGGATACCTCGGCCTCGTCAACGACACCACGTTTCGCAACGCTTCCGCCGGCCCCGGATTCGTCGCCGTCGAGTTGGACACCTTCAAGAACCAGTGGGACCCCAGCGACAATCACATCGGCATCGACATCAACTCGATGGAGTCGGCCGCCACCGTGGTGTGGGAGAGCAGCCTCAGGGACGGCCGGACCGGTAACGCCTGGGTGAGCTACAACGCGTCGGAGAAGAACCTCAGCGTCTTCCTCACTTACGAAGATAACCCTTCCTTCACCGGTGAGCCAACCCTCTCCTACACAGTTGACTTGCGGGATGTCTTGCCGGAGAAGGTAGCCGTCGGCTTCTCCGCCACCACGGGGCTCTTTGTAGAGATACACAACATACTCTCCTGGAATTTTACCTCCTCTCTAGAACCCATGGAAAATCAAAGAAAGAACATAGCCTCCGTGGGATTTGGAGTGCTAATATCCGTTGGTCTGCTGCTGCTGCTGGTGGGATTTGTCTGGTTCCTTCTATGGCGGCGGCGGTATAGAAGATCGCCGAAAGAGGCAAAAGAAGTCGGCTTTGATGACGACGACGATATCGATGCGAACATAGACAGCGAGTTTGAGAAGGGAAGGGGCAGGGGGTCGATGAGATTCTCATACACAGAGCTCGCCGCCGCAACCAAAAACTTCGCCAACGAACTGAAGCTCGGAGAAGGAGGTTTCGGCGGTGTGTACAAGGGATTTCTGACGAATTCCAAGACCGAAGTGGCGATCAAGCGCGTTTCGAGGGGATCGAAGCAGGGGAAGAAAGAGTATATTGCGGAGGTGAAGATCATAAGTCAGCTCCGGCACCGGAACTTGGTTCAGTTGGTCGGGTGGTGCCATGGCAGCGGAGAACTCATACTTGTTTATGAGTTCATGCCTAACGGAAGCCTAGACACTTATCTCTACGACAGCCAAAGATTTCTAGCTTGGCATTTGAGGTCTGGTAACTTGCCGAAATTTATTTATTCCGTTTTTTTATGAATGATTTTTGTCATGGTTTATAACGGTCGCTAATAAGTTCTCTATCTTTTGAAATTACATTTACGTCCCATCTAAGTTTTCCTAGTTTACAAAAATGCTCCTTCCATTAGAAATATGGATGAAAAATGATAAAATCAGCCAAATTATTTTAGAGAGTTGATATTAGCAGTTCGGAATTGGCTATTCGCAGTCCATCGCTATTTGTAGTCCATAAATTTTATTTGTAGTCCAAAATTATATTTGCGCCACACTCCCATCCCAAATAAGTGAAACACTTTGCTGATTTATTAAGCACTAGAAGCCTAGAGAAGCATCTTAAAGACTCAAACAATTTAAAAACCTAGCAGGAAAACAAGTTAAATGGCATGCATATAGGAATTAACTCTAAAATAAGTTAAATGGCATGCAAACTTTCCTCTAATCAGAAAATTGACTATTTTTTTTCTTTTTTTCGCTGGATAATTTCCTTCTTTTTTTAAGAAGGTGAATCTAAGAGGGGGAGACAACGCGACTGATAGGACTACGTCTAGGGTTTAGGCAACGGGAGGAGAGAGATGGAGAGGAGGAAGTTATTCGATGGGGTGTGATTAGTGAGAATTGGACTGCGAATATAATTAGGATTTTTGTATAATTTCTGGGATGCGAATAGCGAGAATTGGACTGTCAATATCAACTCTCTTATCTTATGATATTCAATTTGGCTCTACATTGAAAGGTATGTCAAATTATTTTATGAAATTCCAATTTTCCCCTTTGTAATAACTCTACGTTAAAAAGGATGGGTTACATTTTAACTTTTGTAATGAATCTAGAATCATTGTAAAAAGGATAAAATTGAAATATCATAAAATAATTTGACCGATTTTATCATTTTTCATCCATATTTCTAACGGAAGGGACTTTTTTGTAAACTGGGGAAATTTAGAGAGATAAATGTAATTTTGAAAGATAGAGGGGTGCAACCTGTAATTATGGAAACTCTCAGGGGAGGTCCCCGTAATTAACCCTAAACAAAAAATATAAAAGAATGAGATTAGTGAACCCGTCGGATCAATCAAAAATAATTCTGAAACTGTAAAATGTATACTATCCATTTCACTCCAAATGGAGAGGATCCTATTCCCCTAATTTAGGCCAAACAAGTTTTTTATTTAAGTATATATTTATGGTTTTAATTACATGAGGGTTGATTAAGGTTATTAAGTACCTTTATATACTTAGTGTAAATTATATGTTTTTTTTTTGAAATTACAAAGTCCTCTGCCGTAAATTTATATTTGATAACATGTATGCACATCAATACTCTCATGAAGCTTGTTATGCAATCAGATCGAGTACCGTGGTAGCGCAACGGAATAAATCGAGCACAAGCAATCGCGCAAAATAAAAAAGAACGAGATTTCAGGCACGCACAGACGACACAAGGATTTACGTGGTTCGGAGAGAAGCTCCTACGTCCACGGAGAGAGCGCTCCAGAAGAGATCCACTGATAAACCGAGGAGTTACAGAGAGGTTACACAGAGACCGAATCACGGTCGTCGAAATAGAGCCCGACCAGATGTCGCTCCACCTGGAGCCGACAGGATGTGCCGACGCTAGCTCGGTCAAATGTCGATCCCGCCTGGACCAACCGGAGTTGCCGCCGCTAGCACGACTGGATGCCGATCCCGCCTGGACCGACCGGAGTTGCCGCCGCTAGCACGACCGGATGCCGATCCCGCCTGGACCGACCGGAGTTGTCGCTGCTAGCACGACCGGATGCCGATCCCGCCTGGACCGACCGGAGTTGCCGCCGCTAGCACGACCTGATGCCGATCCCGCCTGGACCGACCGGAGTTGCCGCCGCTAGCATGACCGGATGTCGATCCCGCCTGGATCGACCGGAGTTGCCGCCGCTAGCACGACCGGATGTCGATCCCGCCTGGATCGACCGGAGTTGTCGCCGCTAGCTCGGTCGGATGCAGATCCCGCCTGGATCGACCGGAGTTGTCGCCGCTAGCACGACCGGATGCCGATCCCGCCTGGATCGACCGGAGTTGTCGCCACTAGCACGACCGGATGCCGATCCCGCCTGGATCGACCGGAGTTGCCGCCGCTTGTTCGACCGGATGCCGATCCCGCCTGGATCAACCTCCCTGATGTCGTTCCGTCTGGATCGACGCTGAAGCCCCCACAACACCGCCCATAGAAGCCTCCTGCACCTCCTCCTCCTTGTCTCTCGCGAATGTATCAGATTTCTCCTATTTTCTGCTATAACCGGTTCTTATATATATAGGATGAGAATACATCTCCACCATTAGGAAATAAACTCCTAAATAAGAGATAGCCAAATTTAGGCTTGGCCAAAATAGGATAGGCATCTTTGAGAAATATTCTCCATATAATGATATTCCTATATAAGATAATCCTAAACTAGGAAAGAATTACTCTCACGGATCGGTGACATGGCGCGATCCAAACGATCCGGGCGCGATGAGGTGTCATAATCTAACAATCTCCACCTTGACGCCTCATGCGACAGACTCCAACTGAAACTTGGATCTCCTCCCTCCGGCGAACTACCCCCTCTCCATGGGGTCATCACGATCAACATGCATCAATCTGAGCCAAGTCAGGATCGCTCTTGAACTTGACTCCTCTCACTGATTTCTCTCGCATGCTCGTAACATTTTCCTCCGTAGATATCTCCCGCAACTTCACGCCTCCACCTCCAGCGAACTCCCTCGACTCCTGGTGGCGCACACCGACGTGCTTTATTCTTGTACGATAGATCGGGTCTATTGCAAGACGATTCGCACTCGAATTCTCACTGTGCAACTCCACCTTCTCCTGAGTGATCCTAAGTTCCTTGGTGGGACCTTTGAGCCAGATGGCTCCCTTTGCGGTGTTTGGGCACTCCTGAGATGACTCTCTGCCCTTCTCCTCTACGGCTGCGGAGATTTTACCTTCGCCAAGGCCTTTCCTCTGCGCGCACTCCCTCGCCACGAAACTTGCCATGTTCCTCCACTGGTCCTTCCTAGATTTCCCCTGAGAGCGGTCTTTGCTCTTTATAGCCTTTTCATGGGAACCAGGATCTGAGGATATTGCTTGGAAAGCATGTGCTGCAGAGTCCTGTAGCCTGAGAGGCAGTCGGACCTCTCTCCTAGACTTGCCGTCGTACCTTGAGATCTCGAATTTTACCGGCATTGCTTTGCTCGCAGAGCTACTGGGCAATCTGAATAATGTTCACGGATCAAATCTGAGAAGGTAGGGAGCGGACCGATGTCGTCACCTACCGTAAACTCAAACCTAAAACCGGAACGTTTAGACGATCACCCCCGCGGAACCTAGCTCTGATACCAATTGTTATGCAATCGGATCGAGTATCGCGGTAGCGCAACGGAATAAATCGAGCACAAGCAATCGCGCAAAATTAAAAAGAATGAGATTTCAGGCACGCACAGACGACACAAGGATTTACGTGGTTCGGAGAGAAGCTCCTACGTCCACGGAGAGAGCGCTCCAGAAGAGATCCACTGATAAACCGAGGAGTTACAGAGAGGTTACACAGAGACAGAATCACGGTCGTCGGAATAAAGCCCGACCAGATGTCGCTCCACCTGGAGCCGACAGGATGTGCCGCCGCTAGCTCGGCCAGATGTCGATCCCGCCTGGACCTACCGGAGTTGCCGCCGCTAGCACGACCAGATGCCGATCCCGCCTGGACCGACCGAAGTTGCCGCCGCTAGCACGACCGGATGCCGATCCCGCCTGGACCGACCGGAGTTGCCGCCGCTAGCACGACCGGATGCCGATCCCGCCTGGACCGACCGGAGTTGCCGCCGCTAACACGACCGGATGTCGATCCCGCCTGGATCGACCGGAGTTGCCTCCGCTAGCACGACCGGACGCCGATCCCGCCTGGACCGACCGGAGTTGTCGCCGCTAGCTCGGTCGGATGTCGATCCCGCCTGGATCGACCGTAGTTGTCGCCGCTAGCACGACCGGATGTCGATCCCGCCTGGATCGACCGGAGTTGTCGCCACTAGCACGACCGGATGCCGATCCCGCCTGGATCGACCGGAGTTGCCACCGCTTGTTCGACCGGATGCCGATCCCGCCTGGATCAACCTCCCTGATGTCGTTCCGTCTGGATCGACGCTGAAGCCGCCGCAATACCGCCCACAGAAGCCTCCTGCACCTCCTCCTCCTTGTCTCTCGCGAATGTATCAGATTTCTCCTATTTTCGGATATAACCGGTTCATATATATATAGGATGAGAATGCATCTCCACCATTAGGAAATAAACTCCTAAATAAGAGATAGCCAAATTTAGGCTTGGCCAAAATAGGATAGGCATCCTTGAGAAATATTCTCCACATAATGATATTCCTATATAGAGATAATCCTAAACTAGGAAAGAATTACTCCCACGGATCGGTGACATGGCGCGATCCAAACGATCCGGGAGCGATGAGGTGTCATAATCTAACAATCTCCACCTTGACGCCTCATGCGACAGACTCCACCTGAAACTTGGATCTCCTCCCTCCGGCGAACTACCCCCTCTCCCTGGGGTCATCACGATCAACATGCATCAATCTGAGTCAAGTCAGGACCGCTCTTGAACTTGACTCCTCTCACCGATTTCTCTCGCATGCTCGTAACAGTTTCCTCCGTAGATATCTCCCGCAACTTCACGCCTCCACCTCCAGCGAACTCCCTCGACTCCTGGTGGCGCACACCGACGTGCTTTATTCTTGCACGATAGATCGGGTCTATTGCATGACGACTCGCACTCGAATTCTCACTGTGCAACTCCACCTTCTCCTGAGTGATCCTAAGTTCCTTGGTGGGACCTTTGAGCCAGATGGCTCCCTTTGCGGTGTCTGGGCACTCCTGAGATGACTCTCTGCCCTTCTCCTCTACGGCTGCGGAGATTTTACCTTCGCCCAGGCCTTACCTCTGCGAGCACTCCCTCGCCACGAAATTTGTCATGTTCCTCCATTGGTCCTTCCTAGCTTTCCCCTGAGAGCGGTCTCTGCTCTTTATAGCCTTTTCATGGGAACCAGGATCTGAGGATATTGCTTGGAAAGCATGTGCTGCAGAGTCCTGTAGCCTGAGAGACAGTCGGACCTCTCTCCTAGACTTGCCGCCGTACCTTGAGATCTCGAATTTTACCGTCATTGCTTTGCTCGCAGAGCTACTGGGCAATCTGAATAATGTTCACGGATCAAATCTGAGAAGGTAGGGAGCGGACCGATGTCGTCACCTACCATAAAGTCAAACTTAAAACCGGAACGTTCAGACGATCACCCCCGCGGAACCTAGCTCTGATACCAATTGTTATGCAATCGGATCGAGTATCGCGGTAGCGCAACGGAATAAATCGAGCACAAGCAATCACGCAAAATAAAAAAGAACGAGATTTCAGGCACGCACAGACGACACAAGGATTTACGTGGTTCGGAGAGAAGCTCCTACGTCCACGGAGAGAGCACTCCAGAAGAGATCCACTGATAAACTGAGGAGTTACAGAGAGGTTACACAGAGACCGAATCACGGTCGTCGGAATAGAGCCTGACCAGATGTCGCTCCACCTGGAGCCGACAGGATGTGCCGCCACTAGCTCGGCCAAATGTCGATCCCGCCTGGACCGACCGGAGTTGCCGCCGCTAGCACGACCGGATGCCGATCCCGCCTGGATCGACCGGAGTTGCTGCCGCTAGCACGACCGGATGCCGATCCCGCCTGGACCGAGCGGAGTTGCCGCCGCTAGCACGACCGGATGCCGATCCCTCCTGGACCGACCGGAGTTGCCGCCGCTAGCACGACCGGATGTTGATCCCGCCTGGATCAACCGGAGTTGCCGCCACTAGCACGACCGGATGCCGATCCCGCCTGGATCGACAGGAGTTGTCGCCGCTAGCACGACCGGATGCCGATCCCGCCTGGATCGACCGGAGTTGTCGCCACTAGCACGACCGGATGCCGATCCCGCCTGGCGACCGGAGTTGTCGCCGCTTGTTCGACCGGATGTCGATCCCGCCTGGATCGACCCCCCTGATGTCGTTCCGTCTGGATCGATGCTGAAGCCGCCGCAACACCGCCCACAGAAGCCTCCTGCACCTCCTCCTCCTTGTCTCTCGCGAATATATCAGATTTCTCCTATTTTCGGCTATTACCGGTTCCTATATATATAGGATGAGAATGCATATTCACTATTAGGAAATAAACTCTTAAATAAGAGATAGCCAAATTTAGGCTTGGCCAAAATAGGATAGGCATCCTTGAGAAATATTCTCCACATAATTATATTCCTATATAGAGATAATCCTAAACTAGGAAAGAATTACTCCCACGGATCGGTGACATGGCGCGATCCAAACGATCCGGGCGCGATGAGGTGTCATAATCTAACAGAAGCTCCCCTCTAAAGACGGAATTTTTTGGACTGAAACCCGAACAGAAATTTTTTCCGTCCGGCGGATCTCCTATGAGATCCTTCGATCTCATAGGATGCTGACTTCCCCTCTCCTGTTCCACGCTCAAAAAGTGCATGTCACCGTCCCCTTCTGATTGATTGCAGACGAGAATTTGAAAACGGGACCTGGTTAAAAAATTCCTACCTCCAAAAGGTATTTGTGTGCATGAATAAACTCACAGGGGACATGCTTGTAATAGTATATATATTACAACTTCACTGATTAATCTAAGTAGGAATGACTAGAGTTGATTAGATGGTGATGAAGGTGTGTGGAAAGAGTTGAGAAGTGGGGCGAACGATATCGCATAGAGGAACCAACGGTATCGCAAGTTGGACCGAACAAAGTCGAAAGATGGAGAGAATCGGAGCGATCGAAGTTGCAACATGGGCAAATGAAGTCTCAAGGATGATTTGATGAAAGGAAGATAAAGGAGGTGCGAAGCTCGAGAGGCGCGATAAGTTCATGGGCATGCAATTAAAGTTGAGAAAATATCCAAGGTGCAATGAGTCTCAATATCTATACCAAAGGAGAGAAACAGCGAACGGAGATTTAATAATTTGGTGTGACAACAACACGTTGATGTGAAAATAATTTTTTTTAATGTGCTAATATATTTTGACTGTAAATAGCGAAAATAGATATGTTTTGAACATTGCTCTTATTTACAGGTTTAAAGTTGTGTTGGGACTCGGCAGCGCCCTTCTTTACCTCCACGAAGAATGGGAGGAGTGCGTCGTCCACCGCGATATCAAACCCAGCAATGTGATGCTCGACGCCGATTTCAACGCAAAGTTGGGAGATTTCGGGCTCGCCAGGCTCGTTAACCACGACCGCAGCATGCAGACCACCGTCCTCGCCGGAACCATGGGTTACCTCGCGCCGGAGTGCCTCACCTCCGGCAGGGCCAGCAAGGAGTCCGACGTCTACGCCTTCGGCATGGTGGCGCTCGAGCTGGCCTGCGGCCGCCGCCCAGTCGAGCCCAAGGAGCGGGTCGAGCGGGTCGGCCTCGTCTCCTGGGTCTGGGACCTGTACGGCAGCGGCCGGATACTGGAGGCCGCCGACGAGCGGCTCAGCGCCCAGTTCGAGGCGGAGGAGATGAAGAGGCTGATGGTGGTGGGGCTCTGGTGCTTGCATCCGGACCTCGGAATGCGGCCCTCGATTCTGCAGGCGATGGAGGTGTTGAAGGACGAGGCGGCGCCGCCTGGCCTCCCCCCGAGGATGCCGGTGCCAATGTACTACTGTTCTCCGCCGCCGCAGCCGTTGCTGTTCACGGACACCGTCACCTGTACTACGTTATCATCGTCGGGATCGTTGTTCAGCGAGTACACCACTAATAGCTCCCGCACTGCGTCGGAGCCGAGGCTGGCGGAGGAAGCGATTGTGGGGAAACGCGATCACACCGCCAATGGAGAAAAAACTCCTAAACAAACAGAGCCAAAATTGTATTAGGCACCGATAGCGAAACTGCTGCCGGAGAAAAGTGTGCGGAACGAAGAAAACCTCCACGCGGAACGTGACGCTGGAGTAAAGCGTTTCGGAAGCGCGGCCGGAGCGTTAAACAGCAGGGAGCTGCTTATTAGAGCGTTCGAAGGGTTTTTGGGACGAACAAGCTGGTTATGTAAATGTACTTTTAAAAAAAACTGTAATTTCACTCATTAAGATATTTGTAGAGATTATTATTAATTGTTTAATTGAGGCGAAGAATCAAATCATGTTATGCATATTCATAATTGATGGAGATAGTTCCAGCATCCTGGGAGGAATTGTTGAGTCTGACATGTTTTTGATTGTTAGATGGGGAATTAGAGATTTTGATCGTGAATGACTCAAATTTTAGTATTTTTATGTATTTTTCTTTACATTTTTGAGGTATTTTTTGAGATTTAATTTAAGATATTGGATCGTGCGTTTAGGGTCGTCGGATGACTTAACATAAACCCGCTTTATGTGATGCGTGCATCCGGTTAGAGTAAGGGGTGAGAGTTGCTGTTTTCGAAAGAAGCCATTCGGTCTATGGGCGATGAAGCCCGATCCCGACTGGTGCCGACTCCATGAGGGCCACACAGCCGCGCCACCGCCAGCCTCCGGCAACCCTGTCAGTACCCCGTCCAAACGATGCCTTTGTTTTGAGTCGTCGTTGTTTTCATCTTCCCTGATCCCTCCAGCCAACAAATCCCCCCGCGTTTCCACCTCCCTGAGCTTCCGCCCTCCCCCGTCCATGTAATCCCTGACCAGCCTTTTCCCCTCCCTCCCTACCTCATTCAACCCCCTACCGTAGGATTCCAGCCTCAATTTCCACGGCAACACCCCTCTGCATATCCACTCCAGCACTTCCCCAACACCATACCTTCATTTTTTTCCCTCGTTCAACAGCCCTCCCAGCCCACCAAACAACCACCATCCCTCTCTGACAGCCCCCACACAACAATATTTGCACCCCCACACATCCACTATCACCTTCAGACCTTCCCCACCACCACGGACATCAACTACTTGGTGAGCTTCTACTTCCAACTTTCATTTTTTTATGCATTCTATGGATATCATGCATTGTTAGTAATATTTTGTTTTAATTAATTTGATTATTTCTCTTTTCAAAGATGTGTATTTCTTATTCATTATGCACTTAGAATTCTGATGCACTGTCAATTTATTCCACAATAGTCATCTAGTTACTAATTTTGGATGTTTGTGCTTAAAAACTCAAGAATTTTAAAATTAACATTATTTAATTAATTGTGCGTCAGAAAAATAATAATTGAATCATTCCTTGTGCATCACATTAGGTTATTCTTTGTTAGTTCATTAGATTGCATGTGTGTGTTCATCTGCATCTTCATTTTAGTGTTATCATCAGTTCATTGCACTCATCACATGCTCGCTTGCATTGCAACTAGGGTTAGGGCATTATGTGTTCGCCGCCTATAGATGCGTTCTGCGTCAGTAATTAGTACATAATCCCTATAAATTTAACATTATGCAATATGCATACTATGTTATAAATAATAATAATTTGGACCAAATATGTTCACTATGTTTGTTATCGGGTTGTAGTTAATATCAACTTAATTTAGGATATATAATTAATCCTATTGATTACATTTCATATTGTATGAACGGTTCAGATTTTGCACAGATACCTGACATCATTTTAAGTTTATATGATGAACTTAATCGTAAAACAGTTGCATGAGTAGTTTAATATAAATAGGTCATGATCTATGGATCACAAGATAACAAATTCACTTTCATTCTGGCTATGTTTTGTTGAGTTATTGCTGATGAAAAGCAACTGATAGAAAATATAGTTCGAGAAAATTTTTTTTTTTTCAAAACAGAGTTTTGATAAAATATTGTTTGGATGAAATGATGTTTGTAGAGCTGTTATAGATGGAGTTTTGAAAAAACGGGATGGTAACAAAATTAAGTTTTTAAATTTTTTTCTCTCGAAATATTAAAAATTACAATTAAAGACACTAAAATATAGTTAAATTGTTGATTGATTATAGTAGAAGTGCTATAATCTTGGAAGAGATGTCTCGCCCAACAATGTCTGAAAGAAAATGCTAAAATTTTACTCATAATCAAGAAGAAACATCAGCAGTAAACACCCCCCCCCCCACCAAAAAAAAAGGGTGGTGTTATTAGCAAACCTACTTTGGTTGCTAGCAAACCAAAATAAACCCAGTTCACTTCATTTATCCCATTTTTTCAATCCTAAAAAACTCCTAATAGCAAACCATTAGGTTTACGTCCTCTCATTCGGTCCAGAACTCCTGCAACACTGCGATCCTGCGTCGTTTCTTCCCCCTCGCGTATTCTTCTTCCTCTGATACCTTGCGATCCTACGCCGTCATTCTTCTTCCTCGCGGATTCCTCTTCCTCGCGCTTGGTCCTCCCGGCGCTTCGGAATGGCGTTGGAGGTATCAGGTAATTCTAAGCCTTCCTGGGAGAGTCTGGTTGATCTGGAGTTTGGTGCTTTGGGGGGCAATGGTGTTGTGTCGAGGGAGGCAGGGGGGACAAAGGTGCTGGAGGATGGAGGCTCTAATATGGTAGAGGATGTTTGTGCAAAAGGTGTTTGTGTTAATGCCCAGACCAGCTTGCTTGCTTTGGAGACTGTTGAGGATGCAGTTTTAGATGTCATGGAGGAAGCTTTTGACCCCATGGCGGAAGGCAGTTCGTCAAGGCCCGCGGAAGTTCTGGGCACCCCTATCCAAGGTGCTGCTGATTTGCTCTTGCCGACGACTGGAGGTTCAGATATCCCTCATCCCAACTGTGAGAGTCTGGGGATGGTTCATTTATCTTCTGGTTTGGGGAGTGGTGTTGAGTCGAGGGTGACCGGGGGCGGACCTGGAGATGGAGGATGGAGGATTCAATGAGGTAGCGGATGTGCGCACTCAACCTGTTTGTGGATTTGTCGCTGAGAACCTGCAGTGTGGATTTACCGTTGAGAACCTGCAGGGCCATTCGAGAGGAATGGAGACCCCGTTCTGGCCCCCTCTTCTGAGGCTGGTGTGCAGGGGGGCCGGGGGTCGTGGGCGGCGTCTCACAGCTGTTGCGGCGATGAATGAGGACGGGGCTCGCGGCTGAAGAAAGATTTGGAGGGAATCATCAAATTTTGGGGCACTTTTTGTTTACATAAATTATATGTAATGCTAACAAAAATGTTTACTATAATATTTATTTGAAAATGCTTGAATGCCACATATAACATGATTGATTTTTTTTTAATTTCTTGGATGGTTTACTAATAACAAAAAGGTTTACAAATAGCCATTTTCAAATATGTTGGTTTGCTAGTAGTAATGGTTTGCTAGCATCTAAAATAGGTTTGCTAATAACAGCACCCAAAATAAAAACTAAACAAGTTGATTATATTATCTGCCATGACAAAGAAGATGGAGGAGATTTCAGTAATCGGTAGGAGATCCAAGTGAGAAGCAACTGTTAGAAATTTTGTAATTAAAACATTTAATTTATAATATTTTATTGGAGCCTAGAATGGTGTTTGGTGTTTGGCTCCTTATATTTGATGAAAAGCTCCAAAACTAAATAGAGTGAATCCAAATGTTTGGAGGGAACTTGTAGGATCAAGCACAACCAACTGTCCCAAAAGTCCGGACTAATGGGAAGGACGCTACTTTTTCTTTAAGGAAGTAGGAAAGACGCTACGGGTCAAGTGAAGAAACGCTGGACCCAACAATCCGCCCCCCCCCCCCCCAAACGTCCAGCATGACCCGCAAGCTCAGAGGTGCTCCACATGACTCAGAGGTGGCGCACCACATGGCTCGGAGGTGGCTTTTCACATGGTCGCGGCCGCCTGACCCGACGGGACCCACACAGGTAGAGAAAATTTAGGATTTAATCAGCGCCACCCCCCCCCCCCCCCCCCCCCCCCCCCCCCCCCCGGTCTCGAACCTGCAACCTCCTCTGATACCACTTGTAGGTCCCAGACTAATGGGAAGTGCGCTATTTTGTCTTTAAGGAAGTAGGAAAGGCCCTACGAGTCAAGTGAAGGAAGGCTGGACCCAACAGAACCTTTCATGAAGGAAATGATGAACCTTTTAGTCCCACCTTGCCATTTTAATCGGTAGGAGATCCAAGTGAGAAGCAACTGTTAGAAATTTTGTAATTAAAACATTTAATTTATAATATTTTATTGGAGCCGAGTATGATGTTTGGTGTTTGGCTCCTTATATTTGATGAAATTAAAGCTCCAAAACCAAACAGAGAGAATCCAAATATTTGGAGGGAACCTGTAGGATCAAGCGCAACCAACTGTCCCAAAATCCCGGACTAATAAGAAGGGCGCTACTTTTTCTTTAAGGAAGTAGGAAAGGCGCTACGGGTCAAGTGAAGGAACGCTGGACCCAACAATCCCCCACCCCCCCCCCCCAGCGTCCAGCACGACCCGCAAGCTCAGAGGTGCTCCACATGGCTCAGAGGTGGCGCACCACATGGCTCGGAGGTGGCTTTTCACATGGTCGCGACCGCCTGACCCGTCGGGACCCACACAGGTAGAGAAATTTTAGGATTTAATCAGCACCCCCCGGCCTCGAACCCGCAACCTCCTCTGATACCACTTGTAGGATCAAGCGCAACCAACTATCCCAAAAGCCCGGACTAATGGGAAGGGCGCTATTTTTTCTTTAAGGAAGTAGGAAAAGCCCTACGGGTCAGGTGAAGGAACGTTGGACCCAACAGAACCTTTCATGAAGAAAATAATGAACTCTTTAGTCCCACCTTGCCATTTTACTTTCTTGTTAGTAAGTAAGTATAAATAAATAAATAAATATATATATATATATATATATATCTTCACACTTTCTTATTTGTTCAAAGGAACATAGGGAGGAACATTGAACCACAGACGCAACGCACACGCACCGCATCGAATCTAGATTTCGGATTTGAGATTTGGGGAATAATTGAATTGAATTGTATTTTTTGTACAAAATAGTTTCAGTATTTTTAGTCGGACTTGCGTCGAATAGAACTCGAAGCAGCGTCGACAAGAAAGTCTGAAGTTGGAGTTGCGTCGAATGAAACTCGACGCCCCGAGTTGCGTTGACAAGAACTCGACGTGACCACTTTATGTTGATAAGTTCTCGACGCTTGCGTCGACAAGCAGTCTGTCGTTTTGACATGCGTCGATAAGAACTCGGCATAGCGTCGAGTTGCGTCAATATGTTTTCGACGCAACATCGAATTGAATTCGACGCGACCTGTCGTTTTGCGCTTTCTCTTCGCAATTATTACGCGTAATTTCTAACCATTTCTTTTACGCTTTTTTCTCGCCATTACTCTTTTACGTTGGAAATCTTCCATGTTTCTCTGCGTGATTATCTCTTATCAATTATAACCGTTGTATTTTAATTACGTGTTAATTTTCCGGGACTCTTATATAAGAGATTTTTCTGAATTATTTCAGATGCTTCACGCTTTCAGAAATCTCTCTCTCTTTCTCTTTGGTTCTTGCTACCATTTTCTTGATTCTGCTTTCTTTACATTTGCTTCATCAAGTGTGAGTTCGGGTGTTCTGTGCTTCTCTAGTGTTCGCGCATATCGGAGCTTTCGGGATCTAGCCGGGTGTTGTACATTGGAGGAGTGAGCATCGGTTGAAAGCCCTGACAGAGGGTGGTGCAATTTTATTAAGGCAGTGATCACACGTCTTACGCAGGCTCGATTCTAAACCTATAAATATATATATATATATATATTATGCTCTGTTTTCTTTTGTTTCTAACCCATCAGTTTTAAACTCTTGTCAAAATTTTGTTTTGACAACCGAAATTTTACATTAGAATATCTGTTTATTCAAGATCTATTATAATCTCATTATTTACTTTTTTTTTCATATTCGAAAATTATATATTAATATAGGAATATACAGTAAATATTCCAACAATCTAAAAAAAATTATGGATCCACATCACATAATCTCTTACGAAAGGGTCGTATTGGGCTATCATCCCACAAACCGCCTAGTACCAGTGAGAGCTTATCATTGGGTATTCCTTGGGAAGTCCAAGAATAACAAGATAAATAAAATCAAATAATCAAAAATAATTATCTCTGCTTTCTTCTTTACATGCTCTGTTATTTACTGTATGTATTTTAAATTTTAAAAATCTGTAATAGCTTCTAGATCTGAGGATTCTGCCGGTATTAAACCCAAAAAATTTGACGGAATTGGTTTTCGGCGTTGGCAAGCTCAAGTAGAATATTGGATGAATAGCTTATGGTTTTTATCTGCCATTTTTTATGTTCCTGCTGTAGAAAACAAAAACCCTAGCGCTGCAACTGCAACAACCTCCTCTATCCCTTCGTCTTCATATTCAAGTCCAAATACCACTAAAACTTATGTTAGACGTGTTCCCTATAGAGATCCGGTAGATATAGAATATCATTGTCGCAACTGAATCCTTAGTGCCTTGTCCGACAGCCTCTACGACGTCTTCCTTCAATATCGTACGGCTAAAGATTTGTGGTATGCTCTTGAAGCACGATATAACCTTGATAATGCGAGTATATAACGTTACAACGTTTCAAACTTCCACAAATTCAAGATTGATGTCTCCACCTATCAATCCTCAACTCCATCAACATGATGAGATGTTGTCCAAGATCCGAGTCGATGGCTCAATTCTCTCCGAAAATTATTTAGTGGCGTGTCTTATTGATTCTTTTCCTGATTCTTGGCCCGGCTTTAGTACTACACTAAGGCATGATCAATCCAACCTTACTTATGTTCAAATCCAAAATGTTATCCGCATAGAGGAGGAACATAAGTCTAAAAGTTCCAAGACCCTCAAAGATCATGCTCCTAAAGTGAATCTCACTGAATCTCATGACAACCATTCCTCTCACCATCACTTCAAAGGCAAGGGTAAGATCCATAAGAAACCTTTCCGTCCAGGTTCCTGCCATCAGAAACCTAATCATCCCAAGTCTGGTCCTTCAAACCAAAACCTAGGTAAATGGAAATGGTGCTTCATCTGCGGCCGCACAAATCATTTGTCTACCTATTGCTTCTACAAGAAGACAGAACTCGTGATTGGCAAGTCTCGTGGTGACAAGCCTCAGACCCACATGATCAAAGCACCAGATCAACTTATCTTCAGGTTAGATTATTCTCTTATTCTTCTTCTCTCTTGTTCATTAGATTGGTGGCTTGATTCCAGAGCAAATGTTCATACTTGTTTTGATCGATCTGGTTTTGCCACCTTTCAGAACATCAGTGGAGGAAGTGTGATCCTAGGAGATGCTTCTTTGGCACAAATTCTTGGCCGCGGGCGAGTGGATCTTAGGTTGACATCCGAGAAGACACTAGCCTTGCATGATGTGTTTTATGTGCCAAGAGTTAGGAAGAATCTAGTGAGCGGATCCTTATTAGTGAAGAAGGGCTATAAAATTGTTTTAGAATCAAATAAAGTTGTAATAATATTTAATGATGTTTTAATTGAAAAATGATATATTTGTGATGGATTATTCAAATTGAATATTGTTGATTTAAAAGTAAATCAAATTTCATTTTCTATTGCTTCAAGCTCATCTTCTGATTTTTGGCATGCTAGATTAGGACATGTGAATTCAGATTGTATGAAAACAATGATGTCATTATATTTAATTCTTAAATTTAATATTGTGCCAAGTGATAAATGTGAAATATGCGTGCAATCTAAGTTTTCTAGAAAATCTTTTAAATCAGTTAAAAGAACTTCAAAACCTTTGGAGTTAATTCACTCGGATGAGTATGCCTCAAACCGCCAACCCACTAGAGGTGGAAATAAATACTTTGTAACTTTTATTGATGATTTCGCTAAATACTGTTACATATATTTATCAAAAACTAAAGATGAATGATTTTCATACTTTAAGGTTTTTAAAGCTGAAGTAGAAAATCAATTATGACCATTAATTAAAATTCTTAGATCCAACCGAGGTGGAGAATACACTTTGAATTAATTATCCCAATTTTGACAAGAACATGAGATTATTCATCAAGCGACTGCTCCTTATTCAACTCAATCAAATGGTGTAACTAAACACAAAAATTGGACTTTGATGAACATGGTCAATGTCATATTAGCCGAGTCCGGTGCTCCAGAAAATCTTTGGGGAGAAGTGTTGCTCACCTCCACATTCATCTTTAATAGAATTCCTTCAAAACATGATAAAACATCATTTGAATTATTTCAATTAAGGAAACCTAACCTTCAAATTCTTTGAGTGTGAGAGTATTTGGCTAAAGTAGCAATCCCTGAACCTAAAAGAAAGAAAATATGACATAAAACATTAGACTACATTTTTATAGGTTATGCTTCTGATAGTAGTGTTAATAGGTTTCTTATTGTCAATTCTCTAATTAGTGAAATTTCAAATAACACTATTATAGAAGCTAGAGATGTCGTTTATTTTGAAGATAAATTCTCTTATAAATTAGACAACTCATCGCAACCATCTTCTAGCTCATTTCAACCTTCCTCTAATATAGATCCATTAAAAATGGATGAACCTAGAAGAAGTAAAAGAGTTAGAACCGAAGAACTTTTGGAGAGGACTACTTCACCTACCTAGTTGAAGGAGATCCTAATTCATATGAGGAAGCTATGACCTCCTCTGATTCTCCATTTTGGAAAGATACTATAAATGCTGAAATTGATTCTATTCTAGAAAATAAAACTTGAATTCTAACTAATCTTCCTTCCGGTACCAAAGTCATAGGTTGTAGATGGATCTTTAGGAAGAAATTAAATCCAGACGGTTCCATAGAAAAAATCAGGTCTGTCTTGTTGCTAAAGGCTATGCACAAAAATAAGGAATAGATAATTTGGATACCTATGCTCCCGTAGTTAGGATTACATCCCTTCTTGTTCTTGTAGCCTTAGCTTCGATTCATAAATTAATCATTCACCAAATGGAGATAAAAACAGCATTTTTACATGGAAACTTAGATGAAGAGGTATATATGACTCAACCCAAAGGTTTTGTAGTTAAAGATCAAGAAACTAAGGTTTGCAAACTGATTAAATCTCTTTATGGATTAAAACAAGCACCTAAACAATTGCATCAAAAATTTGATTATGTAGTCTTATCATTTGGATTTATATTTAATGAATATGACAAATGTATTTAAACAAAATAAGAAGGGAATGCTATGGACCTAGATCTTGTGCTTAGAGCTGAACCTCCCATATTTCTTTAGACGGATAGCTCTGCTAAGGTGAAATGAAACTATAAAAAGTGAGAATGTTTAGATCACATGTATTTGATGATTATGAAGTTGGGTGTTCCAGATGCCTTTAGGGGCGATGATAAGACTACTCCTGCCTTATCATTCCTTGATGAACTTGAAAAGCGTTTTGCATAAAACGATAAGACAAAAAATAGTACGCTTTTTGCAAAGCTTGTTTCCATGGAGTACAAGGCTAAAGAGAATGTTTGAGAGTACATTATGGAAATCTCAGATCTTCTAATAAAACTAAAGATCATAAAGTTAGATCCGTCGAAAGACTTGCTTGTGCATTCAGTTTTGATTTCTCTTGCAACACAATTCGGTCAATTTAAGATCAATTACAACTGCCAAAAGGAGAAATGATCTTCCAACAAACTCATTTCATATTGTGTCCAAGAAGCAGAAAGACTAAGCAAGATAGGACTGAAGGTGCATATGGTAGTGGACCCATCAAACAAAGTCCAGAAAAGAAATAATGGAAAGAAAATTGTGAGTGGACCTCCACAAAGAAAGCCCCAAAAGGAACGGGATAAGAGTTCCACCTATTTCTTTTGTCGGGGTGGTGGACACGTGAAGAAAGACTGAGCCAAATACTACGTCTGGTGTGCTAAAAATTATATATTTCTCACTATGGTAATTTTCATTCTCGCACTTTGAATTTAGTTATTTTGATCTCACTAAAAGTAAAGTATGACAAACTGAAAATATGCACGTCAAGATCACATTGCATGTAATTTCCATGTCACACATCCATATTTGATCAATATTATTGATTGTGCTAACATATGTGATCATTGATGGGTCTAGCTACAATAAATGTAATAAAAAACTTTGATCATATGCTATTATAATCATGAGCCAGATTAGTTGGAAACGTTTTCAGTAATGACAACAAATTTTGAGCTCATAAGTCTATCATGTAATGTGATGTTAAGAGTTTAACATATATTAGCCAAGTGGAAGATTGTTAGAAATAATAATAATTTAGACCAAATATGTTCATTATGCGAGCTACTAGGTTATCGTTAATATCAACCTAATTTAAGATGTCTAATTAATCGTGTTAATTACGTTTCATATTATATGGACGGTTTAGATTATGCGCGGATACTGGAGATCATTTTATGTTTATATGATGAGATTAATCATAAAATAGTTGCACGAGAACTTTAATATAAATAATTAAGGTCCTCAGGTCACAAGGTAACTGTTGGAACATGGTCTTCCGCATCTCCTAGGTTTGAGAATAACAAAACCTATGTGCATTTGATCTTGTGTGTTTAAGTGTGCAGGATAACAAAGTCCACGTGACTCAAGGATTACATAAGAAGGTTGTCCCCAAGTTTGAGCCATCAAATCCAAAACTCCCACTAGCGTCGGCGATAGCACCTAGCGCCTGGCGCTAGCGCTAAGGAACCGCTGAGAACGAAAGCTGGGCTCGACAAAATTGATCATGCGTTCGACGAATTTTCGTTCGACGAATGTTGAAGCCCGCTCGACGAACTCTGGTCGACGAAATTGAGGTCGACAAATGTTGAAGCCCGCTCGACGAACTCCGGTCGACGAAATTGAGCTCTACGAATGTTGAAGCCTGACCGACGAATTGAGTTCGACGAAATTTCGCTCGACGAACTATAAGTTGCGCTCGACGAAATGCTCATCACTGCGTTTGACGAAAATTCGATCGACGAAAAGAATGCTTAAGCGCAATTCCGGGAGTATATATAGAAGGAGATAGCGCCTGACGGTATCCGATAGCGCAGGCGGTAGCGCGGAGCACAGAAGGCAAGAGAGAATTGTTTCCTCAGATTGAAGATTCTGCCGCGCAGAATATGTCCTAAAATGGGATAGCGCCGGCGGTAGCACTAGCGCAGGCGCTAGCTCCAAGGCTATAAAAAGGACCCCTTGGCTCCGTCTTCCTCATCCTCTTGAGATCCAAAATTCCAGAGCTTTGTGCCACAGTATAGAGAGGAAGGTTCAGAGAGATACTCCCACAAATCCATAAAGGCTTAAGGAGATCCGTGGAGAAGATTTCAACACGCGTCATCATCGTGACGAAAGGCCGCATCGACTACGATCATACTCTGCGTCTTCGTCTACTTCTCCAAGAGATCCACATAGAGGGAGTCGTCTACTTCTCCAAGAGATCCACATAGAGGGAGTTTTTATATTATTGTCGTTATATTTCACATCTTTTCTGTAATCGTTTAGTAAATTCACCTCGTGTTGGCGACTAGGTCTGGGTAGGACTTAGGGCAGAAATTCGCCTCGTGTTGGCGACTAGGTCTCGGGTGTAGGTCTAAGGGGTGCTCGAGGCCATATTCGGGGAAGGGTTGGCTAGAGCGGCTTGAGGCCGTATCCGGGGAAGGATCGGCTAAAGCCAACCGGTTCGTGGGGATACGAGTCGGTATAGAAAACAAAAAAAGTTTTTCATATTTCGCTTTAATTTCTAGCGTCATTGAAATCAAAATTTTGTAATGAATTTTATTAATAATAATCATGTCTCTCTTTGTGTAATAAAATTGATTTGTTCTTCATTTCTCTAAATTGTTTATTATCCTCTCCTTTATTATAAAACAATTTAGATCTTTAGACAAAATCACTATTTTGATTTCTTATCATAAGCAAGTATTACAAAATATAATATAAGTTTTTAAAACCCTTATTCACCCCCCCCCCCCTCTAAGGGCGCCTACCGATCCAACAAGTGGTATCAGAGGAGGTTATTCCAATCGGCTTAACAATCGAGAATAATGGCGTCTCATGATCTCGCTTCTATTAGTGGGGTAAATTCTTATGAAGAAGAAAAATCTCCTAAACCACCTTTATTCGAAGGGAGAAATTATAAAGGGTGAAAATTATTAATGAAAATTTTTATTAAAAATTTAGATATCAATGCATGGGATATAGCAATAGTTAGACCAGCGAATGAATCAAATAAACATGAACGTCATCTAAATGCAAAAGCCAAACATTATTTATTTTGTGTCTTATCAAATGAAAATTTCAAATTAATATATTGTTTTTCTAGTGCATACAAAGTATGGAAATTTCTTGAAGAAATGTATGATTCTCCTTCTACAGGTATGGAACAATCGGAAGAACCGGAGAATATGCAAGCTTGCACAAGTCTTCAAGAATGCTCCTCTCATGACGGATCCATGAAGTGCACATCAAGTGAAAAAGAAGAAGAAATACTATCTTCGGAAGAGGAGTGCCAAAAAGATGTCAATGAAACGATATGCTCAAATCGTGCCTCTCCCGAAAGCAATGTAAGGAAATCAAATCCCATTTTCTGTACTTCTATCTTTCATTACAATTGCTTCAAACTACAAAGCGCAAAATTAAGAAATTAAAAAATGCTAATAAACATTTGCGCTTAGAAAATAAAAATTTAAAGGCAAAAATTAATGAACAATCAAATTCAAATTTATCTAGTTCTATCCATGGTTCCTTGGTTGAAAACACTACACCTTGTATGGAATTTGATGATTTAAAAGAAAAATGCAAGGAACTTGAAAAGAAACTTCTTTTTATAAAAGAACAAAATGAAAGATTATGTTTAGAAAATTTAACTTTGAAAAATGATTGTGCTATGTGTACAAGTTATAAAATTGAAATTAAAGAGATGGATGAAACTCTTGATGACTTTAGAAATGAATACAACAATCATATTGAGTCTATCGTATCCACTCTCAAAAATAGCACAATAGCGTATAATAATGCAAGACATAATCTTAAAGTTAAGAACTATGAATTGGAAACTAAAGTAAACTTGCTTAAGGAAATTATAAAGAAAAATTCTCAACACATAAATCAACAATTTCAAGCAAATTCCAAAAGAAAGTTAAATCCGAATTTTCATAATATGTCTAAGCCTAACAAAGGAAATAAAAAATATCAAATGCCTGAAAATGAAATTCCAAATCACAATTATTTACAAAATCATGTTTCTCCCAACATAAAATTAAATGTTCACAAATTTCCTATAAACAATGTTTTACAAAATCATCATGGAAATTTGACATATAAAAATAATGTTAAACCAAGATTTGAATGGAGACCCAAAATTAAAGATGAAACACAAACTCCACTCAAAATGGCTCATTCACTTCCATCTCCTCAAAAGCAAACATGATGTATTTGGGTACCCAAAGGAACCGTCACACTCGGTCCTCTTTGGATACCTAAATCTCTCATTCATTAGTATCCAATCATTTGCATGAAGTAGAAATCAATTAAAAATGAAATATCAATTCTCTACTTCATGATGTGCTTAATTTCCTTTTTGTTTTTTGTTTTTATTTTTGTTGAACCATCATGATATGATCACTTTATATAACTTGTGATATGACTTTCTCATATTAAATCAAAATTCATAAATAAATCAAATTGAATAAAGTTGAATAAAAAGTCATGTCATTTTTCAAGTGATCTACTTATCCTTTTTTCTTTTTATCCTTCTAAATTCATTTCCTAAAAAGTCTTATAAAATTTGAAAAACTAAATTTGTCATATGATATTATTAAGACTAAATGAAATAAGTGTCAAAATGGATTCAAAAGGTATTTTAGGGGTATTAGGCTAAATTTATAAAATGTGCAAGTTTTGCTTAGGTAGTTAATACATTTGCGTCATTTTCAATTACCCCAAGTATGTTTAATCATAATCATGACAAATCGAAATTGAAAAATTGCATGAATATTGTTTCACTTATTTATGATCATTTCACTCATTCATATATGGTGCAAAACTCAAGAATTAAGGTCTAATGAATATTGAGCTTACTAAAATTTTAACTTCCGCAACTTTTTACGATTTCTTCTCGTCTCTTCACTTCATTAGACTGGCCTTACATTGCACAAACATAATTAAGAAAAATTGGAAGCAAAATCGAAGAAAATCTAGGCTATATAATTAAAATAAGCACTCTCTGTGATCTAACGCAGGCGCTAGGATCTACTGCCGGCGCTAGCTCAAGTATCCGATTTTCTGAAATTTTAAAATTCTGAAAAATCAATAAAAATATATTATTTTATATGTACTACTCGTTTTTGAAATTCTGCCTGTACTTGTTTTTGAAAAATTAAAATACAAAATTACAAAAGCCAAATTACAAAAAAAAAATATTTTGTTTTTGTCTTTGGATATTTGTTTGAATTCTATTCCTATATGCAAAAATCAAATACAAAAGTATAAAACAAAAACAAGTATCAAAAATTATTATTTTGAACTTAACTTTTCTATTTACATGTATCTTGCGAAAGGGTGATTTGGGCTATCA
Organism: Dactylorhiza incarnata; assembly: GCA_033032865.1. Lineage (NCBI taxonomy): Eukaryota > Viridiplantae > Streptophyta > Magnoliopsida > Asparagales > Orchidaceae > Dactylorhiza > Dactylorhiza incarnata. The sequence continues at coordinate 349,102 of JAWHQI010000481.1, read as the reverse complement.
TCCCATCATATCACCTAGTACCGGGCGAACCTCTCACAAGGTAGTCCTCCGGAAGTCCAAGATCAATCTTATGAGTTCAAACTTTAAATCAAAATTATTCTTCAAAATATCAAAAATACTGTATGGACTTCATTAAAAATCAAGCATGATTTAACCCATCATTTAGAACTTCTATAATGTTGCAATTTATCTTTTCAAACCACTTTGAACATTGTTTTCATCATGCCTTGATATATCTATTAATATGTGCATCAAGTATCTTGTAAAAGGTGTGTAGAACTAAGCTTAGCATGCCTCTAAGTATGAGTAAATGTTTTATGTTTGATAATGATCTTTATTCACTCACTTATTTTGGCATTGTCTACATATGTGTTTAATCTAAGAATGCTTGTGTATGTTTTGTAATAGTACAATGAATTAAAATTGCACAAGTATCTTACCTACACAACTTTTGTTTGCACTTTAAAAGTTAAGAAAAGTGGTTACATTTTTATAAATTATATTGGCTTGCAAAACAAGTATATTCGGAGAACTTTGTACAAAACAAAAAACATAAAATAAAGTGACAAAGATAACTCCACCAAGCACTACTTGAATCTCCTGATAAGTCTTAATAAGCGTTGTGAGGTTGAGCACCTTGGAAAGAATAGTAAAGTATCTTGTGCAAACCATAACTTTCTTTCAAAATAAAAAACCACTTATTCTTAAGTACACCGGATTACTAGTTTCAATATTAAAATAAAATATGTGATTACTCAAGCACTACTTTGCACTCTGATAAGTCTTAATGAGCATTGTGTGTGCAAAGCACCTTGGTAGTTGTACATTTTTGTTTGTGCATTGAAGTTTGTGGAAGTAAAATTATTTATGTTTTATTTTGCTCTTTACTTTACATATATCTTGTATTTTTGATTAAAATATTTGTTTACTCTATTCAAAAATACACTTATGTGCACATCATTATCTTCCATAACACTTCTTCTCATGAGTATTGGATCCTAATGATAATTCTATACTACTCTTTATTTTATGAAATGCACTAGATAACCTAGCATGCTTTCTACAATGTTTGGTATGTTTAGAATTTGTGAATTAACATAACATTGTAGTACTCTCTTTTTGGTAACATTATTTCATGGTTGGTTACTTTATTATTGAATTTAAAGATTTTACTTGAACAAATATTTACAAAAAACATCTTCTTTTTGAAATTTAACTCATATATCTTTTTATGGATCATCATTGATTACAATAAGATGTTTCTTGTATTTCTATAAGTCTTCCGCATCATAATCATATAATTGTTTTACCTTGCGCTTTCATGCTTATTTAAAGTCTTTTATTTTGTGTGCATCATCACTTGAATCTTCAAATTCCTTTCTTGCAACAAGTGGTAGACTTGCTTGGTAAACTCTATATTGGTTGCTTTTAACATGAATTTTTTTTTGCTATAAAACTCTGATTTATTTCTATGAAAATATTGTTATATTAAAAACTCTGATTCATTAATGGATTTCAAAATAGCTATGTGAGTGTTTTCATAAATTCAAATAAAAATATAAACCCATAGGCTATGAACTTATCACTAAATTTAAATGCTTAATGTTTCCGATAATTATTATTCATGACTTTATTTCTCACCATAGCGGGGGCGTAGGGTTGTAGACATTAGATAACCTTTATCTCTAGTCATGTCTTGTCCTTAACCGGAGAGGGTTCCAGTGGGGCCTTGCGAGGCACTGGAGGGAAAAAGTGCTAGGTTGATTTGTGTCTAGTGTTTGCATATGGGACTAACACCCCAACCAACGGCATTTTTGCATCTCCTCATGCCCATCCGTCACTTAGTACGGGGCTAGGGTGTAGACATATTATCTGGGTAGTTTAGTTACTTGGAAATCATTACATTTTTTTATGCTTAAACCTCTTATATAAAAAGGAAAAACTAACATGATAATATTGTGTATTTGGCAAATGTTATATTGCTCATCTTTAAGCTAAAAACTCTGATCTAATCTCTATAAAAATTATTCTAAAACTCCTTATCATTTCATTCTATCTACAAAGCTCGATCATGTCTTCATCTTATTATCAAAAAGTTTGTGTTTTGCTTCCTTGCCCACTTTTGCTAATAACAAAAGGGGGAGAACTAACATGATAAATATAATCTGCTATCAAAATAGAAAACTAAACTAACATGCTAAATCAAGATGATAGCTTACATATTAGGAGAGCATTCACTTAGGGGGAGCATGTATTTAGGGGGAGCAATTCTAAATGCTAAAATCGATAATTATCCTAAGTCATCACTCTCACACACACACAAGTAGTTCATCATGCTTATATACATATTAATGTTTTGATTTATCATTAATGGTTTTGTTATTATTAAAAGGGGGAGTTTGTTGGAACATGGTCTTCCACATCTCCTAGGTTTGAGAATAACAAAACCTATGTGTATTTGATCTTGTGTGTTTAAGTGTGCAGGATAACAAAGTCCACATGACTCAAGGATTACATAAGAAGGTTGTCCCCAAGTTTGAGTCATCAAATCCAAAACTCCCACTAGCGCTGGCGATAGAACCTAGCGCCTGGCGCTATCGCTAAGGAACCGCTGAGAACGGAAGCTGGGCTCGACGAAATTAATCTTGCGTTCGACGATCTTGCGTTCGACGAATTTTCGTTCGACGAATTTTCGTTCGACGAATGTTGAAGCCCGCTCGATGAACTCCGGTCGATGAAATTGATGTCGACAAATGTTGAAGCCCGCTCGACGAACTCCGGTCGACGAAATTGAGCTCGACGAATGTTGAAGCCTGACCGATGAATTGAGTTCGACGAAATTTCGCTCGACGAACTGTAAGCTGCGCTCGACGAAATGCTCATCACTGCGTTCGACGAAAATTTGATCGACGAAAAGAATGCTTAAGCGCAATTCTGGGAGCACATATAGAAGGCGATAGTGCCTGGCGGTATCCGATAGCGCAGGCGGTAGCGCGGAGCACAGAAGGCAAGAGAGAATTGTTTCCTCAGATTGAAGATTCTGCCGTGCAGAATATGTCCTAAAATGGGATAGCGCCGACGGTAGCACTAGCGCAGGCGCTAGCTCCAAGGCTATAAATAGGACCCATTGGCTCCGTCTTCCTCATCCTCTTGAGATCCAAAATTCTAGAGCTTCGTGCTACAGTATAGAGAGGAAGGTTCAGAGAGATACTCCCACAAATCCATAAAGGCTTAAGGAGATCCGTGGAGAAGATTTCAACACGCGTCATCATCGTGACGAAAGACCGCATCGACTACGATCATACTCTGCGTCTTCATCTACTTCTCCAAGAGATCCACATAGAGGGAGTTTTTATATTATTGTCGTTTTATTTCACATCTTTTCTGTAATCGTTTAGTAAATTCGTCTCGTGTTGGCGACTAGGTCTGGGTAGGACTTAGGGTAGAATTTCGCCTCGTGTTGGCGACTAGGTCTCGGGAGTAGGTCTAGGGGGTGCTCGAGGACATATCCGGGGAGGGTTGGCTAGAGCGGCTTGAGGCCGTATCCGGGGAAGGATCGGCTAAAGCCAACCGGTTTGTGGGGATACGAGTCGGTATAGAAAACAAAAAGAGTTTTTCATATTTCGCTTTGATTTCTAGCGTCATTGAAATCAAAATTTTGTAATCAATTTTATTAATAATAATCATGTCTCTCTTTGTGTAATAAAATTGATTTGTTCTTCATTTCTCTAAATTGTTTATTATCCTCTCCTTTATTATAAAACAGTTTAGATCTTTAAACAAAATCACTATTTTGATTTCTTATCATAAGCAAGTATTATAAAATATAATATAAGTTTTTAAAACCCTTATTCACCCTCCCCCCCTCTAAGGGCGCCTACTGATCTAACAGTAACATATTCACTCTTATCCAGTCCTAGCATATATCACTAGAGAGAGGTTAAGGGAGGATGATGAGGAGTCATCTTCGTCAGGACTTTGTAGACTTGAAAGATCTGTGACCGCGATAATCCTTCTCCATGGATTCAGGTATTCTTCATGTCACTGACTCAGTGCTGAACCCGTACTCAATCCTTGATCAGTGCAGCCTTATCTCCTTTTTTGCCCTTCGCAATAGCTAAGTTAGCCTTCAACCCATCTCTAGTAGCAGAATTAGATGTACATACACGCACAAGTATATGGTGGAAAGGGGAGAACAGTCAAGAACACTCAAACTTATATTCACAACTTTAAAGCATTATAGCTCTTGACTCATTGATGGCTTGCATACATTACTTGAATTGATTCCAAGATTGCTTGGCTCAAATGAATACACATCTCATTTTTATAACCTTCAAGGGGTTTTCTCTCCAACCAAGGGAAGACTCTAGAAACTCTCTACGCTAGATTCTTCTAAACTATTTTACACTTTTCTCAGGGCAATGTATAAGCATCCACATTATTCTACAATATTCAAGAGTAATCCAGACTATTCTGGATTACTCTCAACATCTTCAAAACTTCACACCATTCTAGATACATCTACACACATGCACCTAGAGTTATCTAAAAGGTTTCACACTCTTCTAGAATATTCTATATTATTCTACACTTTTCCAGGTCAAGGGTTCGAGTCCTGGAAGCAGCCTCTTGCAAAAATGCAGGGTAAGGTTTGCCAACATTTCACCCTTATGGTGGGTTCCCCATGTGAGGCCCCTATTTATACCCCACAACATTCTGCATCTAAGCTATTTTCGTTACATATGTCCCAGGCTGAAGTAAGGCTAGTGAATACAAAATAAAATACATAATAAGAATTTTACTCATACCTTTAATTATTCATCGAATCTTTTTTCGTCCTACCTCAATCAATTCATTTGACTTTGTGCATCCAACATCACTTCAGTTACCTAAACAAAATTGACGACGGGCTTAGTCATAAACATATGACTAAGTGAGGATATACCTCTTTTATTGTTGTATACAATTAGAAAAGCTTACGCATAGCAAAGCATAATTTTATCCTAACCCTTTTCTGTATTAGTAGTGACCTTATGAAACAACAATATCACTGTATGCACATGTTAGTAGCAATAAAACAGTATAAGCAGTTATATGATCATAACAGTATTTATATTATAGTGTTGGTAAGAAAACTATGCAACCGTATATCTGTATCCTAGTACAAGTAAGCAAACTATGAACCAGTTATCATATCAGTATTGGTAGCAATGTAACAATAGATCAGTGTATGCAATAAATCAATGTATCAGTATTTCTATATCCATTCTCATCTTTGTATTAAGTTTTCATCTTTCAGTTAGGTTATGTTAAGGGTAACTGTTACAGTATCAGTATCCATTCTCAGTATTTCAGTCTTTGGGCCCGACCCCTCGGGGTCATCAATGTCCAAAACCAGTACGTTAAACACGCGTCTATGCCTTTCGGTCGACTGGTTTGGCAATCAATAGTATTTTTCATGTGCATTTACATCCAGTCATACCCTTAACATAGCCATGCATCGATGCATTTTTCATTTATGTTAGCCGCATACAGTTTTCATTTAGACTTAGGAGTTTGTTTCTTTATTAATCCCCTCATAAATGATTCGTATGTTTTCCTTTACTAAGGTCATGCAATATAGCGACAATAAATATCAGTGATATATAACGAACTATGCATTTGATATTCTGTACACTAAGAGTGCATATAATGAAAGAAAATTGAGCAATAAAGCGTAAATAAAACAGGTATCTCTCACCATCAGTCGTTCTTTCCTTTTATAGTAATTCATGTCGTTGCCATATCTATTTTGAGATGTCATCCTTCACAATATCTGTATAGGATTGTATCATTTAGGGTCGTTTATATCGGGGTTGTACCTCGCTATAGTACAACGTTGACTATTATGATGACATCACTTGGAAGCTACTCCAGCAGCCCTCTATTTGGCATAATCAAATAAAAGACACAAACTTAAAGCAAGTATAAAACCCAATTCCAAATTACCACTTGAATGTTTGGCCCAAAAGACAAGAATAGTCAACCAACCAATAATAAAACCATATAACTTTTCTATTAAAAACAGGCAATCCCAATCAGTATGCAGAAGAGAGCCCAAAACCCCCATTACCCAAATCAAAGTGTACATGAAAGCCTAAAACCGAACAGTCAAATCTGGACATATATTTCTCCCAATAAGTAGTGAAACAAGGCTGAAAAGAGAATCAAGAACAGTCGGTTCCTACTAAGGGACCTTTTCTAGCCCTTAATGATTAGTGATAAAAGCTTGAGCGTGAGAAAATACAAGGAACAAAAACCACAGCTGCCATAATTACTTCCCTTCATCCCCAAATAAACATCTTAATATTGATGGCAGCAACCGGCTAACGAAGACAATCAACTCCCAAAAATCAAAATCATAATGTGCCCTTAACATGAAATCTAGCAGTAATAATAAGAAAGGAAGAGGAGGAGAGGAGGAAGGAAGATTTACAGTGCATTAGAAGGTCTTACAACACTGATTCAGCACACCAGAACCAGCCCAATAACACTCGGTAATAAAACAAAGCCCTGTCAGCACCCCGACCACAAGCAGCAGAACAAAAGTCCTCTTCGATACCGTGTAAGCAAAAGATAAGGAGGAGAAGAGGAGGGAATGGAAGAAGGCTCTGCTAACCCTAGCTGAGACGGAAACGAGTACGAGAGAGAGAGAGAGAGAGTCGGCTGATCCAAAAATGAAATCAAAACACAATAGAACGTCGCTATATTTTTCCACCGCCTCAGCTAAGGCATTTACTTTAACCTTCCTTTAATTAAAGCTCCAAAAACAACCTTATGAAATAAAGAAAGCCCAAAGTTCTCAACTGGTTCAGCCAACAATAAGGAACTGTTCCAAAGAATCATACCAGCCTTATTTCTTATATGATTCTCAAACCCAACAAAATCAACCGGCCACATTATTTATTGCATAATAGACATTATTTAATGCACCATCTTTAAAAATTTCCCACAAACACCTCCGTAAAATTTAGACGGTTAATACCACACTGACTGTACATTTTCATCATAGGAGATATATAACAATTTAAATTGAGTTTTATTATTTTGTATCACTTCACATTTTGGGCCGTTACAAACTCTTCCCCTCTTATAGAAATTTTCATCCTCGAAAATAGGACATGATAGCAATTCCCAAATATATATTATAGTACTTATGTTTCCATTAGATCAAACCTTCACTCGTTTTTCCTCATTTCAAACTCCTAAACTTATAGCGGTCGACAAGCCGCCACAACCAACAAAAATAACAACAACAAAATATTTAGTGTTCAATGAAGTGATCGCTCACATTCTTATTGTGCCAACATACATGTCATCACTCATGCATCATTAATCTCGTTTCGTGCATCATGTTGGATTTTACCATTTCCTTCTCTCTCTTACATATTGTATATCCGTGTAATCAAATTGGCTTTTATCTTGCCTTCTTTACATCCTGTCATCATAATATCATTTTCATTTAGCAGTTTCAATTCCTTCCTATATCATTTACTCCTTATGTCAATTACTTCCTATATCTTTTACTAAACACAATTAAGACTTTTTTTCATAGCAATATCATGTGGTCAAATTCCTAAATCGTTGCTTCAGAGTTGCATCTCATATGCATATTATCTTGATTATCATATCATTCCCTCTTTGTAACACTCCTTTCAGAACGACCTACATTATATCGAGTGTCTGTGGACTTTCTTTTTCCTTAGTAGCGTATTCCCATATTCCCTTTGTTATCAAATGGTACTTCCACGACTTATCTATTGTATCTTCAGTTGTGTTTCCTATCCCTATTTTGTTTGCTAATTCCTTTTATCGTTTATTCATTACCTCAATCTCATTTTCATTTCTAACTTATATCACTTATTTTCACATTCATTGAAGTCCTTACATAGTATTGAAACAACATACCAATTGAATTTGTAACCTTATTTCGTTTTCTTTTTAATTATTTGTGTACACTTTGTTCAAAACCATGAATGTCATATAAGATGAAGGTAGACTTACCATGCATATTCAGTTCATTAACTAATGCTTATTCTCTCGATTGCAAATTGTCTCAAAGCTTTGACAATGGATATCATTATTTTGTCTCCATGGAAAATAAACATGTGTCTCGTCACTTTCTTCCATTTTTTATCACATTCATTTTTCAACTAATCCATGTTTATCATATTCGTCTATCTATCGCAAATACTAAGAGGACAACTATACTTTACCTTACTATGTCCAACCACTAGTGGAATACATCATATCATGGAAGTCATTTCTAGTTGTAAGCATTTAGGGTGTCTCATGCAGTAGAAACAATATCAATTTTAACTTGGATTCATTTCTCTTTATGTTCGTGTAAAAAAAATCATTTAATTTCTACCCTTTCGTGGACTCCTTCTAAAACCCTTCGACGTAATTCGATTTAGACAGATTTTGAATAACTAGATTTCTATGAGCGCTCTTCTCACCACCATATCATGTGCACTTATTCAGTACTCACTACAACCGAACTTCTTGAAAACCTGTTCTGATACCAAATTGTGAGGGCCCCATTTAGACCCCACGACATTTTGTACTAACCCTTTTCTGTATCAGTAGTGACCTTATGAAACAACAATATCATTGTATGCACATGTTATGTAACGGTACTGGCCAGGACCGTCAACACATGACCTACAAGCCCAGTACCGCCGGCACCGACGGCCCAGGACCGTCAACAGACCTACTGGCACAGTCGGTTCAGCCTCACCCCAACGGGTTAACCACAAGCCTGCAGGCCGTGCACCCCAACCCCTCTCTGGCCCACCACAGGGCCCAGCGGGTTGTTGGAGACATACAGTCTCCCTTCGGTGAGAAGTGAGCCAGTTAAGCAGCGGAACGTGGACTTCCCAGGAGGTCACCCATCCCGTGACTACTCCAGCCCGAGCACGCTTAACTACGGAATACTTTCACTTCTCATCACCAACTGAGCTGCAGCTCAGTTGGTGATGAGAAGTGAAAGTATTCCGTAGTTAAGCGTGCTCGGGCTGGAGTAGTCACGGGATGGGTGACCTCTTGGGAAGTCCACGTGCCGCTGCTTAACTGGCTCACTTCTCACCGAAGGGAGACTGTATGTCTCCAACAACCCGCTGGGCCCTGTGGTGTGCCAGAGAGGGGTTGGGGTGCTCGGCCTGCAGGCTTGTGGTTAACCCGTTGGGGTGAGGCTGAACCGGCTGTGCCAGTAGGTCTGTTGACGGTCCTGGGCCGTCGGTACTGGGCTTGTAGGTCATGTGTTGACGGTCCTGGCCAGTACCGTTACAAAAAGTGCACTTTTTGTAACAGTCCTGGCCCAGCCTGACCCGGGCCCCTGGCACCAGAACTGCCGGCACCTGAAGGGTCTAGCCTGACCCGGGCCCCTAGCCCCCTTAAGGTTAAGCCTGACCCCAACAACTGGTCAACAACAAGCCTGCAGGCCGTACACCCCAACCCCTCTCTGGCCCACCACAGGGCACATCGGGTTGTTGGAGACCGCAGTCCCCCTTCGATGAGAAGTGATTCTGTTAAGCGCCCCTACGGGGACTTCCCAGGAGGTCACCCATCCCGTGACTACTCCAGCCCGAGCACTCACCCATCCCGTGATGAGAAGTGAAAGTATTCCGTAGTTAAGCGTGCTCGGGCTGGAGTAGTCACGGGATGGGTGACCTCCTGGGAAGTCCACGTGCCGCTGCTTAACTGGCTCACTTCTCACCGAAGGGAGACTGTATGTCTCCAACAACCCGCTGGGCCCTGTGGTGGGCCAGAGAGGGGTTGGGGTGCATGGCCTGCAGGCTTGTGGTTAACCCGTTGGGGTGAGGCTGAACCGGCTGTGCCAGTAGGTCTGTTGACGGTCCTGGGCCGTCGGTACTGGGCTTGTAGGTCATGTGTTGACGGTCCTGGCCAGTACCGTTACAAAAAGTGCACTTTTTGTAACAGTCCTGGCCCAGCCTGACCCGGGCCCCTGGCACCAGAACTGCCGGCACCTGAAGGGTCTAGCCTGACCCGGGCCCCTAGCCCCCTTAAGGTTAAGCCTGACCCCAACAACTGGTCAACAGCAAGCCTGCAGGCCGTACACCCCAACCCCTCTCTGGCCCACCACAGGGCACATCGGGTTGTTGGAGACCGCAGTCCCCCTTCGATGAGAAGTGATTCTGTTAAGCGCCCCTACGGGGACTTCCCAGGAGGTCACCCATCCCGTGACTACTCCAGCCCGAGCACTCACCCATCCCGTGATGAGAAGTGAAAGTATTCCGTAGTTAAGCGTGCTCGGGCTGGAGTAGTCACGGGATGGGTGACCTCCTGGGAAGTCCACGTGTCGCTGCTTAACTGGCTCACTTCTCACCGAAGGGAGACTGTATGTCTCCAACAACCCGCTGGGCCCTGTGGTGGGCCAGAGAGGGGTTGGGGTGCATGGCCTGCAGGCTTGTGGTTAACCCGTTGGGGTGAGGCTGAACCGGCTGTGCCAGTAGGTCTGTTGACGGTCCTGGGCCATCGGTGCCGGCGGTACTGGGCTTGTAGGTCATGTGTTGACGGTCCTGGCCAGTACCGTTACAAAAAGTGCACTTTTTGTAACAGTCCTGGCCCAGCCTGACCCGGGCCCCTGGCACCAGAACTGCCGGCACCTGAAGGGTCTAGCCTGACCCGGGCCCCTAGCCCCCTTAAGGTTAAGCCTGACCCCAACAACTGGTCAACAACAAGCCTGCAGGCCGTACACCCCAACCCCTCTCTGGCCCACCACTGGGCACAGCGGGTTGTTGGAGACCGCAGTCCCCCTTCGATGAGAAGTGATTCTGTTAAGCGCCCCTACGGGGACTTCCCAGGAGGTCACCCATCCCGTGACTACTCCAGCCCGAGCACGCTTAACTACGGAGTTCTTTCACTTCTCATCACCAATTGAGCTGCAGATCAGTTGGTGATGAGAAGTGAAAGAACTCCGTAGTTAAGCGTGCTCGGGCTGGAGTAGTCACGGGATGGGTGACCTCCTGGGAAGTCCCCGTATGGGCGCTTAACAGAATCACTTCTCATCGAAGGGGGACTGCGGTCTCCAACAACCCGCTGTGCCCTGTGGTGGGCCAGAGAGGGGTTGGGGTGTACGGCCTGCAGGCTTGTTGTTGACCAGTTGTTGGGGTCAGGCTTAACCTTAAGGGGGCTAGGGGCCCGGGTCAGGCTAGACCCTTCAGGTGCCGGCAGTTCTGGTGTCAGGGGCCCGGGTCAGGCTGGGCCAGGACTGTTACATGTTAGTAGCAATAAAACAGTATAAGCAGTTATATGATCATAACAGTATTTATATTATAGTGTCAATGTTGGTAAGAAAACTATGCAACCGTATATCTGTATCCTAGTACAAGTAAGCAAACTATGAACCAGTTATCATATCAGTATTGGTAGCAATGTAACAATAGGTCAGTGTATGCAATAAATCAATGTATCTGTTGGGAATATTGCCCTCAATATTCCTTTGATTTGAATAGGCATCACTCACAATGTTAAGTACATAGTTGTATTTGATAAAGCCATATTTGTGTAAGATATGCATGCTTAGGTAACTCAAGATAAAGAGCCAATCATGCTCTTAGTTCAGGAGAAATCAACTCCTGCGAGATGAAGATTTGTCTCAGCAGAACCGCTGAGACGAAGGGTCAAATTCGCTGAGACGAGCTCACTGTCTCAGCGGATCCGTTGAGACAGGGAAGGAGCTGCAGATAGAAGAATCCGCTGAGATGAGGTCACTGTCTCAGCGGATCCGCTGAGACGGGGAAAGAGCTGCAGATAGAAGAATCTGCTGAGACGAGGTCACTGTCTCAGCGGATCCATTGAGACGGGAAAGGAACTGCAGATAAAAGAGATCTGGCGCGTTCGTCGAACGCAGAAGACAATTCGTCGAACACAGAGACAACAGAAGCAAACAGCTGAGACTTGGCGTGTTCGTCGAACGCAGAACATAGTTCGTCGAACACAGAGACAACAGAAGCAAACAGCTGAGTGTTAAGTCTGAAATCGCACCTCCGAAGGAAATCGGAGGCTGCGGGTTGCCGGTTACTTTTTAGGTGGGAAAAATGGGACCGCTAGCAGCGGTCAAGGCCAGACTTCGCCCGTCACGGCGAATGCCACTCCTGTGATGGGATTTCCTTTGATTAAAATGAGGCGGTTACAGCGGTTACAAGCGCAGGAAAAGAGAAACCGGCCGGTCAGACAGTCCGCAAGATGGAAAACTCGAGTCCGCAGCTCAAACAAGCGAGAACCTGGATTCGAGTCTGTGTCTTGGGAACAGTGCCGCCCCCTATTTATAGGTTCGGGGGCCTGCCCGAACGGGCAGGGATAAAATAACCGCCTGCCCGGGTACAGGAGAAACGGGCAGGCGGTGACGGGATACGCAAAGAAGGAAAAGAAAGAAGCCGCGCGACTTGGCGGCTTGCCCTTCCGACCTGTCTGTCCAGAGGCTGAGGATGATGCGACCAAGGCGACGATGCAATCCGGGCGGTCTTTGTCTTGAGACCGCGGCTTGTTCTTTGATCCCGAACCTTGGCTTGTCTTTATGGCACAATCCGCCCGGTCTCCGACTTGAGACCGCGACTTGTCCTGTTGGACTTGGGCCTGGATTATCTTTAGTACTTGAGGGCGATCTGAATTATGTCAGACCGCCCGGCCTGTGCTAATTGGTGTTGATGGACCTTGTATAACCTGAGCCGGGCGACTTGGATCCGCAAACCGCACGGTCTGCGAGTAATCCCCTTGAAAGCAGTCTTCTGGGTAAACATAATCCCCGCATATTTTTAAATTTCCGAGAAAATTTCGAAAATATCAGTTCTAGCCGGAAACCGCGCCGACTTCACCCTGTTGGTTATAAAATGTTCTAGGAGCTTCTATTCTGGCATAACTCCATTGCTATCACGAGTCACTACTCGCCTATTGCGGTTAGGACTTTTAGGCTAATCAGCCCGAAAAAGATGGTGGATCTAATGGCTCAGCTCGAAGTTCTTGAGAAGCCCGGAAAAAGCCACGAGAGAGACCGCTCGAAGGATAAGAGGAAGAAGAAGAAAACGACGTGGCCTGACAATACAGTAACGATCGCTTCCACGAGTAGGCCGACCGACCTGCCACCCGAGCTGACAGTCGCCTTATCGACCAAAAAGGAAGCGAGTAAGCCGACCGACCTGCCTCCTCCGCCGGATAAGACAGACCCGGCCTTCTATGACAAGGGAGACAACCCGCCTCCTCCGCCGGATAAGACAGACTTGGAGACCGTCATCCCGAAGAGCGATGGTGATGAGTCTTTCAAGATGGAGGTCACCCCGTCCGGGGTTTTTCATCTAAAAATTAGAGATGAAGTGGGAGAGGCAGTTGACTCCCCCAAGCCGAGCGACCAGCAAGCTTCAGTAGTCAACATCGAGGATAGCCCGGAAAAGTCAGCCGTCCTGAAGTCGAAAAAGAGGAAGGAGGAGTCCGCGGCGGACAGGCTTCTGAAGAAGATGAAGAGGCTAACAGCCAAGAACAAGGCAGCGTCCGGGAGACCGAAAGCGGACAGCCTGCAAGGCAAGTCGCGCGAGAAGGAAGTCTCGGAGGGCTTGATTACCCCCTCCCCCAAGTCGAGCGACCGGGCTCCCGTCGATGCTCACAGCATTTCCGTAAGTGACATCCTCAGGGATTTTGATTCTCTTCAGAAGCAAGATGATCAGCTGAGAACTTCTTCCGAACTGCAGGCTGCCAACCCTCCAGGAGAGAAAGGAGCCGCCCTGTCTGAAGATGCGACCAGTACTAAGGAGGCCGTTCTCCCTGAGGTTGCGACTAGAACCGAGGAAACCGTTCCGACTCCCGAAGATACTGTAATGACTGGTCTCCGACTTATGCAGGTGAAGGCGGAGAGAGTAAGGGATCAGCTTACCGGGCCGCCACCGCCGCCACCCAATCTTCTGCTGCAAGGTAAAAGGGGAGCGGATTACCACTCCGTCCGTTTTTTCATGCCGCGGACTCGAAACAAGTCGCGCGCTTCGTTGTTGAACCCGTCGCCCAGCTTCTTTCCCTCCGCTGCTCAATTTTCTGCTGCTAAGCGGAGGCAAAGCGAGAGATCGTGGAGAGAACAACGCCGAAAGTTTGATACCGAGCAAGCAAGGCGACCTGTCCGCCCGAGTTCAACCCAAACCGCTGCGGCTTGTAAGCGAGGAAGTTTCGAAGAGAGCGATCTCCTTTTGAACACTTTCTGGCTGCTCTTTTTCTTATTGTAGATGATCGTGACTCTATTCCGAAACCGGGCGAGCTGGTGTCCTATCTCCCTCCGCTTGACCCGCCTTCGCCGGGATCCCGGGTTGTACCAAATACTCGGAGGATGAGATGGGACGTCTTCAAAGGAATCTTGAAGCTCTTTCAAAGCAGTTGAGGGCCCTTGAGGAGCGGGAGAAGACCGCTCAAGAAGAAAAGATTGCATTGCGGGCAGAACTGGAGGCTGAAAGGAAAGAGAGCCAGGCTGTGCTGGAGACCGAGCGGAGAGAGCGTCGAGAAAAGGAGAAAGCGCAGCAAGATCAGGAGACCGCACTACCGCCCGGGTTGATCACGGAAAGAATGAGATGCAGAAGCTTGAAGCGGACTGCGCCTATTATCGGGATAAGTATCTTCATTTGTCGAGGGAGATCGGCGGAAGCCGACGTCCCCTTAATGCTGCTGATGGAGGTCGGGTTGGATCACGCCGCCCGGATGCTGGGACGAGCTCGTCTCTTCCAGCGGCCGGGACGATCCAACATATTGCAAATGCAAATGAGCCCGCAACGGCCCCGCCTACCCGTGTGATATCCGCGGCGCGGGTAGAGAGGGATGCCGCGCGGCTTCATAGCATGATCAATCACCTTAATCACGGCATGAACCAAATGCAAGGGACAATTCTCCAGATAGGCGACCAAGCCGCGCGGCTTCATAGGGAAGATGCGCCGAGTGATGCCCGCAAATGATGAATGATTTTATGATCTTTATCTGTAATAACATTTCTATTCGGTCCTTTGGACAACTGTTTGAATTTGATTTCATGATATTTGGTCTGTTTTCCAGACCGCGCGGTCTGAGTTTTTGAATTTACTTTATGTTTGTGTTGAATGTTGATTGATGCCTGTGGATTACTTCATAAGCCGATCGGCTTCTTTCCGTGCTTTTCTAATTCGTCCGCTTGAATTATACTTGTCTTGGTAATTCTTTTGTGGCGATGTGCCCGTGCGGGTTGACCGGTCTAGCCGTGATTTGACCCTTGTTAGATGCAGATCAGCCGTTCTTATAAGTAGCATCCTTCCGAAAGTCTTCTTACCAGAATTTCGAGATGGGAGCAAAGCGCCAGCCGAAGCGACCTGCGAAAACCTCTGCTACCCGCTCCGATGCCGCTGTGGCTTTTCACTCAGCAGACCACGAGGAGTGCCGTTTGACCAAGGCCGAATTGGACGAATTAGTTGAGAAACACATGACTGACAGCCCGCTGCTCGCGCGACTTCCGCTCCGTGATGAGCGGATGAATTCTTCTGGCCCAAACCAAATCGCGATCCCAATCGACCATTTCGATTGCGGATTTAAGTTCCCGATTTCGATTGAGCTTGCCATGGTCTTTGACCATTATGGAGTTGTACCCGGTCAGATTTCTCCTAACTCGATGGCCGGAATTTGCAGCTTTATCTCCTACCTGCGATCTGAGAGAGTCCGCTTTTCTATGGATCTCTTCAGGAAAATATTCTCGGTTCGGGTCATCCCGGATTCTGAATCGAATGTCTTCAAAGGCCATCTCTAGTTTGGCTGCCGCGGGTTGAAGATGGTTAACCTCGCGAACAAGGTCACCGCCTGGTCGGAGAGATACTTGATCTTCGAAGGCCGACTTGGCCTGTTGAACCCGAATCCGCAAGTTCGACCGGAGGAGGCCTTTCAACAGGTCGCAATAAGCGAGGTCGAGAAGAAAACCTGCAAGCTTCTCGAGGATGAGCGGCTTAACTAAGCTACTACATCCCGCTACTTGCCGAGCTAGAGAATGTTCGGCCTGAAGATAGTAAGCTTTCCTTTAACTCGCTCCCGACTTCAATATTGACCGCTCGGTTATTTGTGCTGACCCTTTCCTCTTTTTATAGCCGAAGCCGTTGTCCCTGCCAACAAGCCGGTCAGCCCGACCGGTTTAATCTTAACCCAGACTGAGAAGAGAAAAAGACAAGTCAGGAACAAGCCGCTGCCATCTGACGGGGAGGATTCGGCCTCTTCGGGCGACTTCTCCGCCCTTCGTTCCTTTAGCAGGGTGAAGGATTTAAAAGGCCGCACGGTTTTGTCATGGCATCCGGACGGCGACGGTGTTCAGGTCTCTACCGCGCTCCCCCATTGGACGAATGAGAAGTCGGGCCGGCATGCTGAGGCCGCTAGCATTGCCATGTTCGGCCGACGGAACTTCAGGAGGTTGAGGAGGATTCCCGAGGAAGAGCTCGCCCGGGAGGCCGCGCGGGTTGGTGCCGAGAGCCTCATCACCAATGTCTTTATGGGAATGACCTTCAAAAGGTTGATTAGAGCAAATAATCACCTAGAGAAGGAAATCGCCGAATTGAAGAAGGAGAATGCGCGGCTAAAGGAAGCCGAGTCGGTAAGTTCACCTGGCCAGCCGTCCTTCTGAATTTTTCATACCGCGCGGTCTCTTACCTTACTCTTTTTTGCAGGCAAAGTATGATGAGACCAATCCGGTTTATCAGCAGGAACTTTTCCCTCATGTCGCCGAGGGAATCGACAATGCTTTCAACCGCCTGCGGGAGCTCAAAGCGTTCGCGCCTGGTTTCGAGCATTTTACCTTCTCAGACGCCTACCCGATCTTGCAGAAGAAGTTAGAGAAGATCAGGCGGAAAGCCAAAGGAAAAAACAAAGACGACGGGTACAGTTCGGAGGAGAGCGACGACGGTGATGATGAGGCCGAAGAACCCGCAGCGGCTGAGAGTGAGAGTGGCTCGGAGTCCGGATCCAGCGGTTCCGAAGAAGAAGCTGGGCGCAAGTCGGGCGAATTGAGCAGTTCATCCTCGTCGGGTAGCGAGGGTTACTCCCCTGACGTTTCAATTGACGGGAGCGAACACTCAAGTACCCCTGCGTCTAAGAAACTTAGGTCGCATAATTAGTAGCTGTATTTTGCTTTTTGTTTTGAATAGCCGCCGGCTTGACGTTGTTAGCCGGTCGGCTTAAAATATAATGTAAAGAATATTTTGATAATGAAATGGAAAACTTTTACCTGTCTATCTGTCTACCTTTTGCGACTTACTTGTGGTTGTTTGCAATCTTTTTCTGTGTTAGATCTAACCAAGTCGTGCGATTTAATATTAACTCATTCGGTTAGGATAATGCTCTTCACAGGATTCTGGTAAAGTATCTATTAGTAAAAACCCACTCGCGTAGCTTACTTCTTTCAATCCGGATCGAATTTGTTCGATTCATTCTGAGAAGGTGCTAACTTATTATGAATGCATCACGACATCCCGGAAGCCGAACATAATCAAGCCACGCGGTTATTACTGGACCCTGCATACTTGCTTTCCAGGATAAAGAATGGCAAGTCATAAGAACAATTATCAGACCGAGCGACCAGTACTTTAACTCAGGCGACTTGCAACTAAGATTGTTGCAAGCCCCACCCCCGTGAATGTAACTGACAACCGATCAGGATTTTAAAATAATCAAGCCGCGCGGCCATAACCCGGTTCTTCATAATTGCCTTGTAAGACAGAATATCAAGTCGCAAGAAGATCAGCTGATAGACCGTTCGATTAATATTTAATCCGAACAATTTATATGACAGCCTTATATAATATTGGCTGACAACCCGCACGGGCTGTACATAGAATTTGTGCGATTAGTAGGTTTAACACTTGCAATCATAACTGTCTGATCTAAAAGAACCTGTAATTAGCCGATCGGATAGAGTTGAAACCCATAAAGATGATAGATTCACAACCCGAATAATGAGGTCGGCCGGTCATGATTATACTTGCTCCCTTGATATTTACCTTGTGACATTTTAATAATATGCTGTTCATTTCAGACCGTCTGGTCTGAACACCGGACCGCATGACATCTTTGGAACCTGCTGATCTTTAGACCGCGCGGTTTAATAACCAGACCGCCTGAAAGCCCTGGTACCCGCTTATTTCAAACCGCGCGGTTTGAGTATTAAGTTATCTGGTTTGTGATGTACGTAGGATTCCTTCTTTTTCCTCCAGATGGTCTATAACGACCATGTGGGATGAGATAATTTCCCTGTAATGCGATAAAGGATAACTACAGACTCAGATGACCAAGTGGGCAGGTGGGCCTAGGCGGCGAACATTGCTTTCCTCAAGTGGTCATAAGAGCTGTAGAAATAAAGAGAAAGACAAGTACAGACCCAGATGACCAAGTGGGCAGGTGGGCCTAGGCGGCGAACATTGCTTTCCTCAAGTGGTCATAAGGGCTGTAAGCGACTCGACTGCTCTCTTGCCTAGGGCTACAAGCCGAGTTGATCAATTGGGCAGGTGGGCCTAGGCGGCGAACATTGCTTTCCTCAGAGAGATCAACTCAGTTGTGGGTCCCGTTTAGGCATCACTTGAGAGTACCTAGGAGTATTCGATAGTCACAGACTAAGATGATCAGTTGGGCAGGTGTGGTTATGCCGCGAGGGCTATACCGACATTGCTTTCCTCAGAAAGATCATAAAAGCTGTAATTATATCCCACTCGGGGCATGATAGAGCCAACATTCACCTAGACCTCCCTTGATGCAGGGGTGTGTCGGATATCAGCCGGGATCCAAGGTTCTGAAGACCGCCGCACGGGAATTGGCAAGCTACCACTACACGTGTGAGAAAACTCCCCGCTACACATGATCTTCATGGTTTTACGTTAATGACTACAATCCGAGGGGGTTCGAGCAGAACTTGGCGATGTCTCCGTGGTTCAGTGAGTTTGATATATGAGAAAATGTAAAAAGGGAACATCAGACATGGAGAAGTGTCAGTATGGGGCTTCTTATTAAAATATCTGAAAAATTGCAGGAAAGTAAAGAAGACATATTTTAAGGATAGAACCGTTTGAGATCGTCACCGCTCCAAGTGCGCGAAATGTCTTCTCCCTCGCTTGTTTGGAGGCGGTAAGCCCCACTTTTTAATACCTCCTTGACGATGAAAGGTCCAGCCCAATTAGGATTTATCTTCCCGACATTGCCTGTTCGGGCTGCTGCATCAACCTTTTTTAGCACAACGTCGCCAATCGCAAAATGCTTTACCCTGACATTTTTGTCAAAGTACTTTGCCATCCTCCTCTTAACTTCTTCTTGTCTGATTGTTGCCTCGTCTTGAAGTTCCTTGATCAGATCCAGGCTATACTTGATAGCCTCATCATTGTATTTTATCCACGCTTCTCCTCCCTCTTTTGCATACACGACTCTTGGAGTGACTACCTCAAATTCTACAGGCACAACGGCTTCCGAGCCATGAGATAATTTGAATGGTGTCTCCCCGGTAGCCGAAGACGGAGTAGTACAAAGGGTCCAGAGAATGGAAGGAAGTTGATCTGCCCAATTTCCCCTTTGATTCAAAACCCTTTTCATCAGGAGCTGCTGGATTTGCCTGTTTGCTGCTTCTACTTGGCCGTTTGTCCTCGGATGATGTACTGAGGCAAATCGAAGATCAATTCCCACCTGATCACAAAAGTTTATCATCTCCGGATTATTGAACTGTGGACCATTATCAGTGACAATTGCTAGCGGAATTCCATGACGGCAGACTATTTCTCCCCAGATGAAGTTTCTGATAATTTGGGTTGTAGTTTTTGCCAGCGCTTTCGCCTCAATCCACTTGCTGAAATAGTCGATCATTACAATGATAAAACGACGCTGGCCGCTGGCTATTGGGAAAGGTCCAATAAGATCCATTCCCCATACTGCGAAGGGCCATGACGCAGTTATTGATCTGAGTGACTGAGCAGGCAAATACTGAAGAGGAGCAAACTTTTGGCACTGAACACACCGTTTGGCAAATGCCTCAGCATCCTTCCTTATGGTTGGCCAAAAATACCCCTGCCTCAAGATTCTCTTCTCTAGGTTCTTTGCCCCCGAGTGACTACCGCACTCCCCGGAATGAACTTCCTGAAGTATGGTTGGGACTTCATCCTCTGAAACACATCGTGCTGAGGGAGAAATCAAAATTTTTCTGTAGAGAACTCCCGCTATCAGATAATAATATGCCGCTTTCCTTTTGAATCTTCTCTGATCTTTGATGGAATGGCGGAACTCCCCCTTTGATAGGAATAGCTCGTAAGGATCCTTCCATGAAGGATTATGATCAATTTGCATGAGTTCTGCCTCATCTATTGCCGGGTGAAAGAGTTCAAAGGTCACTCCCCCTGATGGAAGACTGAACTTCGACAATTCATCTGCCTCCTCATTTTGCGTTCTTGGGATGTGCTCGATAATAAATGACTTGAATCTTCCGATTTCCTTTTTGGCTAATAGCAGATATTTTCGCAGAATCGGCTCCCTTGTCTCATAATTTCCCAAGACCTGGGAGGCCATCACCAGTGAATCGGTTCTAACATGAACATATTCTATGCCCAACTCTTTCGCAAGCCTTAGCCCAACCAGAAATGCTTCGTATTCTGCCTGGTTATTTGTAACTAGAAAGAAGAACTTGATAGCTTGCTCCAGCCTGATGCCATTTGGGCTGATCAACACTACTCCGGCTCCCACGGAGTTTCTGCCAGAAGCCCCATCCACATAAATGATCCAAGCCAGAGGAGATTGTACCACCTGTTCAGGACTAAGCTCTGTTGTATCTACCAGGAAGTCTGCCAAGATTTGCGCTTTGATTGCTGTCCGGGGGATGTACGATATCTCAAATTCACTTAGTTCAATAGCCCATTTTGCCAACCTCCCTGAATGATCTGGCTTTTCAAGAATATTTTTTAAAGGATGATATGTAATAACTTGGACGGAATGAGCCTGAAAATAAGGGCGAAGCCTTCGCGCGGACATAACCAAAGCCAAGGCCAGTTTCTCCAGGATCGAATATCTGGTTTCTGCATCCTTAAGGATGTGGCTGACATAGTATATTGGAAACTGCCTCCTCTTTTCTTCCCGAACGAGGACAGAACTCACCGCTTCTGGTCCGACTCCCAGATACAAGAATAGCTTTTCTCCCTCACGGGGACTTTGGAGTAGTGGAGTCGAAGTTAACTGTCCCTTCAGCTGCTCGAAAGCCTTGTTACACTCCTCGCTCCATTCGAACTTTGATCCCCCTCGCAATGTTTTAAAGAATGGGGCACTTTTATCTCCGGATTTGGAGATAAACCTGCTCAATCCTGCCAATCTCCCCCCAAGTTGTTGAACTTCTTTAGTATTTCGAGGAGGGGTCATATCAAGGATGGCCTTCACCTTATCTGGATTTGGTGCAAGGCCGTCAGGAGTTAAGAGATGCCCAAGAAATTTTCCTTTGCTTGCCCCGAACACACATTTCAATGGATTTAATTTTAACTTGAACCTCCGTAGAGTAGCGAACGTCTCTACGAGGTCTTCCAAGTGCAATGAGAATGTTTTACTTTTGAGAAGAAGGTCATCAACGTAAACTTCGAGATTCCTGCCCTTTTGATGTTTAAAGACGGTATTCATCATTCTTTGGTATGTTGCACCCGCGTTTTTAAGACCGAAGGGCATTACGAGATAGCAGTAACACCCATCGTTTGTGATAAATGAGGTATGCGGGATGTCAGGTTTGTGCATTTTAATTTGATGATACCCGGAGAAGGCATCGAGGAAACTCATAAAACCATACCCAACCGCGGAATCAACTAAGACATCTATCTGAGGCAAATGGTAACAATCTTTAGGGCACGCTTTATTAAGTTTAGTGAAGTCCACGCACATGCGCCACTTCCCACCAGATTTCTTAACCATTACAACATTCGACATCCTCGTGGGATATTGAATCTCAGAAATGAAACCCGCTTTTAGGAGTTTGGAAACCTCCTCTCTGATGGGCAACGCCAGCTTGGTCGCCACTTCTCTCTTCTTTTGCTGGACGGGCTTGAACTCAGGAGATACGTTTAGATGATGACAAGCCACGTCTGGATCCACTCCTGGCATATCCTTCGCTGACCAAGCAAAGATATCCAGATTCCCCAACAGACAGGAGATTAGCTCCACTTTCTCCTCCTCTGACAACTCAACATTGATGACCAGCTTCTTTTCTGCCCCTTCAGCAATAGGAACTTCTTGGGTCGCTTGGGCAGGTTCCAAGTGAGCCCTTTCTCGATCTTTTCCTTCCTCGGCGGCCTCTGGAGACTCAGCAATCTCCAAAACCTCAGCCATGGCCTCGGGAAGCGGAACGTCGGTGATCATGTTGACAGTTCGGACGTAGCACTCCCGAGCCACCTTTGGGTTGCTCCTAACCCGATACTGCTTTCCTTCGGCCGCGAACTTGAGGGCAAGGTGAAAGGTCGACACTACTGCCCTATATGCATTGAGAATCGGCCTCCCGAAGATGGCACAGTAGTTGCTCGGGGCATCCACTACCACAAAATTGATTAACCTTATTACTCCTCCAAGAGAGACCAGGAGCTTTACTGAGCCCTCTACTTCCTTCCTCTCCCCAGAAAAGCCATAGAGGGGCCCATCGGTGGAAAGTAAAGACTTTCCGGTCTTCAGGGCCTCGAAAGTCGGGCGGAAAAGGAGATTGACGGAGCTGCCGGTATCAATCAGAATCTTGTGGACTGTATAGTTCTCGATGACGGCCTTGATGACCACCGCATCGTCGAAAGGATTAGCATTGGGGGAAAGGTCATCCTGACCAAATGTGACAATAGTGCTTTCGGGAGGAGAACTTGTAGTGGCTGCCACTTCCTGCTTTAGAACTCTCGCAATGCTGGATTTGCGAGATGATTCCGCTCCAGCTCCACCATGAATACAATAGATGTCCCCTAAGGGGCCCACATCATTGACTTCGACGCATTCGGTAGAAGGATGGATGCCATCATAGCAGCCGGCGTCTTCGACGTCGGCACATTCCCAGGTTACTTCTACTGTTTCTTTCTCTTTTCTCTTCTCGGCAGTTGGTTCAGCAGTTGTATCTTTCCGAACTAGACCCCGGAGCTTTCCTTCTCCCAGGAGTCTCTCTATCAGCAAACGAAGGGCCCGACAATCTTCGGTTAGATGCCCCCCTTCTTTATGATATTCACAATAAAGGTTCGGCTTTCGATTGCGGATATCCGACTTCAGAGAAGCAGGCCTTTTGAAATCTGGCCTCTTCTGTAGAATCTGGACTACTTCGTCCATGGTGACGTTTAAAGGAGTGAATGACTCTTGCGAGTCATCATATTGAGTGGATGGAATGACTGGAGGTGGTTGCGCGGTGTACTGTTGTAATTATACCGGCATGATTTGCGAAAGAGGAGCGGATGGAGCGGGAGCGATGGCCAAAGGTGGTTTCTGATCTTGAAACCGCTGATGGCCAATGAATGGTTGCTTATTTTTGTAATTTCTCCCCTTTTGGGAACGGGGTTCAAAGTGGGACTGATTCGATGGCGGATGATGGAAGGACGGATTTGACTGTTCCTTGTCGCTTACCAGCTTTGCGACGTAACCTGGATTGCTCTTCTCTCCTCTGATAAACATATTTGCCAAATTTATCATCTCTTGATAAGTCCTAGGCTCCCTTATATTTGCTTCAAATTTTAAGGGGCCCTCCCTCAAACCATGAATGAGGGCAACCCTGTACAACTCGGGATCCACATTTTGGACCTCCATGATCTCTTTCTGGAAGCGGTCTACAAAACGAGCCCACGTCTCGTCTTCCCGCTGTTTTATATCGAAAAGGGCTGCCGGGCCACTCTTTCTCTTCCTCGAGGTAGAGAATCTCAGCAAGAATTCCCTTCGCAGCTCAGCGAAACAATGAATTGACCTGGGGTGCAACCCGTAAAACCACTCTCTTGCTTGTCCTTCAAAGGAGGTCACAAGAAGCTTGCACTTGGTTGCATCAGTTAAGGTTCTAAGAGCGATGGCTGACTCGAAGGCTTGTAAATGAACCGTGGGATCTGTCTCTCCATTGAAAGCTGGCAGGCGAGGCTCTCTGAAATTATTAGGGGCAGGCTCCCCTCTGACTTCGTCCACAAAGGGAGAAGTTTCTTCCATATCTTCATATAGTGGAGTAGGATAATAAGTCGCTGGAGCTGCGGCTATTCGCGGACAAGCCGCCTGATAAGAGGACCAGACGGCAGCTTCTGGCGCGTAGGAGTGATGAATGGGAACTTCAGGCGGGTAGGAGTGATGAATAGGGACTTCAGGCGGGTAGGAAAGGCGGGCAGCGTGAGAAGCCGCCCCCTGGAAATCGAGGGCCCGAGCCGGCATGCTGTGCGCGGCTTCCTGATAGAAGCTTTGCCTAGCCGCAAAGCCTTCTTGCTGGGGCTGGAAGTTAGCGGCTTGTGGAAGCAGGTAAGGAGGAGGTGGAGGAAGGACCCGGGTCACCGCCTGATTAGCCGCGGTTTGTTGTGGAACTAACCGCTCGGTTAGCATTGTTAGAGTCTGGCTAATCGCTTCAAGTCGCTGATCAGTGACCCTCTGAGCCCGCTCGGCTTCTCTCCTGGATTGCTCCAAGGCTTCCCACAAAGAGTCCTCGCTGCGATCGGAGCGGTCTCCAGGGGGGAACTGGCGGTCTGACATTGTAGTGAGGATTTCAACGACAACCCACGATCTGAAGGTCGCGTGTTTCTGTTGAGCCCGAAATCGCACCTCCGAAGGAAATCGGAGGCTGCGGGTTGCCGGTTACTTTTTAGGTGGGAAAAATGGGACCGCTAGCAGCGGTCAAGGCCAGACTTCGCCCGTCACGACGAATGCCACTCCTGTGACGGGCTTTCCTTTGATTAAAATGAGGCGGTTACAGCGGTTACAAGCGCAGGAAAAGAGAAACCGGCCGGTCAGACAGTCCGCAAGACGGAAAACTCGAGTCCGCAGCTCAAACAAGCGAGCTCCTGGATTTGAGTCTATGTCTTGGGAACAGTGCCACCCCCTGTTTATAGGTTCGGGGACCTGCCCGAACGGGCAGGGATAAAATAACCGCCTGCCCGGGTACAGGAGAAACGGGCAGGCGGTGACGGGATACGCAAAGAAGGAAAAGAAAGAAGCCGCGCGACTTGGCGGCTTGCCCTTCCGACCTGTCTGTCCAGAGGCTGAGGATGATGCGACCAAGGCGACGATGCAATCCGGGCGGTCTTTGTCTTGAGACCGCGGCTTGTTCTTTGATCCCGAACCTTGGCTTGTCTTTATGGCACAATCCGCCCGGTCTCCGACTTGAGACCGCGACTTGTCCTGTTGGACTTGGGCCTGGATTATCTTTAGTACTTGAGGGCGATCTGAATTATGTCAGACCGCCCGGCCTGTGCTAATTGGTGTTGATGGACCTTGTATAACCTGAGCCGGGCGACTTGGATCCGCAAACCGCACGGTCTGCGAGTAATCCCCTTGAAAGCGGTCTTCTGGGTAAACACTGAGATTTGGCGTGTTCGTCGAACGCAGAACACAGTTCGTCGAACACAGAGATAGAACAGAAGCAAGCGCTGAGACTTGGCGTGTTCGTCGAACGGAGAATGGAGTTCGTCGAACGCAGAGCATGACGAGTTCGTTGAGCGCAGAGCATGGTGAATTCGTCGAACACAGAGCTTGGCGTGTTCGTCGAACACAGAGTTGGGCAAGTTCGTCGAACCCAGTATGTCGAGTTCGTCGAACGCAGAGTGCGAGTTCTGCCTGTGGCACAAGCTGCAGAAAGGCAGTGTGAGGTCCACAAATCTCTCCCATACTACTCAGAAGGACGGATGAGTGTCGTTGAAGGTCGGGGATGTATAAAAGGAAGAGTTAGGGCACTTTAGAAGGAGCTGGTAGAGAACCAACATTTCACTATTCCATTGACGGCTAGAGCTCTCGTCTTTCTTCTCATGTTCACTGAACAAGCAAGAAGAAGAAGAGAGAAAAAGAAAGCTCCTCTACAAGAAGGAGCAAGGTGATCTTTCATCCTTCATCTGAAGAGGGAGATCAGTGTGTAGCTGCCATCAACATCTCCAGCTACAAGGAAGAACCAGGTGTGCAGGAACTACATGGGACTTCTTCTGATTTCTGCTGTAGTAAGCTTCAATAAAACTTTTACTGTATGGCTTTTTGCCTAAGTTGTAGGGTTGAGTAGCCTGAGCTTGTAGGGCTGTTTAGCCTGAGTTGTAGGTCTTTATTGCATGAGCTGTAGGAGGAGGATTCCTCTGAGGTAGGACATGTTGTGGTTTGAGTGGTAGGATCTGTGAAGATCTGAGGTAGGGCTGTTCAGCCTGAGTTGTAGGGCATTATTGCCTGAGCTGTAGGAGGAGGATTCCTCTGAGGTAGGACCTGGAAAGGGTCTGAGTTGTAGGAGGTGGATTCCTCTGAGGTAGGGCTGTTTAGGCCTGAGATTGTAGGACCTGCTGTGGTCTGAGCTGTAGGATCAGTGGCTGATCTGAGGTAGGGTTGCTGAGCCTGAGGTAGGGTTTGGGAAAACCTGAGAGATCCTGAGGGATCTGTGTTATAAGCTCTTGGATCTGAGATTAGAGGAGTTGGCCCTGTCTAACACACTGTTAGAAGGGTGAAGGGGGAGAGTGGACTACCCATAGACACACTGTCTTGGGGAACCACTATAAACACTTGTGTGTTTTCTGTGTGTGGTTGATTTCTTGCATAAAATAGTTTAACTGTCTAAATAAAACAAGTAAAAATCAAAAGACCTATTTCCCCTCCCCCCCCCCCCCCCCCCCCCCCCTCTAGGTGAATTAGATCATATACATATATAATCTTTCAGTATCAATATTTCTATATCTATTCTCATCTTTGTATTAAGTTTTCATCTTTCAGTTAGGTTATGTTAAGGGTAACTGTTACAGTATCAGTATCCATTCTCAGTATTTCAGTCTTTGGGTCTGACCCCTCGGGGTCATCAATGTCCAAAACTAGTACGTTCAACACGCGTCTATGCCTTTCGGCCGACTGGTTTGGCAATCATCAACATTTTTCATATGCATTTACATTCAGTCGTACCCTTAACATAGTCATGCATCAATGCATTTTCATTTATGTTATCCATATACAGTTTTCATTTAGACTTAGGAGTTTGTTTCTTTATTAATCCCCTCAGAAATGATTCGTCTATTTATCTTTACTAAGGTCATACAATGTAGTGACAATAAATATCAGTGATATATAACGAACTATGCATTTGATATTATGTACACTAAGAGTGCATATAATGAAAGAAAATAGAGCAATAAAGCATAAATAAAACAGGTAGCTCTCACCATCAGTCGTTCTTTCCTTTTATAGCAATTCATGTCGTTGCCACATCTATTTTAAGATATCACCCTTCACGATATTTGTATAGGATCGTATCATAGGGTCGTTTATATCGGGGTTGCACCTCGCTATTGTACAACGTTGACTATTATGATGATATCACTTGGAAGCTACTCCACCAGCCCTCTATTTAGCATAATCAAATAAAAGACAAACTTAAAGCAAATATAAAACCCAATTCCAAATTACCACTCGAATGCTTGGCCCAAAAGACAAGAGTAGCCGGCCAACCAATAATAATAGGCAATCCCAATCAGTATGTAGGAGAGAGCCCAAAACCCCCATTTACCCAAAACAAAGTGTACAGGAAAGCCTAAAATCGAACAGTCAAATTTGGACATATATTCTCCCAATAAGCAGTGAAACAAGGCTGAAAAGAGAAGCAAGAACAATCGGTTCCTACTAAGGGACCTTTTCTAGCCCTTAATGATTAGTGATAAAAGCTTGAGCGTGAGAAACTATAAGAAATGAAAACCACAGCTACCATAATTACTTCCCCTCATCCCCAAATAAAAATCGTAATATTGATGGCAGCAACCGGACAACGAAGAATATCAACTCCCAAAAATTGAAATCATAATGTGCCCTTAACATGAAATCCAGCAGTAATAATAATAAAAAGAAGAGGAGGAGAGGAAGAAGGAAGGCTTACAGTGCATTAGAAGGTCTTACAACACTGATTCAGCACACCAGAACCAACCCAATAACACTCGGTTATAAAACAAGGCCCTGTCAGCACCCCGACCATAAGCAGCAGAACAAAAGTCCTTTTCGATGCCGTGTAAGCAAAAGATAAGGAGGAGAAGAGGAGGGAATGGAAGAAGACTCCACTAACCCTAGCTGAGACGGAAACGAGTACGAGAGAGAGAGAGAGTCGACTGATCCAAAAATGAAATCCAAAACACGATAGAACTTCGCTATATTTTTTTTCCCACCGCCTCAGCTAAGACATTTATTTTAACCTTCCTTTAATTAAAGCTCCAAAACCAACCTTATGAAATAAAGAAAGCCCAAAGTTCTCAACTGGTTCAGCCAACAATAAGGAACTGTTCCAAAGAATCATACCAACCTTATTTCTTGTATGAATCTCAAACCCAACAATACTCAACCGGCCATATTATTTATTGCATAATAGACATTATTTAATGCAGCATTTTTAAAAATTTCTCACAAACAACTCCGTAAAATCTAGATGGTTAATACCACACTGACCATACATTTTCATCATAGGGGACATATAACAATTTAAATTGAGTTTTATTATTTTGTATCACTTCACATTTTGGGCCGTTACACCCCAGACCCTCGCTACACAGGGATGCTTCATGCACTGGGCTGCCCTTATTCTACACTTTTCTAGAATATTCTTAAAATCTCTACATAATTCTACAATAATCGATCATTCTACATGACTCTAGAATCTTTTGGAAGCAGACTCCGTATCATTCTAGACTCTTTCATCATCTTCAAGATTTCTCTTCAGTGTTCTAAAAACTTCCACATCCTTTTACGTCATATGATATCATGGATACGTTTACGTCTTATTCATGACAAGCTTCCCTTGTGCATGATTATCTTGAATATGAAGTCATATTTGTGTCAAGGGCTCCCACAACCATGTTTTCGACCTCCTTGAAGCCTTATCGCCTAATCATGCAACTTATTGCACCATCCGCTCATGTGTTCCTAGTCACGGCAGCATCTTGCACTAGCAGGCCATGACATTCCGCACATGTTTTCATCTCAAAGTTTCGACTAAAACGAATCTGTCTCCGTCATTGTTGATTAATATACTGTATAAGAGAAGAAAAAAATTCAATTTTTAAAAATAGAAGGGTGCAATTTATAATTATGCTAACTTCGATGGTTTGGGTAATTACCCGTTGATTTATATATCAAATTATATTTGCACATCCATCGTGTGATGATGTTTCCAAAAAAAAATCAAAGGCTTATTTTATTTTATTGCTTGGATTTAAAAATTTAATTAAAAATTACCCGTAACGTAAAGGGTCCGTTCAGCGCCGAGTTGGCGGTCATGAACGCTGTGATTATAAACCGTTATTTGTGAACACCCGACTACACCCGAGATACTCTATCCACTTCTATGTTCAAAACTAAGTTTTTTTTCTTGGCGGCGGCGATCATAACCATTGTCATGCCAAACCTATCTTCTATGCATAAAAACGCCGCACCAAACGGAGCTATAATTTATTTTTGCAAGTACAATAAATAAAATTAAAGTATTGTTTTTTTTTAATTTCTATAAGGAACCAAAAGTTTGCCTATGGGAAATTTTCTTTCCTGTTCTATTGACATTTGGAAAGAATGTGTGAGTTGATGATTATAATGCATTATAGATCTGAACAAAAAAAATGAAAAGAAAACATAATTTATTATTAATTTTTGCATGATAACAAATATATTTATATTTTAATAAATTAAATATAATATGTAGAGAGTAAAAAGATGAGTTCATAATTATTTAATATATCCTTCTGGAAGAGCGTCCAGCAGGCGGTGACAATTGCAAATTGAATAACTGGTGCTTGGTTCGGAGGAAATTAGTCAGCGTTTGGCACAGCTGTGGCGGTTATCAACGTTGTGGTTATGAACCGTCGTTCCTGAGCGCCCAACCTCACTTAAGGAACTTCGAGCACTTTATGTTTAAAACTAGTTTTATTTTTTTAGTGGTGTTCACAACCATTGTCTTGCCAAATATGCATTTAAACTCACCGGAGAAAAAACTGCGCGCCAAACGGAGCCTTAGGCTTTATTTGGCGCGGCGGTGGCGGGCGGAAAGAGCGGATGCAAACGCCGCTTTCGAACCGGAGAGGAAGAGGTGGGGGTCGAAACGGAGCGGATCGGGATCGTTTCCTCCTTGCTGCGGGTGCAAACGGAGCAAACGCCGCCGCGGCGTTTGCTCCAAACGGAGGCAGCGAAACGCCGAACCAAACGAAGTCTTAGTGTTGGGCCCAGTCATTAAGCATGTTGATGCTCTCTTCGGCACAGTTTGCGGCAGCTTTTTTTAGTTCGGCCGCTATTTTTATAATGTTTGGCAGGGGATGAAAAACGCAAACCCTTTTTTATAAGAGAGAAACTTAGGTGCGCAACTCTCACCTAGAACTAGGTGAGAGAGAAATACAACCGTATGATCTCAGATCGGACGGTATATAAAATACTGACATTATTATCACTTATAAATACAGGAGTATTTAGGAAAAAATACAACCATATGATCTATGATCAACGGTTTAGATGGACTCCTCTCACCATGATCTTAGGTGAGAATTTCTCACCTAAAATTTTTTCTTTTTATAATGCGTAGGCGGGCCACACCTCCCCCCTACCCCAGCTTTCGTGGATCCGAGACCGCGTATTTACATGGGACTTCAATATATTGTCCGTTTTTACAGAGTAGAATGAGGAAGAATGACATATATTAGCTACTAAGCTCTGTTTGGTGCGGAGGTGGCAGTCACGAATGCCGTGATTATGAACCGTAGTTTGTGAACGTCTGATCTCTCCTAAGAAATTTCATCTATTTTTATGTTCAAACATTTTATGACGTCGGCGTTTCTGTCCAAACTCACCGGACAAGGCTTCGTTTGGCAGCTTTTTCCCCCGTGAGACCAGGCGTTCGTTCATAACCACCGCATTCATGACCGTCAGCGTCGTGCCAAACGGATCCTAAGAGTGTGGATGAATATTAGATTCTGGAAGCTTGTCGCATGTTATCTCGGATGCAACTCAGCTGATGTCGCAACTCCAAGGATCGCGTTTCGAATGGTACCCGTCCCCAAAAATTATCCGAGATCCAATTTGAAGCGATTCTCAAACATTTTCGAGCTAGAGCTGTAAAAGCTCCAATTCCTGTAGAAGTGTGATAAGAGTCCTGGCCCCATTTTCTTCAGAATATGAACCACCATTCCCATACATACAAAATATTTCATGTAAGAAAATATGAAAACTATTTGAGTAGGAGAAGAAACATTGCTCAGCCAGCTCTGAACTTGCTGGAGCGGCATCCCGGGGCCGACGGTGAACTCTGTACATGATCGATTTATCTGCCGATCTGAAAATAGAGTCTACGGATTCTCGCCTGTCGAAAAATAGTGAAAAATGTTGGACCCTTTTCTGGCGGTTTTCGCGCGCTTAGACGAGCGAAGCCAGCCTTGGACTTCTTGTTGAATTTCAGGCGGCAGCTCGTCGACGACGGAGTGATCAATTTCCTCGGCGTTGAAATTCCATGAGCCGTTCATATGTTGATCAGAAACCCTCCCATCCATGCCGCGCTCATCAACCACGTGTTTTTGTCGGGGGTCTCTCTTATCCTGACCTTGATGTTTCTCGCTCTCTGAACTTCGTGCTTGAATTTCCGTTTCTGCGGACATAAAAAGATTTTTTTGTGACGAAATGACGAGCATTATAAACCTTCATTCATGTTACCCTAGCTGTGCTCCTCATGCTATAATACTTCGACACTAACTCTATTTGTCAACCAAGTCATTTAGCTCCAAATATAAATAAATATTTAATCAGGGCCTAAATCAAAGCTAATTTTACTTCACTTTTAAATCAATCTACTATACTGTTTTATTTATTATTATGCTTGTTGAAATTGTTAGATTTTATGCTACTCACAAGCAAGGTCACCAATGATGAACAAAAGAGAGCTATATTATAACTAGGCAAATAATTTATAATAATAGACACGCTGAATACAAGGTGCATACACCTTGATTCACAACAGCTGAGATAAAGATAAAAAACTTGTCGCGGACAAGGTCCGCTTCTCCACTCTCCACTTCACCATGCACTCTGCACTCTCCACCCGCAGACCGCAGTGCACTCTGCACTCTCCACCTCTCGCTGAGGTATGAGTTGGGGTCTCCTGTGGTGTAGGCACACTCCCACTCTCACTCCTCAACTCAAACCTCTTCTCTCTCACACTCTCTTGTGTGTTCTCTCTCTTCGCATCAACTAAGTAGGGTGGGGGGGGGGGGGGGGGGTATTTATAGGAAACACAAAAAATAGGAGAGATGATGGGGGGGGGGGGGGGGGGGGGGGGGGGGTAAGGGGTGCACACACCAACCTCAAAGACTCCACTCGGCCAACCCACTCGCCCCCTCACTTGATGCACTCGCCCCTCCTCCATGCTCCACTCGCCCGGCTCCCTCTCCTCACTTCCACTCGCCACCCCCTCACTTGTACACTTCCACTCGGCAAGCTCCAACTCCCACTCGCCACTCCTCCATTGCTCCACTCGGCAACCCCCAACAGGCCACTCGCCCAGGCTTCAAATCCCCACTCGCCGGGCCTACTACCTCCCTTCAAACTCCCACTCGCTGGTAACCAAGCACCCAGAGCTCCACTCGCCAGTCACCCTCTCACAAGGCAGCACACATCTCCTCTCGGCAGCCCATGCAAGATGGACTCGCCACTCTTCTCCTTGCCCTCCCCCTTGCCTCACTTCAACATTCAACACTCCCCCTTGAAGTGAGCTTCAGGGACAACTCCGAGGCAAGCGCGAAGCTTCCTGAACGGCCCCGCAGATAGGGGGTTTGTGAAGATGTCCGTCAGGTTCTCTTCACTCCGCACGTGCTCCACCGCAAGCGAGCCACCCAACACCTTCTCTCGGATGAAGTGGTGCTTGATCTCTATGTGCTTCGTCCTTGCGTGACAAACTGGGTTGGTTGTCAGCTTCAGAGCACTCTCGTTGTCTCCACGCAGCACAGTAGGTCCTCTGACCTTCTCATCCACATCTTCCACCAGCCTCCTCAGCCAGACACACTCCTGAGCTGCCAAGGACGACGTCTTGTACTCAGCCTCAGTGGTGGAAAGGGAAATGGAGTCCTGCTTCTTGCTACACCACGAGATGGCAGTGGCTCCACACATGAACACGTAACCTGATGTCGACTTGCGGTCATCAGCGTCACCTGCGTAATCCTCATCTGTATAGCCATGCAGCTTGAAGTCGGTCCTCCCTCCATAGAACAACCCCATGTCAAGGGTCCCCTTCACATACTTCAATATCCCCTTAGCTGCCTCCAGATGAGGCTTCCGCGGCTCCTGCATGTACCGACTCACTCGGCCGACAGCAAAGGCGATGTCCGGCCTTGTGATGGTCAGATAGATAAGGCTCCCCACCAGTGCCCGGAAGGTCTTCGGATCAGGAAGAATCCTCCCTTCTTCCTTCCGAAGCATCAGCCCAACCTCCAGTGGAACGGAGCTGCTCTTCCCCTCCTTCATGTTGAATCTCTCGACGATCTTCTCGGCATACGCCTTCTGGGTCACGAGCAGCCCGCCACTTCTCTTCTCCACTTGAAGTCCAAGGAAATGGTGCAGTTCACCATGATCCTTCATCTCAAACCGGATGGCTAGCTGCTGTCTCAGCGTCGCGACCTCTTCACTATTGTTCTCTGTCACGATCATGTCGTCGACGTACAGCAGCACCAGCACGTGAAGATCTCCACTCTTCTTCACGAACATGCTAGAGTCTGAGTCTGAGGCATCGTAACCACAGAACTGCAGATACTCTGCAATCTTCCCATACCAGGCTCTCGGCGCCTGTTTCAACCCATAGAGGGCCTTCTTCAGCTTGCAGACATGACGTGGCTGAGACTTGGACACGTATCCAGGTGGTTGCACTATGAATATATCATTGTCAATCTCTCCATATAGGAATGCATTCTTCACATCAAGCTGTCACAGCTTCCACCCTCTGCACGTTGCTAGGGCAATGACCGCCCTCACCGACGTCATCTTCGCCACAGGACTAAACGTCTCCTCATAGTCCTCTTCATAGGTTTGTGAGAAACCTCGAGCGACAAGCCTAGCCTTGTACCGCTCCACTTCTCCGTCAGCTCTCTTCTTCACCTTGTACACCCACTTGCAGGTGACAGGCTTGATGCCCTCCACCATGGGAACAAGGTCCCATGTCTCATTCTTCTTCAGGGCCTTCATCTCCTCATCCATGGCCACATCCCACTCTTTAGTGCCAACAACATCTTCAAAGCGGGCAGGTTCCCTCTCGTCAAGTGGTCCTGCGAAGAAGCAAGAGACCAAACTCACGAAGTTCCCCTCCTTATAGCGAGCAGGCGGGGCGATGGTCCGCTTCGACCTGCTCAAGGCTTGGCCACTTTCTAGTAAGGTTGTCAGGATCGAGATCCTAGGTGGGATCGTTTTGGGGGTTGGATCGGATCGGATCGTAGGATCGGATCGAGGATCGTAAGATCCTACTAAAATCATAAAGTAAGACTTTAATGTTGAAATTGAAGTTGATATCACCCAATTATATCAAAAATCAATACAAAAAGATAATCATAAAAGCAATAATTGGACAATTCAATGATACACCAGTAACTATATTGCCTAGCATTTGCATATACTAACCAAAAATGTAATAAAAATATTACAAGCTATAAAAAAACTTAAAAAGATTCACTAACCTTGATGAAAAGTGAAATCTGAACTCTGAAGTCAATTCTGGATGAACTGATGAAGGCGGATGGCTAGGACTCTGGAAAATAATCAATTGTTGAAACTTGAAATATAATATAATTATATGGTAAAAGTTATCTTATAAGTTATAAATATGAGTTCAACGATAAGTCGATGACAATTAAAAAGTACAACAAAGAGAAGACAGTAAATATCAAATGTTATGTAATGTTCATCACTTCATAGTTCATCCAAATCCAATAGGCCTAGAAAGCCAATAAGCATCAGTACAAATCCTTAATTGGAACGTCGACCATATCCTCGTCATCAAGTATCACATTCTCCTCATCATCACCACTGTCATTCTCATCATCATCCCATTCACCCTCACTAATGTACTCAGTAGCATCGAGGTCACTGCCCCTTGTAGTCAGATCTTCAACTCCACCTAAAATAAAAATTTAATTAAGAAAATAGAGGACGTTATATAATCTAATTGGAAAATTATGCATTATCAAATATTCAAATAGTTTAAATTTGTTTTTAAACTTACAATCTTCATTCAATTGGGGTTCAACAGTCCTTTCAGTGCTATCATCACTGAATGTTTCCTGAGTATCTCTATTTCGAAGAATCCCCAACCAGTTGCCTTTGCGGGGAAGAACTGGATCTTCCTTCTCTGTGATCCATTCATCATCAGAAGGGATATCTTCAAAATTAAAAAACTTCTCCTTCACCTGCATATCCCTTCTATCTTGTCTTTCCATCAATTTTTTGTTATACATCACAAACACTAAATCATTCATCTTCTTTTGGTGTAGCCGATTTCTTCTTTTCGAATGGACCTTTAGAATAAAAATTGAAATGACAATAAGAAATTATATAATCATGCTTTTAAAAATACAATGATACAACAATAATGGAACTCACCATCTCAAATGCACTCCAGTTACGTTCACAACCCGATGAACTGCATGTCAGACTTAGAACCCGAATTGCAAATCTTTTTAGTTCAGGGCATTTATCTCCGTATGAATCCCACCAATCAGCTGTATATGAAAATGTTGTAAATTCATAAATATAAAATTACATTACATGCATTAATACTTTTAAGAGAACATAAAATTGATTTTTTTTACCTGGAGATCAAATAATATGCTGCGGCATGTAATGGCCTATGAAGTTGACTTGCCCATCTCTCATCAATGATGGCCCAAATTGGTTCATATCTACAAAAAATATATTAAATAATAATTGCTTTGATACTTCAAACACATTCAAACTTCAATTTAAAAATTAAAACAAATAAACTACTTACTTCTTCTTGATGTCATCAAAATTAGTTTGAATCTTCTCTTTTGCTCGATCCATCTGCTCATATATAAATCCCATCATAGGGGTCTCAGAATCAACCATTCTAAGGACCTTGATGAGTGGGAGAGCTGCTTTTAAACAGATAGTAACATGAGACCAAAACCCAGTTGCATTCAAAATAATTTTTGCAATAGATTTCCCCTCCTTAGAACCAGCAAATCTACTCGACTTCCATTTTGCAGAAGTAAACATCGTCATCAAACCGCCCTTATTCTCAGAAAGACAACCCAATGTCAAATAAGTTGTTGCAAATCGAGTGACGGCAGGACGAATCAATTCTCTTCCCTTGGTAAAATCAAGCAACCATGTGTGGAGCAAGGTTCTAGAGTAGATGTATGTTGTTACCTTTCTACCTTTTGCTATTGTTACTTTATGTAAGTCAATTTTTTTCTCAAAATCCTCTAAAATCAGATCTATACAATGTGCAGCACAAGGCGTCCAATATAAATGTTTTCTCTTCTCCATTAACATTTGTCCGGCTGCCTTGTAGTTTGAAGCATTATCCGTAACCACCTGCACAACATTTTCTTCCCCAATCTTCTCCACAACTTCATCTAACATTTGAAAAACCTTATCCGCAGTTTTGGAAAAATCAGAAGTGTCTATCGACGACAAGAAAACGGTGCCTTTTGGGCTATTTACTAAGAAGTTGCATATGGATCTCCTTTTCTTATCGGACCATCCATCCGACATAATCGTACAACTTTCCCTCATTCCACCTTATACTCTTCTAGTAACTCAAGAGTTCTCTCCACCTCTTGTTTTAGGTATTTTACTCTAATATCATTATAAGATGGTGGTTTCATTCCTGGGCCATGTTGGCCGATTGCTTCCATCATACTTATGAATTCTGGGTTCTTAACACAATTGAAAGGAATTGCACTTGTATAGAAAAAACGAGCAATTTGTTGGCAAGCCTTTTCACGTACATCTTTCTTGAAAATATGACTAATAGTAGCTTGGCTCGATTTTCTAACAAAAACATACATTCTCTTTTACTTTATGTTTTTTTTCTAAACCCAATTCCAAATCTGCATCATCATTAACGGCCTCCTCAATACTTCTTCTCTTCTTAACTACTACCTCCCCATGAGTATGAAGAATATTCATAAATAAAATTTTCACATTTTCTGGTACTTTAGTGCAAGGTTCAACATTAAATTTTGTGCCCGCAAGGTGATGTTTCAATCTATATATCCCGCCCGATCTAATTACAGAACAATACTTACATTGCACTTTTTTAGTTGTACTATCAATCTCGATCCCATGCTCCCAACCTGGATCACTTCTAGAACCAGATGCATTCTTTCGGGACTTTTTCCCAACGGGCTTCGAACCAGATCCGGAAGCAGACATCTACAAGACAAGAAAGCATTTACAACTCATATAAATATAATTCCTACCAAACAAATAATTGCTGAAGCAAAAATAATTGCTGAAATCATGATTTCTGTCCAGAAATCATCCAGATTTCTGGATGATTTCTGTCCAGAAATCATCCAGAGGACAGAAATCATCCAGAAATCTGGATGATTTCTGTCCAGAAATCTGGACAGAAATCTGGACAGAAATCATCCAGATTTCTGGATGATGTGATTTCTGGAATTTGATTTCTGGAATTTGATTCAGATGGGGGTTGGATGGGGGTTGGATGATTTTGATTCAGATGGGGGGGTTGGAAGACTTACAGTGGGAGCGGGAGAGGGCAATCGAGGGCACGGGAGCAGCGATCGAGCGGGAGAGGGCAATCGAGGGCACGGGAGCAGCGATCGAGCGGGAGAGGGCAATCGAGGGCACAGGAGCAGCGATCGAGCGGGAGAGGGCAATCGAGGGCACGGGAGCAGCGAGGGCACGCAGAACAGCGGGAGAGGGCACGCAGAGCAGCGACCGAGGGAGAAATAGGGCATCGGGAGAGTTGCGGGACTTTAAAACTAAAACGCACGGATCGTGGAATCGTATAGGAATCGCGATCCTAACGATTCCACGATCCGGATCGCGATCCCACGTGGATGCGCCCAGATTTCGATCCGGCTTAAGATCCGGATCGAATTGTAAAATCTGGATCGTAGGATCGTGCGATCCTACGATCCGGATCGCGATCCTGATAACACTCCGGTAGACTCCTCCGCTTGAGCTCCACTTTCAACTTCTCTTGAAGCAGCGCTCCCCCTGCTTCTAGAGCTTGAAGTTCCCCCTGAGCCAGAATCTCCCCCTGAGCCAGATGGCGTGGGGCACTTGGAGATACCTCAGACTCCAGCATAGAGTCCTCAGTGACTCTCTCTTCTTCTTCCCTACTTGATTCTCCACTCTCCGGCAATACCACAGAAGAGACTCCCTAATACGAGATCAGTTCGTCAAACACTACGTCGCGCGAGACGACGAACTTGTGGGTATGCGGGTTCATGCACTTTCATCCCTTCTTCCTCTCGTTGTAGCCGATAAAGACACACTTCCTCACTTTCGGCTCCAACTGGTTCTCTCAGCCTCTGGAACGTGCACGAAGCAGGTAGAGCCAAACACCCTCATGTGACTCACATCTGGCTTCTCCCCGAACATGAGTTGGTGTGGAGACACCATCCTGTTGGAACTCAGAGGTAGTCGGTTGATCACATGGGTAGCACATGTCATTCCCTCCGCCCATAAGGCTTTGGGAATCCCCTTGGCATGTAGCCAACTCCTGGTTGTCTCCACCAGATGGCGGATCTTCCTCTCTGCGACCCCATTTTGTTGAGGGGTGTGGGCGCAGGAGAGCTCTCGCCGGATGCCGAATTTCCTGCAGAAAGAGTTAAAAGCGTTAGAGGTAAACTCCCCCCCCCCCCCCCCCCCCCATTATCACTTCTTAACTTCTTCACCCTCAGGTTCAGCCTTCCCTCCACTAGTTCCTTCCACTCCTGGAACTTCTCAAACACCTCCGCCTTCTCCCTCATGAAGTAAACCCACGTGTAGCGGGTGTAGTCATCCACCAAGACCAGCGCATACTTGTTTCCTCCATAGGTTAGGGTGGCGCACGGCCCCATCACATCAGCATGAACGCACTCAAGAGGTGTCTTACATTTGGTCTCCGACTTGTCAAATGGAAGTCGATGTGACTTTCCAAACTGACAGC
The DNA here is from genome assembly GCA_033032865.1 of Dactylorhiza incarnata. Lineage (NCBI taxonomy): Eukaryota > Viridiplantae > Streptophyta > Magnoliopsida > Asparagales > Orchidaceae > Dactylorhiza > Dactylorhiza incarnata. Next base: position 309,771 of record JAWHQI010000481.1, on the reverse strand, counting down.
CCTCACACACATGGCCGTCGCCGCAAGAGGAGAGATTGGGCAGGCCAGACACCAGACCCTTCGCTGCTATCATCTTCAACTTGTCCATCCCTACATGACCTAGCCTCTCATACCAGATCGTTGCGCTGTCATTCGTCTTCAGCTTGTCCACGTAGGCACTTGCAGATAGAACAAACAAGTCCTTCACCCTTCTCCCGGTGAGCATGACATCAGCATCAACTGAAGACAGGTTCTTCAGGAACTTCACCTCCTTCGGTCCGAACAGCACGTGGTATCCTGCATCCACTGCATTCGCAACCGAGAAGAGGTTCTTCTTCATGCCCGACACGTGATACACACTCTTCAGTGTCACGGGCTTCTCTTCACTTCCCAGGGATACCATCCCTTCCTTCTCAACTGGATGCACCGTATCATCCGCCGTGATGATAGCATCAGTTCCACCATATGCCTTCAAGGAGGCAAACTTAGACACATCTCTAGTGAGATGGTGCCCGCAACCGGAGTCCACTATGCAGTCGTTCTCAAAGCTGACGGAGGCTAAGGCATCGACGGACGCTGCCGTCATCTCAGCCAAGAAGCAGTTGTCTCCGCCTTCACCACCCTGGTGACCTCCACCTCTTCCTCCACCTCTTCTTCCACCTCTCTGATGGTCTCCACCTCTCCGGTGGTCTCCCTCTCTCTCAGCAACATGACCGGCCTTGAGATTTGACCGGCACTCCTTTGCCATGTGCCCGTACTTCTTGCAGGCAAAGCAAAGGGGTCTCCCCCTCTGGTCATAAGGAGGGAGAAAGTTCTCCCTAACTCCCTGAGAGGACGTTGAGGGTCCATCTCCGGAGTTCTTCTTCTTCTTGTCCCAAGGCTTTCTCTTGCCTGAGAACAACGCCTCGCTATCTCCCCCTGAGATAGACACTCCTGCCATCTGCTTCGCCAAGCTCTCCTGAGACGACAGCAGGTTCTCTAGCTCCAGTAAGGTGGGTTGAGTAGCCCATCCTTGCACAGACGTGATAAACGGAACATACTCCTTCAGCAGACCTCGGAGTATGTGCCTATTCAGCTTCGCCTCAGAGATCGGCTCATCAGGATCCAAGGCCGAGATCTCTGCACATAAGTTCTTCACCTTCAAGAAGAAGGTGGATATCGACAACTCTCCTTGAGTGGACCGCGCCAACTCATTCTCCAGGAACTGTAGCCGCGCTACGTTCTTCTTGTTGAATAACCCATCAAGGGCACTCCAGATCTCTGACGCTGACTTGCACCCCCAGGATGTGGTCGAACAAGTCAGGTGAGATAGCCCTCTTTAAGGTGAACTCAGCTTTGGCGTTGGTCTTCCTCCACGCCCTCACTGCTGGATCATTGTCTCCGGCAGCTACAACTTCCTCTTGCTCAGCTCCTCCAACAACCTCCCATAGGTCCTCTCCAAGAAGGTAGCTCTCCATGAATGACTTCCACTTCTTGTAGTTGGTTTGGGTGAGCAACTCAATGCCTAGTCCTCTCGCATAACCTCCTCCGTCGTCCATCTTGGTTATCAACCTTGAACCTTGATAGCACACTCCTCTTCAGCAACCTCGCTTTGATACCATGTTAGATTTTATGCTACTCACAAGCAAGGTCACCAACGATGGACAAAAGAGAGTTATATTATAACTAGGCAAACAATTTACAATAATAGACACGTTGAATACAAGGTGCATACACCTTGATTCACAACAGCTGAGATAAAGATAAAAAACTTGTCGCGGACAAGATCCGCTTCTCCACTCTCCACTTCACCGTGCACTCTGCACTCTCCACCCGCAGTGCACTCTGCACTCTCCACCTCTCGCTGAGGTATGGGTTGGGGTCTCCTGGGGTGTAGGCACACTCCCACTCTCACTCCTCAACTCAAACCTCTTCTCTCTCACACTCTATTGTGTGTTCTCTCTGTTCGCATCAACTAAGTAGGGTGGGGGTATTTATAGGAAACACAAAAAATAGGAGAGATGATGGGGAGAGGGGGGGGTAAGGGGTGCACACACCAACCTCAAAGGCTCCACTCGGCCAACCCACTCGCCCCCTCACTTGATGCACTCGCCCCTCCTCCATGCTCCACTCGCCCGACTCCCTCTCCTCACTTCCACTTGCCACCCCCTCACTTGTACACTTCCACTCGGCAAGCTCCAACTCCCACTCGCCACTCCTCCATTGCTCCACTAGGCAACCCCCAACAGCCCACTCGCCCAGGCTTCAAATCCCCACTCGCCAGGCCTACTACCTCCCTTCAAACTCCCACTCGCTGGTAACCAAGCACCCAGAGCTCAGTGGAAATGAGAAAAACTGTCTCGATTTCTTCATCTCAAAGGACCCTTACTCATATATATACATGAGGAGGGAAAAACCCTAAAAACAGGAGAAAGACTAAAATACCCTTAATCGGGATAAAAACACAAAATAGAGGAACGACTTGAAATAATATGAATTGCAACTCTCCCCCTCAAGTCGGACGAAAGATGTCAGCCATCCCTAGTTTCAGAATGCTATCAGTAAACGTATCACATCCCAAGCTTTTGGTGAACACATCAGCCAGTTGATCTTTGGAATGAACGAAGGGAGTAACCATAGTCTTTTTATCCAAGTGATCTTTAATAAAATGTCGATCAACCTCAACATGCTTTGTCCTGTCATGTTGGACTGGGTTATGTGCTATGCTAATAGCGGCCTTATTGTCACAAAATAAGGAGAAGGGAGCTGTCTCAGTGAAACCCAGATCTTGTAATACAGTACGTAGCCACAGACCCTCACATAGACCCTGAGACATAGCACGAAATTCAGCCTCAGCACTTGATCTGGCAACCACATTCTGCTTCTTGCTACGCCATGTCACAAGGTTTCCACCAATGAAAGAACAATAACCAGTGGTGGACTTTCTGTCATCTTGACATCCAGCCCAATCAGCATCGGTAAAGACCTCAATCCTCAAGTTATTGTTTTTGGAGAACAATAGACCGCGGCCTGGTGCTTTCTTCAAGTATCTTAGCACACGATACGCAGCATCTTGATGTCTAACCCTGGGAGAATGCATATACCTGCTCAGAATCCCTACCGCAAAAGTAATGTCAGGCCGAGTATGGGATAAATATATAAGTTTCCCAACCAGTCTTTGATAACGTGATACGTCAGCATGGTCACCATCACTATCACCATCAATCTTATGGTTCTCCTCCAAGGGAGTGTTAGCAGGAGCACACCCAAGCATCCCTGTCTCCTTTAAAAGATCTAAAACATACTTTCGTTGAGATATGAATATACCCTGATCAGATCTAGCAACCTCGATACCCAGAAAGTATCGTAACCTTCCTAAGTCCTTCACCTCAAATTCAGCAGCTAAGAGGGTTTTAAGGCTGGCAATCTCCTCTGTGTCGTTTCCTGTAATTACAATGTCATCCACGTAGACAATGAGAACCACAACCTTCTGTTCGCGTCTCCGGATAAACATGGTATGATCAGAGTGAGCTTGCTTGTACCCAAATTTGAGCATAGCAGTGAGGAACCTTCCGAACCAGGCCCTGGGAGATTGCTTCAGGCCATATAAAGATTTCTTTAAGCGGCAGACAAGTCCTTCAGCCCCCTTCCTCATAAAACCAGGAGGGAACTTCATGTACACCTCTTCATCGAGATCACCGTGAAGGAACGCGTTCTTAACATCCAGTTGATGAAGGTCCCAGTCCAGGCAAGCCGCACAGGATAGTAACACCCGAATAGAGTCCATCTTTGCAACCGGAGCAAAGGTCTCTTGGTAATCAACTCCCTGCGTCTGAGTGTATCCTTGAGCAACCAGACGTGCTTTGTACCGTTCCACTTTACCGTCTTGGTTTTGCTTAACAGTGAAGACCCACCGTGAGCCTATAGCTTTCTTCCCAGGAGGAAGAGAGGAGACTTCCCACGTATGATTCTTATCCAGGGCAGACATCTCATCGTGCATAGCCTGTGTCCATACAGGCATCTGCAAGGCTTCCTGCAACGATTTAGGAATAACAACCACGGAAAGGGATGAAACAAAGGCCTGATGGGCCGGGATGAGATGTTGATAAGCCACATGGTTAGAAATAGGGTGTTGCGTACTAGTGGATTTACCTTTCAGCAATGCAAGAGGAATATGCATATCCACATCATCAGAATCTGAGGACGAAGTAGGCATGGGCAGTGGAGGAACACTAGTAGCCTGTGTACCTGTGCGACGATGATATATGTGGGGAAGCGGAGAGATCAGAGTGGAGGTCAAAGGTACCTGGATAGGAACAGTAACAATCGGAGTAGGTAGCTGTGGTGAAGGAGAGGTCATGGAAGGAAGAAGAGGAAGAGGAATAGGAGTAGTAACTGTATCACAATCACTCTCCCCCTGACGAAGAGAATGAGTCGAAGGCAAAAAAAATGATTCCTGCTCCCGGAAAGTAACGTCCATGGTACAGAACATACGTCGGGACGGAGGGTGATAACAACGATACCCTTTGGTGGTAGAAGAGTAGCCAAGAAAGACACAACGGAGAGCCCGAGGGTCAAGTTTGTCACGACAGGGTTGGTGGATATGCACAAAGCAAACGCACCCAAAGATGCGAGGTGTCAAATGGGAAGTATGAACGACACAGGTAGTGGAAAGGCGAGCTAGAGGAGTAGTGTAGGAAAGAACACGAGAAGGAAGACGATTGATTAAATGAGCGGCGGTAAGGACAGCATCCCCCCAATAGGGTTTGGGAAGGTGCATGGTGGATAGAAGACATCTAGCAACCTCAAGGAGGTGCCGATTTTTACGCTCGGCCACACCATTTTGAGTAGATGTATGGACACGTTTTTTGGTGGATAATACCATGAGTGGTAAGATAAGACCCGAAGGCACCACGATCGTCATACTCTCCGCCATTATCACTCCTAAGAACACGAATAGAAGCATCGAATTGAGTTTGCACCATTTTATGAAATATTTGAAAACAGGAAAAAACTTCACTTTTTTTCTTCAAAAGATAAACCCATGTAGTACGAGAGAAGCAGTCAATAAAAGTGACAAACCAACAAAAACCATTTAAGGATACAATAGGGGACGGTCCCCACACATCAGAATGTATCACATCAAAAGGAACACTACTGGGTAGAGAGAGATGCGAAGAAGAACGTCGCACATGTTTAGACTCATCACATACATCACAATGAAAATTCTGAAGAAAAGGTAAAAAGGCAGGAAACAATTTTTGTAGATAAGTGGAAGACGGATGTCCTAGGCGCAGATGCCAACGACGAACATCATCAGCTGTGGCGACGGAACAGGAAAGAGCCTGAGGGGGTATCTGCTGGGGGTTCAGGTAGTACAAGCCGCCTCGATTCCTACCACTGCCAATGTTCCGCTTCGTACCCAGTTCCTGAAAAACACAAGAATCAGGAAAAAAGGTTACCGAGCAATTCAGAGATCGAGTAATATTGCTGATGGAAAGCAAATTGCGAGGAAAAGAAGGGACGTGAAGAACAGAAGAAAGAGAAATAGACGGGGAACATAAGATGTTGCCTTTGCCCGCAATAGAGGATAAAGATCCATTTGCAGAAATGACCTTGTCCTTACCAGACAAGGGGGTGTAAGAGAGGAAACCTGAGGAGGACCCAGTCATATGATGTGTTGCGCCTGAGTCAAGCACCCATTCAGAGGAAGAGGTAATGGCAGCATGAGCACTGGGCGTCGCAATAGTCGCCAGGGAAGTGGAACCACCTATTCCAGGATCAGACTGAGAGGAGAGCAGACGACGGAAGGCATCCACTTCCTGAGCTGTAAGAGATCCAAGAGTGGAACAGTGAGACTCATCATAGACATCTGTAGTGTAGGCGGCATCATGAGAGCGATGGCCACTCTGTCTCTGGCTACCACGACCAGGTCCACGGCCACGGCCACGACCACGACCAGGAGGAGCAAGATGTGGATGAAGCTTGAAACACATCTCCCGAGAATGTCCTCTTCGACCACAGTAGTCACATGTGGGCACAGAGGAGCCAGGAGTGGGGATAAGACCGCGACTGACACTCGTCAAGGCCGAACGGTCAGGCGGCGCCATAACATTGAGGGACTTGCGTCGGTCTTCATCACCCAGAACCATACTAAAGGCCTCACGAAGGGAGGGAAGCGGAGAGCGGTGAAGAATATGCGTCCGCACCATATCGGATTCCATGTTCAATCCCATCAGGAAAACATGAAGACGAAAACGGTCCTCATTTTGCTTTATCTGAACAGCATCAGCGGTACATGCAGGAGTGAAGTGAGCAAAGTAGTCTAACTCCTGGTGTAGACGCTCAAACTCAGAGAAGAAAGACGAAACGGTCATCGAACCTTGCCGCAATTCCAAAATACGGCGAGTGAGCTCATACACCTGAGTGGAACTACCGATCTGTGAGTATGTTTCCCGAGCACGAGTCCAGATCTCAGATGCAGAATCCATCAACATATAGCTCCGATAGACTTTAGGAGACATCGAATGTAGGAGCCATGAGACCACAAGAGAGTTGTCAGAATCCCAACGCTTCCAGGAGGGATCGGTCTTCGGAGGCTCCTTGATTGTGCCATCGATATACCCAAACATCTGTTGGCTGCGGATGACATGTTGGGCTGCGCGGGACCATTCCAGGTAATTCGTGTCATCCAAGGGGACCGTGGTAATCTTTAAAGAACCGGAGTGGCCATGAGGACGCTGAGAGTCACTCACCTGAGGCTGGATCACACCCGGAGAAGATACCGAGGAATCGGGGTCACCCATATTGACAAAAAAAAATGGATCAAAAGAGAAGAGGGATCAGCACATCGAGGAGGCTGCACGATCAGCACATCGGCTGGAGGCTGGAGATCACGGAGAAAGCAGGATCAATGGGAGAAAACACGATCAACTGGAGCAGTCGACCAACAGGAGCTGACCAACTGAATCTGCGGCAGGATCGAGCAACAGGATCGATCAGGAGTAGGTCGACGTCGACTGGATCGATCAAAAAAGCTGGAACAGGCGCACGAAGGGCGGCGGCATCACGAGAGGGAGCGGCGGGGTCCTCCTCAGCGGCCGACGGCAGCGGCGCACCTGCTAGGGCACCGCATAAGCGGAGGCGAGCACGTACGGGCCGCTCAAAACTGCAGAGGTCGAGAGGCGCGGGAGATATCGACGGAAGCGAGCTAGCGGGGGCGTGAGCGGAAGACGGGAGCGAGCACGATCGGGGATGCAAATCCCTCTGATACCAAGTGGAAATGAGAAAAACTGTCTCGATTTCTTCATCTCAAAGGACCCTTACTCATATATATACATGAGGAGGGAAAAACCCTAAAAACAGGAGAAAGACTAAAATACCCTTAATCGGGATAAAAACACAAAATAGAGGAACGACTTGAAATAATATGAATTGCAACTAGCTCCACTCGCCAATCACCCTCTCACAAGGCAGCACACATCTCCTCTCGGCAGCCCATGCAAGATGGACTCGCCACTCTTCTCCTTGCCCTCCCACTTGCCTCACTTCAACATTCAACAGAAATGTTTTCTTCCAGGATTTCTCATTTAATAACTTTTCAAACCAACTTTTTTAAAATCGGACCAGACTGAAAGGTTTGACCGGTCGGACCGTGAACTGGCCAAGTATCCATCCCGGCCAAGCCTGAAAACCAGCTCAGCTGAGAACAGTTGGAAAACCGTATAGCCAAGCGGTCAAACTTCTAGGGGCGTGCATAAAAAACCGAAACCGGCCGAACCGATTTTCAAACCAAACTGACCGGTTCGGTTCGATTTCGGTTTTGGGTGGCCGAAACCGGTCCCGGTTTGGTTCGGTTCGGTTTGCACAAGGGGCAAACCGATAAAACCGAACCGATTATTAATACGCATACGGCGCGGGATTAGGAATAGCTGAAACCCAAAATCCGAATAGGATATATCCCGAAATGGCAGAAGCAGCAGGGACGACATTTAATTTTTCGAGCAGGCTGAAGCAGCGCCGCATCCCTTCGACGACTCGACACTCGACGTCGACGACGTGATCTCCTACCGTCTCGTTCCCAGATTCCGTCGGTGCTCGACATTTAGAGCAGCACCACAGGTATAGCACTCTCCTTGCCCTAGTTTCTTCGAAGTCGCCTGCGCCTCTGCCTTAATTTCTTGCCCTAATTTCTTCGAAGTCTCCTGCGCCTCTGCCTTAATTTCTTGCCCTAGTTTCTTCGAAGTGTTGTTTGATCAGGTTAAAGTGCTTAGTTGCTTGCTCCCTAAATGTTTTTTTTACTAATCAGATGTTATTTGTGATATCAAATGAACACAAAATGTGGAATGGTAGATTTAAGTTGTATGGTTAGATTTAATCAATAATGGTCATCATTCTGGTGCTTGAGCACATCATTACTTTCAAGAACAGAAGAGGTAATATACTAGGTTTTAAGATTACTGAAAGAACACTTCATCAAGAGCAAGGAAATCAGCTATACAATGCAACATTGAATCCAGCTAATACCCAAACATTTAATACTCAAGTGTCAGGTAGCTCACGGATTTGTTTGGATGATGGAGATATGGAATACAATTTTGTGTCATACAAAAAAAAATATGTTCGAAGATGACGTTGAAGAGGAAGAATCATCAATCTTCGCAACTGAATTGACACAATATCTATGAGGACTCATTGAAAATACAACCTAATGTTGACATCTTGAATTGGTGGAAAGTGAACTCCTCAAGGTTTCCAATTTTATCTGAGATGACAAAAAACAATCTAGCAATTCCAATATCAACAGTTGCCTCAATGTCGGCTTTTAGCACTGGTGGACGTGTACTTGATCCATTTAGAAGCTCATTGACACCAAAAATAGTCAAAGCTCTTATTTGTACTCATGATTGGTTGCGTTGCAAGCCGAGTATAACTGAAATTGAAGAAATGATCATTGATGCGGAAAAATTTGAAGAGCTTGATAAAAGTGAAGTTTCATTTACGGTTGTCTTCAATGCTTTCAAATTTAAAAGTGTTTTCATAGTTTCATATTTAACAATCTATTATTCTTATTTTTAGACTTCGAGAAGGACACATCTGAAATGGGTGTTGAGGATGAAATACATATGGATGAAAATTAAATATGGTTAGTGAAAATTAAATATATTGTACTTATTGTTTCCAATTTGAACTAATACCTGAACTTATTATTTTAATTGCACTAGTTAATCCAAATGATATTATATATGTTCCCTGAGTTTTCCTTTAAATGTTGATGAACATTATTTTTTGGATAGTATATTTTATAGTTAATCGGCCTTCAACTCAACTAGTAGCCAGCAAACCAAGAAAACACCAAGAGAAACCAATATTTTTTTGAATACTATGTTTTAAGTTTGCCGAAAAATCGAACCGATGTTAAAAAACCGAACTGAATAGTTTCGGTTTGGTTTCGATTTTGGGTGTGTAAAAACCGAGGCTATTCGGTTCAGTTCGATTTCGGTTTTACCTAAAACCGAACCGCTTGCAGGCCTACAAACCACTGGCTCGTGAATCGGTCCGGGTTTCTAAGGATCGCTCGGCTCTAACAGGCCTTAAAATGTTTTTTTTTTAATTTCCCAATGATGCAGGGAGGATAAAAATAATTTTTAGTAGGATTAAAATCAATTTTTTGGCGCCCGAGCGGACCTTCCTCTAGGTCCTCCTATCGGACCAAAAAATTTTCCTCAAATCAGGGACCTTAGAGGAATAAATTCAATTTCCTGCACCACTATGCCAACAGTCAATTTGTGATAATTTTAGAGTTATTTTATACATATAATAGTATTATAAGTACATATTTATAAGAAATATATTATAATAATATACATATATTTATAAATAATATTGTATATTTTTTAAATCTTTAATGAAAACAATATATTATAAACATATTCATATATGCAATAGTGCGTTTTTATTTATATGATTATTAAACAAATATGAATTATAAAAAACTAAGTAAAAAAATTTTTATAAACAACAAGAACACTCAAGCCTTTATCCCACCATAGTGGGGTCGGCTATCAGTAACTAAATTTTACGCTGACCGTCTACCTAACACAACTCTCATCATTTTTCATCCGGGCTCGGGACCGGCATTGGCTAGTTTAAGTAAATTTTTTTTATGAATTATAAAAAACTAAGTAAATTTTTTTATGTATAATATAAGATTTTGAATGGGAGCTTTTGCACACCAATTGAGGTGTTGTCGTGTGACCTTGAGGTCACGGGATTGAGTTCTGTAAGCAACCTCTTGCAAATAATGCAGGGTAAGGTTTGCCTACATTTCACACTTGTGGTGGGACCCTTTCTCAGACCCTCGCTGTGCGGGGATCACTGGGCTTCCCTTTTTTATGTATATTATAAGATTTTAATTTAGGTCTAATAAATACATGAATATAAACAATATCACATAAAGTTACATAATAATGTCGGAATATAAGTTTTTCAATGCATATAATAAATATAATAATGCATTAAATAATATTTTATCATTAGATTAATATTATTTTAAATATTTTTATAGTTTTTATGTATTTATGGTTCTACCTGGTCGAACATTGCACCGTTCATTCATCCGGTTCATTGATGATAATGTCCGAATATAAGTTTTTTCAATGCATATAATAAATATAATAATGCATTAAATTATATTTTATCATTAGATTAATATTATTTTAAATATTTTTATAGTTTTTATATATTGACGGTTCTACCCGGTCGAACCAGTTGGACCGATCGAACCTGGAACCAGATTCATTGTCTGGTCCATTTATCAAAAAGATTGTTTCAAAGAATCGTTTTTATCTTGATGGGGCCCCCCTCATTAAATAGGAATTACGGGCTGCAAATAGCTGGAACTCCATAACCCCCACTACCTTAGTGGGGAGTTAGGGAAAAACCGCCACACACCCGATCACCGCACGCGATCCCTACGCATGATAGTCGATCCAACCGCCACTGCCACGCCCGCACCCACGCCCGCTCACCGCCATGACCGGCCGGCCGCCGCCCCCGCCGGGGGCGGCCTCCCTCTCGCCGAGGGCGGGCGGCCGTTCAGCCGCCCGATCCCGACCGCCGCCCCCGTCGGGGGAGGCCTCCCTCTCAGCTAGGACGGACGGCCATTCCGCCGCCCCCTCCAGGGGCGGCCTCCCTCTCGGCGAGGACGGGCGGCCATTCGGCCGCCCAATCCCGGCCGCCGCCCCCGCCGGGGGTTGCCTCCCTCTCGCCGAGGACGGGCGGCCGCTCAGTCGCCCGATCCCGGCCGCCGCCCCCGGGGGCGGCCTCCCTCTCGCCGAGGACGGGCGGCCGCTCGGCCGCCCGATCCCGGTCGCCGCCCCCGCCGGGAGCAGCCTCACTCTCGCCGAGGACGTGCGGCCGCTCGGCCGCCCGATCCCGGCCGCCGCCCCCGCCGTGGGCGGCCTCCCTCTCGCCGAGGGCGGGCGGCCGCTGGGCCGCCCGATCCCAGCCGCCGCCCCCGCCGGGGGCGGCCTCCCTCTCTCCGAGGGCAGGCGGACGCTTGGCCGCCACCTACGTCGGGGGCGGCCTCCCTCTCGCCGAGGGCGGTCTTCCCGCCGCCAAGGTTGGGCGGCCATTTGGCCGCCCAACCAGCGGTCGGGAACCCTCTTCCCGACTTCCGGCCGCTCCTCCCCTCGCGGGAGGAGCGTTTTCCCTTCCGTTGGACCCGTAACCGTCCAGGGGCAGTCTTGTCATTTGTATAAAATCCATGATCCGTGTGCTCTAGACGGAGCGTTTCTATTCGTCCTTCCGGTAGTTATCGTGGTAAATTACCGGGTCGCCCCTCTTGGAATCTATAAATAGACCTTCATTCCTCTTCTTTTAGGTCATTCTCTCCTTTTCCCTCCTTCCCTCCTAAGTGCAAAAGAGAGAGCCTCCTTTGGAGATCTCCCTCATCTTCGAAGCCGCCCTTGAAGATCCTTCGAGAACTTCGAAGATCGCTTGGAGTTCTCACACTATTTTCAAGTTTTCCTCCGTGCAGGATCGCGTAGTGGTCACCGCCACCAAGGAGACGTTAGACTCCGGGCCCCGCCAAGTGAATGGCGAAGACGCTCGAGCGCTCAGAACACTAAGCTCTAGACCCCCAGGGTGCTCAAAAGACCATCCAGACCCCAGAGCACGGTGCTCCCCATTGCGGCCGAAGAAAATACTTAGCTTCGTGAGCGGTGGTCTGTCACCCTCCGAGCATTTCTCTCTCTCCCCCTACTATAACGAGGCGCGGCCTGTCGCCCTCAGTTTCTCAAACAAGCCCTGTAAAGAGCCATCAAATAGTAAAGTTCGGTCGACACCGTCCCGGCCACATGGTTTTTCATCCCTTTCCGGGGTTTTCCACGATAAAAAAGATCTCTTGCCAGCCGTCTCGTTTCTCTGTAACTGTTTGCGCGGTCGTCCGCTCCCGGGCTAAGACGATCGATTTTAGACTGGTTCAAGGAGCCTTGAGTAGACCGCAACATATCTCTTCTTGACGTATTCATCTTTCATAAAGATTATATTATCATTATTTTAAAGGAATACTTATCAAAACTTCCCCTGGAAGTTAGCATAATTACAGGTTGCACCCCTCTTACATTTGAATTTATAAAAACCTCCTCTGTAAGTTTACATTTCATAATATCCATGCACAAAAATACGCCCTTGGAGTAAATTTTCGGGGGGTCTTTTTGTGTATGGATGCTATGAAATGTAAACTTACAGGGGAATTTTTTGTAATTTCAGAAGTAAGAGGGGTGCAACCTATAATTTAGCAAACTTAGAGGGGTGGTCCCGGTAAATGGCCCTTATTTTAAATGCATCTAACTTGATTAAAGTCTCACAAATATGATTTATAGATAGCTGAAAATACGATGCACATGCATGTATGTATATAACCTTATAAAATGGGTTATATAGGTTGCTCTGGCACTTAAGGGATATGCTACTATATTAAAAAAAACTTGGTTCTTTCTGTTCTGTATATCTCTTGCTCTCCATCATCTGTAGCAATTCTATTATATAAATCATCAAAATATGTAACTTTTGTTTAATTGTTTTGTGCGATGAAGTATTAGTAAAACGTCTTTTTTAAAAGTAATAGAAGCTTCAATGACATTTAATTTTGTCAACCATTAAAAGCTATTTTTTCTTTATAAGCTACATCACCCACCACCAGGTCTCCTTCTCAATTACTAATTTATATGTAGATTCTCCTAAAAGATTTATAGTAATTTTCTTAATGGAACTAACCATCTTTATCTCATTTTTACCACACCTAAAGGGCTTCAACATGCTTCTTTCAACAATCAGTCTTTAACTATTAGCAATTTGTCACAATTCAAATACAATTACCTAATCTTGGAACCATACTTTCTTTATTCTTATTTACTTATACTCTTAAAATATACCTCCACAACAACTATTGTATGTTCTGTGACTTGTGCGATCAAACTCTCCTGTAAACACAGTACAATCACTTACAAAAATTTATCTCTTTCTAAGAGAGGAAACTATGATCCGGCAGCTCCACTTTTATAAGTAACTAAATGTTCTTCTCATTACTTAAAATAAGTGTTCGTTATTGCAAGGTCATAGACCTAGAGTGTAATGTGGTAGATGTGTTCAGGAAATGCGCATTTGCGAAGAAGTAAAACCGAAGACCAAGGAGAATGGGAAAATCTTAACTTCTTTATATCGCATTATGTTTTTATTCCATTTTTAGCTTTGGTTTGTGTTATTTTGCAAATTTCTTTTGAAAGGGACCTTTATATAAAAAAAGGATGTATTGTGTTTATATCAAAAAAGTGAATAAATGAGATATGCAAAGTCACAATCTCATCCTTAACCATCCCGTGACGAGATCAATATTCCGAGCATACAACTATTTGGTATCACAGCCAATCGTCATAGACGCTTCAGGAGAAGTTCGACGAGCTCAAGGAGATGATGTAAAATATTCTCTTCGACATAATTCATATTATTAAACTTTTTAACATACAACATATAAACAAATAACAATGTCTTCAGATTTTTCTCCTTTCATACTTAAATTTATTAATAATCTTTATTATTCTTTTAATCATTATGTCCACTAACTATCTGACCTTCTAATTTAAAGTCCTCAAATTCTATGAAGTGTGAAGTAAATATAATCCTGGTATTAGACCTCGACGATGTGCTTACTTTTCACTGCAATCGAATTATTTTGTGGCATGTCACTTAAGAGTAAGAATCTAGCTAACACTTTCCCCCTTTTCACTAGAATCACCACAATCGAGCAAACACGTGCAACATCACCTAAGTATAATGTTCTAGCATACTTTTGTCTACTTTTCACCACAGTCGGATTAGATCACGACATTAATTTAGGGGGATGCTTTAGCACTAGACAAATTCAAAATTATGCACGGTTCATTTGCTTCAACGGATGTTTTAAGAATGATTAAAAACATCAACCATCAACCCTTCTCATCTAGACTAAAGACAGGTAAATGCCATGACATATATGACCAAAGAAAACTAACCAACATATATGTAAAAATCGTGCTAGTTACGCTCCTACCCTAGTTGCGGCGACTAGCTTCCTCTTACATTGTCGACCTTCCTTTGTTGTAAAATCGTGCTTCTGCCAGGTTCTTGCTTCATCAAGCTTCAACCGCAACGTCGTCGTAGTGTTGAGCTTCATCCATTGTTTAGCCGTAGTGTCAAGCTTCATTCGCCGCTTGTACAACTCCTATGGCTAGCGAAGGCTTCATAAATCTCCATAGGCATAGTCGAGGCCTTCGTCAAGTTTATTTAGATACGAAAGGCTTCTCCAAACCTGATGGCTTCAACTACAATAACTTTGAGCTTCTCAGCTTCTTCTAAATATAACCACTACATCATGCAGCCTCTGTTGTTGCTTCCTACCGCAACATCATGTTGTTTCCCTGCCTCATCTACCTTATTATCAGTGTAGCCTCCAGCAGTCGCACCCCACTGTAAGTGCAATATCTTGTCGCTGCATCCTCCTGTCACTACAGCTTTCTGCCCTGTCACTACAGCTTTCTACCCCATCGTCTAGAGCCACCGAGCCTCCTCTCCTAATTAAGCCATGTTTGGGGAGTCTTCTCCCACGGGAGGCGGAAAGGAGGCGGGCCGCAACGTCAAACTGGAGCCTCCGGCTCCAGTCCGAACGGAGCGCTTCGGCGCGGTGGCAGACAGGGCCAAACACCTCCGCGCCCGTGCGACCGTTTGGGTCGCCTCCGTCCCACCTCCGTTGCCACCGTGCCGGAGCCCAAACAACGCCCCAAACAGGGCCTAAGTCGCACTGATTTAGCTTTTCTTGATTGAACTTTTAGCAAATTTTTCATTGCGTTATGCATAGCTTGAGCGTGGCTCTCTATTGCACTATCATCGCTTGAGCTCACATGTTCTTGTGAAGATCCTCACTTAGCCTTTTTTTGGCATGACGGCTGCTTAAGTGTCCACTGAGGGACAACAATCACAATAGACTGTTGGTTCTTGACTTGAGTTTTTGGTATTGGTTTTTCTGGTTTTAAGGAGGAAAAAGGATCAAGGAAAAGATACGCAGAAATGATAATACTTGCCTTATCTTTCATTCAAAAACGGGTTACATATATATAGCATCTTAGTACATTTATGATTCTTAATTAAAACAGTTGACAGGGGCAGTTAAGGCAATGCTAATTAAAGCTATTACATTTAAGATAACTTAATGACTCTTCTCCTTTATATTTCCCAGGAGAGAAGGCATCGGGACTTAGCAGCTGCGGCGGGAATCATCCATGGGGGCTGATTTCTGGTTTCAACACCCCCTCTAAATCTGCTCCATCTCTTACTCCTAGCATATTCCTGAGCTCGATGAAGCGGCTTCGGTGCAGTGGCTTGGTCATTATGTCAGCGATCTGATCTTGAGTAGGGCAGAACTATAATGTTACCTTGTTTTTCATGTTTTACATACAATGTTGGTTTACTGGGGCTGCGGGTGAAACCTTCAGACAGGAAATATGAAGCGATGTTTAGATGCCAGGCGCGGGGTGCTTGCTTCAGCCCATATAGGGCTTTGTGTAGTTTATAAACTCTCTCTTCTTCTCCTTTGATCTCATATCCAGGTGGCTATGTAACAAAAATGTCTTCCGTGAACTCTTCGTTCAGGAAAGCCGATTTTACATCAAGCTGAAATATTGGGAGATGTTTCTGAGCTGCAATTGCCAAAAAAAGCCTTATTGTTGTTATCCTTGCCACGGGGGCAAACGTTTCGTCATAGTTTGTGCCTGGTTCTGCGTGAGGCCTTTAGCTACTAGTCTCGTCTTGAATTTCTGTAAGCTTCCATCTTCATTTTGTTTCACCTTGAAGATCCATTTGAGGCCGATTATAGTGCCATGGGGGGTCTGTCAACAAGGGATCATGTGCCATTTTTCTCAATTGCTTTTAACTCTTCATCCATTGCAGCTTTCCATTCTCTTAATTCTGCTACTTCCTTATAGTTCTGTGGGGTTGTAGTAATCAGTGCAGATTCAGCTGTTTTATATATATCACTCACCAATTTCAGTGTTACGGGCGATGATGAACCTGAGTCATCCTCCTCCAGATCAGTTTGAGGAGAGGCGGGCACTAAGTCAGCACAGTCCTCCTAAGGAGTTGCAAGTGGGACTTCACTGCATTGGATGGAACTAAGGGGAGGTACCAGTTCAACCGGCAGTGAAGAGACTTGAGGAAATGGAACAGAGTCTGATGCCCAAGTGTATTTGCTTTGTTCATGGAATACTACATCTCTAGATATTATTATCTTGTTGGTTTTAGGTTCCAGAAGTCTATACCTTTTACTTTCACTGTTGTATCCAATCAAAACACACATTACTCCGCTCCCAGTCAATTTGTCTTTCCCGGGTTTATTTGAGTGAGCAAAGGCAACACAATCAAACACCCTAAGGTGTGCAACAGAAGGTTTTTGATGAGTGTTTCATAAGGTGTTGTGTTGTGTAAAGCTTTGGTAGGGACACGATTCAAGATGTATATAGCTGAGGCAGTGGCTTCTATCCAAAGGCTCTTGGGACAGGAAGAGTGCACCATCATGGTTTTTGCCATCTCCACCACGGTTCGGTTGCGCCTTTCTACAACCCCATTTTGTTAAGGAGTGTAGGGGGTGGTAAGTTCTCTATGAATTCCGGCTCCCTAGAAAAGTTGGTTGAATTGTTGTGACATGAATTCTCCCCCCCCCCCTATCTGTTCTCACTGCTTTTATCTTTCTTTCTAGCTGATTTTCTATCTGTCTTTTGAAAATTTAGAAGTGGGTATAGGGCTCAGATTTGTGAGCAAGGTAACAAATCCACATGAACCAACTGTGATCATCAACAATGAGTAGGTAGTAAAGTTTAGCACCCAGGGAGGGTGTGCTGGCAGGTCCCCAAAGGTCAATATGAAGAAGATCAAGGGGAGCACATGCCCTCCTATGTCTTGTTTGAGGAAAAGGTTGTAAATCTCGTTCTATGTGAAAGGCGTACTCACTGAGCATTTCGTGGAAGCGCTCTTTGTTGCAATTCAGCTAGCACTTGTTTATTTATCTAATTCGCTACTATCAATTGTGGTTTGTAATTTCCTTTATTATTTTCGGTACTCGTTGTTATTTTATTTGTTGGATACTTGCATGAGCTTTGCATCATTCTAGGTTCCCCCCATCACCACTACACTCGTATTCATTCATTAGAGTCTCATTAGGGTATAATCAGCTTACTACCATCACCATATCCTACGTCACATTATCTAACCAAGACACAAAAATGGTAAGCCGAATGACACCCAAGAAAAGTCACTCTTAGAACAAGCAAGCTAAAATTGTGTAAATTCGGGATGGTGAGCTCTTCCGCAAGGCATGAAAAAATATAATAAGAAATACAAATTGAACAATACCATTTGATGCTTGATTTATGGATGTATTGATACCAGAGAAGAATCTCAAAATAGAATCACTTCCCTGCACCAATAACCAAAAAATAATAATTAAATGAGCTTCTGCAATTAAGAAGAGCATAAATTTAAGATAAGCAGCATTTAGGATTATTTGTAATTTTATTTGAGATAAATAGCAGTTGGAAAGTGTTACAAGAAATAAATAAAAAAAACTCATGATTTAGGCCCATAAGGCCTCTCCTCTCTAGCTCCTCTTCAGTCCCACATCTTTGGTTTACAATTAGCTCTCTCTCTCTTTCTATAAAAGGAGACCCTTTGTACATTGTAAAGAGAATAGAAAATGATTTTTCGAGAATAATAAAAGATTGGCCCCATTTTATTCTCAAATTCCACATGGTATCAGAGCCTGGAATTTTTTTTCGATCCCTCCAATATTTTTTTCTCGATTGAGCGTTTGCTCCCGTCAACCGGCGCCACCCTCGCTCCCGTAAACCTTTTTTTCGATTGAGCTTTCAAGTTGAGCTTTGAGCTTTCGCTCCCGTCAACCAGCCAACGGAAGACCGCGGTACACTGGTTTGCCCCGTCAACCAGCTCTCTGGCAGTCCGCGGTTCGCTGGTTTGCCCGCTGAACGCGCTAGTCTGTCTGTTGGTTTGCAGCGCCTGTTCGAGTATTCGCTCTTGTTAGCGGAGGTGCTCGTGTGGTGTGAGTTGTTCGACTATTCGCTGGTTTGCGCGCTCGTTTGCAGCAACTGTGCGCGCTGCTTTGTCCGCTGGTGTGCCCGCTGGTGTGCCCGCTGGTTTGCAGTGGCTGCTCGACTATTCGCTGGTGTTCGCGTGACTGTTCGCTGGTGTTCGCAGCTCCTGTTTGCACTCGTCGAGCTCCTCATATTCGCAGTCTCGCCTTGGCCTATCCTGTGCAATCTTTCCCGCGATTCCTCCTCGAGATAATCAGATCGACGACCCGCATTTCTGTCAGCGAGCTCTTCCAGATCGCAATCTCGCCGAGGTCTCCTTGAGATCGCGGTCTCTCAAGCGGATTCCTCTGTGAGGTCGTCGTGCTCCTGCCCGCCTACCCTCTGTGCGTTCACAGTGCTCCTTCCCGCAAGTGTTCCGGCTTGCCCCTCGTGTTCGACAAGATCTTGCTTGCCAAGCTCCTTCTGCGGCCTCCTCATCTGAGATCGCCATCTTCCGCGCTCCTGTGGTCGAGCCCTGCTAAGACCCCCTTTTCGCTTCTGACGAGGTGTCTTATGTATCTTGTCATGAGAATACGAGTGGCTCCTTCTACCCCGAGCAGCACCAAAAGACAGACAGCTCCCTCCAATAAGTTTTGCGGTCGTCGATGCACTGATCGTCCTTGTCCGCTCACTGAAATTGACATTCTGCGGAACGAACTCTGCCACCTGCAAACGCTGATTGCTCACAACTCTGGACCCGTGGCCTCATCCCAGCCTGTCTCTCTACCTTTCCTATTGGCTCCTCCTGGATTGTGGACTCCGGAGACACTCATCACGTCTCTCCACAACAACCTCCTCGGTACTTGGACTCTCTGTATCCGAAGTTCATTACAGTAGCAAACGGCGACACCACTCCCATTGCTGGATCTGGCGATATGTTGATCACCCCTTCTCTACTTCTCCGCTCCGTTCTTCATGTCCCTGGCGCTCAATTCAATTTGCTCTCTGTCAGCCGCCTAACTCAGGATCATGATTGCCTAATTACTTTTTCTTCCTCTTCTTTTATTGTGCAGGATCGGCAAACGAGGAATATCATTGGTACAGGGTGGTTGTGCAGTGGGCTCTACACTCTGGATCTTCCGTCCTCCACTCTCTCTTTCGTCAGCTCTACTGATTGGCATCGGTGCCTCGGTCATGCTCCTCTTCCCATTCTCCAAAAGGTTCTTCCCGATGTATCTTTTTCTCCTTTTACGTGTGAATCATGTATCTATGAGAAACAGCATTGCTCTGTTTTCTCTCCTCATTGTACTCCGAGCGCTGCTCCTTTTGATTTAGTTCATTCCGATATATGGGGTCCCTACAAAACCGCTAGTATATTTGGTTATCGCTACTTTGTTACGTTTATTGATGATTATTCACGCATGACTTGGTTATATATGATGTGTGATCGCTCTGAGCTTTTGTCCATTTTTCGCTCCTTTACTGCAGAAACTCGCACGCAATTTACCCGTACTATCAAAATTCTTCACACTTATAATGCGCGTGAATACACTGAGCATGCTTTCCAGGAAGTCTGCACCTCGTTGGGTATCATCCACCAAACCTCATGCGTATACACCACAACAAAATGGTGTTGTTGAACGGAAGAACCGCCACCTTCTCGAAGTTGCTCGGTCTCTCTTATTCCAAATACAGGTCCTCACTAACTATTGGAATTTCGTTATCTCCACTGCTTGTTATCTCATCAACCGCATGTCATCGTCCGTCCTCCAATTCGTGACTCCCTTCTCTCTCCTATTTCCTGAACGCACTCCCTTTCCCTTAACCCCACGGGTCTTTGGCTGTGTCAGCTATGTTCATCATCTGGGTCCTCCTGTCGACAAGTTGGCCCCTCATGCCACGCGCTACATGTTCGTTGGGTATTTGCGCACCCAGAAGGGCTATGTCTGTTATTCTCCCTACACTCGGAAGTTGATCACATCTGCTGATGTCACTTTCATGGAAGATCAGCCTTTCCATCGATCCGTCACCATGTCAATACCACCTCCTGATATCCCACGTCCTATTGTTCCTACCAATTCTCCTTTACCACCTTTACTACCGACATCACCGCCTGCCTCGGCTCCTCTTCGTGTCTACTCTCGCCGTTATCCTCGATCTGGTGCCCCGCGACAACCTCCATCTACTACTGATACTCAGCCGACTGTTGATTCGACGACACCCTCCACCGCGCATCCACTTTCCAATTATGTCTCCATGCATCGTCTCTCCTTTGATTAACGCAGGTTTGCAACCTCTCTATCGTCTATTTCCACTCCCTCTTCTGTGCAAGAAGCCCTTCAGCATCCGAGGTGGCGCGCAACAATGGATGAGAAAATGACTACTTTGTGGGCCAATCACACTTGGGACCTGGTTCCTCTTCCGCCTAATCAACATACCGTGAGCTGCAAGTGGGCTATTCACTGTGAAACATCATCTGAATGGGACTGTTGATCGCCTCAAGGCTTGTCTTGTTGCTAGAGGTTTTACTCAACAACGCGGTTTTGATTATGAAGAGACATTTTCTCCGGTGGAAAAACTCAAGACCGACCGTGTCCTCTCTCTTGTCGTTCATCGTCATTGGCCTCTACATCAGTTTGACATTAAAAACGCCTTCCTTCACTACGATCTTGTGGAGACTGTGTACATGCACCAACCTCCTAGTTATACAACCACGGGGGAGTCCCTTGTCTGTCAATTGAAGAAATCTCTCTATGGTCTGAAACAGTCTCCACGGGCATGGTTTGAGAAGTTTAGCCAGGTGGTTCGTGAGTATGGCTTCACCCGGAGCTCGGCAAATTTCTCCCTTTTCATTCGAAAATGTTCATCTGGCACAGTGATTCTTCTAGTTTATGTTGATGACATCCTTGTGACTGGTGATGATCTTCCCAACATCACCCAAATCAAGAAACATCTTACCTCACATTTCCAAACTAAAGATGTGGGACGACTCCGCTACTTCTTGGGAATTGAGATGGCCCGACAACCTGATGGTCTTGTCTTGCCTCAGCAGAAGTACTGTCTCGATCTACTTCATGATGCATGCTACTCCGGATGTAAACCTGTGGATACACCTATGGATGCAAATCATCAACTCCGTGCTCATGGCTCTGACTCTGATTAACTTCTCCCTAATCCTGAGTATTATCGCTGCCTTGTTGGCAGGCTAATCTATCTTACTGTCACTCGACCTAATATTTCATTTGCCGTCGCCGTGGTTAGTCGCTTCATGCATACCCCCCCCCCCCCCGGGTCTCTCATCTTCAGGTCGTTGAGCGTATTCTTCGATACTTGAAGAATGCTCTGGGACAAGGGCTGGTATACAAGTCATCTACTTCTCTGTCTCTCATTGCATATTGTGATGATGATTACGCTGGGTCCCTGGACGATCGGCGATCCACGAGTGGCTACTGCACATATTTTGGCGAGAACTTGGTTACTTGGCGAAGCAAGAAGCAGACTGTGGTTGCTTGGTCTTCAGCTGAAGCAGAGTATCGCCCCATGGCTGTCGCCGTCTCAGAACTCACATGGCTTGAAAGTCTCCTCACTGATTTAGGTGTCAAACTTCCTTCATCAGTTGTTCTCTTTTGTGATAATCAAGTTGTTATTCACATCGCAGAGAACCCTGTGTTTCATAAGCGTACAAAATATATTGAAGTTGATTGTCATTTTGTCCGGGAAAAGGTTCAACTTCGGAAACTGATTCTACGGCATGTGAGGGTTGTCGATCAAATCTCCGACATTTTCACTAAGGCCTTGTCTCACCCACTATATCAGCAATTCACCTCCAAGTTTGGCGCCTACGACTTGTATGCTCCAGCTTGCGAGGGAGTGTTACAAAAAATAAATAAAAAGTTCATGTATTTATGCCCATAAGGCCTCTCCTCTCTAGCTTCTCTTTTAGTCTCACATCTTTAGTTTACATTTAGCACTCTCTCTCTCTTTCTATAAAAGGAGACCCTTTGTATATTGTAAAGAGAGTAGAAAATGATTTTATGAGAATAATAAAAAATTGGCCCCATTTTATTCTCAAATTCCACAAAAAGCTTACCATAATTTGTTTGGTGCTTCTCTTTTGTTTAGTTTGGTAGCTTTGGGATTTTTTTTCATGGTGAAAGAAGATGTACTTTTGGTTGGGATTAGTTTAAATATACCCCTTGATTTTGTACATCTACGTGGCCTCTATTGTGGATCTATTCCTCATCTCTCACGGGAATAGACTTGTTATAGCCAATCCACATAAAGTTTGGTATCCTCTCATGATGCTTGATTTTTTTATTACTTGCTTGTAAGGATATCAAATGGATTGTCCAAGTCCATTAGCATACTTAGTTGCGCCCTCCAAAATCCAACATGAATTGGGCTACTAATTATGAAGACCTACCCGTGACTTTTCATAATTACAAGGACTTCTCGTGTATTTTTTAAAATTAACTACAAATTCCTTCTAAGTTTGCATTATTAACATATATGTACAAAAAAACTGGCATGTATGATAACAACGGAAGGATTTCTTTTTGTACATGTATATTAACAATGTATATTTAAAGGAATTTTTGGTAATTTTAAAAATTAGACAAAATGTCCTCGTAATTATGTAAAATTGGATGGGAGGTCCCGATAAATGACCCCTAAAATTCATGGTGGACTTTGTTGGCTACCCATTAAGAGGCGCATTTAGGCCTTACAAATCATTGATTCTTTCCTCCTAGAAATTTATCTTTAGATGGTAAATCTTCATCACCATGAATCAAAATAATGGCATACCGTAACCTTCTGTTTTCTATTCTGCCTGCAAAAATCATCATTTATTCTATCTTGAGAAGGTTTGTCATGCTCCTTACTGGATTCTTCATGAGCAAGCACTTCTTGATCTTCCTCACATTCTGGCAATGCGTAACTTTGGCATCCTGACATGGGAGAATCAAGTGGAAGTTAACCTCCACCACCATCATATATGTTACGAAATTGAGTAAAAACAGCAAACAAGCAAGCACATAAGAGCACAAGATTTATGTGGTTCACCCCAAAGTGAGCTATGTCCACCGGCAATAGTGATCGTTTGACTACATGGAAGAACAGGTAGGTAAAAGAGGAAATAGGCATCGTTCAGATTTTACACACTCTAACTCTAGAATAACAGGAGTTTTACAAACAATTCCGTGCCTACAAAAATACCATTCCGAATATAATTTGGATACAGAATCACGCACTTAAACCCTGACAGCTGTGTAGTGGCTTCTGATGCAAGGGTGTGATTTGATAAAATGTTGAATGACATACTTTTAGGGATCTCCATATGAGTTAACATTTCAGACATATAACTAACAGTATCACCGACATGCATCATTGGTATTATCTCAATTATTTGAAATCACTTTCGTAAAATTAGCAATGCTAAAAATATATTTAGAGTTAAATGTGAGAAAAGACACCTATGGAGGATGAGGGGCCATCATCGCAGAATTCATCATAAGACACATCAGATGTAGCTAAGGAAAAACTCTTCCCTTGAAAGAATCTCAATATCGAAGATGTTCCCTGTAAAACACATTAAATTAAATAATGAACTGGAAATACACCATAAGGATGAAATCTAAAATAAATGGAATCTGTATCACAATATTACTGAATGTAAAAGATCGTGGAAAAAAGTGCAAGGTTCATAAAGAAATAATAGAGACCTGTGAACAAATGAAAGGTACAATTTTGATCCTTGAGAACATTGTATGGAGAATATATTAAATGTGGAGCTGGATCGGTTTACATCATTCTGGCCAGCATTAACCAACGATGATCAAGCCCAAACCTACTAGTTTGCTCATGTGTACCAGTCACCATCTTGAATCTTACACAGTAAAAATTTCTAGAGGCATCAACCTACAGGTGTAACATGAAAAATTATGCAGCTCAAGATGTTTACACCTAGCTATCATGCAGTACTCCTGGTTGTGTCAGCGTCATTTCTAGTCAATTATTTATGTAGTCTGCTCTTATTTGCCATTGAATTAGGACCAGTTTGTTATTCTTAAATATTTGTTCAAGACTTGTTTTGTAATTATTTGCAAGGATCAAAATCTTATAATTCAATCAATCTGTTAATTAATATATCTAAAAGTAACTTTCCTAGCTGATGGGTATCATAACTTAGGAGCAGATCATCGACAGCCAAGGCCCCTAGTCAATTTGCACGGGAGTCAGAATTAGGGTCATCATCTAGGCAATTAGTGATGGAAATCGACGGCCCACACACATTAATTCCGCAGGAGGCGGTGATCTGCTACCTATTCGGACAAACCGAGTTCACGGATGCATCTGGATGATCATTCTGAGGTTGTTTCAAGCATTTATTTTTTATTTTCGAGTTTTATTTGACATCCGCTCAGTCCGGACGTTATGAGCCGTCTGATTGGATGTCCTAGTTGTGTCCCGTATATCTAAGCGTACAGGCTGCCTTGTAGGGGGATCGAAGTTTTGAAATTCTAACTTCAGAACTACCGTCCCCACGATGCGACTCCGTTCTCCCGAGGTGCACCCCCCCCCCCTCAAATCGTCCCAGCCTTCCCAACGCCTACAACCCAGGCTCACATCCGTTGTCGACGCGTCACCCGCTTCATGCGTCTCCAGACGAGCCCCCCTGGTTCACGCCATACCCGATCGCCTCGCCATTCCTCTGCCGATATTGATTGCCCTTCCTAGTGACGATTTTGACCTCCCCGTCTCTGCTGATTCTGAACTCCACACCCCCGGAGATTCCGATCCTCATCCTCCCCGCCGATTCTGATCTCTACTCCCCTCTGGCTATTCAGACAACCCCTCCATTACTATTTTTGAAACCCACGGCCATCCTCGATCGAATGCTTCTAAGCCATCCTAACTCCACTCCACCCCCCACCACACCCCCACACACGCCCCGACCCTCTACTTGTTGCAGCCCCTTGGGTCTTCTCTACTAGAGGATTTTGCCCCCGCATGCATGCGTAAGTTGTATTTTGGAGTTCTTGTTTTTTGTTATTATTATTTGGACTATATTTAGTGGGATACCATAATTATATGTTGTGGTTCCGTGAAATCATTTGACTTGCAGGGTTTATTCAACGCGCACCTGAAATACTTGCACGTCAATTGCTTGTGAATTAATGCTGGCATTTCCAGTTTAATTTCCAGTGAACGAATGTGCTCCTGACTAGACTTTATTTTAATTAATTACTTGTTAATTTGCAATCTGATTAATTCATTTGCATATGCATTAAGTTGGTATTTTATTCATTTGCTTGTGTGTATGCTTTCACGTCATCCTAAGGTTGGTCTTAGGTTCATAGCATTTGTTTATGTTTGTTCGCATTGCATATGGAATAAGGGTTTCGCGCGTCCACAATCTATAGATTCGTCTTGGGTCAATTAGAGCTCGTAGTCGCGTTCGGAGCAATGTTGGGATAATTTCATTTATTTTTCTTCTTCTTTTTAAGTATTTAGAGAACATTATTGTTGTGACCGTAATTCGTCGAGATCAGAAATGCATATGGAAGACACCTCAGGTGTCCAGCTCGGCGGCCTCAGGTATTCAGTTCGGCGGCCTCAGGTATTCAGCTTGGCGGCCTCAGGTATTCAGCTCGGCATCCTAAGGTATTCAGCACGGCGACCTCAGGTGTTCAGCTCGGCGGCCTCTCAATGCCCTCCTAGGGACCTCGCAGGGGGGTACCCACTAGCTTTGCATTTAAATGGGACCCAATTGTAACGGGTGGAAGGAAGTTCACACCCCGCGAAGAGTCGCACATTTGAAGATTTGGCGACCTCCCCTGCCTTCCCCCAAACTCGCACAACACTTGGTTCGGGAGGGAGAGTTCTTATACACTCCTATGTATGTGGCGGGACCTCCACAATATAACACGACCACTTCGTCTAATAATAAAATAGCCGCGACCTCTCATTTGTTCGCTTGATGCCTAATGACTGATAATTTAGGGGCTAATAATCTTCGGCCATCCCAATGGTCAGAATTCCGTTGAACCGGTTTTCTAGTTCCAACATTTTTGGTTCGGTGAGTGTGGACCTTGGTCGGAGGAGGAAACAATTCAGAAGGAGCGTCATGATGCATGACGACAAGCAAAAGTTAGATCGCAACCTCCAACGAGTACTAGTAGTCAACTCGCAAACAAGTAGCCATCAACTCGCCAAGGCCAATTCAGTATAGGTGGTATAGGCCGCACTATTTATAGACTTGGCGAGCTGAAGCAGGACGAGCTCAAAGTGAGCTCGGGCGAACTGTGGCGAGCTCAGACATGCGAGCTCAGGCGAGTTCTGAGATGGACTCGCAGGATGCTAGGTGAGTTCTGAGATGGACCCGCAAGATGCTAGGCGAATTCTGTGATGGACTCGCAGGATGCTAGGCAAGTTCTGAGATGGACTCGCAGGATGCTAGGCGAGTTTTGAGATAGACTCGCAAGATGCTAGGCGAGTTCTGAGATGGACTCGTAGGATGCCAGGCAAGTTCAGGCGAGCTTAGACAGACGAGCTCAAAGCGAGCTCAGACAGACGAGCTCAAAGCGAGCGCAGACAGGTGAGCTCAAAGCTAGCCTCAGGTATTTCGCGAGTATGATCTGAGGAGGTATTACCGACAATTCTTTTTGTGAAATACATACGAAGGTAACTCATATCGATACATGTATAGTCAATACAAAGTTTTGTTTATTTGGTTATCCTAACCATAACAAGTTTGACTATTTGTTGTTTGTGGTTGTCTGTATTCTCTTATACACTGATGACCTCGCCGTGGGTGAGTCTCTAGAAGATGGAGCGATCACTCCCCTGTCAATAACATCTCTCAGAGGCTCCCCCCAGGTTGTCAATCTCCATCTCCTTCTCCGAAACACTTGGTCGAGCGATGAGATGATGTCTCGAATTCGTGTACGGGTCTAAGTCCAAGTCTCTGCATTGACGGCCGATATCAGCTCCCCCTTGCAAGTTGGCGGACAGCCCCTCGAGTGCTCATGCTCTCCGCCCGTCAATTGATTGCCAGGATTGAGAAAGGAGTTGCGCCCTAGAGTACTTGCAATACAACTGCCTCAGTCCAAAGAAATCGAGATTCCCGAAAGAGTATTGATTGCAACCAACTCGTAAGTATTGACCGAGAAACCCCTCGAGAACACTTGGAGCGAAGATGACTTGAAGCGGTTCTACCCATGAACCCTCAATTCCAAAAGAGCGACAAATACTTGGCGGGTTATGTTAATCATATATGCTTACTCTCTCACTAAATACTAACTAGAGACCGTTGTGAAAGATTGACCTTGATGTCATATAAAAGAAGGACCCATCTCTGCAAGTGTTCTAGAAGATGAACATCCATCTCACTCTTTGAAACCCTCAATTGAGTGATGAGACGATGCCTCGGGCCCCAGTGCGCATTCCTAAAGTCCAAGTCTTTGCACTGACGACCGAGATCAACTCCCCCCTTGCATGTTGGATGATAGCTCCTCGAGTGCTCTTCTCACCCGTCTGATGGGTTACTAGAAGAGAATCTGGAGTTATAGTCTAAAATAGCTTATAAGAGACGAATCGTTTGTCAACTGCAAGTCACCTAGCCTTTGCGGCTAGATCGACTTCAAAGGTTATCAATTTAATGAAGCTTCAAGCTGAATTTGTCTAAGGAAGTTGTTTATTTGGCCATATATTATGTGTCCCCTAGCTCTGTGGAGTTAATCTTTTTTGACCTCCTAAGTCGCGGGATAAAAGCTTTTAAGCATAGGAAACTTCGTCTCGTCTACATGAGCATTCTGGAATGGACACCTATCTCATTCATTGACGTCCTTGGTCGGGTGAACAATTCCTGGGAGAGTGTTGATCGCTGACATACAATTCGCTCACCTATCTTTCAGATGAGTTATTCCTGGGAAAGTGCTGATCACTGACATACAACTCGCTCACTTCTCTTTCAGATAAACTTTTCCTGGGAGAGTGTTGATCGTTGATGTAACGCCCCAATATTTAATAAAATACAGTTTGGGTGCGTTTAGTAGAATGATGTGCGGATATGGTTTTTATTAGGTTCTCTAAAAGAAATAAAAACACAACCTTAAACCTAAACCCAGCTACCCGACCCCTCTCTCTCAATCCCCTTTCTGCTCTCGTCCACGCGCCGTAGGAAACGAAAGCCCCCTCCGTTTCCAGATCTCCCTCGTCGGTCGCCGCCCATGGAGGTCTTCCTACTGGTCCTAATCCCATTGTCGAGAACTACAGTCTACCGGGTGTCCTGCTTGCGCCGACCAAAGTGTCGTCGAGAGCTCCATCGGTGATCTTTCCCGTCGCAGAGAGTTGCAAGCCGTCGGAGCCCCTTGGCCTCTATGTCGTCGACTGTGAGGGAGTGGAGAGGGATTTATTGTGTTGTCCCTCTCCCTTGCTCCTTGGGTGGTGATCCTTGATGTCGGCCAGAGAAAAGCTTGTTGTCGCCCTTCTGCCAAAACCTGCCACTGAGCTTCCCCTGTCAAACCTTGTTAGCGTTTAGCTGCACAATCAAAGGGAGGATTTCGCCTTACCGAAGTACTCTTGTCGAGATCTCCTCTTGTTCAAAGAAAGTTGTCGAAGAGCTGTTTGTCGAGTGCGAGCTTGCCAAGGGACGCTGCGGAAAGTTGTTTGGAAGCTCAAATCACGGAGAGACAATTGTTGCGATCGCTTCATGGCTCTGCATCGTGCGTCGAGGGTAATAATCCCTTTCCCCGGAATTAGGACCGTATTTTCTGTACTTTTGTGCTTGTAATGATTTCCGTGCAATGAGAGTCCCCTCACGTCATTCCGGTTGAGGATGGGGAATCCGCCAGGGCGTGGGATTGTGACCCCAGCGTATGCTTGTGTGAGATGCACGTAGAGTCCCTCTCCTGCTACGCGGTGGAGAGCGGGGACTCCGCCAAGGCATGGGATTGCGAACCCGGTGTAGTTTTCTGCTTTTACTTTGCTTAGGAGGGCCACCCGCCTCCAATTGGATGTGATGTGTGTTTCCCTCAGTTCATTGCGAACCACCGGGTCGATTGTGTCTGTCCCCGGCATAAATGTGCATTAGTGATCTGATGTGTGAGTCTGGATTTAGGCATGTTGTGTGAAGCCTAACTGTGGCGATAAGCTCGGATCGGTGATGTTACGTGATGTGCATTGCGATTAGCCCTAGGTGCGCTATCGGGAATGTCCCGTGCTATTCATCGTTGTGTTTATGGGAATTTGTGGGTTTTCTTCGTGGAGGCGCAGTTCCTAGGAGGGTCTGCATTGGGCCAAGTAGAACGACGAGTTTTGAGGGATTTCGTAAGACGGGCGAGTTTCTCGTTCCCTCGTAGTTGCATTTACAAGCTTCTTAGCTTTCGACGCATTGCCCATGTATGTTAGAGCCGCGCAAGGCTACGCTTGGAATCTACGTTGGAAGGCGTGACTGATGAGTCCCCTTCGTTGATACGTTTGAAGACGTGGGTTATGATTCCTCCCCCCCCCCCCCCCCCCCCCCCCCCCCTCGTTGTTACGTTGGAAGGGGAGGGTTCGTTGTTATGTTGGAGGGCGTGAGATTATAGTTTCCCTTCTGTTGCTACGTTCGAGAACGCAGGTCAAGTTGGCCCCCTGTTACGTTTGCTTTGATGGTTGTAGGTTTGACCCTCCCGTCACGACGTTTCGGGACCAGGAGAATGCTACACTTCCTGTCGTGCTCTTTTGGACAGTGGTGGACTGTTTTCCTCCCTGTCGCACTCTTTTGGACAGATATGGACTTTGTTCCTCTCTGTCGCGCTCTTTTAAACAAATGTGAAATCTATCCCTCATATCGCTACGGTTGAGTGCGAAAGGCGATCACACGCCTCTCGTCGTGGGTACTTGAATTTGAATGTCTTTAGAGCTTAGATCGTATGACTTTGGGTGTCAGCGATGCATACGTGGTATAGCTATGGGGCCCCTTACGTGCACCTTTGTTCTTTGTTTTATGCTTTGGTTTTCGTGCGTACTTGCAGGAGAGCGATGTACTCGCCCCGGAGTTCGCTAGGATAGCCGGGGGGAGGGGTCGTTACATTGTGTTGGTCAGCCCCATGCTGACCTTCGTTTGCCGCCTGTTTGTTCTTGGTTTCAGGTGGCGTAGCTCGTAGCGGTGTATAGTGGGTCGGAGCCCAAGAGTTGCTGAGGAGCAGGAGATCCTTATCTCTCTTTTTGGTTTTCTTTTAGCCCTGCTCTTATCTTATTTTGAAAGCCATGTAAGGCCTTAAGGCTGTGATATTTCAGTATTGTTTTCTTATTAGTTGTGGGCATTCGGCCCCCCTTTTGTTTGGGCCTTTATTAGCTTTCGTTGCAGTTTCAAACTCTGAGTTATTTAGTTTTCCTGTTATCAATTATTAGCATTTTAGGTTTGTGAATTTTGTATGTCGTGGGGCCCCAGCCAGACCCATGTTATATTCTATTTGCAGACCAGGGATGTTACAGCTGACATACAACTCACTCATCTATCTTTCAGATAAACTATTCCTACAAGAGTGCAGATCGTTGACATACAACTCGATCACCTCTCTTTCAGATGAACCATTCACGGGTAAGCATCAAGACGCTATCATATAGCTCGTCCTGCCTCTTTCAGGCGAGAACCCGTTTGTACTGTAAAGTGGTTGTTTATTCTTGAGAAATGTCCCAAGTCAAGAGTCTCAACGGGCTCTCAACTCGCAGGAGTTATTGAGTCGGGGCGAGTTCCCAGCTCGCTTGCAACAGTAAACCTAGCGAGATCACAGCCCACGCGAGCTCTCATCTCGTGCGGTCCTACGAGCCTGGCGAGCTCTCAACCCCCACTGAGGTATGAGTTTAAGCGAGATCCAACTCGCGCGAACCTACGAGCCTATGAGAGTTACAATATAAGCCTATTCATTTAAAAATATTCTAAGTTATAAGCCTAGTGAGCTCCCATTTCGTGCCAATCTCGCCAAACTACGGGTCCTGCATTATTTTTCCGAGCTCGTATCGAGCTCAAAAAAAGTGAGGATTGTCTTGTACTTGTAATTCGTCGAGATCATAAATGCATATGGAAGACACCTCATGTGTCCATCTCGGCAGGCTCAGGTGTCCAGCTCGGCGGGCTCAGGTGTTCAGCTCAGCGACCTCGGGTGTCCAGCTTGGCGGCCTCAGGTGTCCATCTAGGCGGCCTCAGGTGTCCAACTAGGCGTCCTCAGGTATCCAGCTCGTCAGCCTCAAGTACTCAACTCGGCACTGGGGGGTTTGCCTATAATAGAACCTCATTGTAACGGGTAGAAGGCAGTTCAGACCCCACGAAGAGTCGTTCATTTAAAGATTTGGCAACTTCGCCTGCCTTCCCCCGAACTCGCACAACACTTGGTTCGGGAGGGGGAGATCATATACACTCCTAGGTATGTGGCGGGACCTCCACAATATAACAAAACCACTTCGTCTAATAATAAAATAGTCGCGACCTCTCATTTGTTCTCTTCATGCATTTGCCTACTAATTCAGGGGCTAGTAACTTTCAGCCATCCCTTTGGTCCGAACTCTGTTTAACCATTTATTGGCTCGAACAATTATGATCAGACGATCAAAGCGGTTCATAATATTTGTCATAGGTCGTGTTATCTATAAATATATTCATTGGGGTTCATTTGGAGGCACCTCTCTTCCAATCATCCCTCTCAATTCCCACAAAACAACTCCCTTGCCTTCACCACCAACAGGTTGCCGCCTATAATCTCATCGAGTCGTCCCCCTTGTCTTCCATTGCCGACCATCTTCAGATCTCCACCACCACCTCCACATTCTCTAGGTTCCCTTATTCATATGTAAACCTATTTTATTTGGAGTATTTTATCTTTTCATTCTAAAGATTGATTTTATATGCTTAGTGATATTTACTTTTCTCTCCTAAATCCTGCAAATCATAAGGATTTGGGTAATCAGGGAAATGATAGTGGCGGCCCGGAGGGAAGGGGAGTGTTGAAGAGGCGTGGAAGCAGCAGAACAGCGGCGTATGAGGGGTGGAAGGCTCGTCGGAGGTAAGTGAGAGAGGTTTGGTGGGCTGGAGAAGGTGAAACCACAGCCGGAGTCGAGCTGGGAAGGGTTGGTCGATCGATCGACAGTGGCATCTCTATCGGGCCGAAAACGAGAAGTGGAGGCATGCGGGAGTCGTCGATACCAAGGTCGATCAAGCTTCAGTTGCGCGCGGGTTCGGCGGAGGGCCGATCGAGCTTCAGTTGCAGTCGAGGCGTGCAGGAGTCATCGACGCTAGGAGAAGTACGTGCGGGATTTGTCGAGGTGGAAGGATCAGTAGCGGGATATGTCGCTAGCTCTGATACCAAGATGATACAAACTTCTGATTGGGAGCGGGTGTGCGGTCTTGAGAGTGAGAAATCTCAGAGAGGATCGTCATGACCCTTCCTCGACCTAGCCTTCCCAATGGAGAAGATACAACAGGAGTCGGGCTCGACCGAGGGAGGAGGGAAGAGGAGAGTTTTACTCAACCCTAACCCTAGCCAAGAAGATGTGGGGAGAAGGAGAAGATTCAAGTGAGAGAGAATTAGGGTTTTATCTTTCATAACCATCAAGCCCACTCTCCCCACATATATATAATGAGAGGAAAGGGGGTTTAACAAAATTTGCAATTATGCCCCCTCACCTGGGCTACATAATGCGTGAGAAATAAAAGTGTTCGGAAATGAGGAGAGAATAACAATGCGCGACAAATAAAGATATAATGTAATAGTAGATACACATCATCTGGGACACGCGTCGTCACCCCCTGCGTGAGCCCATAACACATGCGCACAGATGTCATGACAGGGGGCGGTTACTGGCAGGAATGACGTCAGAGGAGTCGGCAACACAGGAGCCTATGGTCGGAGCGGAGGATGCTGGATGGAGGTGGATGGCATAACGAATGGTACGGGGCTCGAAGCCAATGAGATCTGCGACGCCGAAGGTGACCGCGGAGGCTGGGGGAGGCCTACAGGAGTCGACGGTGACATGGGTTGTGGTGGAATGATCAACAAGTTCGATGGCAGTGCAGAGAGCGGAAGAAGAGCGAGTGATTGCTTATGTTTGCGTGCAACGATCATATCGTTGACTATGGCGATGATGGCGGCGCTGATTTACACTGTCGACTTGTGAGAGAGGAGCGTAGTCGCCGAATCAGATGGTGGGGCCATCTCAGATGTCATTGTTAGTAAATAAATATAATTAATTATCCAATAAAATAATCAATTAATTACTTTTTTTTTGCTGGAAGAGGAATGAATTAATACTAATTAACTAATCAAGTAATTTGATTAGTCAATTAAGGAGAAATTCATGAGGGTGTGATGGCAGCCCTAGAAATTGTGGGACCTGGACTCAAAAGGTTGGCGGCGTGGAGGGCGCAAAGCTCAAAAAGGAGCAGGATGTGTTGGCGGCTCGAAAAGGAGAAAGATGTGTTGGCGGCTTGAGGAGGGATTTTTTTAGGGCCCGGCACATGACGCAGCAGGGGGGCTCGACGCAAGACGCAACAACAATCGCTCAGCTCGTACAGAATGGACAGTCATGGTCGATCCAACGGCGACGGCATGCGGTTGTTACGTGTGAAGACGAAGGAAACGATTGTTGGAGACGATCTTTTAGGTTGTTGCAGACGACGTGGAGACAAAGACAACGGTAGCTGGAGACGAACTTTCCGACTGTTGCAAAGATTCTGGGTTAGTTCTCCAGTAGAGTTGCCAGCTGAGATGAAGGCAGCGGAGTCGAACCAGAGGGCTTCGACGGGTACGGATTAGCTAGAGACGATAAGCAGATCTGCGGTTTTTGTTGAAGACGATGGGGGAGGCCGGTGCGACGAGCTATGGAATCACGAAAATGAAGGAAGGAGGATGTGTCGCTCGGATACCAAGTTGTTATGTGCTCGCCGGAGTAGTGTTCGGAGGAGTAGATGATGTCGTATGGTACTGTGGAGCAAGAACCGCGACTACCTAGGCGGGGCGTGCTCGGGAGGAGAGAGTTATCAATATCTCATACAAAAGACAAGAGAGTAGAGAAACTTTTTGGATGTCATTCCACTAGCCCAAGGGGCCCTTAAATAAGATTACAGGATTTGGAATCAAGTACCAAAATACCCTAGCAAAATAAAGTAACATGTGCTAGGACATTTAATAAAGACGTGATGCAATATTAATAAAATACATAATTTATTCCCGTAATATATCTAGGGTGACTAGTCTATGTCAATAACAGTCGGCTACATCAGAGAGGGGTTTTGAGGGGCGGTTGAGATTGTTAGGGCTGCTAGGAGGGGCGGTTAGGTTGAGAACAAATGGGCAAATAAGGATACAAACTAAGGTGTCGACACCTGGGGGTTTCGTGGAGTCGACACCACGAGAGATCGTCGGATTCCGGGAAGAGAGTTCTCCAAAATCTATAATAATCATGATGGTTGCCCCTACCCTCTAATTTATAAAAAAACATGACTAAGGAAACTGTTACGCCCCCACTCGGGGTCCGGTTCCGAGAATTTCATTATGCGAGACGACCAAAGGAGACAGCGGAGCAAGACCGGGCTGAACCATCCGGTTCAGCCCGCCAACAGTAAATAAGCAGAAGCGGGGCTGAACCACGCTGGTTCAGACCCTATGGGGGCCGGACGGCCCCCTTGGTCCCGGGTTATATAATACCTGGGACCCCTTGTGGAGTAGGCATCAAGAAATATCCAAGGTACTTGTTTTCTTCTTCCTAACCCTAATCCTCCTTCTCTTAATCTCTAGAGCTCTCTACTTCCTCTTCTATTCTCCCGCTAGGATCATAACATTTGGTATCAGAGCATCGTTCCTGCGACGATGGTGACACGGACCGAGGCTGAAATCGCGCGACTCACATCTCTCGAAAAAAATTATGTAGGGTTGGCGGATACGGTGGCGGCGATCGAGGAACAAGTGAAATCCTCCCAAAAAAATCTGGAGGAACGCTTGGACGCTCGTATGGAGGAGGTCAAAGCCCTTCTCGTGCAAAATCTGAAAGGAAAGACCATCGTGGGGGACGGATCCGAGGCCGAAGCCTCGTACCAGCCGCCGATGCAACCCTACGGTGCGGGAATGGGGGGCTGGACGCAGCAGAGCACCGGATCCGGGTCGACAGGCGGCCTAGAGCACTGTCGGACAGGAGACGCTTCCCCGGAGGCGTGCGAGGAAGTCTTGGCGGCCACCGGGGGACGGCTGGAGGCCGGCTACAGCCGGCCTAGAGACTGGCGGCCGGCGGAGTTTCCAAGAAGCCCGATCGGCCTGGGAGGAGGCCAGACGGCCTGGAATGGGGTCGGAACTCAGCAGCAGCACACTTGGCGACCCCCAGGGCAGGGAGAGGGTTCGTTTCGACCCGCGGGAGCGAACGCGGTCCCGATCGGAGGCGTGGCAGGGATTTTACCACTTCCACAGGGTTTTGCCCCTCCTACGGGATACGGCAACGGGAATCAGTGGCAGGAGAGGCCACCCATGGCCCATCAGTGGGGCGGAGGACAGCATACGGTCAATGGACCGGATCGCGGGCGATTACCACCTCGTGAGGGTCAGATGGGAATGCCTGCTGCAGCACCACAGAGGCCACCCTTCCAACCGGGCGAGCAACGATGGCCAGCGGGCCATGATCTTGGGGGGAACGGGATGGCTCACCAAAGGGCGTATATGCAGCCAAAAAGGACTGATGAATTTCCAGAGGTTCTGAGGGGACGGGGACGCTTTGGAATGGGTGCAGAAGGCAGAGTTGTTCTTCAATTACCAGGAGATTCCCGAGGGGCAATGGGTCCAGTTGGCGGCCTTCCATCTGGAAGATGACGCCTACCAATGGACCAAATGGTTCGAACGCGGTCGCGCTTATGCTCCTTGGGCGGAGTTCGTGGAAGCGTTCTCAACCCGTTTCGGGCCGCTAGAGTATGAAGACGTCGAGGCAACACTGCAGAAGCTTCGACGGAAGGGGACGGTGACAGAGTACTGTACCGAATTCGAGCGGCTAGCCAATCGGGTGAACTGGGAAGAGAGGACGCTCCTGAGTTGCTTTGTTTCGGGACTGAAGGACTTCTTGCGTGACGAGGTGCATGTTTATATGCCTCACAGCCTGAGTCATGTCATCAGCTTGGCGCGGATACAGGAGGAAAGATTCAACCGGCAGAGGAACAGGTCCACTCTTCGGACCACCCCAGCAGCCCCAGCACCCAGGCGAGACCCACCGGCCGCGGGACGACCCACGGTGACCCGTTTGACTTGGCCAGAGCTACAGACGAGGAAGGAAAAGGGGTTGTGTTTCAACTGCGACGAGAAATTTGCACCAGGCCACAGATGTCAGAAGGTCCAGGTGTACATGTTGTGTGAAGAGGACGGGGGAGAGGACGCCTTGGCGGCGGCCTTGGACGAGGAGTTGGACATGACCGAGTTCGGAGTCTCCCTTCAGGCTATGGAAGGGTGTACGGCCCCGCTCACGCTACGCATTGCGGGTCGGGTGGGAACGGAGCGGGTGACCATACTGGTGGACAGCAGCAGCACTCACAACTTCATCAACCCTTCAGTGGCGGCCCGGGTAGGACATGATGTGGACCGTGAGGTGGCCTTTCAGGTGATGGTGGCTGATGACAGCAAACTTCGCTGCGAGGGCGTCATGAAGGGCGTCGAGCTGAGGATCCAGAGGTACACCTGTCAGACTGATCTATACTTGCTTCCCATCCGGGGGTCAGACATGGTGCTAGGGGTGCAGTGGATGAGGAAGCTAAGAAGAGTCACCACGGACTGGGAGCACATGACCATGGAGTTCACTCAGCAGGGGCGAGATTACTGTTTACACGGTCTCAGGACGTCTCCTCTGAAGGAGATTTCGCTCAGGAGCTTGGCTCGTTTGGAGGAGCAGGGGGCCCGGTGGCTATGATAGTGGGGTGCACCCAGGGAGGACAGCCGGCTACTACTGTTCTAGATCAGATGCGACATCTGTTGTCCCAGTACGAAGATGTATTCCAGGAGCCGAGCGACTGACATCCTCCGCGATTCAGAGACCATGCGATCCAGTAGAAAGAGGGGGCAGCACCCACCAACGTCGGGCCATACCGCTACCCGTACATACAGAAGGCGGAGATCGAGCGCAGCGTCCGCGAGATGCTGACAACAGATATTATACGGCCGAGCACCAGTTCCTTCTCGTCGCCTATTATTTTGGTAAAGAAAAAGGATGGGTCTTGGCGCTTCTGTGTGGATTATATTTAGCCTGAATGAGTCCACCATCAAGGATAAGTTTCTCATACACATGATTGAGGAGATGTTAGATGAGTTACATGGAGCATGCCTGTTCACCAAGCTGGATCTGCTTTCCGGCTACCACCAAATCAGGATGAAGGAGGAAGACATCCATAAGACAGCGTTTCGAACCCATGACGGTCATTACGAGTTTCTGGTAATGCCCTTCGGGTTGTCCAATGCACCATCCACGTTCCAGGCAGTGATGAACGAGATCTTCAGGCCGCTCTTATGGCAATCAGTGCTGATTTTCTTCGATGACATTCTGATCTATAGCCGCAGCTGAGCGGAGCATCTGGAGCACGTGACGCAAGTACTTACCATCCTCCGTCAGCATCGGCTGTATGCAAAAATGTCCAAATGTTCCTTCGGGCAGGCAGAGGTGGAGTATCTTGGCCATCTTGTTTCGGACCAGGGAGTGCGGGCCGATCCCAGCAAGATCGAGAGTATGGTATCTTGGCCACGCCCTACTACAATGCAGGCCTTGAGGGGGTTTCTGGGCCTTACAGGGTACTACCGGCGATTCGTGAAGGATTATGGCAAGCTGGCCCGCCCTCTCACGCAACTTCTTCAGAAAGAGGCGTTCGGATGGCATGAGGACGCAGAGGCAGCGTTTCAGGCCCTCAAACGGGCCATGACGACAACACCGGTCCTAGCCCTCCCCGACTTCAGCAAGGAGTTTGTTCTAGAGACGGACGCTTCGGGAGTTGGCATTGGTGCAGTCTTGATGCAGGAAGGAAGACCGCTAGCCTACTTTAGCAAGGTCCTAGACCCTCGCACCTTGGGGTTGTCTACTTATGAAAAGGAGATGCTCGTGATTCTTCACGCGGTGACCGTATGGCGGCCTTACTTACTGGGGCACCATTTCAAGGTCCGCACCGACTACCAGAGCTTGAAGCACTTCTTGGAGCAAAGGCTGGCGTCCCCTCTTCAGCAAAAGTGGCTGACTAAACTTTTGGGATATGACTACGAGATCGTTTACAAGCAAGGAAAGGGGAACGTGGCCGTCGACGCCCTCTCGCGTCTTCCAGAGAGCGCTCTGGCCCACATCTCAGGCCCTTTGATTGCATCCCTGGATGATATCCAAAGAGAGGTATCCTCGGATCACGAGCTACAACCCATCCTGGAGGCACTCCAACAGGGTCGGCCGACCCACCCCGGTTACCATCTGCACGGAGGACATCTGCATTACAAGGGAAGAGTCATCATACACGCCACCTCCTCCTGGAAGACCGTTATGCTCCAGGAGTTTCACTCCTCACCAACAGGGGGCCATGCAGGAGTACTCTGTACCCTTCAGCGGTTGCGGGCCAACGTGTTTTGGAAGGGCCTACGTCGGGAAGGGCCTACATCTGCATTACAGGAGTGCTCTGTACCCTTCAGCAGTTCGTGCAACAGTGTGAGGTCTGTCGGCGTCAGAAGTATGAAACGACCTCGCCCGCCGGTCTTCTCACACCATTGGAGGTTCCACACCACATCTGAGAAACCATCTCGATGGATTTCATTGACGGCTTGCCCAAGTCCCAAGGCAAATCAGTGATTCTGGTGGTGGTAGACAAGCTGTCAAAGTATGGGCATTTCATCGCCCTGAGCCACCCTTACTCAAGTGAAACGGTGGCTGACTTATTCGCCAAGGAGATTGTGCGCTTGCATGGGGTTCCTTGTTCGATTATCTCGGACCGTGACCAAGTTTTCATCAGCAGTTTCTGGAATGAGCTTTTCCGCCTATAGAGCACGCATCTGCGTATGAGCACAGCTAACCACCCTCAGACTGGTGGCCAGACGGAGGTGCTCAATCGAGGCGTGGAGACCTATCTACGCTGCTTTGTTATGGATGAGCCGCGCTCGTGGACCCGTTGGTTGCATTGGGCCGAATATTGCTATAACACGTCATATCACACGGCCAGTAAGCTCACCCCATTCGAGGTCGTCTACGGGCGTCGCCCTCACTCCCTTGGCACCTAAGAGGCAGGCAGTACAGCGCTTCCAGCGGTCGACCGGACTTTACGTGACTGAGATCGCACATTGGCCCTCCTCCGCGAAAACCTTCGTATGGCGCAAGACAGGATGAAAGCTCAGACGGACAAACATCGGACCGAGCGGGAGTTCTCGGTGGGCAATGAGGTTTTTCTTCGCTTACAACCTTATCGTTAACTATCAATCTCCCATCGGGCGAACCAGAAGTTGGCTCCGTGCTACTACGGACCTTTCCGCATTACTCACATGGTAGGCCCCGCCGCTTACACCCTTGCCCTGCCAGAGGGCTCCCGCATCCATCCGACCTTCCATGTCTCACTGCTCAAGAAGAAGCTGGGGGAGGCGATTAAGCCAGTCCCCTCCTTCCCGAAGCCACCACTGCTGGGGAACTGCGTTCTATTCCTGAGGAGATCTTATTGTCCAAGTGGAAGAAGCGCGACTCTGAGTACCGCCCTGAAGTTCTGGTCAAATGGAAGAATCTCTCGGCAGCACACAACACCTGGGTTGACCTCCTGGAGTTCCGCAAGCTCTTTCCAAATTTCCAGCTTGAGGACAAGCTGACTCTTGATGGGGAGGGGAATGTTACACCCCCACTCGGCATCCGGTTCCGAGGATTTCATTATGCGAGACGACCAAAGGAGACGGCGGAGCAAGACCGGGTTGAACCATCCGGTTCAGCCCGCCAACAGTAATAAAGCAGAAGCGGGGCTGAACCACACTGGTTCAACCCCTATGGGGGGCCGGTCGGACCACTTGGTCCCGGGTTATATAATACCCGGGACCCCTTGTAGAGTAGGCATCAAGAAATATCCAAAGTACTTGTTTTCTTCTTCCTAACCCTAATCCTCCTTCTCTTAATCTCTAGATCTCTCTACTTTCTCTTCTATTCTCCCGCTAGGATCATAACAAAAACCATCTTGGATGGCTATGATTAGCCGTATAGGATGGTTGTTCGATCTACTAAAATAAAAATTAAAAATACATGAAAATATTAAAACGTTGATTTGCAACCCCGGACTCTAATCATCCACCAAGCGACGTCAAATGTGACGTGACAAATCAGCCCCGAACTTGCCCAAAACTCGTGTTCCACAGCCCCGTCGATCCCCATCACACGTCACGCACAAAGAACATAAACACTAAGATTTTGAGATTTGGAAAGACTTCCCATATTTCGTATTAGTTATTACAAAGGGGTATATATATATATTACAAAGTACAAGTGAAGCGAAGGTGTCAGTGTCTTTCACTGAAAACTCCTGGCACACCTGCATGCAGTTGTAGCATCCACGCTACCGCTAATGTAAATCGTGTCGTTCCCTTACATTTGTATTTGAACTTCGATGGAAATGGGGGGTGACGACTTCTCTTGTGGTGGTATATCTAAAGTTATAAATATTGGATGTCGGCAACATGTCGATTGAGTTTTTAAATGTCGGATATCAAAAATCGGAGATATTTTAAAATATCGGATTTTCATATCTAATAAACAAAAAAAATATTATTATTTATGTATAATAAGTATATTTATATGTTCTAAAATTAAAAAAATAGCAACAAGTTTATGAACACTGAGTCATGCATATCCCAAAATAAATTCAAAGAATATCCAAAATAAAATATTACTAGCACACTATGACTACTATTAACAAGTACAAATAGATACTTTGTAAAATATATTTAATATTATACATATATACACAACACTAAGTTTATAGCATATACAAAAATTTTAAAAGCTAAATATTTTTGATTAATTATATAGTCTTTTCATGTTTAACAAATATATGTTAGAAATATAAAATAATCAACAAATAAATATTTATATGTTTTAATAATTTTGAAATACAAAATAAGAAAGATAATATTGAAAAATTATTTAAAATTTTGATTATAAGTATAACACATTAAAGTGAACAAAATAATAAGTCCTCAAATTAAGCATATATAATAAATACATAAAAATGATTTATACAGCTAACATAATAAAAATAAAATATTGGACGATATGTTCAAAGTCGTGTCGTCTGATATATCAAAAAAAATCAGATATGTCGGCCTATATTTTACAAAATGACAATCTATTTATTTAGAAAAATTGTATTGTTCTGCCCTCAAAAATGATGTCGGCAAACATGTCGGGCATGCCGGAGAACATTTAAAACAGTGAGTATATCATGTCAGTGTACTCATATTCTATGGATTCCGCAATGAAGGTCTTGCTTTGTAAGTTTTTCTTCATTTGGACCCCTAACTAGAAAATTGTAAGGCTCCTGCAACCCCTTGGCTACCCACAGGTCTCCTATGAGATGGCATTGTTCACGTTCAAGTCATTTATGTTGTCGCCCGCATCGCAAAATCATCTAAAGACAAGAAATTAACAAATACAGTCACATGAATGCTCGAAGATTTATGCATATCATTCTGTAACGATCAAATGTCATTACGGATTCGCCCGAGAGATCACTGTGCTAGAAATGAAGAAAATATACGAGAAGGACCATAGGAGGAAGGTTGGAGAAGA
The DNA here is from genome assembly GCA_033032865.1 of Dactylorhiza incarnata. NCBI lineage: Eukaryota > Viridiplantae > Streptophyta > Magnoliopsida > Asparagales > Orchidaceae > Dactylorhiza > Dactylorhiza incarnata. Next base: position 267,415 of record JAWHQI010000481.1, on the reverse strand, counting down.
GAGACGCATCAAGGGGAAAAGACGAAGGCCAGGGAAAGGCCGGGGGAGAGAGACGAAGTAAGGGGAAGAGAGAAGAATCCAAAGCTACTCTATAAGAACTAACAAGATGACTATAATTTTACATTTCTTCCATAATCTCATTACAACCATTAGCCTATATTTATAGTCTTCAAACATAGCACAAGACTAGATTACTATTTAATTACAAGTATAGCACAATATACTAATCTACTACTCTCGTTACATTCCATCCCTGCTCGAAAAACAACATTCTCGTCGTTTAGCCCTCGATCAAAAATATATATATATAGGGTGTCGATGGAGATGTCAGGCGAAATTTTTGATCACCCTCCCTTGATGTAACAAGCCCGATCATTTTTTCCCTACATTGTCTGGGATGGTTCCAGTAATAATCTTGTGCAAGATGGCATTAGATCTCATTGCCTTTTTCCACCTTTCAGAAGAAGTCCATTCCCACTTCGAATTACTAAAGAAGCAATGTATCTTGTGCAAGTTGGCATTAGATCTCATTGCCTTTTTTTCTACCTTTCATAAGTTCATTCCCACTTTGAATTGCTAAAGAAGCAATCTGAACTAAAGCACCAGGCAGTGATTCAAAAATAATCAAAGAACATCCAGTGGACATAATGTCTTCTTAGTTTTGAGGTTTCGGAAATCTGGGTGAATTATATGCTTTACAATAATTGTCGAATGGGCACTCTGGCGCAAATCTTGGAAGCTTGAATTGTGTAGGATCTTGAGAATCTCCTTGTTGGGAATCTTGTCGGTACCATACGAGTCGAAGAATATTGACATAGCTCCCGACACGCTGATTTTGTAGGAAACTTGAACGATGCAGAGGTGAGTAAGCCCGCTAGCCACAATGTTATTGGCAACCTGCCTCACGATGTAGGTGCTGTTGCGATCTACCTTGGTCGGACCCTTCCCAGAGAAGGCGCCGCCGCTGTGGGCTGCCTTTGTCCTCCCGTTGATTGTCACCAGCTCCCTCACCTATGCTAGATAGTAATTATATCATGACGAAAGAAATAGAATGGTGTATGTCGAAGTACAGAATGCTCAAATTTGAAGATTTGAAGATGTCCAACTGGGGTAGAATCAAACAACAGCTAGGAGCTTTAAACACTGAATCCATGAAGCTAGAAAAGAATTCATTTGATACCGTCAGTCCAACATGCGCTGTAAGCAAACATCTCACACACAGGAAAATACAGCTCGTCGGAGACATTGCTGAATAAACTCCAACCAGCACGCCATTTCCAATGTGTTCGATCCTGACGACTACCGCCAACCAATAGTTCAACAATGTCTGAAGAATGATAAAAATTGTTTGAAATGTGATCATTAGAACAAGAAGGCATGATCCCTTGGAAACCTGGATGTAATCTTTATATGGCTTCCACTAGAATTATCCATAACAGTCGAAAGTCCTCCTCCGTCAGCTGCATTGTTGATATACCCTTGATGGGGATCTCTCCTTCGCTCTTCTGTTTCATTGGCATCAGCATACTAACTTCTACCATTGTTGGCCTTTTTCTTTTGCATGATCGCCGGAATTTATCTTCCTGAGACGGAAGGTTCGGCAGTTTCTCATGAAACTTGAAATTCTTGATAGAAAGGATCAAAGCGAGGAAAAGCTTGAAATTCTTGATCGAAGAAACGGCTTCAAGTTGTGGTCAATCATCAAGGCCATTGATGGAGGAATGAGAACATCAAGAATATGTATTTCAATCCCGCCGGTGAGGCAAGAACGGTAAGGCGTGACTTTCTCCAAAGAAACGGCTAAAGAAAGAAGTGGCAAGAACGGTGAGTCGGGAGCGAGAACATCAAAGAGACCATCATTTGTAACGATCAAATGTCATTACGGATTCGTCGGAGAGATCACCGGCGCTAGAAATAAAGAAAAGCTATGAGAAGGCTCATAGGAGGAAGGCCAGAGGAGAGAGACGCATCAAGGGGAACAGACGAAGGGAATCTAGACGAAGACCGAGAAAAGGCCGAAGAAGAGAGACGAAGCAAGGGAAAGAAGAATCCAGAGCTACTCTATAAGAACTAAAAGTCTAAAAGATAACTCTACATTTCTTCCATAATCTCATTACAACCATTAGGCTATATTTATAGCCTTCAAACATAGTATAAGACTCAACTACTAATTACAAGTATACCACAATATACTAATCTACTACTCCCATTACACATTCCTCCAAATAGTTGGATCAAAGAAAAAAAAATGAGAATAGACATAACATTACTTTATAATTTAAGAGAAAACATCTTTCTTAAAATGTTTCATGTGTAACAAACATTAATACCGGCTAGATCAATTTACAAGGTGAACAATAAACATAGGTGAAACAATTAATGTTATACAATCCTTCATTGAATCCAACACGAAACACATAGTTTCAGCTCATAAAATGATTTGTATTGGTTTACTAGGAAATAGGATGCCATGTGTAGAATGCAATATCTACATAACAGAAAAATATCACTTACTCTACAAATAGGTGCAAGTCCAGAGAAAATTTCAGAAATTTGTTGAAACTTACAGGAGTATCCAGTATTTTGCTAGCAGATACTGCAAGAGATGTTACTCCCCATGATTTACTATGAGAACCCAAAAATTCGCGAAGACCCGAATCAAAAAGTCTTTTGGCATCTTCCTGAACTTTATTTACACTGTAGCGCAGCGGGCAAGACTTGGAAGGAAATTTCTTATGCGGCTCAATGTCACCTGCCTACATAATACATGATCAATACAGCTTTCACCATATGTTTGCGAAAAATAACACCTGGTATTTTTACCCAAAAGGAAAACAAATTAATTTTTTATTTACATATTAATGCCAAGACTTACCTTAAATGCCCTTGCATGCAAGGTTAAAGTGTGTGCAACTCTCTTATTCTGATCCAAGTCTAACTGAATGCGTTCACTCAATTCTTCACATAATTGATTAAGCCAGTGTTCAACCTTAAGGAAAGCAGTCAATTTAAGTAATTTACAAAATTAACACAAAGAACTAATAATTACATATTAATGGTGAGAATTATCAATGGTAGTAAAAACCATGGTTAAGAATATACACTGATTGTTACTTCAAAAATCTAGCCTTGCCATCTCATTCAGTAGTCCAAATTATTAATTATCTACTGAATGTACTTAACTAATTTCAGTATTTATGCCAAAAATGAAATGTCACATGGTAATTAGAACTATTAACTATTCATGTACCCAATGTCATTATCTAGTTCAAATTCCAAACCATTTTCAGATATGATATGTAATCTAAAAGAAACGTGCTTGTTACAGATAATATTCATGCCAAGAATGTATTGAACTAAGGGAAACTCCCGGGTTCGCTAACTGGGTTTGTAGATTCTCTATTGTTAATTTCTTTTTATAGAATTTAGATTTCATGGTGGGTGAATGGTGCAGGGATAAGCTGATTAATTTCCATGATTGAAGTTTAATTCACTTTACATTCCCAACAGTTCTGTACCTTTAATCTCTTACGGAACAGAATATCTCAGCTTAAGACGAATCCTTCAAATTATGAAGGTTATTACCCTAAGAAGGTGTAATATCATGCTTGTGGATAACTAGTTCCCTTTTGCCACATTAATAGTCCTAAATGTTTTTGGATGATGTTCTCTAGCAAGGGTTGCTCGGAGAAGAACAGAGCAACAAAATCTCATCTAGGGTTTAGACAAAGAGGATATATTTTTGTTTGCATTCGCTCTGGCCTTAAGAGCATATAAATACAACTCAATGACAATTTACAAAGTAGTCCACATATTCGAACAAATTACAAAGATATCAAATATAAATTGAAAAGACAATTTGCATAAATAAAATTTTCATTAACACATAATTACAAAAATCATCTAACAAAGAAACAATTAAAGATACATCAAAAGACCTAGGAAGTGCTGGTACGTCGGGGAGCCTCATGTACATGCACTGGGTATGTTTTCGGTATCAATACTTGCCTGATACAACCCAATACATCTGGGTACGTGAATCCGCTCAAGATTAAGTATCTATCCCCCCTCCCAGGGCGCAACCAGTAGGGCCTTCTCAAGGCTAATAGGACCTTCAGTCCTTTAATTACTGAGAATTAGAGTGATTGTCCGGAATTACGAGAAAGAAGGCTCAAATTTTTCTGACTCCAACTGCATGTTACCTTGAATTAGGGTGATAGTCACAGAGCCTTCGCAGCTAATCTTTCCAACTCTGATTGATTGTCACACCGGCTGTCGCTCGATCTTCTAATATGCTCGGGGGATTGCAAGCGACAGGAGTGCTGCCGTGTGAAGCTTGTGCGTCCGAGAGCAGGCGAGCACGGGCAGAAGTACAGTGACCAAGGGTTGAAAAGCAAAGCCAAACTTTGAAAAGGAAAACGCATGGGAGGGAAGTTGGGAAATGATAAAAAGATGCATATTTTTTCAAATTATTTTGAAATTAGGGCATGATTTTATTTAAATAGGAGGGTAAAATAGGCAATATGAATATTTCACTAAAGCCCACTTTTCCCTTTTAATACAATATAGAATATAGATGAGTGTATGCTAGAGGCGGATGCTATTGAGGTTTTGGTTCAGCTTTTCTAAAATCGTCGGTCCTCTGAAGTTGCGACTTCGTGAGCCACCCAAGTGGCGTGTAACATCCCCCGGACAGCTAGACCCCCCAGGTGAATCTGCCTTGACAAGGTCATGAAGAGTCCTTGGTAGTGTAGAAATCCCTTCACTTAGGCAAGATTAGGGCTGAAAGTGCCTTGGACTGCAAATAGCAATTTCCAGTGACCAAGCTTAGGGTTGGACTTTAGGGCCTCAACTTGACCATTTGACCCCACCATAGTACCCCTAACCCATTAGGGGTCCCCTTAGGGCACCAAGGGCCCATTGGGGTCAACCAAAGAGGCCAGATTGACCAAAGTCAACTCTAACCCCAAATTGGTCAAAGTAGCCTAATTAGAGTCAATTGACCTCCATCATGCCAAGTTGACCACACATCTAGGTCTAAAATATTATAAGAGACCTAGTAGACCTAAAAGCCCCATCATGGGACCCCCAGTGGTGCAAATTGACCTATATGCCCTTTTAGGTCAAAATGGCAATTCTTCACTAAGTGCCCTAATTGACCACCACCATATTAAATTGACCCTACCCATAATGTCACAATATCATAGGGGACCCAGTGGATCAAAAAGCCCCATGACTGGGTCAACCCTAGAGCTCAATTTGACCAAAGTCAACTTAGCCTGTTTTGGTCAAATCAACTTATATTGGGTCAACTAAGGCTCATGTGACCAAATTGACCCCACCAGTAGTTTCTAAATTTAATTTGGAGTCCAATGGACCCAAAAGCCCCATCCTAGGGTCACGCAATTGGTCAATTTGACCAAAAGTCAAACTTACCCAAATTAGGTCAAATCTCTTAAACCTAACCCAATCCCTTTGGGCTAGCTCAATTGGATGGTCAACCAACCCAGTAGGCTGACATTAAACACAGGAGAGAGAGAAAAATCGACCATGATGAGTAGGAGAGAGAAAAACCCAATTTTGGAGGAGAGAGAAGGTGGCGTTCATGGCCATTAAGGGGATACACCCCTTGGAATCCCCATTGATGACCCCTTTCACCTCCCCTGATGAATGTGGAGGGAATTCCAGGAGTTTTCTGGAGGAATTGAAGGCAGGGGGAGACATAAGGGTGGCCGGCCATGGGGGAGAGGAAGGGTCACTTGGTGAGCTTTTAATGGAGCCCCCCCTCCCATTAAATTGGCCCTCCCATTAGCTTCATAATGGAGAGAGGAGTTGAAACCCCCCTTCCCCGAGAGGTTTGAGCTGTCTGTGCAAGGAATTGGATGGTGCCGAAATCTCCAAGGAGGAGCATTGGTGGTCGATGGTGGAAGCAACAAATCGACCCCAATCAGGTCTGGTTCTCCTCCCTAACCTCTGTGGTGTAGATCTCAATCGTCGGCGGCTCGATTCGTGGCCAATTGGCCGTGAATCGAACCAGCCAAGCCACCCGTAGATCGGGTTGGGCTTCCTCCTCCAGAACCCGATTCCGGCCACCTCCGGCCGATCAAACACCGCTCATCGCCGGCCACCACCTCAACGGAGGTGGTGGTGGCGTTGGTTGGCCGGGGCGGCGCTCAGGTGGCCGGGAAATCAACGATCAAATCAGCACAGGCGCGGCAAATCCCGACCGTTGGCTCATCGGGGACGATGACCACGGGCCGCCCGATCCGCGCCAAGATTCGCGCTGGCCGGTTATTTAAGGAATTAGTTGTTATTATTAATTAGTTTAATTGATTTATTATAACTGCTGCAGTATTTTAATTATTAAAAATACTAGATGCCCTCTACAGAAAAAGTGCCCAACATGAAAGTTGTAGGCCTTGACCCCTAGGATCATACAAAATTGGCTTCACCCAATTTGGAGTCCTGGTTTGACCTCAGCACCCATTTTAGTGCAAAGTTTGCCTGAACTTTGAATGGATGCCCACACCAAACCACTAGTCCAAATGACTTGAAATTTGGACTAGGAGTGAGTCATGCCTAGGACTACAACATATCCAAAAATGGGATTTTTGGAAAACATTTGCCTAAAGTTTTTGTAAAAATTTAATAATCAATGTGTAAATTATTTGGAGGGTCAAATGACCTCCAAACTCCACCAAATTTTGGTGGGGTGTTCTTAGGGTCATGATAAACCCCTGGTTAAAATTTCACCTCATTTGGAGGTGTTTTGGTTAGGATTTTACTCAGCCCTAGTTTGGCCCATAAAGGGCTATTTAGGGTAAATCCCCCCTTGGTATTTTGAGTGGTCAAATCACCTCAACAGAGGCTGATATTTTGTCCACTGACCTTTTAGGGCATAACACACCCTCCAATGGAGTTTGGGGTGGTTTGGTGTAGGGTAGCCCTAGAACCCTAGGGTAGGTCCCTTAGTGGGGATTTTAGGGTTGTGAAGGACATGGGGGTGTTTGTCCTTGGAGAGGAGTGTAATAAACTTCTCTGAGTTCTATGAGTGATATAACACCCTCACAAGAAGTTTGGGTGGATTTGGGGAAGTATGGACCCATAATCCTAGGGTAAACCCTAAGGGGTGCATTTAGAGGTCAATGAAGGAAGAGGGGTCAAACCTTTATGGTTTGACCTAAAATTTTGGAGAGTAGGTCATAGTGACCAGAGGAGCCTCCCCTGTGAAATTGAAGAGGTTTGGAGTTGCCAACCCTAGGGAATAAATCCTTTGGTAGATTTGTAAATATTTAGGTTTTTGAGATTTAGGAAAGATTAATACTTAGTGATTAACCATCTTCTGTCACCAACTTAGTTTTTGATGTTATTAATTCCTGGAGATTCTATTAGAACCATTGGAAGACTTTTGGAGGTCCAAAGTATAATTATTCTATTTGTTGGCAATTTTTGGGATGATTAATTTTAGGGTGTTAGTTTTCTGTAATTTCATGAAACTTTGCTGAATGTCATTTCATACCATTATGAACCCTCAGTAATTTTCTCATAATTTTGGGATTGATATTCTTGGTACTTCTAGTTCAATTTGGAATTAATTGCAAATATGTCCTTTGTGGAAATTACAAATGTAACCTCTATGGAATATGGTCAAGTTTTGTAGGGCTGAATATTTTAGTATGAATCACCTTTGTATAAATTTGCATAAGGTTTGGAGTTCATATGAGGGTACCTCCTTTGGAAATAATTGAAAATTAATGGGTTTAGGAATTTTTAATAATAGTAAACCTTGCTGGGATTTCCTACAAATTCATATGTACTGATTATTAGGTACCCTTGATTTATGTAAAAAGTTTGGTAGGCAATGGAAGCCAGAAAAGTGCACTTGTAGTTCAAACCTTAGAAAGTTGTATTTTGGGAAAATTGTTTTAAATATTAATAATGTTGAGAAAATTATGAAACTCTGGAATTGTTCTTGAATATGTAGTATGGACCCCCATTAAAAATATTGGGTCATTGAGTTGATTATTTTATGAACCTCCCTTCATGAGCATCAAAACATTAAGGATGATCTGCGTTTAGCAATTTGGCAATTTTGGGGGTTATGGGTCAAATTGGAGTGTATTGATTGGAAATGTGAGGGTTGAATGGTGATCATATGACTATGTGAGGATCCCTGGAGTTAATTAGGGTTTGATGAGTCCTAGGGTGGTGGGGTGCCACCTTTTGGATAGGTCGTCCTGGGATTGACGAAAGATCGTCTTTTCCCCTTTAGTGTCTTAAAGCACTTAGGTTTAATTCAGGTAAAGTATTAAGAGGGTTTTCTTATGGGTAGATACCAATAATACTAAGTGTCTTGAGAAAGAGAACTTTGGAGTGTCATCCCATTGTAGTTCCTAGTACCGTAGCGAGCCCCTTATAGGGTAACCCTCGGGAAGTCCAAGATTAACTATAAACTGTAAGAGTAAAATGTTATACAAGAATAATTTAATAACACTCTCACCCACACCCCGTGGTTTCGAGAAGTTAGTTGGTTTGGTTTTACGAGCAGTAGGCTCGGTGGGTGTAAGAGCGAATTACTAAGTCAGGTGAGCTTGTGACTCAGTAGTGTTTATAGGTACGGACGGGTTGGTTTGGCGAGCCGATGGCTCGGAAGGTTATTGATGGCGGGCAGGTTAGCCCGGGGAGCTTATGGCTCGGAGGTAGGTAGTAGAACATGTTGCATGTGCATTGAAGGTGGTGGGTCTTCAGTATTGGACGGTCGTTCACACCGACGTCAATACGTTGACTCGGCAAGTGTGGTATTTACACTTAGCCTAGAAAGTCTGGTGGTCCAGCCAGTAAGAGTACGCAGATGCTCCGCGGTTTTGCGTTGAGGCGTACGATAGGTCTAGGTAGGGTAGTGTGAATACCAACCTAGAGGTGGGCGAGGCCCAACCCACCACTTCCGTTTGCCACTACGGGAGTATCCTGGGAGTCTAGCTCGCTCCAAAAAGGGGGAACTAAAGGTTTATGCGCATAGAGTCATAGTGAGTGAGTTGTACTTGTATGAACATAGCATAACTGCATACCTTGCCTGCCATAGCATAAACATTGCATTTCAACCCCTACCCCTATCGTATAAGTCGGTTATGGGACTTCTTATACGATAGGCCCTACTAAACGACCCCTTGGTCTATAGGTTTGTATGGGCATTCCTATAAATCAATGGTTACTTTTATATTACTTGCTATTATACTTACTGCTCACTGCTCTTTATATACTTTTTACCATGCTTTTAATTACTTATTCAGTTATTATATCTCTGTGGACATTTACTGTATGGTTTATAATTCATGTGATTGTGGACTTGAACTTATAATTGTTCGTTTATACTTTTCTTCTTTGTGATCGAATTGGCCAGCAGGATCGGCGTTTTGTAGTGGCGACCTTCCCGAGTGAAGGTGTCACCGCAAAGCGGCGATTCTGGGCCTAAGACCCGGTGTCTGAAAAGAAAAAAAAATGGGGTCTTACATGGCGACTCCGTGAGCCACCCAAGTGGCGACTCCTATGGTTCTCTATCTTCTTGTCGCCGCCCCAATCCGATCCTTCACCCGCAACAGCAGGCACGACCAACGCCCCCTCCCCCCCCCCCCCCCCCACCCCCAATATGAACCTTCTACCTCGCCTGCAGTTGCGCTCATCCCCCCTATCTGATCCCTCTCCTTCACCCGCAGCCGCGCCCAGCCCCCTACCTAAGCCTTCTCCGTCGCATGCAGCCACGTCCATCCTCGACCCTTCCCTCACTTGATGCTACAGCCGCCACCGTCCGAATTCCTTCCCTTTCCCTCATCCCTCCTCAGCTACCGTTGGCCGCAACCCCTTCCGTGACCTCCTCCTTCACCTACTGCAACAGTCATAGCCACTGCCCCCCCCCCCCTCGTTAACCCTTTCCCAATCTTTCATCACCCACAGCCAACCCCGCAATCCCACCCTTCATCATTAGGAGTTGTTCAGACAAGGACAGTCCTTTGGCCCCAAGACTTCCCTCCATCATCTTCATTGTGCGTCACAACTACCAGGATGTCACCACTGCAAACCCGCGCCTCTACATACATGCGACGTGTGTAAGTCGTTATTGTATGTCTGGACTATATTTCTATGGATGTGATAGTATATGATAGAACGAGCGATTGTGGCTACACTAGGTCGTATCCCTCCACCAATTTCTTAAAATTCCAAGATAAAACATACATAAGTTCAAGATAAGTCTCCTCCCCCTATATATAGGAAGGTCCATTACATAATAAGAAAAACGCATAACAAGATAACGGAAATATAAAAGTCCCAAGCTTCATTCTGGCGCATTCTCAAACCGCGCCCGGGTCTCGTACGCGCCTCATGTAAACCCTTGCGTAGCGCTTGCCGATGATGGGGTCTTCCGCACTCATATCAACACCCACGGGCTCTACAACGACCTTGTCGTCAAGGTCGAATTCCGGAAACTGGGCCTTAATCTCCTCCTCCAGGTTCCACGTGATCCCAAAACGGCTACAGGCTCGTACCAAGGGACCGAATCAACTGATAAACCGTCCGGTAATGTAGCCTGGAGGGGGTGGTCCCATAGGGCCCTCTTCAATGACGAAGCATGAAAAACGGGGTGAATTCAGCAATCGGCGGGAAGTTGCAGACGGTAGGCCACCTCTCTGATTTTCTCTAAGATCGGGAAGGGGCCAAAATAACAGACCGAGAGCTTGGGATGTAGACGGCCGGTCAAGGAGCTCTGCCTGTGTGGCCTCAATTTGACGAACACCTTCTCGCCCGACGAGAGTATCAGTTCGCGGTGGTGACGATTGGCCTACTGGATCATGTGTTGTTGGGCCCGTGCCAGATGGTGCTTCAATTGGAGGAGGCCCTCGTCCCGGTCGTGGAGGTCGGCGGCCAAGGCTTGCACTTGGCATTCACCAGGTAAGCCGCACGGTATGGGTGGAGGTGGGCGGTCGTAGACCGCCTGAAAGGGGGTGACGCCCGTGACGGACTGATAGGACGTGTTGTACCATAGCTCCGCCCATGCGATCCACTGGGTCCACTGTCGAGGCTGCTCAGTTGCAAAACAGCGTAAGTACGTGCCCCCGCAGTGGATGAGGACCTCCGTCTGCCCGTCTACCCTTCTGCCCGTCTGCCCATCTGTTTGCGGGTGGTACGCGGTGCTGAACCGCAGTTTCGTCCCTTGTAGACGGAACAACTCCTGCCAGAAGGAGCTCGTGTAAAACCGGGTCGTGATCGCTCACGATGGAACGGGGAAAACCATGGAGGCAGACCACCCTGATGAAGATCCGAGCAACTGAGTTGGCGGTGTAGGGATGTCGAATAGGTATGAAATGCCTATACTTGGACAGGCGGTCCACCACAACGGGAAGACAATCATAGCCCTGAGAGTGGGGAAAGCGGGTGATGAAATCCATGCCTATATCTTCCAGACCAGATCAGGGACGAGTAGGGGCTGGAGGAGTCCGGTTGGCGAGAGAGTCCGGTACATGGCCTCTGACATGTCAGACAGTTGGCCAAAAATAGTTGCACGGTCCGCATCATACCCCGCCAGTACAAGGTGGCCGCAAGTCGTCGGTACGTAGGGTAAGTGTCGGAATGGCCCGCTGTCGATGTAGCATGAAACTCGTGGAGCAGGCGGGGAATCCATGATGACGAATCTGCAACCATAAGACGATCACAGTACAAGAGTTGATCTCCAACCAGCCAGAAAGGAGGGTGCGAACTCGGATCGCTCCGCAAATCCCATATCATGGAGGCGTAGTGGGGATCCCCACGCACCTCTGCCTGCAGGGCATCTGCATCCCGCCAACTGGCCTGGGAGATCGCTGTCAAGGTCCTTAGGTGCTCCCGTCGAGACAGGGCGTCAGTTGTGGTATTCGTGCTCCGCATCTTGTACACAATGGAGAACTGGTATCCAAGGAGTTTGGCAATCCAAAGTTGTTGTGCGGGCGTCGTGACCTTCTGGCTCCACAGATGGCGCAGGCTGCGGTGACTCGTGCGCACCACTAAGGGTCGGCCAAGAAGATAGGGCCACCAGTGCTGAACGGAGAGAACAAGTGCCCGTAGCTCGCTGTCGTACACGGATGCGGCCACTCGCCGGTCGGTGAAGGCCTTGCTGAAATAGGCGATGGGTCGACCTCCCTGCATGAGGATCGCGCCCACCCCCTTCTCGGAGGCATCGCACTCGACAACGAATGGATCAGAAAAGTCTGGCATCCCAAAGATTGGGGCCGATGCGAGCGCGCGTTGTAGACCATGAAAGGCCTCCTGAGTCACCGCGCTCCACGAAAACAGTGCCCCCTTCTTGAGGAGGTCGATCAATGGACACGTCATTGCCATATAGTTGCGGATGAATCGGTGGTAGTATCTTGTAAGGCCCAAGAATCCACGCACCGCCCTGATGCTCGTCAGAGTCGCCCACTGTAGGACAGCGTCAACCTTGGTCGGGTCCATAGCCAGATCGGTGGCTGAGATGATGTGTCCCAAGTATTCGATTTGGGTCTGCCTGAATAGGCATTTCTTATGGTGGGCCACGAGTTGGTGATCCGCGAGCAGTTGAAGCAATGTGGCCAGATGGTCCAAGTGGAGCTGCCAATAAGTGTTATAGACCAATATATTATCAAAAAATACCAAAACGAACCTACGTGGATGTGGACAGAGGACGTCATTCATCGTGGATTGGAATGTGGCTGGGGCATTAGTCAAGCCGAAGGGCATGACTAGAAACTCCTAGTGGTCATCTGAGTGCGGAACGCCGTCTTGGGCACATTCTCGGCCCGGACCCAAATCTGGTGGTAGCCCGAGCGAAGATCCAACTTGGAGAAGTAAGTGGCTCCTTGTAGTTCATCCAACATCTTCTGGATGAGGGGGATCAGGTACTTGTCGGGGATTGTGAGCTTGTTCAGCTCCCGATAGTCCACACAAAATTGTCAGTTGTCATCCTTCTTTCATACCAAGAGAACCGAGCTAGAGAAAGGGCTTGCACTCGGCTGGATGATGCCCGCCGTAAGCATCTCGGCGACCATGGACTCCATAGCGGTCTTCTGATCATGACCATAACGATACAGGCGGACGGACACCACGGATACCCCTGGTTGTAGGACAATGGAGTGATCGGAGGCCCGGTTCAGGGGAAGCCCGTGTTGGGTGGAAAAGAGGGGTACATGCTTGTCCAAGAGTCGATGGATGACTGTGTGTGGAACGGGCGATGCCCGAGAGACTGTCACCTCCATGTGCCACAGGAGGACGCTGAAGTCTGGGTCGGTCGTCCACATAATGGAGCGCAGGCCGGCAGGAGAACAGTCCAAGGAGGAGTCCCCCTGCAAGCGGTGGGTGGCGCCAGAAGCCTCAAAGACCATGGTGAGGCAATCCCAGTTGTGTTGGATGTCACCTAACGTGCGCAGCCAGGCCACGCCAAGGATGGCGTCAAGGCCGCCAAGTCTGAAGATGTAGAAATCCGTCGTACCCGAATAAGAACCGATCGTGAGGGGCAGCCCAATGCAGCGGTCCGCCATTTGAGCACAGCGGCCCGCCGTTTAAGCCCGGCGGACATCGCCGAGGCACACGTGAAATCCCGGGGTGGGTGTCACCGGTAGCTAAAGCTCCGTCACGAGACCTTGGGAGATGAAATTGTGGCTTGCCCCGCTGTCGATCATTAGGACTACTGAGCGATCGAGAAGGGAAGTCGCCAATTTCATGGTACAGGGTCCCGTCATGCCCCGCACTGAGTAACAGGAGATTTCGAGGCGGTAGAGTAGAGCCGGTGGGGTGGATCGAGGTCGTCTTCATCTAACTCCATGGCCTCAAAGTCGGTCATACCGATGTCGTCATTTTCGCCCCCCAGGAGCATCTTGAAATTTTTGTTCGGGCAGATATGAGTAGGGGAGTAAGGACCTTTGCAGCAAAAACAAAGGCCCTTGCGCGGAGGTCCAAATACTCGGACTGAGAGATCCTATGCATCGACATCTTGGCTCGGGGAGGTGCCCAAGGAGATCGCGGTGGAGGCCGGCCCGAGGCAGTAGGGGGGTCGGTCGGAAGACGAAGCGTAAGTGTCGGTGGCTTGAATGTGGTTGGAGGGTACGAGGAGGAAACGGTGGCAGAATGGAGGGCCGTGTTAGAGGACAAGGTGGCAAAATCCTCTTCGACGTAGCGAGCTTGCTCCATAGCTCGAGTAAGCGTAGTCGGGTCATGCACCCGTAGGCGGGCTCGGATGTGCGGCCGCAGGCCGACAAGGAAGGTGCCCAGGTAGTGGTCTCCGACAAGCCAGGAACATGTGTGGCCACCTCGATGAAAGCATCGATGTAGGAATCAACGGAGTCCGTCTGACGAACGTTGCTCAGACACTCGAAAGGGTTTCCGGAATGGAGCATGTCGTAACAACGAAGTAGCTCATCCTTGAGGTCCGCCCAAGAGAGAGTAGGGGTGGACTGGCGTAGCCAACGAACCCAGTAGAGGGTTGAGCCCTCCATGTAGATAGTCTCTATGGGCACCTTTTGGGCTTCGGGAGTGCCCTGGAGGTCAAAATATTGTTCCGTGCGGGCCAACCAGCCAATGGGATCAATTCCATCAAACACCGGAATGTCGAGTCGGCGTAGGTGGGGAGCCAACGGGTCACCGAGGGGCGAACCCTAGCGGGTCAACGACGTTGCTAGGAGAGGCAATAGAGGGGGTTGTCGGGGACGGTGGCGGTGATGGAGTTGCTGGCTAAGTGGAGAGGAGAGAGTGAATCTCGCGGACTGCGACTTGGAAGTTGGAGAGAGTAGTGTCGACTTGATCCATGCGGTCGAAAAGGCCCTCCACTGAGGGGGGATTGTTTTTGTAACGAGCAGCCATGCGGCGCATCACAGGCATGCGCGGGCGTCGATGGAAGAGGCGGATCAGTCGACTAGGGACCGAGGCCGAAGGAAAATGGCGGAAACAAAACGCCTGTGCGGCAACAGGCGGCAGCGAGGTCGATTGGGGGGCGACGGTGCGGAAGCAGAAGGAAACAGCGTCGATGGGGGGCGTCGTGGAAACAACGACGGGTACGCGCAGCGTGTTGAGGAGGAACGGCAGCGCATGAACGGCAATCGGACCAAAATGATAGAACGAGCAATTAGGGCTATGATGGGTCGTATCCCTCCTCCAATTTCTTAAAATTCCAAGATAAAACATACATAAGTTCAAGATAAGTCTCCTCCCCCTATATATAGGAAGGTCCATTACATAATAAGAAAAACGCATAACAAGATAACGGAAATATAAAAGTCTCAAGCTTCATTCCGGCGCATCCTCAACCGCGCACGGGTCTCGTGCGCGCCTCGTGTAAGCCCTTGCGTAGTGCTTGCTGATGATGGGGTCTTCCCCACTCATATCAGTATACATGGTTGCTCTTTGATTTCGTATTGGATTGTAGGGTTTATTCATATTGCACTTGAAAGTATTTGCGCTCTAATCGCAGGCGATTTAAAATCCAATTTTCTTTAATTCAAAGTTCTATTAATTCTTAGGTTCGTTGTGTAAGCCTATAATTATTTAATTAATTACTTGCAAATTAATTTGGTATCACATAAGTGCATCATTTAGACTTGGTTAGGATTCTCCATGGCAGTGCACCTAAGGTTGTATCTGTTTAGATTTCGTTTTCACAGCCTACCCTACGTCAGCAACTGAACCCAACTCAATTTGTGTCAACATGGTTCAAATCAATTGGGGTTGGGCCAATCATGCTCGGCCAAAAGACAGTAGGCTTGGGGTTTGTAGGCAGGCTCAATTTAAAAAGAGATTCGAGGGTCAAAACGCCCCTCTGGGATTTTCTAGAGACAAAGAGCTTGATTCGGCATAAGAAAATACATCAATCGGACAAGTGTTAGTGAAAAAAGTATGGTTTAGTAAAATGACGGGAAAACGTAGTAAAGTACTCCATTCTAAAATTAAGTTGCACACTTTTAAAAAAAAACTTTTCCAAAGATAAAGTATAGTGCAA
Source organism: Dactylorhiza incarnata (assembly GCA_033032865.1). NCBI lineage: Eukaryota > Viridiplantae > Streptophyta > Magnoliopsida > Asparagales > Orchidaceae > Dactylorhiza > Dactylorhiza incarnata. The sequence goes on along the minus strand of JAWHQI010000481.1, from coordinate 251,424 downwards.
TAAAATGTAACCTACCAAGAAAAATACAGCTGTTTGAGTGTGTTGTGGGGCATTGGGGTGGAGAGGAGAGAGAGAGAGAACTTACAGAAGCAGAAGTTTTCAATGCTTTTGGTCCAGGAAATGTCTTTCCACAACCATGGCTCTTGGGAAGAACGCGGCCCTTGACTTCATCCCCACAAATACCTCTAGCAACATTCCATAACCAGGTACTGGAGTGACAATCAAACAAAATGCAACTACATGTGAATTATGTGATTTTACTGTTACGCTAACAAAAAATTCATAAACCAAAATGTAATTGCTATCTTTAGTTCTAATGAACAAAGAAATCTGGAGATTTCTCATAATGTAAATAAGCAGTTGAAATGCACAGAAAAGTGCAGTTAAAGAAGCTTAATAATCTTCGTAGAAATGGCATGAATGTATCTATCATTGTAGAATAGAAGAGATAAATACTGTGAACTTCATGAACGAGTGCGCGGTATCAGTGCATTAGAAATAGTAGGTATCTGCAAGTGGCATAGATCATTTTACTTACAAAATCATTATGTTTAAATATATTTTCCTATACAACTTATGCAAAATTAAATATATCGATTTAAAAATTCAACATGAATTACCAAACAAATTAAAAATTATTAATATAGTAATCAAATCAATTATGTCCCGCATATAGCTATATGATTAGTGTCACACCCAGTATTAAAGCCGTATCGTTCTTGAAGCTTCTCTTCAGAAAATTTTAGTAAATCACCAACAGTGTTAACCTCAAGATCATTTTGTAAGGAAGTTCCAAGTTTTCCTCCAAGTTGTTTCCTGCAAATAGTAAATTCAGAATGCTAAATACAATCCATGGAAACAAATCCGAACTAATGCTAATGAAAAATCGAAGTAATAAAATGAAGAAGAGATGAGGAAAAAAGGAAACAGAGAAATGGTACAGTAAAATAATTAAATTATTACTGTCAATAAGTGTAGGAAGACTGATTATATACATTTTTTTCACAGGCAAAGAAGCAAGCAGATCTTTTACTGCTGATGATGGCACAATTGTTTGTTGTGCTGGTTTATTCATTCCACTAGCAAGTTTTGCTAACATCTGCGATAAGTACAGAATACTAGTCAACAGAAAATTTTCAAATAAAAAAAATACTAGTTCAACAGCAAAAATTTCAAATAAACAAAATACTAGTTCAACAGCAAAATTTCAAATAAAAGGTCAAAAAAGAATTCGAATTGTGGATTCATAAGAACATAAATTGCATTAAGTCGTCTCAAGTATGTCTTCACTGTATGGAAATTTTATCAAGCACTAGAAGAAACAATAACACAAGGATCACCGAAGCAAGATTCAAATATCCCTTTATTGTATGAAATTTTTTACAAAGCACTAGCAGAAATAATACCAAGAACACGTCTTAAGGATTAACAAAGTAAAATCTGAACATCTGAAGAGAAAATTACGATGAAGAAGAAATAAGCACACACAAAGAAGAGAAACGCGGAAATTATGTGGTTCAATAAATCTGCCTGCGTGCATGTGGAGAGAGAATTTTACATTTTTTAGAACAATGGAAACAAGAATACTCATCTCCCTCTAAACCATATTACAATAGCTTATGGTGTATATCCACCCTTCCCTTTTATTTCAGTATGGAGGCAATAAGAGCCCCAATAAAAAATTGCATGAAAGTATCGTCAAGAAGGCTGTGACAAGAAGATCAACAAGCGAATACTACAGTATGTTTGGGTGGTAACATAGATTCTTGGAAAAATAAGAAACAAACTGTGATAAGTGGATCATCAACTGAAGTTGTATGTAGGGCTATGACAGCCACATGTGAACTAATGCGGCTTTTGGGACCAGGGAGCTATTCCTTAGCATGTCACAATCAATCGGCTATTCATATTGCCTCTAATCCTGTGTTTCTTGATAGAACCAAATATATTGAGGTGAACTGTCATTTCTTAAGAGAAAAAGTGTTTGCTAAAATCATATCACTACATTTGTTAATATGGGAATCAGCTTGCTAACATGTTTGCTAGCTTTATCTAATAAAATGCTAAAGCATAGTGATACCAAATTAAGCATCACTGATATCTACAAAATTAGCTTGTGATGGGGTGTTGAAACTAATACGATCCAAGCTAAGTGGGACATTGGTTTATTTGATATAGGAATAAATAAAATTGGGGATCTCTTTATTATATATTTATATTAAAAGGGGTGAAGGACTTGAGTTTGAAAGTGGAGAAGTATAGGACTTTATCATGCAAGTCGTTTCTCCCACCAATGTGGGGTTGAAGGATTTATTTCATTTATTTTGATGTGAGCATTTGGTTTCAACCTAATATTAACTACCAACCTTTCTCATCAAGGCTAGGGAACCGCAATGGCATAAATGAAAATTCAAAGTTAAATAAATAACATGCTTAAATAGAATATATTGGGATATATAAATATATATAATGAAAAAATAAATTAAAAAACAATAATGTAAATGTTGTTTATATTTGTAGAAGAAAATAAATGAAATGATTGGTCGCCCACGTGAAGCAAATCCAATAGAAAAAAAATTCTAAAGCATCAGAAAAAAAAAAGTAAACAAACCGCATCAATGAGTCCAATGACACTAATATTTAAATAAAAGTTAGTATAGCGCCAAGTAGGTTGAAGGCTCAAGCCTAGGATGAGAACAGCGAGCTCCCGCAAGGCACCGTTAGAACTATTAGCTAACTCCCTGATTAACATGATATCACGGATACCTTTTGGGGAAGCACATTCACCTCCAGGAAAATGCGCCTAGAGGCGTGAAGAATGCGGGAATAAATTTTACGAGACGAATGCGGACATAAATTTTTGCCTTTATTCTGGCCTTTATTCTGTTTCCTTATTTTAGTTCCGTCTTTATTCAGTTTCCTTATTTTTCTCGTATTTGCATTTAAGACATCCATGTGTGCCGCAATTTTTATATTCATCATTTTATTTTATGTTTCCTTTTGTTGAATTTGTTTGCGCGGGAAATATTGTAGGAGGAAAAAGGGTATTTAAACCCATGAGGAATAAAATTCTCAAGCAAGAATTTACCCTACTCCCCTCTCTTGGCTGACCAGGCCCATCTCTCTCTATTGGTTCCCACCAAAGGAAATCACCGACACTCGCACACGAAAAATAGAAGGGGCGGATTTTTTCTTTTAATCTCGTCCTCCATCATCCTGGGACGCGAACCGTCTCGCAAGCCTCTATCGCATAACCATCTATGGCAAGACATGCCCAGCATGGTTACCAGATGCAGATTTGATCCAGATAGCCCAACCAGGGTTAAAACACCAGACTAACCAATCAGGCCATCATGATGAGCTGGATTAAAAATTATGACTTAAGATACCACAAAAATCTTTCTCAATGCTCGATCATAGACCATTAAAGTCACCGATATATCTCAGTTTAGCAGCAATCTACCTTGTTATGGGCAATCCCAGCAGAACATGTGAACTCAGTTTCCTTCAGAACATCACCACGTAGTTGTGCTACTATAATGGCTCCACAAGCTAATAATTTATCCTGGCGAAGAGCATCACTCCGACAAAGCCACCCTCTCACATTCTTCTCCTGGTCCTCATCCTGGAGGAGTCAAAATATTAGAATCAGATTCAGAATGAAAACTTAAGGCAGTTATTGAGAGAATAGCAGCTAAAATGTTTTTTAAAAGAGAAGAGTAGTCAATAACAAAACAGTATGGTTTTCCCGAAGCTCAAAATATTAGAATCAGATTCAGAATGAAAACTTAAGGCAGTTATTGAGAGAATAGCAGCTAAAATGTTTTTTAAAAGAGAAGAGTAGTCAATAACAAAACAGTATGGTTTTCCCGAAGCATAAAATCTTGTTAAATTTTAAGCTGAAATTTTTTATCCCAAAATGATGTTTAGAATATATCTTACATCACTCAGGCCCAGAACATGGGATTTCAAGGCCTCTTTATCAATGTCTTCCAGTGCCTCGGGAGGAGCTTCTGACAGCATTGATTCTGCAGCATCAGTTAGGTCAAGATAAACCTCGTCAATTGAGGCACGCTCGCACCTTCCTTTTGTCGATAGTATGGAGACGACCTGCAAACCTTACATCAAAATTGAGGAATAATTTGCAAATACAGACACTCCTGAAAATTGCAGCCCTATTAATTTTCCGCTTCTATACTCATCTGGAGTAAACCTTTTAAAGATTTAGGCTCCGTTTGAAAGAGAGGTATCAGTCGCTCCGGTGAAAATGGAGTTTGTAAAAGTCCAAAGTACAAAAAAAAAATTATTTATTTTCTACTTCATCAATCAATAGAAGGATTTGTACAAAATATATAGGAAGGAGGAGTGGTAAATAAACAACCCAAGATGTGGGACTAAACTACATGCCAATAATGGGTCTATACATGGGCTAAGTCAAGTTTTATACACTCCCCCGCAAGCTTGGAGCATACAGATTGTAGGTGTCAAGCTTGGAAACGAACTGTCGGTATAGTCGGCATGATAAGGCCTTGGTGAGAACATATGAAATCTGTTCAGCAACTGGCACATGTCGTAAATCAAGTTTGCGTAGCTGAACCTTTTCTCTGATGAAATGACAATTAACTTCGATATATTTGGTAAGTTCATGAAAAAAGGGATTCTCGGCGATATGGATAGCAGTCTGACTATCGCAACAGAGAACCGACGGAAAGGGGAGCTTCATACCAAGATCAGCAAGAAGATTTTCCACCAACGTGAGTTCAGAAACAGCAGATGTCATTGAACGATACTCAACTTCTGCAGACGAGCGTTCCACCATCGTTTGTTTTTTGCTTCGTCAGGTGACTAGGTGTCCTCCAAAGTATATGCAGTAGCCGCTCGTAGACCTACGATCATCAAGAGAACCGGCATAGTCTGCATCAGAATAGGAAACCAATGATAGAGAAGATGAGGGCTTATGTTATGAACGAAGAAGAAGAGTAGGGAGATTGGGAGAGAAAGAGGAAGAGAAGTTAGGGTTAGGGTTTGAGAGAGGGAGATGAAATACCTGAGATATAGCTTTCATAACCCAACAAAGAGTCCCGGGGTTATAGATACCCCGGGGCTATAGAGAGCCGGCCGGCCCCTCCAATAGGGGCTCAGACAGGACAAGTTCATCGGGTCGACGAGCTACTTCGATGCCCACGAAATATCGAAGGTTGCCCAAATCTTTGGTTTGAAAATGTAAGACCAAGTGCTTCTTAATCATAGAGATATTATTCAAATCATCTCCCGTGATGAGAATATCATCAACATATACCAGGAGTATCACCGTGCATGTCGGGGGGTGACGAGTAAACTGAAAGAAGTCTGTCGAGCTCCGAGTGAAGCCAAAATCTCGAGGAACTCAACTGAATTTATCAAACCAAGCCCAAGGAGACTGCTTGAGGTCATAGAGAGATTTCTTGAGGTGGCAGACAAGGGACTCCCCAGTGATTTTATAACCAAGAGGTTGTTGCATGTAGACAGTCTCATCGAGTTCACCATTAAGGAACACATTTTTTATGTCGAGTTGACGCAACGGCCAATGATGATCGACGGCTAAGGAGATCAAGAACCGAACGGTATTCAACTTAGCGACTGGGGAGAATGTCTCTTCATAGTCGAGTTCATATTACTGAGTGAACCCGCGAGCCACAAGACAAGCTTTGAGGCGCTCAACGGTCTCATCAGGACAATGCTTCACAGTGAAGACTCATTTACATCCGACATGGGATTGACCAGGAGGAAGGGGACAAGGTCCCAGGTCTGATTTGCCCATAAAGCGGCGATTTCCTCATCCATCGATGAGCGCCACCCCGGATGCTGAACAGACTCCTGCACAGAAGAGGGAGGGAAATAAAAGATAGAGAAGTCGCAAACCTGTGAAGTTCGGGAGACAAGCGGTGTAAGGAGATATAGTGGGAGAGAAGGTGAGTGGTAGACACAGAGGCGGATCAGCTGTCCGTGGAGTGGCAGCAGTAGGGGCAACTATCTTAAGGCATCAGATGAGGTACGACGGTGAGTATAGACACGAAGAGGAGGAGGAGGTGATGGTGGGTGTACGGGAGGTGGTGTTGGAAGCAGATGAGGGGTGTTATCATGGATAGGGACATTCGGTTGTGGGATAGCAAGTAAGAAGGTATCATTAGAAGGCGGGAAGTAGAATGGTTGAACCTCAAAGAAGGTAGCATCCGCAGATGTAACGAGCTTGCGAGTAGTGGAAGAGTAACACACGTAGCCCTTTTGTGTGCGAGAGTAGCCAACAAACATATACTTGGTATCGTGTAGTGTCAATTTGTCCATGGCAGGGCCAAGATGATGGACAAAGCAAACACTGTAGAAGACACGAGGGGTCAAAGGGAAGAGTGGTTGCAAAGGGAAGAGAATGGAGAACGGCGTCGCAAAGTTAAGAATGGAAGATGACATGTGATTAATGAGATAGTATGTGGTCGATGCACTCGTAGTCGCACCCGATGGAATGAATGCAAAAGTAAATTTTTTATGCGATTTTAAAATCAAGAAAGCGACATTAGATCTAACAAGTAAATTTGGAGCGCAACCTGCATAAAATTAGCAATTTATTTTATTTAGCGGCGCAAACATCTGTCGAATGGCAATCCAGCAGCAATCAATAAAAGCCAAAGTAACAAAATATTTGTCAAGAGAGAAAAAAAACTTAGAGGAAGCGGGAAAATAAGAAAAAAGACATAAAACTAAAACAAACTTCCCTTAGAAGTTAGGTTAATTACTACAGGCAGAAGGCAAACCCAAAGATTAGGAGAGATCTCACCGGGAGTGGAGATGTATGGTATGCTGTTTTGTTTTATGTTTTTTACTTTTTTTAAAATAGGGTTCTCTTTTCTTCTTTTTTAAACAACATGTAGGTTAATAACACAAACAACGGCTAATGAAGATGAAATATGTGTAGGATCAAAAATTTAAGGTTAAGGCTCAAAATTAGGATTAAATCTCGACATGGAAACTGTGAAGTGTCAATAGATCTTGGGAACCTGCATTTGAAACATAAGGGCGAGCAATCTCGAGAAGATGGTGGTTCATCCATTCGACACCAATTTGTTGCGGGGTATAGACGCAGGAGGTTTGGTGGATAATACCAAACGTAGCACAAGTTTCCTGGAAGTCGTGACTGGCATGTTCTCGCGCATTATCAAAACGGAGGATTTTTATGGAGGGCGAGAACTGAGTACTGGTTTTAACGATAAAGGAGCGGAAAACATGTAGCAGTTCAGAGCGATCGCGCAATAAATACAACCACGTTATGTGGGAGCGATCATCAATAAATGTAAGAAAATAACGAAATACAGATATACTAGCAGTTTTATACGGGCCATAAATATCTGAGTGCACTAAATCAAAAATAGTAGAACTCTGAGTACAGTGGGGGAGAGGTAGAACGATATTGTTTCCCATAGATACTGTAGGAGAAAATAATGAAAGCTCATATCTCCAAATGAGGAGACAAATCAATTAAATAAACAAAAGAATATTACAGGCTAAAGGCAGACCAGACCAATAAGTACAAATACAAATATACAACAATAACTTCAATACTCCCCCTCAAGGTGGAGCAAAGATATCAATCATGCCCAGCTTGGAAGAGAGCAAATCTGAACGAGTAGGACCAAGGGCCTTAGTGAAGGCATCAGCAAGTTGGTCGGCCGAAGGAACATAAGTAGGAAGGACGGTCCCAGTACGAACGTGATCACGAAGGAAGTGAACATCCATCTCGATGTGCTTGGTGCGCTCATGAAGCACCGAATCCTGAGTGAGAAGAAGAGCTGACTTATTGTCACAATAGAGAGTCGAGCCAGTGGTCAGGGATAGACCAAGTTCAGTCAGCAGCGATCGGAGCCAAATCAACTCAGTAACACCGTGTGTCATGGCACGGTATTCGGACTCAGCGGACGAGCACGATACAATGTGTTGTTTCTTACTCCGACATGAAACAAGATGATCACCATGAAACACACAAAGGCCGGTAGTAGAGGGCCGATCAGTCAAAGAACCGGTGAAATCAGCATCAATGAAGCAGGAGAGACTGGAGACACTGTCAGCCCGATAGAATAGCCCGAGACCAGGAGCATGCTTGAGATAGCGAAGAACACGTCAAGCGGCCTCTAGATGAGCAGTCCTAGGAGAATGCATAAACTGACTCAGAACGCCTACTGAGAAGCTGATGTCTGGCCTCGTATTTGTCAAGTATATCAGGCGGTCAACCAGACGCTGGTACTGAGAAGGGTCTGGTAGAGGATCACCAGATTCAGCATGAAGACGATGATTGGTATCCATAGGCGTACGCACAAGACGACAGCCCAGGAGACCAGAATCCGGGAGGAGATCTAAGGTGTACTTTTGCTGGGATATGGAGATGCCCTGTCGGGAGCGAGCCACTTCAATCCCAAGGAAATAACGGAGAGATCCAAGATCTTTCACCTCAAAGGCGGAGCGGAGAGTAGCTTTCACCTCAGAAATACCAGCAGAGTCATCCCCAGTAAGAATAATGTCGTCAATATAGACCAAGACAATGGCACGACGGCCCTCTGGCGTGGCGCGAACAAAGCAAGTGTGATCCGCATGACACTGAGTGAAGCCTATCTGAAGGATAACAGTGCAGAACCGGTCAAACCAGGCACGCGGTGATTGCTTCAGGTCGTACAGGGATTTGTGCAGACGACAAACCCTGCCTGAATACTCCCCCTGAAGAGCAAATCCCGGTGGAGGAGCCATATAAACCTCCTCCTGTAAGGTTCCATGGAGGAAAGCATTCTTGACGTCGAGCTGGTAGAGCGGACATGCCCGGGACGCCGCAAGGGAGAGCAGAAGACGAACACTAGTCAGCTTGGCCACGGGAGCAAACGTGGCCTCAAACTCATCAGGAGCCTGAGTAAATCCCTTAGCCACCAAGCGAGCCTTGTAGCGATCAATCGAACCATCAGCACCATACTTCACAGTATAGACCCATTTGCACCCAACGGTGCGTTTCCCGGGAGGCAGAGGAACAAGAGACCACGTCCCGGTATGACGAAGAGCAGCCATCTCCTCCTCCATTGCCCGAACCCACCGCGAATCAAGGAGAGCCTCAGCAGTCAAAGCAGGGATTCGAACCGAATCAGCAGCAGCCACAAAAACCTGGTAAGAGGGAGAGAACCGCTGGTAGGAAACAACACTACCCAGCGGGTGCTCAGTAACAGAAGAACGAACACAAGCACGGTGGCCCTTTCGCAAGGCAATAGGTAAATCATCAGAAGTAGTAGAGGGACGAGGCTCAAGAGAGGTACCTACAACCGGAAGGGGCAATGGATCCGGAACTGAGGGAGAAATGGGAGTAATATGTGGTGTGGGCGCGCGGCGGCGAGTGTAAGTAAGTAGGACAGGCGGAGGTGATGGAGGTGAGACGGCGGGGACGATCGGGACAGATTGCACAATAGTAGAGGGGTCTGGGGTAGTCGAGGGAGAGGGAAAGAAGGGAACCTCATCGTGAAACGTCACATCACGAGAGTAAATGATACGGTGGAAACGGGGATCATAACAGCGATACCCCTTAGTGGTAGTCGAGTAGCCGAGAAAGAGACAACGGACACCGATCCTGGACAAAACACACACAACCAAAGATCCGAAGAGGGATGGGAAAAACAGAGGCGGAAGGGTGGACAAGACTGTAGGGAGCAATACCGTCAAGGGGGCGGGACGAAGTTCGATTGATAAGAAAGGCCGCGATAAGGAGAGCAGCACTCCAGTAGGACTTAGAAACATGCATGTCTCGAAGAAGGCATCGAACAGTGTCCAACAGGTGACGGTTTTTGCATTTGGCCACGCCATTTTGCTCGGGGGTGGCCGGCATGAAAACTGGTGGAGGGTGCCTTCAGTGCGAAGAAACATGTCAAAGGAGCGTGAGGTGTATTCACCTCCACTGTCAGAGCGAAGAATGTGAACAGACTTGTCATGTTGTGTCTGTATCATTCGAGTAAAGTGAGTGTAAACAGAAAGAACGTCAGATTTACGTTTCAGAAGGTAAACCCATAAACAGCGAGAATAGTCATCAATAAAAGTGACAAAATACGAGAATCCATCAAAAGAAACAATAGGGGCAGGGCCCCAAACATCAGAATGTATCAACTCAAAACAAGAATTAGCACGACTAACAGAAGATACATAGGTACTGCGAGTGTGTTTTGACAATTCGCAAACATCACAATGAAAAGGAAAAGAGAAAGACACATCAGGGCAAACAGATAACATCCGAGGAGGGCTAGCATGACCGAGGCGGGAATGCCAAAGCAAACTCGATGACGAAGCAGAAGCAGCAGTGGCGGTGGTAACAGCAGTGGGGGGAGGCATCACCAGATGGTACATCCCATTCTTCTCAATCCCCGTACCAAAAGTCTTCCTGGATCGCAGGTCCTGAAAAACACAATGATCAGGGTAAAAAGTGACTGAGCAGTTCAACGCACGAGTAATACTACTAACAGATAAAAGGTTGAGAGTCATATGAGGTACAAGAAGAACAGAGTCAAGGGAAAGAGAGGAAGAGAGAGGAACAGTGCCCCGGCTGAGGACAGGAGTAAACGAGCCATCAGCAAGGCGCACATCCCGGTGGGAGCAAGGAGCAACCTGGCGCAGGAGGGAAGATGTACCAGTCATATGGTCGGTGGCACCAGAATCGATCACCCAGGGTGACGAACCCTGGTCAACCATGGTCGCAGAGCAAGCAAACGGAGTACCTGAGGTTGAAGAGCTAGGAGAGGCAGAGGCAGCAGTGGAGGACTGAGATTGTTGGAACTGCTGAAACTACTGAAACTGGGCCAACAGGTGACTGAAATCCGAAGAAGTGACTCCTGAGGGACGCTCGACGGTATCAAAAGACTCGGCAGTAGCAACGGTAGAGCGCGGAGCACCAGACGAAGTACGATCAGAACCCCGGAGGTGTGGGTAGAGCTGATAGCAACGACTGCGACCATGATAGAGACGCCCACAATGAGAGCAAGGGCCAGGCGAACCCGTAGAGCCACGGCCACCGAAGGAGCCACGTCCCCCAGACTGTGTAGAAGAACCACGACCTTCACGGCTCCGAGAGCCAGAAGCGGGAGGACGAGAAGAAGCTGCAAGAGCCATCTGCTCAGTAGGGAGCGAGGAAGTAGTAAGCGCGTCGGAGAGGCATGAGTGGCGCTGCAGGCGTTTCTCATGCTCAAAGACAATGGAGTAGGCCTCAAAGAGATCTGGCAAAGGAGACATGCCCACAATCTGAGCACGAGTGGACTCATACTCGGGGCGAAGCCCCATCAAGAACTGGTAGGTCTCCCGACGCTGTCGCTGTTGCCGGATAAGGGTGACATCCTCGGGAGATTTCAGGGCACTAAGAGGCTCCAGATCGTTGAGTTCCAGAAAACGATCCTGAAGGTAGGTGAAGTACTCCTGAACAGACCGCTCCCCTGAGTAGCGGAAGCAATATCCTGAAAGACACCAAAAATCTGGGCATCAACACGTGTGTGCCCGAAGGTGCGCTGAAGGGCAGACCAAAGTTCGGCGATGTCCTCAAAATGCATGAACTGACCGAAGATACGAGGCTTCATCAAGCACTGGATCCAGCCAAGAACCATGAATTTCTCCGTGGACCACTTGACCAAATCATCTTTCTTGTCATCAGGAGGCTTGGGAGGGCCGCCAGTCAACCAAGAAAGTTTATTTCGACCAGCAAGGGCCACCTTCATCGATGTAGCCCAAGAAGAATAGTTCTACTCATCCAGAAGGATGCTAGTAATCCGCCTCGAGGAGGATTCGTAGGTGTCTGTAGAAGCCATGAACCAAGAGGAAAGAAACACCGAGATCCCTCCCACAAAGGAGATCGAGGATCGAAAAGAAAAACTGCGCGGGAACCTGAACAAGCGCTGGAACAAGCGCTGGAACAGGGAAGCCGATCGCGGGAAGCGCCGATACACTGGAGCGGGATACGCCGATCGCGAGCGGAAAGACAGCGGGATGCCGAGCGGGATGAAGAGCGAACGCCGATCGAGATGCCGATGTCGAGCGGGAACCGAGCGGGATGCTGATGCCGATCGGGATGCCGATGCGGGAACCGAGCGGATGCCGATGCCGAGCGGGATGCCGAGCGGGATGCGGGAACCGATCGGGATGCCGAGCGGGAACCCTAGGTTTGCTCTGATACCATGTAGGAGAAAATAATGAAAGCTCATATCTCCAAATGAGGAGACAAATCAATTAAATAGACAAAAGAATATTACAGGCTAAAGGCGGACCAGACCAATAAGTACAAATACAAATATACAACAATAACTCCAATAGATACATGATTGAAATGTAAAATCAGAAACGGAAAATCCGGAAGAGCTTTATGCATAGTAGAAAAAGGAGCATGGCCAAGGAGTCGGTGCCAATCCACGGAGCCAACAGATGAGAGAACTGAGGTGGGAAGGTTCAGAGTGTAGAGCTCATTTGATAGTCACTCCTACCAATGATATTCCGCGTCCGTCAATCCTGCACCACAAAGGAAGAGGAGAAAAAGGTGATGGAACAGTCATGATCATTAGTAAGAAGACTAACAGAGAGAAGATTAAATTGAGAGCCAGAAACATAAAGCACAGAGCGGAGAGAGAGGTACGAAGTGAGGGGCACATCGCAAGAGCCGCAAACCGGGGTGGTGTCATCATTGGCTACCGTGATAAACTTCAGACAAGAAGAGCCCGTATACTGGGAAGACTTCTACTGGGTAATATGATTCGTCGCCCCAAAATCCACTATCCAAGAGGGACTATGGGAAAAGCACGATATACCTTATTGGAGATAGAGACGGCGGTGCCGGACGTCCGAATAACCAGCCACCGAAGATGTTGTAGTTTTTCTCATAAGGTGTCAATGTCGGAGCGTGAGGTGGTATGACCATCCACCGCAGGAGAAGTGTGGTGCTAAGAGGTGGGGGATGTGGCGAGAACTCATGTTTGCGATAACAGGTGGCCTCAGTATGATCTGTCCGGCCACAATGGGTACAAATGCAAGTGTTCTGCCCCTTGGAGCGATTACGGGCATCGCGCCCACCGCCTCGAATTCCATGACGACCTCCAAGGTGCCCATGAGGTGGAGGACGAGTGTTAGGAAAGTGTTGGAGGAGGGCAATATATGGATGCGTTGGGAGATCGATGGGCGGAATCACCTTCAAGATCATGGAGCACACATCTGAGAGGGACGGAATAGTGGAGAAGATAAGATGGTCGCACGGACACCGTGGAGATGAGGTGGTAGTCATTCCATCATTAGAGCTATGTCGAAAGCCTCATTCTTAGTGCGTTGGGTAGGAAGATCCAATGTTGGAGGTTGGTAATGAACTGAGGCCTCGATAAGTGTCTTGTATTAAGCTACAAAGGATGTCAGATCACCACCAGAACCAGGTTCAACGGTTTGGAGATCCCGAATAATACCGAACAGATGATGAAGGTTGTCCTGCCCAGAATACAGGGTCTTCAATTCATCCCACATAGCTTTAGCGGTCTCGTGGTGTATTGTCATGCGATATGGTTCACTATCCATGGAGTAGAGGATCCATGACTGTACACGTCCATCATCCCGGAGCCATTGCTCAGTAGACTCAGCAGGGGTATCGCGAGTGACATGATGAAGGAGACGTTCGGTCTAGAGTATGCGGCGCACAGAATGTACCCACTCAACAAAGTTTTTCTTCCAGGTGAGGAAGATTGTTGTAATGCGGAGTTCGTCCCGGATGTCAGCGAGAGGGGCAGGAGCGAGTGCAGGGAGGGTGGAGGTAGCATTTGTTCCTGCGTGATGAGACGTGTCTGGGAGAGAAGGAGAGGTCTCGCGAGCGGAGCTAGAGGAAATAGCCGAGAAAGAAAAATTGTTGTGGCGAGCTCTGGAGGAAAACAGGGGACGGTGAGCTCAAGCGAAAGAGGATGCGAGCTCCAGTACTGAGCGTCGGTGAGAGCTTTAGGCGCACCCCAGGCGACTCAGGAAGTAGATGCGAGCTCGTTGCGCAATCGTTCGCGAGTGGCTGAGGAGCGGCGAGATCGAAGCAGGAACCACGAGCGGCAAGATCTATACCACGAGCGGCAAGATTGAAGCAGGAACCACAAGCGGCAAGAGCGAAGCAAGAACCACGAGCGGAGAGATCTTTAGGCAAAGGAGCTGCGAGAGCGAAGCTGGTTTCTCGGCGAGCGGCGAGATCGAAGCAGGAACCACTATCGACGAGATCTTTAAGCTGATGAGCTGCGAGATCAAAGATGGTATTACGAGTGGCGAGATCGTGCTCAAGAGACCGAGGCTAAGTATCACAACCGGCGAGACCTTAGGTAGAGGTGTTGCGAGACGCAGGGGTCCGTTGAACCTATAAAATAGGCGGGTGGTCAGGCTTTAATTGAAGGGGCGCTGATTAACGGGGATCATGCAAGTACCCTGGATAGGGGGTGCGAGTACCCAGACAAAGACAGGAAAAAAATGAAAACAACTCAATCGGTGCGAGGAGAAGTCACTCATCGAGAGTCCTCTGATTTGAATCGTGTGGCTCTGATACCATATAGAAGTCCACAATACAAAAAAAAATTTCTTTTCTACTTCATCAATCAATACAAGAATTTGTACAAAATATATAGGAAGGAGTGGTAAATAAACTACAACCCAAGATGTGGGACTAAACTACATGCCAACAACGGGCCTTTACATGAGCTTTTACATGGGCTAAGTTAAGTTTTCTACAGAGTTAAAATGAAGATTTTGAACTCTCACTACACCAGAGTTCCAAAATGGAGATTTACCAAACACAAATTTCTCTAACGGCATTTTTATCCCAACGAAATGAAGTTAAAATTCCCTAGGGCCACAATACCTCAGAACCAGCACTCCTATATACATTGAGATCCGCTTTATCACGTGCAACAGGAACCTGAACCAACTGTATACCAGGACAAACCATTTCAGCCTCGTCTCCTCGCATCGAACTGAAGTTTTTGAATTTGCATGAAACAAGTTAGAAGCTAGAAACCAATCACAAGAATCACAAAATATAACAAACTCACCGTTTCACACCAAATTTCCGAGCTTCGTAGCTTACAGCAATCAAACCTCCCCCTTTCCAGTCATTATACTGCACTACAGCAGTGGGCAAACCCCTAAGTTTCGGCTGCCTTCTTTGTTCCACTACATGCAATAAAAATATTTTCAGTAGTTAAGAACATGATCTACACCGAACAAATTTAACAAATACAGCATTTCCTTGAGGCAAATTTCTAGCTAAACTATTGAAAATACATTTTTTACGTGAAAATAGTACTACACCATGAGAGAAATAGCAAAGGATAGACATCATCAGAAAATAAATATATGATCCAGTTTTTCTAACAGCATGCATACTAGAAAATTATATTCCACTTATTACACAGTTCAAAAGTTAGAAAACCTATGGCTGTTCCAAAAAAAAGGTTCATTTGGAACAACTACAAGATTATACCACAAAATCTAAAAGATAAGAAGCATATAGATGTTGAGTGGAAACCTTTTTGTAACATTCTATTAAATTATTTTATCCTCCAAATATGCTCTGATTTTGATAAATTTGATGGGCGGTCCTGACCGAGTTTCCCATGCATCTGTTCATAGGTGTTTCCTGTGCAACTTGATTCAACCAAGTGTCACAGATGGCCGGATCATCGCTCACCGGCGACCATTTTTAACCAGTTTGAGCTCAAACCAAAGCGATGTAAAGAAGGTTCTAAAAGGATGTGAAGACTTCATGGGGATTGGAGGTGAGCTATTTGGATGTGTAGAATATTCCAAAAAGGTATAGATACTTCTTGAACAATGTATAAAGACCTAAGGAGTATGTAAAAGATTCTAGGAAAATGCTACCCCTAGGGTAATAAAGGAGGCGATCGGCAGTAGAGAAGAAGATTGGGAGAAGATTATCCAAGGAATACCTTGGACATCCCTAAGGCACCATCTTTTACTACGCAAAACATAAGGACACTCATCTCAACATAATATAAGCCCTAATGCTGAGGAAATTTGGTAAATATCACAATCCAAATAAAATTCGAATTTAAAATGCAAAAATAAAATACATAGAGGCGCCAACTATTTGTTGGTGCACGATAGCTCTACTGTGTTCATCGTAGCCACCCATCTTGAGGACACACATCATGTGCATGGATATGCGTCGCTTTTCACGATCATCATTACCTTCATCTGTAAAAATGGCCCCTTCTCAAAATTTTGCCTTGTCCTCAAGGAAAACTCTGAAAATTGCTAGCGAAACACTCCACGATCCAACCAAGTAACGTCAAACAGTGGCCGATGTTTCCAGGTCGCGAGGACCTTCTCAAAATTTTCCCCCGCGAGGATCACAGTGAGACGGTCGTGGATGGAACCGTGGTTGTAGACTAGCAAAGTATTGGTGTCCCTTGTGGGCTGGCAATGTACATTCGACAGGGTGATTCCACACCACTCGCTTTAGCAACAAGACATGAAATACCATATGGATATGACTTTAATCTGAAAGGTCCAGGCGGTAGACCACCACACAATACGTGTCTTAGATGTAAGCGGCCTACAGAAGCAGGTGAAAAGTTTTGGGCGGAGTCGGGTTGTCATTGAGGTTTGGCGGTAAGCTCGAAGCTTGACGAAGATTGCATCCCGCCACCCAAAAATGAATGTCTCTTCGACATTTATTAGCTTAGTTGAGCATCTTTTGTTAGGCGTGATGTAGGTGGAACTTGAGTGGCCGCACAACTTTATCATGGTTCCTGGGTTGAGCTTGGAGAGCTTCCATGTGACATTAGTAAGGTAAACGTTGTAGCGTCGTGGGACGTAGTCGAACATTCATGAAATGAAATCATTCCTGCGGCATGGTAGAAGAGCGTGTTGTTAGAAAATTTAGCCCAGTTAAGCCATTTGGTCCTAGCCCAAGACCAATCAGAGATAAAACAAGGAGATATGTCTTCAAACAACAATTCAGAACCTTTGGTTGCCAATAGTTGCTCATGAATGTCGGATCGCGATCACCAACACCTAACCGTGGAAATTCATGTGGACGAATGACCCCATAAATAAAAACATTGGCCACAAAGGGGAAGGGAAAGTGATAGTGGAGGGGCAGGAAGTGCCCATACTTTGACAAGTGGTACACAGCAACCAGAATGCTGCCAAAGCCGAACGATTGGGCAAACGCATTATGAAGATCTATCGTCCCAACAAAATCTGGTATAGGCAGGAGTAGTATGCCCCATGGAAACTGGAAAGGTGTCTTCATGCTTAGTGCTTTTTTACACAAGACATGTAATACAAACTCCTCCATTCAAAGCAACATTCCTCACCAATAGAGCAAGGCAATAAGTCAGTGGTAGCAGCAAATCTTGTTGTGGGTGTCGATGGCCGATGATGCAATCGGCCACCAACTATGAAGAAGTGTGTTGGGCAATGGCGTCGGTGTGCATGGCCTCAAAAATGCTCCAAAATTCCCGACCCTTAACCACTTGTTGAATAACTACCACTCTTGTCAAATAGGTGGTGATATCGCCACGAGGATTGTCGATTCAAATTGGCTTGATAGAGTGTCAACCGCTTTATTGGTCTTACTTGACCTGTACTTAAGTCATTGTGAAGTCATACCCCAACAACTTGGCCACTTAGACTTGTTGTGCCAGGCTAGAAATCTTCTAGTTTACTAGATAACTCAGACTGTAGTGATCCATATGAACTGTGAAGTGACAACCCAAGAGATAGGGCCTCCAATGTTATACTCCATCATCGATCCATATGAACTGTGAACAAGGTTTTAAATGTCGGCCGACATGTCCGACATGTCGGCCGACATGTCCTGTTTGATAAGAAAACGACTTGCATGATCAAAATATATAGGTTATGGCGTTTTCGAAAATGTCGGCCGATTTTTTGTATAAAACCCGACATTTCGGCCGACACGCAATAATCATTATAGCCCGACATTTTGAAATGTCGCCTAAATTGAATTAAATTAAAGTGAACCGCTGTTTAGCGCTGTCCATCACTGTTTAGGGTTTTTATATACCCCATCGAACCGGCCAAGCATTTGAATGATTAGAAAGATAATAATATTTGAAGATAGATTTTAGTATTTAGGAAATATATACAAGTATACAACTACTAATAAAGCTAAGATATTATGTTACAAGTTACAATATAAATATTTTTTAGAAATCCGACATATTGAAATGTCCCATACATGTCTCCGACATCCGACATCTAAAAACCCAATCCGACATGTCTCCGACATCCGACATTTAAAACTGTCAAGCCAATAGTTATCTTACCCTCATCGTCAGTGCGTCACCAACAATAGTTTGTAACTCCATCATCGAGCAATCATGAGCACTCATGAGTACAGTTGTTTGCAACAGAAGCACATTCATTTTCTTATGAGATTGTCTTACCATTTCAGCAAGTGGTGTGTCAGTGTCTCCAGGGTGATTGGGTTTGAAATTGTGGTTTTGGAGGAGAGTGGTGGTTTTGCGTGGTGGTGGAATTTTCGTGGGTGGGAGGTTTAGAAGCAGTTAGATGGAAGTAGGTGGCTTGTGGGGGTATAGGAGATGAAGGTACAAGTGGGAAAAGGACATGGCCAGTGATCTTGAAGTAGAACTCCACTTCAACCAACCGAGCAACATCCCTTGCATGAAGAAGCCAATGCAGTATGATACAATCCTTTTTGGATCGTATACAAATAGGCGGGAAAGAACTTCCAGAGGCGAAGCCTGGAGGAAGAACAGAGGAGTCTCCGTGGAGAGGTCTGAGAATTTGCTGGGAACAGGGGAGGGGAGATGATGTGTTTCACGCATACAACAATCAATTCATTTCATAGATATCATTACACAACACAACATGGGCTTTTATAGCCGTTTTACAAGACAGTTACAACAGTTAACTAGGAGGGATTTCAGTTACAAGGGCGGCAACTGTTGGGCAACCGCAAGCTTCAACGGAAATGGCAGAAACAGTTAACTTCCGTTGAAAGTTAATTGTTTCCGCCATTTTCATTGAAGCTTGCGATAACTGTTGTAACTGTCGTTGAAAGTTAACTGTGATGAAGCAACAACGGATGGAGAAGTTGTTAGAGAAACACGGGCAACTGAGCATGATGGCGCTTTGCAACATTCAAGAGTGCATTCCTCCAGGAAAAGGTGATGAGACCACTTTCCACCCTCCTTGTATACTCACGGGACCAGCCCTACCCAAGGAGGCCGAACAGCGGCTGCATGGGTTATTAGCGGAGTTTGAGGACTTATTTGCGCAACCGGAAGGCCTACCACCAGCTCATGATTAGGACCACTGCATTCCCCTCAAGGAGGGTCCTGTTAATGTCAACATCCGCCCATACCGGTACCCGCAGTTGCAGAAATTGGGAAGCTGATTCAAGAAATGCTCGCAGCAGGAACTATTCGTCATTCCTCCAGTCTGTATGCCTCGCCGGTGGTTTTGGTAAAGAAGAGTGGTGGCACGTGGCGCCTATGTATCGACTATAGACACTTGAACAAACATACCATAAAAAACAAGTTTCCAATCCCTATAATTGAAGAGATGTTGGACGAACTCAATAGGGCCGTATTTTTCTCCAAGTTGGAATTCCGGGCTGGTTACCACCAAGTCCGAATGGCGGAAGACGACATCTACAAAACAGCGTTCCGGACGCACCAAGGGCACTATGAGTTCTTAGTTATGTCTTTTGGTAACGCGCCCTTCACATTCCAAGGATTGATGAATCGGTTGTTCGAGCATCAGTTACGGAAGTTTCTTTTGGTATGCTTCGACGACATCTTGGTCTTTAGTAAATCTTGGGAGGACCATCTTCATCATCTTGAGTTTATGTGTCGCACATTGCGGTCACATCAATTCCGCCTGAAGAGGAGCAAATGTAGTTTTGGGCTCCAACAAATTCATTATCCGGTCACCTAATCTCAGTTGGGGGAGTGGCAATGGATCCCCTTAAAATTAAAGCTATGCTCGAATGGCCGGCGCCGACAACATTCAAGAAACTAAGGGAGTTCTTGGGCCTCACGGGGTAATATCGTCGGTTTATCCAATGGTATGGCCTACTGGCGAGGCCACTCACCGACTTGTTAAGACATAAATCCTTCCAGTGGACATCGGCAGCGGCGGACGCCTTCCAAAAACTGAAACTAGTTGTTTCACAACCGCCGGTTTTGCGGCTGCCCAACTTCACCTTGACATTTTCGGTCGAGACCGACGCAGGCGTGTAGCAGACTCCGGAGTGGGGGTTGTTTGTCACAGAAGGGGCAATCTATTGCGTATTTTAGCAAAGCTTTGGGACCGCGAAAACCCTGCCTATCCGCATACGAGAAGGAGTTCTTGGTTATAGTCATGGTCGTGCAATATTGGCGGTACTACTTGGCGGGCTGCCACTTTATCCTTCCTTTTGGATCAGAAAATTGCCACACCCGCGCAACAAAAGTACATATCTAAGCTCATGGGGTACGACTTTCAAATACAATACCGGAAATGGAAGGATAACGTGTGCGTTGATGCCTTGTCTCGACAACATGACAGCCCCAGCGTGGAATTGTATGTGATGGTCACATTAAAATCAGGCATGTTAGACTGGATCAAGGCTTCATGGGCACATGACCCTCACCTCCAACAGTTGATAGCAAACAAAGAGGCAAACCTAGACTCAAAACCAAACTATCAGGGGCGAAATGGTATCCTAAAAAGAAAGGGGCGGCTGGTTGTGGGTCGGGACGAGGCTCTTAAAACCAAATTGCTGTAACTCTTCCACGACGGGGCGGTAGGAGGGCATTCCGGTATCACCGCCACGTATCAATGAATGAAGAAAATGTTTTATTAGAAGCGTATGTGTAACAGCCCTTAACAAAAAAAAATAAGATTTAATAATAACAATAATAATATTATACAAAAATCCCCCCTCTTTAATTCCCTTCTAAACCGCAGCCAGCTCCCCCCAATTTTAACTCCCCGGTTTAAGACCCACGCAAAACCGCAAGCCGCTAGGGCTTTCTCATTCCCGATCCCGTGCCGCTCCCGTTCCGCTCCTGTGCCGCTCCCGTCACGCGCGCGCGTCGCAGCCGCCGACGCCTGGTGCTGCTCCTCCTGTCGTGGACGCCGCCGCCTGCTCCTCCTGCCGTGGACGGCGCCTCCTGCTCCCCTCCTCATCGGCGCCGCCTCCTTTTTCCCCTCTTCTGGACGCCGACAGCAGCAAGGGCTCCCTTTTTCCCGACTTCTTCTTCCTCTCTTCTGGACGCCGGCAACAGCAAGAAGTTTCTTCCTCTCCTCCAAGTGTAGGCAGCCCTCCGTCCCTCTTCCGTTGCGACTTTGGCCGGCGGACTTCGCGAGGAACGTCTAGGGTTTGCTCGGATCCGCCTCTCCGTGGATTTTTGGGCTCCGATCCGGCCTCCTTGGGTAACTTTCCCTCCGATCCCCGCATTTCAGATTTTTTTAACATAATTGCTATGTGCTAATTTTCGCCTCCGGACGACGTAATCACGTCGAATCCGCGTGGGTGTGTCGTGTACTCGACTAATCGTAAGTCTTATTCGGTTTTCGGTGTCGTTCAACGAATGTAGCGGTGGAATCGCTCAAGGCCCTCTACGAATTAGGTTTCCCGGATCCAAACGCCGCCAAAACCCTCGGATCGCTTGTGGTAACCGCTTCTCCCTTCTTTGCCGAGGGAGGTATATTTCTTAACTTGCCCCCTTGAATTAATTACGCAATAGAAACACTTGTGTGCGCGTAGGAATAAGCATTGAAATAAATATTTCATGTGAACACATCTTGAACAGGTTCCGCTAGAGTTTAGACCTTGCCTCTTAGCTGCCGCCTTCAAGCCCGGCTCCTCCTTAAGGCAAGTAGAGAAAACTCTCTCGCTTGCAAACAAGTTTTATTTAAGTCACACTTGTACCGTACTAGCCCTCACTTGAATTTATTACTTGCAGATAAGTAAACTCATTAGACGTCATAGGCAAACAATGAAAGGGAATGTGTCGTTTGATGTGACACTGGGAAATGAGTTTACACTTGAATTGGTAACAGAAACCAATAAGGGAATCTTGCGAGCAGCGGTAGCTTAAGCCTTGCATCTACTCCCATGCTAGAATCTTTTACATCAAATGACGACACACACGCCTTTCATTGATTTCTGCTTATACGTTTGTGTTTAGGCTAAACTCCAGAGTAGGCTAAAAATTTACTAAAGAATCTCAGTTAGTCTCTGACATACTTTACTTCTATGCTTGTTTCCCAGTTTACTTGTTTATTTTATTAACTTGAATATCTGTTATTGATCTTGTTCTGAGGCTTTTCCTTCTGTTTGGATTTGTCTTAGGGTTCGTGACTGCGCCGCCTACTTCCTGAGTTGTTCCTCGCCCAGCTCCCGTCTGTCGGAGGTTTACTTTCTTTGTAGTTGCTGCATCAGGTCCTTTGTATCTTGTTTCTTTTACTTTTGGATTTGTCCTTCCTGTACTAGTTATTTTCAGGCATTTTCCTTGTATCGTGGACAACTCTTAGGATGGTACGGATGTATTTCAGCATTATATAAATGTTCGTTTTGTTTCTACGGTTTACTAGCATCTACTTTTACATCATAATTATAGCATGAGAATTGATCAAAGTGCATGAGCATCACTTTTAATTCAAGCTTCCGCATAATAAATCAAACCGGTATTGTTTTTCAAAATCTAATTATTTTCTACAGATATTTTGGAATTACAGCTTCCGCTTGGCAGACATGGTTTCTCTTTGCCCATGTCTGCGGCATCACGACCCGCCCGCAGCGCACTCTGATAATTGTTATGAGACGGGTCGTGACAGTATGAAGCCGGAAGTCTACACTTACATTCAACGATGTGACGTTTGTCAAACATGCAAAGCGGACCACCGAAAACCAACGGGATTGATCCAACCGCTACCCATTCCCAAGCGGATTTGTCAAGACAATTCTCTTGATTTCATAGAAGGCTTGCCCAAAAGCAATGGGAAAACCACCATCCTAGTGGTCGTGGACCGGTTGAGCAAACAAGCCCACTTCGTCGTCGTCACTCACCCCTACACGGCGGAGTCCATAGCTCAAGTTTTCTTGGACTAGATTGTCCGTTTGCATGAGTTACCGGCTACCATTGTGACTGTGACACGGTGTTCGTCAGTCAATTTTGGCAAGAGTTGTTTCACCTTTTGCAGGTACAATTGAACCTCTCGACGGCATATCATCCGCAAACGGATGGCCAAAGATAGGTGGTCAACCGGTGCTTAGAGAGCTATTTGCGATGCATGTGCTTTGAATGGCTGAAGCAGTGGACGAGGTGGATTGCCTTAGCAGAATGGTGGTACAGCACGACATTCCATAGTGCCTCAAAGATGACCGCCTAGGAGGTAGTGTATGGGCAAGAGCCTATTCTAAACACTCCATACATAAAAGGGTCGGTCGTAATCGAGGAGGTTGATCGCTCCTTGGAAACCCGGGAGCGGGTCATTTCAATTTTGAAGTACAACTTGACCCAAGCTCAAAATAGGATGAGGGTAATCGCCAATAAGAAGAGGCAAAAGAGGTCGCTAGAGGTGGGCTCATGGGTCTACATCTGCATTTAACTGTACAAACAAACGAGTATGAGAACTCACGGCTTTCATTAGTTGTCTCCCAAATTCTTCGGACCCTTGCAAGTCATGGAGAAAATAGGCACGGTTGTCTATCATCTAGATCTACCCCTCGACGCCAAAATTCACCACACATTCCACATCTCCCAATTGAGGGAACACATGGGAGAATTGCCAACTCAACATATTCCCCTGCCAACCACGGTGACAACGGAGGACAACTTGTTGGTGGAGCCCAAGAGGGTCCTGAATCGGCGGGTCATTCCAAAGAGGGGCAAGGTCATCACTCAACTCTTGATTCAGTGGCACAACGGGATGGCAGAAGAAGCAACATGGGAGGATTTATGTCTCTTACAAAAGCGCTACCCACATTTCCTGATCCTTGAGGACAAGGTACCATCGATGGGGGAGGCAATGATAAGTTCCCAGGTGGCAGAGCATCGCAAAGGAGGACGCGGGGAAGTTGGCAGGAAGGGGGCGTGCAATATTTGAATGAGGAAAGGGGTAGTTTTGTTTATTTTTATGGCTTTATATATTGTGCTGTAACCCTAGGGGTGCGTTCGTTTGGCAAGAATTGGCACAGCGGAATTGGAATTGGTCCCAATTCCGATTCCGTTGTTCGTTTGGCAAGAAATGACGCGGGCATTGGTTTTCAGCCAAAACCTATAGGTTTTAAGATATTAGAAAATCGCCTATTCCCAAAACCTAGCCTTTTTGCTCGGTTTTGCCGCTCACTCGACACACAGCGCCGCTCGACATCGCCCCCTTCTTCTGCGACAAATCGACTGTCATCCTCCCTTCCTACGTGATCATCCTCAAAGCCGGCTCTGAGGAATCACCCTGTTTTTCTCTGTGTTTCGTTGGGCTTAGCTATGGAACCATGTTTTCCGTGGAATTTATCAATATAAAGCTGTGTGTTTGCTCTCTCTCTCTCTCTCTCTCTCTCTCTCTCTCTCTCTTTGGTTACCACTGATTTTCCTCTGCTCTTGCCAAGTAAGTTCATATCACAAACCCTAGAAAAACTTCATCGAATGAACGATGAAAGCTCCTCGGAAGAGTAAAAACAACCGCATATCTTGCATATGATTGATCAAGTCTTCCATTGTGGTGGGAAACTTCATGTTAAGCACAAGTATTCGCTGAAGGATTAATGAAGAAGAAATCTGGAAGAAGACAAGTGGAGACCTTGAACGTAGAAGCAATCCATGTCGACGTGGGCGATTACCCGATCTCCCTGCGAATCTGGTCGGGGGATCGGCATCTCCTCCCTTCCCGCTAACTTCCCAGCTTCCCAAATGCTCCCGCCTTCTACTATTTATTAATCAATAACCTCAGTAACCTCTGCTGAAGGGACTTGTTAGGCTAGACTCGAAAGTTTGTGAAATTTCACAAACAATTTAGGCAAGCAGGGTTTGGTTACAGCGCTTAGAGAAGTAGGGTGGAAAATAATGGAGGGAAACTGTGGCGAAAAATAAAGACTATTTACATTAGGGAAAGAAATTTAGGTGCGCAACTCTCACCTAATAATAGGTGGGGGAAAAATACAGCCATATGATTTTAGATCGGACGGTATATAAAATACTGACATTATTGATTATTTATAAATACAGAAGTATTTAGGAAAATACAATCGTATGATCTCTGATCAACGGCTTAGATGGCTCCCTCTCACCTATTATTAGGTGAGAGATACTCACCAAAAAATTTCAGTCCACAAATGGTTATTGGCAGCTTCAATAAATTAAAAAAAAAATACATAAAATTTAATTTGACTTTTCTCTAATAGTAGCCTCACTTAAGACTCTTCATTTCCGTCCGTTTTTTCGTTCTCATGGAAATCTCCCGAAAACTTCTGATTTCTCGCCGCTGGTCACCCACAACCGCCGGAGAATAACCCTTTGACACCGTCGAACTCCTCTGGATATTTTTTGGCGACACCGACGAATCCTTCCAAAATCTGGTATATTTTCTCCTATTTTTCTCCTACTTTTGATTTTCTTCTCCTAAATAATAATTTTTAATTTACTTTACCATTTTGTGAGAAAATAGATAGATTTTTTTCACTAAATATAATTTGTTTGGCTTAAATTTATTTTCATTTTGTGCTGTCAATATCTACCAGGCTGTCAATATCGCTTTGTTGGGCTGTTATCATTATTGGGCTGCCAATAGCCATTCAGTGACTGCAAATATAAACACTCAAAATAAACTGTCTTGTAAAATGATAAAAAAAATTATAAAGCTTTTTGAAAAACTATGTTTGCACAGAATTGCACTAATGTTTGAAATAATACTATAAATTTATTTATTTGCCGCCTATAAAAATAAAATTATTAAACAAAAATAAATGACTTAAATTTTATTTTTTATAAGCTAATATAATTTTAATAAAAAGAATATATTATTTTTAAATTAATAAATACAATATTAGCAAAATTATAAACTAATTAAAATAAATATAAACTAACTATAATAATAATATAATATAAACAAAATTATACTCTAATTATAAACTTGTTGCGGGTCGCTCGATTTTCTCTCCGGTCCGGAGAATCGGACTACCTTAGCTCGAGATTTGTTCGAGCGCGCAAACATTCACAAGAGATTTAACAGCAATGGCAAGCAATACGGTTTTAGCGTGAAAAACCCGGAAATTGTGAAAAACCACGTTGTTGAATCTGTGACGGGCCAAAATTCACTAATTTTCTTTGAGGTCATAAGAGTTTGAGATCCTCGGACGGTGACAGGTCACATCTCCGTTTACAAGCTTTGAGAGCAATGAAAAGAGTAAAATTGACTAAGCCCACAGAGCTTCTACGAGAGCGTCCACGAGAACCTGGGCAGACTTGAGAGCGAGCAGAGCGAATGAACGATCAAAGTCACGCGTCCTGTTTGTAAAACTTTAGAGTTCTCTCTCTCGCTTCTTCGATTGCTACTTCTTCAAATGAAGGCATGTGGGCTTTTTAATAGGTTTCTTGAAGATACGCGATTGTAATTGCGCCCAGCTGAATCTGGAGTTGACGAATGACAATGCTCGGTTCCGATCACCTAAATCATCAATTTCCCGAAAATGACGAACATGCCTCACGGGCGGCCCGGGCAAGTTGCCTGATGGCGGCAGGGGCGGGTCTAGGGGGCCGGCGGGGGACCGAGCCCCCCCCCCCCCCCCCACAAGAATTTTGCAAAAATATTAGTAGATTTGGATTCCTCTCGTTGAGTCAATGAATTTTGACTACTTACACGTCAAAAAAAGGTATCCGGATGAGGGAGAAATGTCTCCGAGAATATGGAGGTTTTCATTTTTTTTTACGGGAGAAAGACGATGCTTGGCCCCCCTTCTACGAAGACGCTGCCATTTTGATCCGCCCTGCTTCGGTTCCCGCAAGCGTGCTGCGACATCTACGTCAGTAAACGAGTACAAAAACATTTGTGACATCTACATCAAGCACGCTGACACCTCCCAACATTATGGTCGACGTATCTGTTCTCTGCATTTGTCATCTCCTGCGCCTCCACGATCCTTATCGTCATCGACGAAGACATCCATTTGGTAAACGTCGCATTTGTCAAGGGAAAACAATAACGCTCAACATTCTATTGTCATCATGTCGTGGTCATGTCGTCCACAGTCACAGCTGACGCCTCCATCAATCTCCTATTTCAGCGCCCAACAACTCCTGCTCGCTACTCACGAGATCCTTGTTGATCGAATCCGCTCAATCACTCGTGTGTGTCGTCCTTGCTGACCGCATGGGGAAGAGCGGCCTTTTTCGAGCCCCGGGTCATTTGCCCTCTGCACGCCGGTCATTTCTTCATGAGCCGCCCGCTGCTCGTTCCATCGAGTTCAACCTTTTTTGGGAAACTGCGTCAACTCATCAGTAGGCCTGCAGTTTTCTCTCACAGACGTACCATCACCGCGACTCATTATAGCTCCACCGACCCATGTTCTACCGGCCTTCCCAACTAATATCATCTCTCCGCCACATTTGCCTTCCCCCCCCCCCCCCCCCCCTTATTGAAATTCTTGGATCCGCCCCTGGATGGCGGTGGCGGTGGGAGGTGGCGACGTCGATCGGAAGTGGTAGCGGCGACCAGAGGCGCTGGCGGGCAGGGTCGTACGCGCATGCGCGGCGAGGGTCGCCCGCGCATGCGCGGCGAGGGTCGCCCGCGCACGCGGGGGCGTGTGCGCTTGGTCCTTTCGGGGAATATACGCACGTTGTACCACTCATCCCCTTTGGGGTGGTCTTAAGGTCCTTTGAGCGACACGACTTGTGCGCGCGGCTCACTCAGTCGGGTTGACTTGCTTGAGCGCTTTGATCCAGTTTGAGTCGGAAGACTTTAGTGGGAACCCCGTGAAAACTAATTAAAGTAAATATATTATTGATAAACTAAAATATTATTTATAAACTAATTATATAAAGTTATATATTAATACTATAATTACTAATAATAATCTATTTAATTATTAAGTAACTTTAACAACATAAATATAATTAATAACATTATTAATGTATTAATAATGTTATTTTGTATTGAATGTACAATGTTAATCTATTTATTATTAACTTTACATATAAACATTCATTCATTACATTTAACATAAATTCATATTTATTTCATAAATTATGTTCCATATATTTAAATTTGCATTTCTGTTTTTTTGTTTCGGGTCGCTTAGCGTTCCCACGGACAAGAGGAATCAGACCGTCTTAGCTCGAGAGTGAGCAAGCGCAAACAATCAAAATGTAAAACCAACAACATACAACAAGATTTTTAAGTGGAAAACCCAGAAAGAGAAAAAACCATAGGATTAGGCTTAATACTAGAGAAAATCGCCGTCCTCGTCTTCTCCAATTCTGGCGAGGGTTGGCTTTACTTCATCCTAGAGATATGGGAGAGATCACCGAGGAGAGTTTTGTTGGAGCATGCGTTTCGCACTCTTCCGGTTTGATAATAACAAAGTCCCGTTTGTATTTGATTCTATTTTTATTAATGGTGTGCAGGTAACAGGTATGAGATGTTCACAATTCTGAATGGAGCTCAACTTGACTGAATGAAGAATTTTGATGTCAGAATTTTCCGACAGCTAATGTCGCCCAGGCGACAGTAGAGAAGTTACAACAACTGTCCGCACGGCAGCACGACGAACAGCAGTTTTGCGCTGTCGAAATTCCGACAGCGATGTCGCCCAGGCGACAGCACGGAGGTTACAGCAACTGCCCGCACGACAGCACTACGAGCGGCAGTTTAGCGCTGTCGAAATTCCGACAGCGATGTCGCCCAGGCGACAGCACGGAGGTTACAGCAACTGCCCGCACGACAGCACTACGAGCGGCAGTTTAGCACTGTCGGAATTCCGACAGTGATGTCGCCCAGGCGACAGTGAAAATCTATATATTGGCTCGTTTTGTTCGTGCATTTCAAGCATTGAGAATTTCAAGTCCCTTCCTGAGTGCATACGAACCAGAGAGCTCCAGAACCTCATCAACTCCCATTTGTGCTTAGAAGGTTTGAGATTGAAGACGAGATCGGACGCGCTTCTACATCAACGATCATCTCGAGGCTTCAACCTTCCTTTCAGAGATTTGAATTTCTAGGGAGTTGTTCTTTTCATTTTGTATTTTCATTTATATACATTTCACTTTGTATTGGTAGGGAAATCGTCTCCTTGTGCGTGACATCTAAGTCCTTGCGTGGCTTAGGGGAAAATCGCTTCCTTGTGTGGAGCGTCCAAGTCCTTGCGTGGCTTGGTGGGAAATCGTGGCCTTGTGTGCTACGTCTAGATCTTGGGAAGATCTAGAGGATAGGCTTGGGCTTGGTCTAGGGAGAGACAAGTGATAGCCTTCCGATCCTTGGGAGAAGGATTGGTAAACACAAATTGTAAAAAGTTTATTATCATATTTGTGTCTTGATCTTAAGCATTGTTAAGATCATATTATTTGTATGTGAATTTCATGATTATAAAATTATGACTTTTTCTTTAATTGCAAATATGGTTGCTTAATCTTTAACTTAGAAATTTGTGTTTGAATTAGTTTAAAAATTACATTTGTTTGAAATTTTTATAAGTAATTTTTAGAAAAGTAAAATTTGTTTTTAAAATTCTTAAGTAAAAAAATCGTATTTTTTAAAAGGCCCTTATTCACCCCCCCCCCCCCCCTCTAAGGGCGCCACAAGATCCAACACGTGGTATCAGAACGAGGTTACTCCAAAACGGTTTTACCACCGGGAGTAATGGCGCACAACGATCACGCGTTCGTTGAGGGGCAAGAAATTAGTAGGCCACCACTTTTTACGGATATAGATTATAACTATTGGAAAACCCGAATGCGGTGTTTTCTAATAGCTCTCGACATGGAAGTTTGGAATATGGTCGAGACGAGTTATACTTCCCCAACATATGATGTAGGAAATGTAACAATGGACAAACCCAAAGACAAGTGAGATGACAATGATAAATTAAAATGTAAAAACAATGCAAAAGCCATGAATGCTTTATTTGCGCACTAGATCGCACTGAATTTAATAGAGTTTGTGTTTGTGATACTGCATATGAAATTTGGAATCTTTTAGAAATCACTCATGAAGGTACTTCGCAGGTAAAGGATTCAAAGTTATTTCAACTGGAGTCAGAATTCGAAAGATTCAAAATGGAGGTGGATGAAGAAATTGATACAATGTACACACGATTCACTAAAATCGTGAACGATTCAAAGGTGCTGGGGTAAGGTTTTCTCCAATGGAGATTTAGTAAGGAAAATCTTAAGATCACTTCCCCCGAAGTTCAATCCTAAAGTGACTGCAATCTCTGAGTCACATGATCTTAAGACCTTACAATTGGAGAGCCTCATTGGAAATCTGAAAACTCATGAGGTGGAGTTGAAAATCCAAAGCCAAGAGTACAATTTGGAGCCCAAAAAGAAGAGCTTGGCGTTGAAATCAAGAAGGGAAGTTGAGACTGAATCTGAAGAAAGTGAGGAAGATGAGGAAGGACTATTTGTGAGGAACTTTAAAAAGTTTATGAGAAATCCGGAGAGGAGAAATTCATTTAAAAGATTTTTCAAAAAGAACGATTTTGTCTACCAAAAAGGCAAAGGAAAAATGGAGAATGAAGAGGAGCGTCCGCTACTGGAGTGCTACCATTGCAAGAAGATTGGTCATATTAGAAGCAAGTGCCCAAAGTATCTGAAAGAGCAAAAAGCAAAGAGGCACGATAAAATTTACAAGAAGAAAGTGTTAAAGGCAGAGACTTGGGATGATTCTTCGTCTGGTGAAGAAAGTGATTCCTCAACACAGGAGGAAGAGGAGGCAAATGTCTGCTTAATGGGGAAAGAAAATGCGTCATCTGACGACGATTGCAGTGTCCAAAGCGACACTGAGGTAACTCCTCCATCTTATAATGATTTATATTCTGAATTTATGAAAACATGCAAATTTTTGGATAAAAGCCTAAAGGAATTGATTTTTTAAATTCTGAAAATAAAGGTCTTTTAAAAGTGAACAAAAAATTATCAAATGAGTTGAAAACTATTGAGAAAAAGAATGTAACTTGTCAAGAGTGTGATCACTCTTCGACAAGGATAAAAGAACTTGAAAATACTATTTCTAAGTCCGATCAAAAAATTGATCTACTTGTAAAAGAGAAAAGGGACTTAGAAAAAGTTGTTAAAACCTCTCATTCTCAATTAGAGAATTATAAGAAAAATGTAGCAAATAGATGTGACATGATTGTAAAAGAAAATTCAATTTTAAAGTCCAAAGTAAATGAGTTGAACATGGCAATTGGAAAATTTGGTGTTGGAAAAAAATCTCTGGATATGATTTTAGCCAACCAATGCCATGGGACAGCAAAATTTGGGCTAGGATACATTTCTGGAAGCTCTGGAAGCTGTCGGAAATTTCCGACAGCTGATGTCGAAACCAGCGACAGCTCCAGGTTCAGAAAACCTGTTTTTCAAAATGAAAATTTTTCTAAGTCCACACATAAGGATGTTTCCACCAGCAAGAGTCCAGAGAAACCATTGAAAAATGGTTCCTCACCATTCATTGTATGTGTCAAATGTCATCGATTTGGTCACATCTCGGGCTCATGTTGGAAGAAAGGAAAAGTTAATGTTAAACAAATCTGGGTACCTAAGGCGTCCACCTATACCAGGGGATCGACCACTTGGGTAACCAGATCTTTACTCTCATCATCTTTTTAGGTGTGCGTGCAGGCTAGGAACAAGGAAGACGTGTGGTATTTGGACTCTGGATGTTCAAAACACATGACGGGCGATAAATCAAAGTTCCTTAGCCTGGAGATGAAGAAAGGTGGAACAGTGACATTTGGAGATAATGGCAAGGGTAAAGTCAAAGGCATTGGAGTAGTAGGTAACGAAGAATTTAAAATTTCAAATGTTTTATATGTTAAAGGTTTGAAACATAATTTAATTTCTACTAGTCAACTATGTGATAAAAATCTAAATATTTTATTTGACTCTAGCTCAAACCTTTGCAAAATTATTGATTCTAAAACAAACGAAATCGTACTTACTGCACCAAGAATAAACAATGTCTATACAATCACTTTTCATGATTTATCTCATTCTACACTTAAATGTTTTATTTCAAAGAATGATGAACTTGAATTATGGCATAGGAGACTGAGACATTAATTCTAGTGCCAAACGCATAGTAAAGCTTTCTAAAAATAAAATTATAAAAGGTTTGCCAAATTTGAATGGAAAGCTTTCTTCATTATGTTCACCATGTCAAAAAGGAAAGTTTACAAAATCATCTTTTAAAAGCAAAAATGTTATTTCACTAGACCTTTACATTTATTACATATGAACTTGTTTGGTCCAATTTCTACACAAAGTCTAGGAGGTAGAAAATATACGTTTGTTATTATTGATGATTATTCTAGATTTTGTTGGACATTGTTTTTAAATTCAAAATCTGATGCTTTTGATGAATTTGTAAAACTAATTTCACGTATTCAAAATGAACTTGATTTAAAAGTAAAATGCATTAGATCAGATCATGGAGGAGAGTTTGATAATGAAAAATTTATTTCATATTGTAATGAATTTGGGATAAAACATGAATTTTCCGCTCCTCGCACACCACAACAAAATGGTGTAGTGGAGAGGAAAAATAGAACACTTCAAGAATTAGGACGTACTATGCTTTGTGAATTTAAATTGCCAAAATATTTTTGGGCCGAAGCAGTTAGTACTGCATGCTATATTATTAATCGTGTCATGATTCGTCCTACATTACAATTAACTCCTTATGAAATTTATTTTCAAAGAAAACCAAATATATCTTACTTTAAAGTTTTTGGTTATAAATGCTTTATTTTGAATATAAAAGATAACTTAGGCAAATTTGATGAAAATGTGATGATGGAATTTTCATTGGTTATTCTTCAACTAGCAAGGCCTATAGAGTTTATAATAAACGTACTAAAGTGGTTGAAGAATCTATTCATGTAAAATTTGATGAAAACATTTCTTGTGTAGAAAATACTAAAGTTGCAGGTAATGAGAAAAATGAAGAAGATGTGGAACAAAATCTGAGAAAAAATGATGATGATAATGATGATGAAGAAAAAGTAGAGAAAGAAGACGAAAATGATGATAATGACGATGAAGAAAAAGTAGAGAAAGAAGACGAAAAAGATGGTGAAGAAGAAGAAGAACAAGGATATGTACCTCCAACCGAGCTAAGGTTCTCAAAAGATCATCCGCAAGAATTTGTTATTGGAGAACCATTAAGTGGGGTACGTACACGTTCTAGTTTACATGAAAGTTTTTCAAATTTATGTTTTGTCTCAAATATAGAACCAAAAGATGTTGTCACCGCTTTAAATGATGAATCTTGGTTTCTGGCTATGAATGAAGAACTTAACCAATTTGAAAGAAATAAAGTTTGGATTCTTGTAGATAGACCTAGTGATCATCCTGTGGTAGGAGTCAAATGGATTTTCAAAAACAAATTAGATAGTGACTCTAGGGTCACTAGAAACAAAGCTAGGCTTGTAGCGAAAGGATATAATCAAATTGAAGGGGTAGATTTTGATGAAACATTTGCACCCGTAACACGATTGGAAGCAGTTAGAATTTTTGTTGCATTTGCTAGTCATAAAAGATTTAAATTATTGCAAATGGATATTAAAACTGCATTTTTAAACGGGTTGATTAAAGAAGAAGTTTATGTTGAACAACCCCCAGGATTTATAAATGAAAAATTTCCTAATCGCGTATATAGATTGTTAAAAGCTTTGTATGGTTTAAAACAAGCACCACGAGCATGGTATGATAGATTGACTATATATTTATTACAAAATGGTTTAAAATGGGTGGTGTTGATTGTACACTCTTCATTAAGCAAGTAGATGATGATTTAATTGTTTTACAAATTTATGTTGATGATATTATTTTTGGAGCCACTAATGAAGAGTTGTGTAATTATGTTGTAAAAATGATGAAAAGTGAATTTGAGATGAGTATGGTAGGATAATTAAAATATTTTTTAGGATTTCAAATTGTTCAAAAACATGATGGAGTTTTTATTAACCAATCAAAATATATTCATGATGTTTTATGACGATTTGGATTTGAAAATCTAAAGCAAGCAAATACTCCTATGAGTGTATCTTTAAAATTAGGAAAAGATGAAAATGGAATATCAATCGATCAAACTTTATATAGAGGCATGATAGGTTCACTTTTATATTTAACTGCGTCTAGACCGGATATTATGTTTTCAGTTTGTTTATGTGCTAGATTTCAAGCCGATCCCAAAGAATCACATTTAAAAGCGGTAAAAAGAATTTTTAGATATTTAATTGGTACATCTAAACTTGGTTTGTGGTATCCTCATAGCGATGATTTTACTCTTTTTGGCTATTCTGATTCTGATTATGCTGGTTGTTCACTAGATAGGAAAAGCACTAGTGGCACTTATCACTTTTTAGGCCCTTCACTCATTTCGTGGTCGAGTAGGAAACAGAATTATGTTGCCCTCTCAACCACCGAGGCCGAATACATCGCACTTGGTAGTTGTTGTGCACAAGCTCTTTGGATGAAACAAACTTTAGAAGACTTTAACATTAAACAACAAACAATAGAGCTATGGTGCGATAACAAAAGTGCAATTGATTTAACTTACAACCCGGTTCATCACTCTAGGTCTAAACATATTGACGTTAGGCATCATTTTATAAGAGACCACATTAAAAATAATCAGATTAAAATTTCATTTATAGGCACGGATAATCAACTAGCAGATATATTCACTAAACCGTTACCGGATTCCCGTTTTTCTATGCTTAGGCTAGAATTGGGAATCCTAGACATTTCACAATGATTATATCACTACTTATTACCTATAAAATTAAAAATATCACAAAACCTATACATTTTAAAAAAAAAAACTAAATTTTAAATCAAACCATAGAATTTGAATGACTTAAGAAAAATTCTCACATCATTAATATTACATAAAAATTGTTCCACAAAAACAGTAGAAATCAACATAGGATCAAGTTCAGATAACAGAAAATGAAATCTGGGCAAGTTCACTGTCGCCCAGGCGACAGTGGATGTCGGAAAATTCCGACATCAGTCAGAAGCAGCACCATGCTGAAAACTACTCAGAATCCTCATATCCAGCCCCGCTGCTTTCTGGACAGTCTTCTGAAGGTCCACGTCTTACAGCCTTTCCACGTCGAGTCTGCCTCACCGATTGGCGTGGCGGTTCTTCATCTGGGATTTCCCATTCGGCCACTTCTTCAGGAGTAGGCTTTAACTTCAGACCCTTCATCAGAAATTTCATAAACTTCTGCATTCTACTGCAATCTTTCTTCACTTCTTTCTTGTGTTCTTCAAATGAATCACGAAGATCATCTATAGACTCTCGTAGTGATCCTCCCCTAGGAATTCTAGGCTCTCTAATCTCTATTCTAAGATGAGGCTTTTTCTGAGACTTCTTCACTTTCATGGTACCCATATAATATATTTCCGGAACACAGTCATCTAAGTATGCATCTTGACCTATCCATTCATACTTCTTATATAGAATACGTTGAATTATAGCCCTCATTGGCAAAGTATGAATCTTCACCCATTTTGGATGTTTTAATCTAAAAGCATAACGAATTTGGGCAAGGATGAGGTCGGCTATATCAAAGGGCTCCTCCTCTATAATAAAATATGTAATCAGCGTCAACTGTGCTGTGATACTCCTTGTATCACCACTTTTTAGCATGACCGTGTTCCTTAATATATCTTGGACTAAATAGGCATCAGGAGTGAGTGAAGAAACTTCCGTGATTAGCGTCTTCTTTTGACTTCCATGTAAACTCATGTTTACAAGAGTCCAATCTCTATCCTTTCTATAGCTCTCTACTATATCTGGCATATGATCACTCATGAGAAGACCAAATTCATCTCTAAGATCAACATGTGTTATTTCCACTTGTTGACCTTGGATTCTCGATCTCACTCCCCCATCCAATTCAGTGCAACTCGGGTCTTCCAAATGATTATAAAATTCTCGGATCAAGAAAGATGAGAACATATCTACTGAGATTACTGATATTATACCTGCATTAGCAAGACGATCATAGATATGATCGTGCTTAGGAGAGTCAAATTCTACATATTTTGACACTCTAATTATTGCTTTCTCAATCCCAGGGTATACTTGATAAGAACTATGCGCATCTTCAGACATACTCTTACGTGCCTTAGAACTGGAAGTCATTCTGCAAACATAACAAAATAAAATTAAGGTTAATCACAAAATTATGTTCTGTGCACTGGAACGATGTCGCCCAGACGACATTGACTGTCGGAAATTTCCGACAGTAATCCAGTGAACTTTTTATAAGATCTTTCAACTAGACTTCCAGATCTACTCAAAATCAAGCTATATTTCTGTTAAAAAAAATTCTAGAACAAAACTACATCTTCTCACATATCCTTTACTATTCATCTTCTTCAACCTTCTTCAAAAGGAAAAGCTTCAGTTTTTAAAATTAAACCATGTAAAAAATACAAAACTTAAACCCCAAAAAATCACAAAATCCAAACATATTTCACCAAGATCCAACAAGATCCACTTGATTTACACTAGATCTACACCTTTTATACACAAAACTTCAAAGATCTACACCATTCATCAAAAGTAAAATGAAAAACACATTTATCTTCTTCTCTACTTTCAAAAATCACAAATCTCGAAACAATTTTGAGTCAAAAACTTAAAAATCCAAAAACCATACCTTAGATCTAGGGTTGTCGCCGAACTCCGACAGCTTCCTCTCGCCTTTCAGTCCATAAAATGATGTACAATGGGGTTTGACTCAGTTTTAATCCGTATTTATATTTTTAGCTGTCGCCCAGGCGACAGTGACTGTCAGAAATTTCCGACAGCTCCCGATTTGCTTAAGCTCTGTTTGGCGCGGCTTTTTAAGGGTGGTGTGCCGTGATTTTTTAAAACGCCGCGCCAAACGAAGTGAAAGGGGGTCAGCGGTGGCATCAGCCACCGCTCAAAACAGCTGTCTGCAGCTCTTTTTCAGTCGCGGAAACCACTCCGCGACTGAAAAACGCAGCAGCGCTGCTGCCTTGGCTGCAGCTGTACTTTTTTTTAAAAAAATTATATATTTTATTACTTTTATATTATAATAATAACATAAGTATATTAACGTTAATTTTATCTTTGTTATTTTAACGTTTTTATTAATTATTCTGATAATTATGATATAATGATAATTACTACGTTAATTTTAATAATTAATAGTTAATAGTTTTTATTAATTTACTTCATATATTACTATGTTAATATTAATATATTATTAAATTAATATTATTATTTATAGTTATATGTATAATTAAGTTACTCCACCACTCTGCAAACGCTGTTCTTCCAAACAGATTCACAGATTCTGTCACCACTCTGCAAAACAGCTGATTATTCCACCACTGCTTCCCACCACTACTTCTCCAGTCGCTGCAGCCGCGCCAAACAGAGCCTTAATCTTCAGTTTTGGTCCCTTTGATGCTTTACAATAGTTATATGTCATTATTAATGCTACAACTCATGAATTGATACCAAACCATGTGCTTTTTATTTTTTTAAAAATGGCTATTACATGATTATATGATTTCATTTTCACTCTATCATCGTATTGACACTCCTACTAAGTTGTTTAGACTATTGAAAATTGTTTTCGCATGCCTCTAAGTATGAGAAATTGTTTATATATAATAATGAACTATCACGTTCACTTCTTTTGATCTATACATATATCATTCTATTTAATATATACATGAATCATATTTGTTTTAACATAATACAATAGCACTTCATAAATACTACTTTCAACCTTGCTTTGTTAGCACAACCAAATATACACCATCTTTTGCGATTCATGTGAATTTGGAGATCCTTGGTCAATTAAAAATAAAAATTATAAATATCTCAAAATTAAGGTATCACAAAATATGTGATCAACAAAAAGTTTAAATTGAGGACAAGGATACTCCACCACGCACTACTTACCCTCCTGATAAGTCTTAATAAGCATTGTGAGGTTGAGCACCTTGGAAAGAATTGTAAAGTGTCTTGTGCAAAAGAAAAAATGGTATTCTATTCTTATTGTGCTATATCTTCAAGGTCAAAGTTGTCTTTATATGCTTATATTATGTTTTCTATTCCAATGATCATGTAAATTAAATAATTTCATATGTTTGATCAAAGCATCACCTGTACACATCATTATGTTATATAAACATTCATCTCATGAGAATTGGACCGAAAAGATTCCAAATTTCTATACACACTTGTGTCTTTCTATTATACTTTAAAATGACATTAATCATGTTTAAGTTATTTTGTTTTATTCTACTACTTCATATGGCTATACTATCTCTTCATGAGTTTATTCAATACTATGACATATTACTATTATTTCAAGACATTCAATCATTTTCAACACCAGTGCTTCCGCTTACTCTTATTTTCTACATCCTATCACTTCCCTTAAGAACTCCTCATTCATTTCCTATTACCATTTGCTAATACCAAAAGGGGGAGAATTATAAGTATATTCAAGAAATCAAAGAACTATTACACCTAAATATTCCACCTAAACAATACATCATTTCAATTTACTATAACATTTAGGGGGAGCATTCATTTAGGGGGAGCATTCATCTAGGGGGAGATTACATTTAAGAGAAATATATCATGTTATTTTTGTGCACACACCATATGTTAAAATCAACAACCTAAATAGACATGATTTCTTTTTATACGGATTTGTTATTATCAAAAGAGGGAGATTGTTGGAGCATGCGTTTCGCACTCTTCCGGTTTGATAATAACAAAGTCCCGTTTGTATTTGATTCTATTTTTATTAATGGTGTGCAGGTAACAGGTATGAGATGTTCACAATTCTGAATGGAGCTCAACTTGACTGAATGAAGAATTTTGATGTCGGAATTTTCCGACAGCTAATGTCGCCCAGGCGACAGCAGAGAAGTTACAACAACTGTCCGCACGGCAGCACGACGAACAGCAGTTTTGCGCTGTCGGAATTTCGACAGCGATGTCGCCCAGGCGACAACACGGAGGTTACAGCAACTGCCCGCACGGCGGCACTACGAGCGGCAGTTTAGCGCTGTCAGAATTCCGACAGCGATGTCGCCCAGGCGACATCATGGAGGTTACAGCAACTGCCCGCACGACAGCACTACGAGCGGCAGTTTAGCGTTGTCGGAATTCCGACAGTGATGTCGCTCAGGCGACAGTGAAAATCTATATATTAGCTCATTTTGTTCGTGCATTCCAAGCATTGAGAATTTCAAGTCCCTTCCTGAGTGCATACGAACCAGAGAGCTCCAGAACCTCATCAACTCCCATTTGTGCTTAGAAGGTTTGAGATTGAAGACGAGATCGGACGCGCTTCTACATCAACGATCATCTCGAGGCTTCAACCTTCCTTTCAGAGATCTGAATTTCTAGGGAGTTGTTCTTTTCATTTTGTATTTTCATTTATATACATTTCACTTTGTATTGGTAGGGAAATCGTCTCCTTGTGCGTGACGTCTAAGTCCTTGCGTGGCTTAGGGGAAAATCGTCTCCTTGTGTGGAGCGTCCAAGCCCTTGCGTGGCTTGGTGGGAAATCGTGGCCTTGTGTGCTACGTCTAGATCTTGGGAAGATCTAGAGGATAGGCTTAGGCTTGGTCTAGGGAGAGACAAGTGATAGCCTTCCGATCCTTGGGAGAAGGATTGGTAAACACAAATTATAAAAGGTTTATTATCATATTTGTGCCTTGATCTTAAGCATTGTTAAGATCATATTATTTGTATATGAATTTCATGATTATAAAATTATGTCTTTTTCTTTAATTGCAAATATGGTTGCTTAATCTTTAACTTAGAAATTTGTGTTTGAATTAGTTTAAAAATTACATTGGTTTGAAATTTTTATAAGTAATTTTTAGAAAAGTAAATTTTGTTTTTAAAATTCTTAAGTAAAAAAATCGTATTTTTTAAAAGGCCCTTATTCACCCTCCCTCTAAGGGCGCCACAAGATCCAACAAGTTTGTCGGGGAGAGTTCACCTAGAGATCGCCTGAGAGAGATTGGTGGCCTGGAGAATCATCTTTCACACATGGGCTTTGTTTTCCCAGAAATCGGAGATCCCCCTCGAGCTGACTTTTTGTAGGTGATCAGCGATCCCAAAGGCGTCCAAAGCAACCCGGACAGCCTCAAGCAAGCCGGACGATCCCAGCCACCTAGGCGATCTCCCATCGCCCAGGCGATCTCGCCTTCACCAGCAGCCCGATGGTCTCGCCCTAGGCGGTCTCGCCCCAGGCGGTCTCGCCCCAGGCGGTCTCGCCCCGGGCGGTCTCGCCCCAAGCCCGTGCGATCTCCCCCTACCGGTCACTCGCGGTTTGGGCAGCCCATTTTTCCTGACCCTGCCTGTTCGGGCAGGTCTCGCACCTATAAATAGAGAGGCAGGGGTGTTGGAGCTTGTATTCCACATCTCTTAGTTTGAGAATAACAAATCACACTATGTATTTGATCTTGCTTGTGTTTATAAGTGTGCAGGTACTATTGTTAAATAACCCTATGTACAGGATGTTGTTTGCTGAGGATTCTCTGGAAAGAGAGCTAACGCCCCGCGTTAGTTGTTAACGCCCCGCGTTAACTTCCATTGAGAAGAAAACCGATGAGAAGGAAGCTGCGTTCGACGAATGGAACCTGCGTTCGACGAACGAGGAGCTGTGTTCGACGAAATTTCCTGCGCTCGACGAATTTGCGCTCGACAAGCTGCGTTCGACGAACGAGAATCTCCGTTCGACGAACTGAGTCTGCGTTCGACAAAATTCCCTGCGCTCGACGAATTTGCATTCGACCAGCTGCGTTCGACAAACGAGAAACTCCGATCGACGAACAGAGTCTGCGTTCGACGAAATTGAAGCTCCGTTCGACGAAAGTGTTTCCGTTCGACGAAATTGTTCCGTTCGACAAAATTTTGTTCTGTCACGTTCCTGGCGGTTTGCACGATCCTGATGGTAGCAGTTTTTCCGTTCGACGAAGGGTGCGTTCGACGAAGGCGAGTTCGACGAAATCAGTTCTGTTCGACGAAAATTTGTTCTGTCACAGTCTCGACTATTTGCACGACTTCAGCAACTACCAGACACGATGCTTAACGATGGCGTTAACCCTAACGCCAGGCGTTAGCTCCCGTGTCTATATAAAAGACCTGAGTTCGGTGTTCAATAGCTTTTCTGGAAGCCTTCACTCCAATCTTGTGAGAGTGCAGTTCATCCCCGAATTCAGAGAACTCCCAACACCACCATTGAGGAACAAGAGTGAGAAGGAGATTTGCAACGGTTAATTTGAAGAAGGACGCTCGCTTCAACTCCGATGATGATCAAAGCGTGTCTTCAACATCTCCTTCAGCACTCTTCAATATATGGAGTCCTATATTCTGATTTGTATCTTTATCTTTTCATTTACTTGTAACCGTAGTGAAATTGCCGTCTTGCGTGTGGCGACTAGGTCCTTGTGCGGCTTAGGGGTAATTCGCCGCCTTGTGCATGGCGACTAGGTCAAGGGTAGATCTAGGGGGTGGCTAGAGTCCTTATCTGGGGATAGATAGGCTATAGCCAACCGGTCCTTGGGAGAAGGACCGGTGAAGGAACAAAAAGAGATTTTCAACTTGTCGGCTCAATTTCAAGCGTTATTGAAATATTATTCTTGTAATCATTTTGTGATATATATAAAATTTCTTTTTTTAGTATATCTATTTTTTTGGATTTATATTTCATTTAAAATTGTGCAAGTAAAATCACTTTGTTTATTTCTGCCAAAATACTTTCTGGAAGGATAACGTCAGGCGTTAACTAGTCAACGTCAGACGTTAGCAACAGTGCTAAAAAGTTTCCTGTTTCTTTAAAATCTGTCAGTTTATTGTAAAAACAGTAAACCCCTTATTCACCCTCCCCCCCCCCCCTCTAAGGGCGCCATCAGATCCAACACTTGGTATCAGAGCGAGGTTATTCCAAAACGGTCTCACAACCGGGAATAATGGCGCATCACGATCATGCCTTTTTGGAGGGTCAAGGGATAAGTAGACCTCCACTATTTACTGGAACTGATTATAATTATTGGAAAACTAGAATGCGTTGTTTTTTAACTGCTTTAGATAATGACGTTTGGGGTATGATAGAACAAAGTTATTCTCCACCAACATTTGTTGTTGGAGAAGTCACTATGGAAAAACCTAAAGATAGATGAGATGACAATGATAAGTTGAGATGTAAGAATAACGCTAAAGCAATGAATGCGTTATTTTGTGCTTTGGATAGAACGGAATTTAATAGAACTTGTGCTTGCGAAACAGCTTATGATATTTGGAATCTTTTAGAAATTACTCATGAAGGCACTTCGCAGGTGAAGGATTCAAAGCTCTTCCAACTTGAATCCGAGTATGAGAAATTTTGGATGGAGACGGATGAAGACGTGGATTCTATGTACACAAGGTTCACCAAAATCGTCAACGACTCAAAAGTGCTTGGAAAGGTGTTCTCCAACGGCGACTTGGTGAGAAAAATTCTAAGGTCTCTTCCTCCAAAGTTCAATCCAAAGGTGACGGCTATCTCGGAGTCGCACGACTTGAAAAAGCTCCAAATTGAGAGCCTTATTGGGAACCTCAAGACCCATGAGGTTGAACTCAAAATTCAACAACAATAGTACAACTTGGAGCCAAAGAAGAAGAGCTTGGCCTAAAGTCAAAGAAGGAGGCAAATGAAGATGATGATGAAGAGGACGAGGAGAGCCTTTTTGTGAAGAAGTTCAAAAGGTTCATGAAGAATCCGGA
This sequence comes from Dactylorhiza incarnata, assembly GCA_033032865.1. Lineage (NCBI taxonomy): Eukaryota > Viridiplantae > Streptophyta > Magnoliopsida > Asparagales > Orchidaceae > Dactylorhiza > Dactylorhiza incarnata. The sequence goes on along the minus strand of JAWHQI010000481.1, from coordinate 208,389 downwards.
AAGGAGAAACACCTTCTGGAAATATTTCATCAAAAAAGGATTTTCATCAAAGAAAGAAAGTGGTAGCGACGAGGATGATGATGAACGACCACCACCGGAGTGCTACCATTGTAGAAAGACCGGACATATTCAGATCAAGTGCCCAAAATATCTGAAAGAGCGTAAAGAAGAAGGGCACAAGGGAAATGAGAAGAAGAAGGTTCTAAAAGCGGCTACATGGGATGACTCCTCCTCCGAGGTTTCAAGCGGCTCATCCACTAGTGATGAAGAAGAGACAAACATGTGCCTAATGGGAAAGAGTAACAAGATATCCGAAGATGAATGCAGTGTCTAAAGCGACACTGAGGTAACTTTCCCTACTTCTTATGATGATTTATGTATCGAATATTTACAAACATGCAAATTTTTTTATAAAAGTTTAAAAGATATTGATCTTCTAAATTCTGAAAATAAACTTTTGTTAAAAGAAAAGAAAAAATTATCTAAACAATTGGGGAAAGAAAAGGTATCTTGTCAAGAGTGCAATCACTCCTTGGGAAGAGTGAAAGAACTTGAAGAAGCTCTTTCTAAATCCCACTCCACTATTGAACTTCTTACTAAGAAGAAGGGGGATTTGGGAAGAACTTTAAAAATATCTCTTTCTCAAATAGAGGATGGGAAGAAGAGTTTTGTGAATCGGTGTGTAATGTTGGTAACGGAAAACACCGCTCTCAAAGCCCGTATTCATGATTTAAATCTGGCTATTAAAAAATTCGGAGTTGTACAAAGATCTCTGGACATGATCTTGACCAACCAATGTCATGGGAATGACAAATTAGGCCTTGGATATAGTTCTGGAAGCTATCGCCAGGCGTTAACTCCTAACGTCGGCGTTAGCCATAATTCCAGAAAAATTAATTCTGTTAATAATGATTTTAAAAACTTAAATGTTACCTCATTTTCTAGCAAGAGCTTACCCAAAACTTCAAAAAGGGTCTCACCCCCTTTTATAGCGTGTGCCAAATGTCATTTATTTGGACACACCTCAAATTCTTGTAAGAAAAAAGGGTCGCAGTGCTATAAAGCAAATCTGGGTGCCTAAGGTTTCCACCTATTCTATGAGAGGAACCTCTTGGGTATCCGGATCTTTACTCTCATCTCTTTTTTAGGTATGTTGGCAGGCTAAGGACAAACAAGACGTGTGGTATTTGGATTCGGGATGCTCCAAACACATGACGGGAAACAAAGCAAAGTTCCTTAGCCTTGAGATGAAGAAAGGAGGGATGGTGACATTTGGTGACAACGGTAAAGGAAGGATGGGCATCGGTACAGTGGGTAACGATTCCTTCTCAATTTCAAATGTTTTATATGTAGATGGTTTAAAACATAATCTAATTTCAATTAGTCAATTATGTGATAAGGGTTTAAATGTACTATTTGAATCATCTACAAATCTTTGTAAAATTATAAATTCTAAAACAAATGATGTCGTACTCACCGCACCTAGGATGCATAATGTTTATATGATTACTTTTAATGATCTTTCAAATTCTTCTTTAAAATGTTTTATTTCTAAAAATGAAGAATTAGAACTTTAGCATAGGTGCCTTGGTCACTCTAGCACCAAGCTTATTTTGAAATTATCAAAAGATAAATTAATTAAGGGATTACCTATGCTTAATGGAAATTTATCTTCTCTTTGTACGCCTTGCCAAAAAGGAAATTTTTCAAAAAATTCTTTTAAGAGCAAAAATGTAATTTCTACCACTAGACCTCTTCAATTAATTCATATGGATTTATTTGGACCGGTTAGTACTTCTAGTCTAGGAGGTAAAAAATATACGTTTGTAATAATTGATGATTTTTCTAAATTTTGTTGGACATTATTTTTATCTTCCAAATCCCATGCATTCCTTGAATTTACTAAACTATGCATTCGTATTCAAAATGAACTTGATTTAAAGATTAAATGCATACGTTCGGATCATGGAGGAGAATTTGAAAATGATAGATTTTCTTCTTTTTGTGATGATTTAGGAATTAAATATGAATTTTTCGCTCCTCGCACCCCACAACAAAATGGTGTAGTGGAGAGGAAAAATAGAACCCTTCAAGAGCTAGCACGCACTATGCTTTGTGAATATGAGTTGCCTAAATCATTTTGGGCCGAAGCGGTTAATACTTCATGTTATATCATTAATCGTGCCATGCTTCGTCCTATTTTAAAATTGACACCTTATGAGCTTTACTTTAAAAGAAAATCTAATGTATCTTATTTTCATGTGTTTTGTTGTAAATGTTTCATTTTTAACACTAAAGATATACTAGGAAAATTTGATGAAAAATACGATGAGGAAATTTTCATTGGTTACTCTTCAACTAGCAAGGATTATAGAATATATAATAAAAGAACTAAAATAGTTGAAGAGTCTATACATGTAAGATTTGATGAGTTTGTTCCTTGTGTAGATTCTAATCATACAGGAAATGAAGACGAACCTATTTTCCCTTTAAAGCATGAGAATGATGAATCACTTGGAGAGAAACGAGAAGAAAAAGAAGATGAACAAGAGGAGAAAGAAAATGAGATAATTGAATATGTTCCTCCAAGCGTGTTGCAGTTCACTAAGGATCATCCAAAGGAGCTTGTGATAGGAGAACCATCAAAATGGGTAAGTACTCGTTCTTCTTTACATGAGTCTTTTTCAAACCTTTGTATTATATCCGAAATAGAACCCAAAAATATTTCAACCGCTTTAAATGATGAATTTTGGTTTATAGTTATGAATGATGAATTAAATCAATTTGAACGTAACAAGGTTTGGAATTTAGTAGAGAGGCCATCTAATCATCCAGTTATAGGAGTCAAATGGATTTTCAAAAATAAATTAGATGGTGACTCTAGGATAACAAGGAATAAAGCAAGACTTGTTGCACAAGGTTATTAACAAATCGAAGGGGTAGATTTTGATGAAACTTTTGCACCAGTTGCTCGCCTAGAATCAATTAGAATATTTCTTGCATTTGTGAGTTTTAAAAGATTTAAATTATTTCAAATGGATGTTAAAAGTGTCTTTCTAAACGAGATTATAAAAGAAAAAGTTTATGTAGAATACCCCCCCCCCCCCCGTTTTGTGAATGAAAAATTTCCTAATCATGTGTATAAGTTAGAAAAAGCGTTTTATGGATTAAAGCAAGCGCCACGTGCTTGGTATGATAGATTGACATTATTTTTGATAAAGCACGGTTATAAAATGGGAAGTGCGGATAATACACTCTTCATTAAGCATGAAGATAATGATTTGATTATACTGCAAATTTATGTTGATGATATCATTTTTGGAGCCACTAATGAAGAGTTATGTAATGAAGTTATTTTAGTGATGAAAAATGAATTTGAAATGAGCTTGGTAGCAGAACTCACTTATTTTCTAGAATTTCAAATCTCACAAAAACAAGATGGTATATTTATTTGTCAAACTAAATATGTTCATGATATTCTTAAGAGATTTGGATTTGAAAACCTAAAGCAAGCCAATACTCATATGAGTGCATCACTAAAGTTAGGAAAAGATGAAGCCGGTATTTCAATAAATCAAACATTATATAGAGGAATGATAGGCTCATTGCTCTACTTAAGCGCATCTAGATCCGATATTATGTTTTTCGTTTGCTTATGTGCTAGATTTCAAGCTAACCCAAAAGAATCACATTTAAAAGCGGTTAAATATATTTTTAGATATCTAATCGGAACATCTAGATTAGGCTTATGGTATCCTCATAATAATAGTTTTATTCTACACGGTTTTTCTGATTCGGACTATGCGAGATGTTCATTAGATCGTAAAAGTACTAGTGGCACGCGTCATTTTATAGGCCCCTCACTTATATCATGGTCGAGTAGGAAACAGAATTCTGTTGCCCTCTCCACCACCGATGCCGAATATACCACACTAGGTAGTTGTTGTGCACAAGCACTATGGATGACCCAAACGTTAGAAGACTTTGGTGTTTATCTAAATAACATTGAATTAAAGTGTGACAACAAGAGCGCTATAGATCTCACAAACAATCCCGTAAATCATTCTAGATCTAAACATATAGATGTCCGACATCATTTCATTAGAGATCATATTAAGAAAGAACATGTTAAAATAAGCTTTATAGGGACGGAATCACAACTTGCCGACATTTTTACCAAACCTCTACCCGATGCACGTTTTCACATGCTTAGGTTAGAATTAGGTGTCTTAGAAATGTCATTTTGACCCTTATAAAAAGCTATCAAATTATTTTATGTACTTTAATATTATTTTTCTCTTAAAAAATTATTAATTAAAAAACAATAAAAATTTTAAAACTATGGGAAAACCACCAAAAACACGCTAAAAAGGTCATCATATCAACTCCATAATGTCTGAAATTTCAACTGTATGAAGGCCTATTTATATTACAAATGTATCATGAAAAATATTTTTCAAAAAATAAAAAATTGGTGTTCTGTCTCGGCGTTAAGAAGATAACGCCTGGCGTTAGCTTCTATGCTCAGAAAATTAGGTTTTCAATCTTCAATGAATCTCATTCCAACATAAAGACCCCTTTAAATAGGAGTTTACACAACATCATAACCATCCATGATGGAGATGAAATCTCATCCATCTGTATGGTTAAATACACACCAAAATGAAATTAATAGTTCAAAATTAAAATAACAATCACTTTAATAAATATAAAATTATCATTTCTCATGAAATAATTTTATATTTATTAATATAAAATAAAAGTGCATGCATAAAAGTTTAATTCTTCATGGCGGTTTTGGCACGCCGCGGGCGGAGATTATAACGCGGATTTCCAACAGCATCATCATGGCGCCGCAGATCTTTGTGGCGCAGCGCCTCGGCAGCCGAGTCATCATCATCAAAGAGTGTCGGAGGGGACGCGCCATCAATCCTCCCTCACTCAAAATCAAGCATCTCTGATGCGTGGTCCAAAATGTAGTGGCGGAGAAGATCAGCATCCAGTCGTTGAAGCTCTGTCGCGAGGACCCAAGAATCGTCTGAAGGAGGGCGATCACGCCAACGGATGAGGAAGCGGTAAGTAGCACCCTCCGAGGTAGTAAGTGGCTCCGCAGACAGTATCATGTCCGGAGTGAGAAAAGTCTTCGGAAACCTAGGAAACATATCAGCAGTAGGAATAAAAGTATGCGACTTACCATCCGGTGAAATACCTGTGGGAACCGATAGAGAGAGGTCATCCGTACTACCACTCCCCAACCCTTTAGAAGATTTGGTGGAAGGAGAAGACGTCAAGGAACTCAACTCATGTGGAGGCGATATGAACATCGTTAAATCCGAGACGTTAAAAATAGGGGAGATTCCCCATTCCGCAGGCAAATCCAAAACAAAAGCTTTGTCACCTATTTTCTTGATGATCCGAAAAGGGCCGGCGCGCTTAGGTGCTAACTTTCTAACGGGGCCAGATGGAAATCGTTCGGGAACTAATCGTACTAAGACCAAATCGCCAACCTTGAAGTGTGATACTCTCCGATGTATATTGGCGTGTGCCTGATAAGAATCATATTGAGCAGTCAAGGTAGCTCGTATACGTGCATGAAGGTCGTGAATATGTTGGGCGAAGGATTGTGCAAATTGACTTGCCTTGTATGTTGGGGGCAAGGGAACCAAGTCAAGAGGCACAGGGGCCTTGTACCCATGGACAATCTCATTTGGCGACAAACCGGTGGACCGATTTTTGGAATTGTTGTAGGCTAACTGAGCGTGGGGAAGAATAAGATCCCATGTGCCTTTATGGTCACTCACGAGACATCTAAGAAGGTTCCCTAGGCTCCGGTTAGCCACCTCAGTTTGCCCATCGGTTTGAGGATGATAGGCGGAGGAAAACAATAGTTTGGTACCCATTAGGATCCAAAGTGTCTTCCAGAAGTAGCTCGTATACTTAACATCCCTATCCGAGACAATTGTCTTCGGCACTCCTCGGTGACTAACGACTTCCTTAAAATATAGCTTAGCGATATGAGATGCGTCGTCGGTTCTAGTACATGGTATAAAGTATGCCATTTTAGAGAACCTATCCACAACTACGAAGATAGAATCGTGACGACGAAAAGTGGTGGGTAGGCCTAAGACAAAGTCCATGCTCACATCCTCCCAAGGTACGGATGGTATAGGCAACGGAGTATATAACCCAACGTTGGTTTTGGTGCCCTTGGAAACTTGGCAAGTACGGCAACTACTCACTACCCGTCCTACCATTGCCTTCAGATTTGGCCAATAAAACTTTTCCTCAACCAGGGTGATAGTCTTATCCCTACCGAAGTGGCCACTCAACCCGCCACTATGCAGTTCCCAGATGATATGGAGGTGTAAAGATGAATGCGGAATACATAATTTCCCATGCCTAAAGAGGTAACCATCCTTGATAACGAACGCAGTAATAGTGGTGGGGGAACTATCCTGGGCAGAAAGGTAAGAATCCTGAAAATCCGGGCATGTAGCGTACTCATCTTTGATTTGCTCAAACCCGACAATGTTAACCTCCATAGTGGTGACTAAAAGGGCTAGGCGACTAAGAGCGTCCGCGACCTGATTGTCCGCTCCCTTAAGATGTTTGAGATTAAACGTGTAACCCTGTAGGAAGGATACCCACTTAGCGTGACACGGGCTGATTTTATGTTGGCCATTGATAAATCGTAATGCTTCGTGATCGGAGAGGATCACGAACTCCTTAGAGAGGAGATAATGTCGCCAGTGGTGCAAGCATCTAATGACCGCATAAAACTCCCTATCATAGTTGGAATAATTCAATTTAGCGCCCGCCAACTTTTCACTGAAGAAACTCACAGGGTGCCCTTCCTGACTCAAGACACCTCCTATCCCCACGCCCGAAGCGTCACAAGTAAGCTCAAAGACTTTCGAGAAGTCAGGTAGACGTAGGACGGGTGCCTCAGTCATACGCTCATTGATGCGTTGGAAAGCGAAGGTGGCAGACTTCGTCCAAGTAAACTCACCCTTTTTCATTCAGTCACTAATGGGGGCCATGATGCTGCTAAAGTCTTTGATGAAACGGCGGTAGAAAGTTGCCAACCCATGGAAGCTCCTTACCTCACGTATCATGGTCGGCACGGGCCAGTCCTTAATCACCTTAACCTTGCTAGGGTCGACCCTAATGCCCTCTGTTCCAACGATGTAGCCTAAAAACTCCACCTCCGTAACATGGAAAGTGCATTTCTTGAGATTCAGATATAAAGTTTCCTTCTGTAGGGTGGAAAGAACCACTCTCATGTGGGAGATGTGCTCGGTGGTAGTAGTGCTGTAAACCAAGATGTCATCGAAGTAGACAACTACGAACTTCCCCATGAATGGCTGAAAGACATGCGTCATCATCCGAGAGAAAGTGTTGGGGGCATTGGATAGCCCAAAGGGCATCACAAGCCACTCGTATAACCCGTCCTTAGACTTAAACGCCGTCTTCCACTCATCTCCCTCGCGGATCCTTATCTGGTGATAGCAGCTTCGTAAATCTAACTTAGAAAATATCGTGGCGCCAGACAAGACATCTAGAAGGTCATCTAAGCGCGGTATAGGAAATCGGTACTTGATGGTGATTTTGTTGATAGCGCGGCTATCAACACACATCCGCCACGTACCATCCTTCTTGGGGGCAAGAAGGGCTGGCACCGCACAAGGACTCATGCTAGTCCTGATGAATCCCTTTTTCATCAAATCCTCGATCTGAGTCTGCAGCTCTTTGTGGGCCGCGGGATGAAGCCTATAGTGGGGTTGGTTCGGCAGGGACGAACCCGGGATGAGATTTATCACATGCCGTATGTTCCTCAATGGAGGTAACACAGAAGGCAACTCGTCTGGGTACACGTCCTTATATTCGTCCAAAAGTGCTCGTAACTCCCTAGGCAACTCCTCCAACGCTTCCGATTCACCCTTCGCACTCATAAGAACTAAAGCGTACATAACTCCCTCAAGAAAAGGATCTCTCACAAACTCTTTCCTACCAACTAGGCTCAAAGCCTTCCTCTCGGCCGGGACGGTAGTGTCCTTAGCCAAAGCTACCGGCTCCTTCGGAACGGTCGGTCTCAATGTGATGGTCTTACCGTTGAATTTAAATTCATAAGTATTGGCTCGACCGAAATGTGTGACGTCACGGTCATAAAGCCAAGGGAGGCCTAATAACACGTGGCACGCGTCCATGGGAAGGACGTCACACCAGACCTCATCAGTGTAAGATTTAAAGGTAAGAGGGACCAGGCAACGCTTGCTAACCGGGACGGTAACCTTGCTAATCCAAGCTACCTGGTAGGGTGTGGGGTGTGGTTCTGTGGTCAGATTCATACGCTTAACGACGTTCTCAGAGATGACATTCACACAGCTACCGCTATCTATAATGAGCTTGCACAGCTTGTCACCACTCTTAAAGATCAGAGAAAAGATACTCGTCTTCCTCCAGTCATCTAGTGGACGTGGAGTGGTCAGAATACAACGCATCACCATGAAAGGGGGATCGTTTTCCAAATCGCTTGGGACCCCTTCGGGGTTGCTCTCCTCAGCGGCCTCATACACATAATCAATAGAATCGACGGCCATGTCTAAGAGGGCAACGACCTTAGTCTTAGTTGGGCATTCAAAGGCATAGTGGCCTTGAACACCGCAAGAATAACACATGGTATTGGCCTTGCTAACCTTCCCAATGGGAACACACTCACTCGTGGGGTTCCCAGTGTTCCTAGTGGTGATCACGACGGATTTAGACTCGGTGGTTCTAGACTTTCCCCTGTCCGGATAGGTGGAAGAAGACGCTCCAATGGTGGTCTTATTCCTCGTGTGGGAATAACGGGAGTGAGCCTTGGCAGCTAAGTGTTTTTCAATGTCTAGGGCGGAATTGAAAGTCGTGTTCAGATCTGTGTGCCCATAGCGCAAGAGCTTCCGCTGGATGTCGGGTTGAAGCCCCTTACGAAACCTAGATAATGTGACCTCTGGGGGTTCCCTAAGCTCGCAACGCACCATGCGGTCTTTCAACTCTCCCATATACTCGGCCACCTACTTTGAACCTTGCCGCAGGGTGGCTAGTTCATCGAACATTTGGGTTCGGTGGTAAGCGGGAACGTATTGGTCGGTGAGCAAATTTTTCATCACCGCCCATCCGATAGGTGGGACTTCCTGTCCGGATCCCAACCTCCTTTCCTCATTCAGCCAAAAGGTTTTCGCACGATCTGTCAACTTCATGCGGGCGACTTGGACATTTTGGAGATCCGTGAGATTGTGCCACTGGTAGTAACATTCCATATCAACTACCCAGCTAAGGAAGACCTGGGGGTCTCCCATGCCATCGTAGGTGGGGGCATCAATCTTGATGGCTCTAGTGATATCGAAACCACGCTCGGGGCGGCGTTCTCGAGGAGGCACTCGGGGATAGCTCCCATCAGAATCCGAATCAGTGACCGGTTGGTGCCGGTTGGGCCCCTCAACATCACCGGGTGGTGGTGGCGGTCCTCCTTGATTCCGTAAGATTTGTTCTAACATCGTCCTAAGGTCAGTCAGCTCAGTGCGTAGGCCTGTTATGGCCTCGGTGTTGGGATCGTTGTGCTGATTCGCGGCCATCCTAGACGTAGACGGTGTCGTGTACTCCGTGCCTAGCCTAGTTCGCATTCAGGTTCAGGAAAATTTTGGGAAGATGATTTTTCCTAGGGCTGTAGCTAGATTGAACATAGGATATTTTATAGATTCCTGATGTGTGTAATACGGAGATCGTTAAAAAAAAAAATTTTTGAAGGTTGACAAAATTTTCAGATTTCAGACCGCTACTCGCACACCACCTAGACAGAATTACGACGCTTCCAATATTTAGGCCGACCTAACGAGGACGAATCGAAAAAATTTCAGTTTTAATGTTGCTGGAAATACGTGCAGGAAGCTACAGAAAAAATTTCAGAAATTTCTAACAAGTTTTAAATTTTTGAGATTTTGCTAAATGCAGACCAATCCGAAAATTTTCAGATTTTCCTGTTGATTAGAACGACCAACAAGGTTCGCAGCCAGTCCTGACCAAAAAGCCCCCCGGGCCCGGGCTTGAACCGGGCTTACCGGGCCCGAGCTTTTTGGAGTCGGGCCCGGGCCTTGGTTGCAGCCAGGCCGGGCCGGGCCGGGCTTTCACCTATGGGAGGGGGCCTGCCTAGGCCCCCAGGGCCGGGCCGGGCCAGGCCGGGCCTAGGGCCCGACCCGGTTTTTTTATTTTTTATAATTTCATTTTTTTATATTTATTTATTTTAATTTTTTATTAAAAAAATTATGAACTATAAAATATAAATTAAAAAAAAGACACGAGTATTATAAGAAAAAAAAATTTATTAATGTTGAACAAAAACGAATTACACAGAATTATACATATGTGTATTTAAAAATTTGAATTTTAAAATAAAAAATAATAATTATCCGCATAAACTAACTTTGCAAATACAATTATTTAAAAAAAAAATTTACATATTTCGTCCGCTTTTCAAAATCCGGCTCGCCACCTTTGAGGCTTTGAGCTTTAAACGGTACTTTTAACTAATTTAGGTTGATTGCGTCCATCTCGTCTTCCATTTCAGACGAGCTATCCTCCAAATTTGAAGTATGCTGCTTCCTCTTCATTGCATCCAAGTGATCCTTGTAGCATATGCAGATTTCGAGCGATTCTTCGCTTAGACGACTTCTCCGTTCGTTCAACACCCTGCTACTAAGAGAAAAAGCAGACTCCGAAGCTACTGTGCTAGCTTGGATCGTTAGTAAATCTCGGGCCACATAGGCCATAATAGGATAGGTATTTACTTTACCTTTCCACCATTTTAAAAGATCAAAATTTTCTATTTCGTCCGTACTCATAAAATCACGAAATTGTGTCTTCGTATACAATCCTAATTCATTTAAACTACTAGAAGTTGTGCGTGCTTTTTTCCTAGATACTAGTTCTAACATTTTATTTTTAAAACTATCGCGTGTTTTTGGTTGCGACACATCCTCTCGTGGCCGCGATCCGTATAAATTGTCGTAATAATTATAACATTCAGTAAAAATAGTGTTAAAATTTAAAATACTAATGTTATCCAAATTTGAGTAACTAATATTTTCGCCTAAATTATTATTTATTTCTTCTATTAAATTTTCAACGCCTTCTACGCCGAATAGAGGATTCAAAGCGGCGGCGCATGAAAACATCGCTGACATTTCTTTATAATATTTAAAAAAAAAATTCCATTAATTCTATCAAATCTTGCCATCCGATATGTTGTTTAAAATAATTTAATTTTTGTGTTATATTAACAAAATTTTCAATAACTAGCGGGCTAGTAGGATAATATACGCCCGATAAATAATTTATTGTCGTATAAAAAACTTCTAATAAATCCATATAACTTTCTAAAACTGCCCAATCGGACTCACTTAAATCGAACATACCTAACGTAGTATAATATTCCATATGTAGTGATTTTTGACGAATCGCCCGTTTTAACATTGTGTAGGTCGAGTTCCATCTAATTGGCATGTCAAATAAAGGTTTCAAAAAATTTTCACCTTGTGCGTTTACGAATTTTTTAAAATCTTGTCGTCGTTGTTTAGAACTATAAATAAATTGTAACATTAAACGAATTTTATTAATACATGGTTCCATATAAGTTAAACTATCTTGTACGACTAAATTTAAAACGTGACATACACAACGAGTATGAAAAAATGCACCGTTTAACATAGGTCTTAAATCGCGTTTTAACCACTCAATTGCGGTGGTATTATTTGTGGCGTTATCGAAAGAAATACTCATAATTTTATCTTTAATTTTAAATTCCCGCACACATTTTAAAATAATTTGATAAATCGCTTTACCGGTGTGCGGGACTTCAAAACTTTCAAAACATATTATGCGCTTATTTAGATCCCAGGAAACGGGATCGACCCAGTGACAAGTGATACACATATATGATAATCCTAATTTTATACTACTTGTCCAAACGTCGCTTGTTAAACTCACTCGACCCTCAAAATTTTCAAAATAATTTATTAAAGATTGTTTCGCTTCTAAATAATATTTAAGTGCGTCGCGTTTAATGGTGGATTGACTTACTTGCTGATATTTGGGTTGAAGCCCTTGATGTATGTACTCGGTCTCCTCCGCGTTATCATAGTGGTTGAACGGCAACCCACGTCTGATGACGTTCTTCACCTGCAGCTCCCGATGCCGAGCTTGATCGTATGTCCATATTTGTCCGGATCCCGATAATTGCGCCTGACTGGACTCGGGAGCTTGCTTCGCCATGCACGACTTAATGTGTCGTGCGAGTATTGAGTTGCCACTGAGTGTGAGCAGTTTCCCGCAAAGTTTGCACTTTGCCCTGTGTTCGTTGCCGACTTTGACTTTCTCGAAGTGCTCCCACACTGGAGCCGTGTGTTTGTGCTCAACAATTTCGTGCGCCAACGTTGATGACGATGACGCCATGCTCGACGACATCGAATGAGAGAGAGTGAGAGAGTAAGAGACTTAGAGAGAGAGAGAGAGTAAGAGAGAGAGAGAGAGTAAGAGAGAGAGAGAGTGTGTGTGTGTAAGAGAGAGAGAGAGAGGAGGGGGGGGGGGTTATATAAAAATTTTAATTAAATTTTTTTAAAAAAATAAAATAAACAAAGTGGCTGCTGCCACTTTGATAAAGTGGCAGCAGCCACTTTAATAATTGTTGCTGCCGCCTGCAGCATTTAATGCTGCAGGCGGCAGCAGCCCCAACGGCTATAGAGCCGTTGGGTGCACACCCAACGGCTCTATAGCCGTTGGTTTATTTATATGGGCCTGGGCAAAGCCCGGCCCAGTTCCGGCCCGGGCCTTTAAATCGGGCTTTGCCCGGCCTGGCCCGGGCCGGTTTTCAGGCTGGGCTTTGCCCAAAAATCGGGGCCCTGCAAGGGCCCCGTAGCCCGGCCTGGCCCGGGGCGGGCTTAGCCCGCCACCGGGCCTACCCGGGCTTTTGCTAGGCCGGGCCTGGGCCGGCCCCCCAGGCCCGGTTTTTTAGCCCAAGTCTATTCGCAGCGAGGATGTTTGCAACGTGGGAGTTGAAACAACCTCGCTTTGATACCAAATTGATGTAGGGGTACCGTGCCGACGTGGATGTTACGCTAACGGAACAAACATTCATCACAGAGAATAAAATAACATGGAGGGATCCGACCAAAAGCGAACGAAAAGGGGTCGGTTGGCTCTCCAAATCCGAAAGATAAAAAAATATGCGGGACTCGATACAACGTCCTTAGGACCTACCTCTCCAACAAGCACACAACTCACCATAAGCCGGACTCGATACAACGTCCTTAAGACCTACCTCTCCAACAAGCACACAACTCACCGCACCTACACAAGCATCTATTCCATCAATCGATTCATTTCAAAACGCAGCGGCAATTTTCTTGGAGCGGTGGTGAACATTCAAGCGGCGATAAAACGTTAGTTGAGATTAATTCCCTTGTTAGCGTCAAGTGCGCCAATCTTGGAGAGCAAATCAAGGCTAGGCCATGTTTCGCTCCCGCACCGGATTTGCCCGATCCGAACAACAAGAGATTCAATAACAACGCTTATAGTTCAGATTTTTGCAAGCGAAAAGATTTAAGATCACGGAGAAAACGATTCGACAAAACCTCCACAAAACAAGCGTAGAAGGAATCACTAGCAAGGAAAGGGGTTACCCAACCAAGAAGATGAACACACAAGATAAGGTGGGAGAATCTCTCTCTCCACGATTCCACCGGCGTCGCACCGAACGGAGAAGCACCCTTTCTTTCTTGGAGTCGCACCGCGGAAGTCTCGCCGGAGTCGCACCGAAGAGGATGGAGGGAGGCGGCCTTGGAGTCACACCAAGAGGGAGGGGGGCGGCAAGGAGGAGGCTCTACCTTGGCCGAAATTTCCAAGAGGGGAAATTAGGTTTTCAATCTTCAATGAATCTCATTCCAACATAAAGACCCCTTTAAATATGAGTTTACACAACATCATAACCATCCATGATGGAGATGAAATCTCATCCATCTGTATGGTTAAATACACACCAAAATGAAAGTAATAGTTCAAAATTAAAATAACAATCACTTTAATAAATATAAAATTATCATGTGTCATGAAAATTTTTTATATTTATTAATATAAAATAAAAGTGCATGCATAAAAGTTTAATTCTTCATGGCGGTTTTGGCACGCCGCGGGCGGAGATTATAATGCGGATTTCCAATAACATCATCATGGCGCCGCAGATCTTTGTGGCGTAGCGCCTCGGCAGCCGGGTCATTATCATCAAAGAGTGTCGGAGGGGACGCGCCATCAATCGACGCGCCATCAGAATGCACAAAAGAACAAATTCCTACTACTCATCCCTATCTTCTTTTGATTATAACAAAAGGGGGAGAATTGACTAATTTCAAGAAATAACTTAGAGAAATCTATTATTTAGGGGGAGTACATTATGACATGCATTCATGTAGGGGGAGTATTCACATAGGGGGAGTATGCATGATTATCACGCTTATCATATACTATAAACACTACTCTATTTTTATTTCTTAGTAGAGGATTTGTTATTATCAAAAGGGGGAGATTGTTGGAGCATGTGTTTCACATCTCTTAGTTTGAGAATAACAAATCACACTATATATTTGATCTTGCTTATGTTTATAAGTGTGCAGATAATATTGTTAAATAACCATATGTACAGGATGATGTTTGCTGAGGATTCTCTGGAAAGAGAGTTAACGCCTCGCGTTAGTTGTTAATGCCCCGCGTTAACTTCCATTGAGAAGAAAACCGCTGAGAAGGAAGCTGCGTTCGACGAATGGAACCTGCGTTCGACGAACGAGGAGCTGCGTTCGACGAAATTTCCTGCGCTCGACGAATTTGCGCTCGACAAGCTGCGTTCGACGAACGAGAATCTTCGTTCGTTGAACTGAGTCTGCGTTCGACGAAATTCCCTGCGCTTGACGAATTTGCGCTCGACAAGCTGCGTTCGATGAACGAGAATATCCGATCGACGAACTGAGTCTGCGTTCGACGAAATTGAAGCTCTGTTCGACGAAAGTGTTTCCGTTCGATGAAATTTTGCTCTGTCACGTTCCTGGCGGTTTGCACGATCTTGATGGTGGCGGTTTTTCTGTTCGACGAAGGGTGCGTTCGACGAAGGTGAGTTTGACGAAATCAGTTCCGTTCGACGAAAATTTGTTCTGTCACGGTCTCGACTATTTGCACAACTTCAGCAAATGCCAGACACGATGCTTAACGCTGGCGTTTACCCTAACGCCAGGCGTTAGCTCCCGTGTCTATATAAAAGACCTGAGTTCGGTGTTCAATATCTTTTCTGGAAGCCTTCACTCCAATCTTTTGAGAGAGCAGTTCATCCCTGAATTCAGAGAACTCCCAACACCACCATTGAGGAACAAGAGTGGGAAGGAGATTTGCAATGGTTAATTTGAAGAAGGACGCTCGCTTCAACTCCGATGATGATCAAAGCGTGTCTTCAACATCTCCTTCAGCACTCTTCAATACAGGGAGTCTTTTATTCTGATTTGTATCTTTATCTTTTCATTTACTTGTAACCGTAGTGAAATCGCCGCCTTGCGTGTGGCGACTAGGTCCTTGTGCGGCTTAGGTGTAATTCGCCGCCTTGTGCGTGGCGACTAGGTCAAGGGTAGATCTAGGGGGTGGCTAGAGGCCTTATCTGAGGATAGATAGGCTATAGCCAACCGGTCCTTGGGAGAAGGACCGGTGAAGGAACAAAAAGAGATTTTCAACTTGTCGGCTCAATTTCAAGCGTTATTGAAATATTATTCTTGTAATCATTTTGTGATATATATAAATTTCTTTTTTTAGTATATCTATTTTTCTGGATTTATATTTCATTTAAAATTGTGCAAGTAAAATCACTTTGTTTATTTCTGCCAAAATACTTTCTGGAAGGATAACGCCAGGCGTTAACTAGTCAACGCCAGGCGTTAGCAACAGTGCAAAAAAGTTTTCTGTTTCTTTAAAATCTGCCAGTTTATTGTAAAAATAGTAAACCCCTTATTCACCCCCCCCCCCTCTAAGGGCGCCATCAGATCCAACAAGGGGTACCAGTTTGGGACTTCGAGGAGTTTCCAGCCCTCAGCCAGTGATTTGAGTGGTCTCCAATTTTGAAACCGTGGAGACCTCTTCACAGCAGCCTCTTCCGGGCGATCTCCCTTTAGGAGACCTCGCCATCTCCCTTCAGGAGACCGTCATTCTTCATCTCCTTTTCTCCTCTCTCACTCCTTCACTCGTAGCTCAAAGTAACCGACCACTCAATAGTTTTTCTCCTCCTCCATCTTGAGCAAGTGTGGACTTGACACATTTTTAGTTCGAACATTTAACACGCGATCTTCAGATCTTCAGTGGTTGATGAACAGCAGTTGCGATGAAGATGTGGAATTTTGCCGAGAATGACACCCAATCTTAAAACGGTTACAACTTATGATCATTTTTTTTCATTTTTAGCCCACAATAGCTTTTCGGGACCGGCTCGAAGCCGTCCATCCATAATGAACTAGTTCGAGTTCGTTTTGCACCCTCATATTTCCCAAATTCAACTCCATTTAGAAGTTATTGCAATTTGTCTCTTTTGGCAATTTCAACAATTTTGTGTGTGTGAAAAACTAGTCATGGCTGACCGCGAGTTCGTCCAAGCTCCTTTTGAGGAGGCTCCACCTCCTCCTGCAAGTTTTGCACATCCGATCGCTCCTCTCCCGTCTCAATTTGAGGAGTTCACAACTGCTTGTCGTAACCACTTCAGATCAGCTGCGCGGGAAGATCCAGCAGAAGTGCTAAACTTTCATGAGGACTGTGCTTATTTTCTGACCCCTGCTGATGCTGTTTATCCTTCAGCTCCTCCCGCTATTGTTGAAATGGAAGATCCTTCCCCCTTCTCAAATCAAGTTCGTTTGGAGTATGTTTCTAATGAGCTTAGAGAGTCCCGTCTCCCGATCTTCTCGGGAGGAGAAGATCCCGTCAGCCATCTTCAAGCTTTCGAATCTGCTATCTCATTAAGGACTGCTTCAGATGGGATTAAGTGCAAATTATTTGTTATATCCTTTGATGGTCAAGCTAGAGAATGGTTTTACAAACTGTCACCTCAATCGATCATTTGCTTCGCTGATCTTCAAAGAGCACTTCTCTTGAGGTTTGCTACCTCGAGGAAGCGAAAGAAAGGCCCAACAACTCTTTTTCAAATCAAGCAAGGAAATATTGAGACTCTTGCTCAATTTGTTGATAGGTTCCAAAAGGTAATTCTTGAAATTGTTGATGTTAATCAGGACTTGTATAAAATTGCCTTGATAAATAGATTACAAGAAGGTCCTCTCAAATTTGAAGTCACCCGAAATAAACCCAAGATTTATGGTCATCTTATCAGAATAACAAATCAATTTATTGAAGGAGAGACGACAAATCCTAATTACGCTTCTTCTCTGAATCAAAGAACCCAAGAACGGAAAAGGAATTCTTATTATCAACATATGTCTTCATCACAAAATATCCCGCAAGATAAAAGCTTCAAATCTTACTCCTTTCCTCAGAATAGATTTACTCAACATCCACAGTGAAATGCACCACCTGAATTTGTGGAAGCCTGTCCTATTCAGTCTTTCAATCCGAGGACACTTAAAACCGATAATTATTCAGGAGGGTATACTCAGCTTAATATTCTCATGAAAAAAGTTCTTATGTCCATTCAGGATATGCCAGAGCTTAGAGTTCCTCGCCCTATGAGATTAAATGTCAAGTATCGTCATGGAGAACTCTTATGCAAATATTACTCAGACATTGGTCATGATACAAAACATTGCCAAGCTCTTCGGAAGCTAGTAGATGAACTATGAGAAGCAGGAAAGTTACAAGACTATCTTGCTCAATAATCTGACAGTTTATCCTCCACCAGAAGCAATTTTACAAGCAAAGAGTTTTTTCATTCAATAAAAGAAGTGCATAGAATAGAGATGAGATGAAATGTCATTTTATTTCTTGTTTCATATAACTCACATTTGTTTGGAGTTTTTCTAAATCTCTTCATTTTTTGCTTTACTTGTAATAAGTATAGCAGTAACCAAGTCCTACCAAGCAGCTATCATCGCGAAGATCCTCTCGGCAGTCAGATATATCAGACGTCATATCCAAATTCACTGTCATACCTTTCACTGCATACGTTTATTCAGTTATGTCTTAAGCTCTTTCTTTACATTACTTTCTGCTTTTAAAATGGGCGGTCTAGAGCATTTAAAACCGTCGTCTGAGATTTTTTAAGGGGCGATCTGGAGCATTTAAGACCGTTGCCTATGGTCTTTTAAAATGGGCGGTTTGGAGCATTTAAGACCGCTGCCTGAGGTTTTTTAAGGGGCGGTCTGGAGCATTTAAGACCGCCGCCTGAGGTTTTTTAAGGGGCGGTCTGGAGCATTTAAGACTGTCGCCTGAGGTTTTTTAAGGGGCGGTCTGGAGCATTTAAGACCGTCGTCTGAGGTTTTTAAGGGGCGGTCTGGAGCATTTAAGACCGCCGCTTGAGTTTTTTAAGGGGCGGTCTAGAGCATTTAAGATCGTCGCATGTTGTTTGGTATGAAGGGTGGAAATTCAACCTCTGATTTCTCTTTCGGGTCGTAAGACCCACTAAGACCACATCTCGCTTGAATTACTCGCAGATGTGCAGTGGTAGCCCAAAATCTCCTCTGTAATGATTGTCATCAATTGCCATGACATTTTGTCGAGTTAATCGACTTGCTTTGCTTAAATGAAGATGATTCCATTTGACGATGGATTGGTTGTGAATTGTGATAGATTGCTAACAACTGATGGTAGGTTAATGTGACATTATTTACAAGAGAAACATGCTAATTTTAGTATGTACTACAATGCACTACCAAAAAATTATGCAATTATTTGTCTGGTACTAATTTTTCAGGTACCATAAAATCCCATGTGCATCATGTCGGGATTTCTGGATTTCATGATTAACCTATTTATAAATTCAGATCTCTCAAATCATATACTGAGTTGGGCATCAACTGACACAATATCATTAGCAACATTATTATCGGCAAGTCAAAAATATCTAGCCATGCTGACTTCACACTCATTGTTCTGGAATATGTGAATATGATGATATCAGAATGTTGGTTTTCTCCTTGATGCATCCTCCGTCGCATTCAAATTTTCGTGACGTCATCACGCGTCGCGAAGTTTTAATTACTATGCATTTATTTATTGTCATGTATTTTCTTTTGGAGCGCCTGCTTTTATTTTTAAAAAAATGTTTGGCTCATTGGTTTGACCAGCCGATGAGACCTTGAATAAATATGTCCGGTATTTTTAATCGTTAGGACATAACGGGCAAGCTTAAATTATTTAAGGACACATAAGTTTAAATAGGGCAAGATACCCCATTATCCACCATAAAAGATTTATATTAAAGAAACTATATTTTGAGGAGATCAATAAAGCAACAAGAAATATTTTAGAAGAATGCATTGACAAGAAATATTTTGAAGATATTAATATTTTTGGTCAGACATGGAATCATCAATTAAGGCTACAAATCTTTGACAAAATAGCCAACTCATTATTTAAAACACCTAACTATGAAGAAAAAAGGGGATGAACCGGAAGAATCACAGAGGACGAAAATCTTCGTTCCTCTGTGAAAACCGGGTTACTGTCGCCAGCCTTCCACGCGCCTCCACCGCTGCCCCGTCGCCAAACCCACATGTTTCAAAGGAGAGCCTCCCAATCGCCGGAGAATCGGAAAGCATTCCCGGCAACTGTTCCCGCGACGCCCTCCCCGTTCCAGTCGACAGCCGAGCGGCTAGGGAGGAGATCTACAGGGCTGTCTCCCGCCATTTCCAGAGCTTCGCCGGAGTTGTCGCCGACTCGCACAACCATTCCGACGACTCCCGATCCAGACGAATCTTTTGTCGTGGGTTGACGTCGACCGCAGCAAGTCTTCCGTCAACCTTTCCTCTCCAGTTCGGTCGTCTACATGTAGATCGAGTTTGAAGACGTCGTAGCTTGTTATGCCTGGGTAAAATTCGTCTATCTCACTTGCTCCACTTATTAGTTTAATTTTATGCGATCTAATTAAATAAATATAAGCTTGTCCCGTTCAATCGCTTGAAATGCCGTTATCCATAAATTATTATGTGTATGGTTATGCTTGTGGATGTATGAAACTCGCAACGGTTCAACTCATTGGGTACTAACGAATTTTCTTTTGAATAACGATTAACGGATTTGAGGAAATTCATCGTTAAGAGTAGTTGCGTGGGCGAAAGCTTCGTTTTAGCCGCTCGGCCCCTCTTTCAAGATTAAAAAATTCACATATTTTCTATTAAATCATAATTTTTTTTGTACAACAAAATAAAATATTTTCAATTAAAATAATTAATTTTCAAACCTAATCGCGGTCTACATCAGTTTGGTATCAGAGGAGATTTGATTCGCTCCTATCGTGAATCAACCGATCTTTTTAAAAAAAAAATGTTTTATTAAATGTACTTTAATTTAAATCTTTATTTCAAAATTTGTTTTAATTTGAATTTAAACAAAAAGGGGCTCCTTTTCTACGCACTCAGATATTCTCTCGCTTTTAAAATATTAAAAGAATACTAACTTATTATTTTGCTTAAAAAATCATCAACATTTATTATTATTATTATTATTTAAAAAAAAAGGAGGGGTTCACTTTGTCTTAAAAGTATTTAAAAAAAATAATATAATTTTTGGTGATTAAAAGCAAAGTATTTCAAATGGAGAATGTGACCGCCCATTTAGAAACTAATATAAGGTTGTAGAATAATATGAAAAATTTAAATCTTCGAATTAAAAATTTATCTAACATGGTAGCGTCACTCCCTAACATAAATCACTTATTGCAAGAAGAGAACACTCGTCCTAAGGACTTTGAGCACACACACCCGAGTGATTTTGATGGACGTTTAGAGCCCGAAGATTGTTTAGATTGGTGTCATACTATGAAATGTTATATGAGAACTAATCAAATACCTTTGAGCACGCAAATCGAGTATGTGACACGTAGGCTTAAGGGACCCGTGCTAGATTGGTGGAAATAACTCGAACGCATGAGAGATAAGTTATGGTTGCCTCCAATCATTACTTGGATTGACTTTAGAATAGAGTTGCGCAAATGCTTTGTCTCCCCTGACTACCTCCGAACTTTATATCAAAAATTTCAAAATCTACTAAATCATAATTTTCTAACCTAATCACGGTCTACATCACTCCTTCCGCAGACATGAGTAATATCACATTTTTCACATAGAGATATTATTTCAGCAACATCAAAACAAGTGATTAATAAGCATTCATACCCTCTGTAAAGGAGATGTTCCTTCTTATACATGTCGAGCTGGAATAAAAATAACTATCAACAAGATTGTTTCAGGTACTCGCGCATTCTATGTTTCATATACCTGTTTATCATATCTTTTGCAGATAGTAACAGGTGTTCGCGAGTTCTTCTTCAGGTACTCGCATATTATATTTTCATATACCTGTTCTAATATCTTTTGCAAATAGTAAGCAGGTGCTTGCGAGTTCTCTTCAGGTACTCACGCATTATGTTTTTCTTTTATACATGCTTTACTATTCTTTTACAGAGATAAGCAGGTATTCGCGAGTTCTCTTCAGGTACTCGCGTATTATGTTTCTTTTATACCTGCTTTGACTACTTTTTTGCAGAGATAAACAGGTGTTCATAAGTTCTCTTCAGACACTAACAAGTTCCCACATGTATTTTCACTCTTTTATACTCATGTTTTTGTCCTGACAAAAGGGGTGGATCACGATTATCGTGGGTAAGTTGTATTTTTTCAAGTTTCTCAAAACATGAAAAAATGTGGGGATCATGTTTATCCAGAAATTGACGATCCCCTTCGAGCTGACTTTTTGCAGGTGATCAGCGATCCCAAAAGCGACCAAAGCAACCCCGACAACCTCAAGCAAGTCGGACGATCCCAGCCAAGCGGGCGATCTCGCATTCACTAGCAGCCCGGCGGTCACGCCCCGAGCCCGGGCGGTCTCCTACCGCTCGGGGCGGTCTCGCCCCAAGCCCGGGCGATCTCCCCCTTCCGGTCACTCGCGATTCGGGCAACCCGTTTTTCCTGGCCCTGCCCATTCGGGAAGGTCCAACGCCTATAAATAGAGGGGAAAGGGTACCAGTTTGGGACTTCATGGAGTTTCTAGCCCTCAGCCAGTGATTTGAGCGGTCTCCAGTTTTGAGACCGCAGAGACCTCTTCACAACTGCCTCTTCCGGGCGATCTCCCTTTAGGAGACCTCGCCATCTCCCTTCAAGAGACCGCCAATCTTCATCTCCTTTTCTCTTCTCTCACTTCTTCACTCGTAGCTCAAAGTAACCGACCACCTAACAGTTTTCCTCCTTCTCCATCTTGAGCAAGTGTGAACTTAGCACATTTTTGGTTCGAACATGCTTTTTGACAGAGTGCCCCCCCCCCCCCCCCCCCAATATACATGATTTGGCGAAATGCACCTTGAATTCTAATATTGCATATTGCACCCCCAATATGATTTTCTTGCCATTTTGCACCAAAGGGCTTTTAGATTGAGGGTATTTTGACACTATTTCTAATTTTCCTTCCCCCTTAGGTATTTAACTTGTCCAGAAAAGTTGTTGTCCACTGGTTTTTACGAGCATCTCTCCCCTCTCGCCCAGTTCTTTCGCTCCTTTACCGGCAACCCCAAGTATCACCTCCATTTCCTGCGAGCAGTCAGATTTCACTGACAATTCGTCGGCGACCCCTAGGACGACCTCCATTGTCAGTCAGTTCACTGATTTTCGAGCGACGTCGACCTTTCCAGTCCTCACCGATCTTGCCGAGCAATAATAATGTAGTTTTGGCTCTTGTACATATTTTTCAGTTTATGTTGGTTGTATGTGAAGCAAGAATGCTCTGCTTTGATTCATGGGGTTTAGAATGTCAAGTTTAATCCTTTTTTTTTCGAAAATCTTTCTGTAATTTAGGCTAATCTTGAAACTTATATAGCTAATTGTGCTTTAGAATAAGTAAAATGAAATTTACTAGTAGAATAACTATTTGATTTTATAAAATTAAATTTTGACACAGCACTAGTTCTACTACAAGGCATGACTTGGATTTTTCAGGCAACTGAAGTAGCTCTCATGGCAACTGATTCTCAGATAGGTCTTATATTATTAAAATTGTTTGCTATGACATGAATCTACGTTGTACATTTCCCGCAAATGTCAACCCAGATACATGAGATCTTCGAGTTTCTTAGGCTATTTAGAACAAATGTCAAGCTAGATCAATCACTGAGCACTAAGGAATGAGCACATATTCATGATTTTCGGCAAAAGATGTCTACTGCATAAGACTAGGATGAAAATACTCCTTATAAAATGAACCAGGGGTGCAAAATAACAAGCTTAATCATATTGGGGGGGGGGGGGGGGGGTGCAAATTACAATATTAGAATATTCATGCTGCTAAACCGTGTATATTGAGTGGGTGCAAATTACAATATTAGAATATTCATGCTGCTAAACCGTGTATATTGAGTGGGTGCATTATGCCAAAAAGCCATCATAGAGGAGTTAGGTCGCGTGGCTCTTGGTGAAAAGAAAAGGCTAACAAAATGCATGAAATACCTTTAGGTGGATTATTAAAATGTTTTTTTAATCTTAAAATAAGATTATAGTAGAAAAGGGGTGCAATACGGTATTTTAACGCAATTGAAGAGTGCAAATCGTCAAATTTAGAGGTATAATTAAGGAATATAAAATGCCAAATCCCTAGCATGCGTGCAGGGAATATCCATATCCTTTTAAATTAGCATCGTAGCTACTGTGACGGCCAGACAAACAGAAGACTAGGCTAATGAGTTGGCCGCCATCTAAATTCTTTTGGGCTGAGCTACATAGAGGAGAGATACTTAGGTGCGTGTAACACATGTCGATAAAAAAAGTTCACATTGCGGAAGCAAATAGAGTCATATGACTGTGATTTCAATGACTGAGATTATCTGTGAAAATATACGGTCATTTTAGTATACTACATTTGTATTAAATATTAATATAAATCATGTGCAAAAAAACTTACTAGCGAAAATAGACTGCGGGATTGGAGGCTATGCAGTGTGATCCAGGTGTGTTAGGTCGCATGAGCATTTCCTTCTCATTTCTCCAGGCCTGAATCGCGATTTTCCTCTCATGTGTCGGTGCCCTAGCCGTCCTTCTCTCTCGCAGGAAGCCTTGCAGATTTCAAGCCCTCTCATGTTCTTTGCCCTAGCCGTGACTCTGTTGAAGGAGTAAGCTTTCATTTTCGTCACCGCCCAGGCTTCAACGATGCCCCAGCGCCGCTCGCCATTGTCCATTTGACCGCTACCTTCTATATTATGTTGCAGGTCTTTCGTTTTCAAGCCGTCATTGCATTTTATATTGATTCCAGCTTTCCGGGCCCCTCTGATTTTGTTCAAGGTCCATAGTTTCGCCCCGCCCCCTCTGATTTTGTTCTCCACAATCTTCAGATTCTAGTTCCTATTGATTCCAGGCATTGCAAAATCATGTTAATGTTATATTGTTCCAGGTCTCTTCAGATTCCCGTTCAGCAGATGACACTTCTAATTGTCCATTTGATCCAGTGTGGCAGTTCCTATTGACTATTGAGTCCAGTTCCTATTGAATTCGTCCCCTCTGATTTTGTTCCAGGTTTATATTGTTATTGTTATTATTTATGCTAATGTTATTGTAGGTTAATGTTATTGCAAATATTTGTGCTAAGTTCATCTTGCTATTGCAAATATTGATGAAAGAGTCGAATTTCCTTATTAGCATAGATAATGATTATTGCTATGACACTTTCGTTTTTGGATGATGCAACTTTTGAACAAAATTTCTTCATCAAATGTCTTGGCTTGTACTACATTCTATTGTACATTCTTCTTCATAAAAATATTAAATATATGGTACCTTAGAGGACCAAAATAGAGTAATACAACCACTGATTGGAGGTTAATATTTCATAGTAACTTCTCAATTCGGCCTATTCCCCTAACCTGATAAATGTTATCTAATTTGAGAAGAATAAAAAGGATTGAACTACCATTCGGAGGTGAATCATAGAACACTAAGAGTCTGTTTGGCATGGTGGTAGAGGTCGTGAACTCGGTGGTTATGAACGGTCATTTGTGGACACCCGACCTCTTCTAAGGAACTTCATCCACTTTTATGTTCAAAATTAGTTTTCTTTTCTAGGTAGCGGTCATAACCATTATCATGCCAAACATAAAATATGGTTATGTTCCCTAGAAGACCACTACCACCATTATCTTGCCAAACATAGGAACTTCATCCACAATGGTTCATAACCGACCACTACCGCCATGCCAAATTGAAATAATTCAAAAATATTGTGTATCGTCCTACCGATACACTGTATCACTGTGTTTATACGTCAAACGTTCTCATCATCATGCTGGTAGATATATGTACCAGAATATTGATAGCGTTGACATGAAACACAATCTGCAAAGAGAGGTTTAACATCGTGATGGTACATAATGCGTTGGGAATCGGAATTCTGATACCCTCTATATGGAACCGCCATATAGAGAGAGAGCATATCATCGTGTTGAAACACCATCCACCGCCATGCCGATAGCCTTGGGTTATCTCATCAACCCTCCTACTAAAGTGTATTGCCTAGGCCATACAAGACTATTGCCGCTTTGATACCTTCGTAGAGGCACAAAACTTCCTAGAGGGAGCCTAACATTGTGTCAATTGACTTTATTTGCACGGGGACGACCGCAGAAGATCTGAATTCAGAATTCAGGGTGTCAACACTCTCAAAAGCCCATGTAAATGTCTCCCATAAATGTCTCCCATATATAAAATTTTGAATTAATGGAGAATTTGTTGAATATTTATGTACAAAAGCCCATGTAAAGCCCATTCTCCAAGACCATTATCTCTCTTTAGTCCCACATCTCTTATATGTAACACTTTGTTCTCTCTCCCTCTTATATATACCTCTACATGGGATGAATAATATTGTGTGAAATATTCAAGCTTCTTGTACTCTAACATGGTATCAGAGCTAGGTTCGAACCTTTGATGGTTCCGTCAGCTTAGACTCGTGCGAGATCATATCGTCTTTCCTCTTCTGTCACAAACTATTTTTTTTCTCTCCGATATGTGCACACCATCTGCAACCACGAGCTTCTCTCCGCCACCACAAATCCTATGTGCGGTCTCCTCTCGGTATGAGCTCCTCTTTGCCACTCTCAGATCGCTCTCTGCGATCTCCGCCGAGAGCTCCTCCCCGCAAGTTCCTGTTCGGGAACTTCTGACCTCGAGCTCCCCGACGCAAGCTCTTGTACGCAAGTTCCTGACCGCAAGCTCCCCGCCGAGAGCTCCTCTCCTCAAGTTCCTGTCCGTGAACTTCTGACCGCGAGCACGCCGACGCAAGCGCCTGTCCACGAGCTATTGATCGCGAGCTTCCCTCCGCGAGCTCCCCTCTGCCAACTCCTATTCGCAAGCTCCTGACCGCGAGCTCCTTGGCGCGAACTCCTCTCTGCAAGCTCCTGTTCGCGAACTTCTGACCGCGAACTTGTAACGCGAGCTCCTCTCTGCAAGTTCCCAACCGTGAGCTTCCCTCCGTGCGCCAGCTCCTCTCTCCGCGAGCTTCTCTCAACCGCACGAGCTTCTTCATCTCACTCTGTGAGCTTTGATGGCCGATCAACAACTGATCTCCAAGTCTCGCCTGCGCATAACTCTTGAAGGCACAAACTATCGCATATGTTCCTTAGCAGTCAAGAGACATCTCAGAAGTCGTCGACTTTGGGGGCATATTGATGGCACCACTACCAAACCCACTTCTAAGAACTCCGACAAAGCCGTTGATCAGACTTTTCTCTCTCTACTTGATACCTGGACCTATGATGAGCATCGAGCCATCGATGTCATCCTCCATTCCATTTCTTCATCCATCATGCTAAAACTTGAACCTTATGACACTGTCACGTCCATGTGGAATCATCTTCGCACGTAGTTCACACTCACTGACGGTGCATGGGTGATTTCCTTAGTAGAGGTGCTAGCCACACATACATAAAGCACTTGTCTGGTATTATTTGATGTGTTTCTCATTGCTTTTTCGACCGAGAGCCTAACCGCATCATTGAATAGGTTAAGATTTCCTCAGAAGTTCGTCTTAATCCCATATTCATTCACAATACTATGTTCATGTAGCAGTTCATCAATCTTCTCCTTCATTAAATCCATTGTCGACTGAACCGCCTCAGATTTTCGCTTAAAATTGTCAATGCTAAAGGCTGATATTATGATATACTTAACGCCGATTTCATAACATCTTAGAACATAAATGAGTGCAGAAAAGCCAACCCTACGACCTGATCTTATTTGCATCCTTTCTACGTATCTACGGTTTCCATCCATGATAAATGCAATACGATTTGGAATGGGACCAAAAGACAGAACAGAAAAGAGACAATGGCGAAACATGCAACATAGAAGTACTTTCAAAGATAGTTGAGATTGTCGGGCAATACCTGCAGAAACTATTCCCACTAGGGCTTCTAAGATAACCGCCGCCCTTTTTTCTCCCATCTGTTGTGGTTTCCGCTTACTGAAGGCCAGGGCATCCTCAAGACTCAGAACGGAGAAATAAATAGATTCAAAAAATGATTCTTAAGAAAT
Organism: Dactylorhiza incarnata; assembly: GCA_033032865.1. NCBI lineage: Eukaryota > Viridiplantae > Streptophyta > Magnoliopsida > Asparagales > Orchidaceae > Dactylorhiza > Dactylorhiza incarnata. Next base: position 180,610 of record JAWHQI010000481.1, on the reverse strand, counting down.
CTTGATCCAAACCCAACATATAGTTTCATGTAATCAAAATTCTTCACCGCGAGATCCTGTCATCCATAAAAGTAAAACTTAGTAACCAAAAGACAGAAATAATAGAAAGTGACAATCAAACAACAAAATGTTAATTCTCGATTTGATATCCAACAAGAAAAAACACTTGAACTTTTGGGTTATTGACAGTCGTAAACTACATCCCTGTGCAAATTATAAATAAATAGAAACTTGTGGCTCTAAGTCCCCATGTATAATTTAGAAGCGGTTATAAGACACTAATGGTATGTTTACATATTTGGGGCATGTTTCTGTGGGTGATAGCAATTGGAGATGGATCGGTTGGAGATGAAGATAAAATGATGTTCTTAAATGGAGCTCCCTCCCTGCAGTTGGAATCAAGCATAAAACGACGCTTCGAGAAATTGGTGATGCCAAATCCCTAGCCTGCGTGTAAGGAATATCCATATCCTTTTAAAATTAGCATCGCTACTGTGACGGCCAGACAAACAGAAAACTAGGCTAACGAGTTGGCCGCCATCTAAATTCTTTTGGGCTGAGCTACATGGAGGAGAGATACTTAGGTGCGTGTAACACATGTTGATAAAAAAAGATCACAGTGCGGAAGCAAATAGAGCCATATGACTGTGATTCCAATGACTGAGATCATATGTGAAAATATATGGTCGTATTTGTATATTACATTTGTATTAATATTGATTATATTTTAGATAAATCATGCGCGAAAAAATGTACTAGCGAAAATAGATTGCGGGATTGGAGGCTATGCAGTGTGATCTAGGTGTGTTAGTGACAACAATTTAGGTCGCGTGAGCATTTCCTTCTCATTTCTCTAGGCCTGAATTGCGATTTTCCTCTCCTGTGTCGGTGCCCTAGCCGTCCTTCTCTCTCGCAGGAAGCCTTGCAGATTTCAAGCCCTCCCATGTTCTTTTCCCTAGCCGTGACTCAGTTGAAGGAGTAAGCTTTCATTTTCGTCACCGCCCAGGCTTCAACGATGCCCTAGCGCTGCTCGCCATTGTCCATTTGACCGCTACCTTCTATATTATGTTGCAGGTCTTTCGTTTCCAAGTCGTCATTGCATTTTATATTGATTCCAGCTTTCCGGGCCCCTCTGATTTTGTTCAAGGTCCATAGTTTCGCCCCGCCCCCTCTGATTTTGTTCTCTACAGTCTTCAGATTCTAGTTCCTATTGATTCCAGGCATTGCAAAATCAATGTTAATTTTATATTGTTCCAGGTTCTCTTTAGATTCCCGTTCGGCAGATGGAAGTTCTAATTGTCCATTTGTTCCAGTTCGGCAGTTCCTATTGACTATTGAGTCCAGCTCCTACTGAATCCGTTCCCTCTGATTTTGTTCCAGGTTTATATTGTTATTGTTATTATTTATGCTAATGTTATTGCTAGGTTAATGTTATTGCAGGTTAATGTTATTGCAAATATTTGACGCTAAGTTCATCTTGCTATTGCAAATATTGTTGAAAGAGTCGAATTTCCTTATTAGTATAGATAATGATTATTGCTATGACACTTTCGTTTTTGGATGATGCAACTTTTGAATAAAATTTCTTCATCAAATGCCTTGGCTAGTACTACATTCTATTGTACATTCTTCTTCATAAAAATATTAAATATATGGTACCTTAGAGGACTAAAATAGAGTAATCCAACCATTGATTGGAGGCTAATATTTCATTGTAACTTCTCAATTCGGCCTATTCCCCTAACCCGATAAATGTTATCTAATTTGAGAAGAATCAAAAGGATTGAACTACCATTCGGAGGTGAATCATAGAACACTAAGAGTCTGTTTCGCATGGTGGTGGCGATCGTGAACTCGGTGGTTATGAACCGTCGTTTGTGGACACCCGACCTCTTCTAAGGAACTTCATCCACTTTTATGTTTAAAATTAGTTTTCTTTCCTGGGTAGCGGTCATAACCATTATCATGCCAAACATAAAATATGGTTATGTTCCCTAGAAGACCGCTACCAACATTATCATGCCAAACATAGGAACTTCATCCACGATGGTTCATAACCACTGCGTTCACGACCACTACCGCCATGCCAAATTGAAATAATTCAAAAATATTGTGTATCGTCCTACCGATACACTGTATCACTGTGTTGATACATTAAACGGTCTCATCATCATGCTGATAGATATACGTACCAGAATATTGATAGCCTTGACATGAAACACAACCTGCAAAGAGAGGTTTAACATCGTGATGATACACAATGTGTTGGGAATCGGAATTCTGATACCCTCTATATGGAACCGCCATATAGAGAGCATATCATCGTGTTGAAACACCATCACCGCCATGCTGATAGCCTCGGATTATCTCATCAACCCTCCTACTAAAGTGTATTGCCCAGGCCATACAAGACTATTGCCGCTCTGAATAACTCTGATACCTTCATAGAGGCACAAAACTTCCTAGAGGGAGCCTAACTGTACAACCCTTATTCTCCGAGGGTAGGGCCCACTCAAAGTCACATAGGCAGAAGTCAAGGTCAAAGGGTCAACACAGAAGTCAATAGTTCAAGACTTCAAGACAGCTCAGCCAGCAGGAGAAGAAGAAGACCTATGCGAGTAAGGTTGCCCTTGTACGAGTAGCCCAGATACTCGCCAAAAGGTGGGCGACCATAGGTGATACTCGCCTCTTTTATGGGGGAGATCACCTCAATGTCGCTAGTCGTCGGGCAGGGTCTGGGCTATAAAACCCCCTACCCCTTGGTTTTCCTATAAATAGGACCCCAGGGGTACTTAGATTGGCACCTGAACTTGAGCTTTTGGAAACCACTTGTTCAAATTCTCGGACATGTCAACCTTGGCCGCTACTCTCGGTACTAGCCAAGTCGGCGCCTTCCTAGTACCCTACTCGACCATTTTTTGGTTGTGGAGGGGAAGTCTCTTCTGAGCTTCCGGGTACATGGTGGGACCTCCCTGCCGCAGCACCTGGGGTCCTGTTTGTTGCTCTTCTAGCTTCTTCATCGTTGCCAGCCAAGTCACCTCGTTGGACTGCTGGGCGAGTAGCCTCCGGCTGCATTGATCCGAATTTTGGAGCCTAGGATTTTTCTGGCTTCAACACTTTGGTGCGGTGAGCGTGGATCGTAGCCAGAGGAAGAAAGTTTGGTGAAAAGGCGAGATGGTAGAAATTGGCGACCACGAGGAAGTTGTTGGCAACTCGCGAGTATGGCAAATTCTCGCAAGTAAGGCGAGCTCCTTCCTTACTCGCCAATAGGCGAGTTCCAGATGGCGACATCCTGAGGCGAGTTCCAGATGGCGACATCCTTAGGCGAGTTCCAGATGGCGACATCCTTAAGCGAGTTCCAGATGGCGATATCCTCAGGCGAGTTCCAGATGACGACTTCAGCTTGCGAGATCATGCTCGCTCATCGGCGAATTTCAGAGGCGAGTTCATGCAGACGAGTTCTAGAGGCGAGTTCATGCAGGCGAGTTCGATACTCGGCATAGGCGAGCTCTTTCCCTACTTGCCCATAGGAGAGCAATATCAAATAAGGCGACTTCAAGCAGGCGAGCAAGATTCTTCTATACTCGCCCATAGGCGAGATCTCTACTCGCTCATAGGCAAGTTCTCTACTCGCGAGGGTGAGTTCTCTACTCGCAAGCTGGCGAGTTCAGGATGGCGAGTATGGAAAATAAAAAAATTCCACCAAACCCTCTGGGTAGGGGGTCTTATGTCAAAAGGGACACTCCTCCTCCCCTAATTTTCCTCCTTCTTCAATGCAGTGATTTCCATACATGTTCATACTTACGGGTGCTTTGGTAAAGCCCGCGAGTGCTTTTGTCTGACTAACAAACATGATGATTCATGATGAGTTCGCCACCAAGGGAAAGCACATAAGCTGTTCCACGACTCCATGTCACGATTGTCTTCTTCAACAACCTACTCGCGAGGTCTCCAAGCTGATGCTCGACGAGCTCCTAGTCGCGATGATTTTCAAAGCCGGTGTTCCGTGAGCTTCTACTCGCGATGATCTTCATCAAGGACTTATGTTCCATGAGAATGCTTACTCGTGACGTCTTCAAGCTTGGTATTCTGCAAGCTCCTTATTCCCGATGATCTCCTTCCGTCGGCTATGATCCATGAGGGGTCTTACTCATGAGGTGTTCCAGTCGATATCCCGTGATGCTATGTTCTTACTCGTATAGCCTTCAAGTTGATATCCCGCGACCGCTCAACAGGTTATGTTATCTATAAAACCCTCACCTCCCTGAAACATAGGAGGTTGTGAGTCTTTTGTCTCTTTCAGCTAAGCGTTTTCAAAAGAAAGGAAGAAAGCAGGTGAAGTCGATCTCCACGGCAGGTTCGGAAACGGGCATCCGACTTGATTCTCGTAAAAACCAGAGCGGATGATGGGACAGTGCCTCGGTTGTGCGTTCCCTTAACTCCAAGCCTCTACAATGACGGTCGAGATCAGCTCCCTCCTTGCATGTTGGCCGCGGTTCCCACCGACTGCATTTCTCATCCGACTGGGGAGATTATTAGGAAGAAGTCTGGACGCCGACCTCCCAATTCGACGAAGAGATGATCAACTTAACCGATCAGGGGACCCTTGAATAAAGGTGTTGTGTACCCTCGAGGGCTAAAAGCCCGTAACAAAGCGATTCGTTTCCAATTATTTCCTCCAATCGTGTGTGCTTAAGTATGCTTAACTCCTCGTTTAATTGTTGAGCAACAGGAAACAGGTTAGGTCGGCATTCAGCATCCAAGTAGGATGGAGACCTCGGGATGGTGTGTTCCTTTGGAACCTCCCCGACAGTCAGTCCCTACTTGTCGATCTCTTCAACAACACCAACAATAGCAGTAGGATAGAGACCTCGAGATGGTGTGTTCCTTTGGAACCTCCCCGACAGTCAGTCCCTACGTGTCGATCTCTTCAAAAACACCAACAATAGCAGTAGGATGGAGACCTCGGGATGGTGTGTTCCTTTGGAACCTCCCCGACAGTCAGTCCCTACTTGTCGATCTCTTCAACAACACCAACAATAGTAGTAGGATGGAGACCTCGGGATGGTGTGTTCCCTCGGACCTCCCCGACTGTCAGTCCCTACTTGACGTCGTCCTTCAGCAACACCCAAGTAGGATGGAGACCTCGAGATGGTGTGTTCCTTTGGAACCTCCCCGTCTGTCAGTCCTTACTTGATGTCATCCTTCAGCAACACCCAAGTAGGATGGAGACCTCGGGATGGTGTGTTCCTTTGGAACCTCCCCGACTGTCAGTCCCTACTTGACGCCATCCTTCAGCAACACCCAAGTTGGATGGAGACCTCAGGATGGTGTGTTCCTTTGGAACCTCCCTAACTGTCAGTCCCTACTTGACGTCATCCTTCAGCAACACCCAAGTAGGATGGAGACCTCAGGATGGTGTGTTCCTTTGGAACCTCCCCGATTGTCAGTCCCTACTTGACATCATCCTTCAGCAACACCCAAGTTGGATGGAGACCTCGGGATGGTGTGTTCCTTTGGAACCTCCCTGACTGTCAGTCCCTACTTGACATCATCCTTCAGCAACACCCAAGTAGGATGGAGATCTCAGGATGGTGTGTTCCTTTGGAACCTCCCCGACAGTCAGTCCCTACTTGTCGATCTCTTCAACAGCACCAACAATAGCAGTGGGATGGAGACCTCGGGATGGTGTGTTCCTTTGGAACCTCCCCGACAGTCACTCCCTACTTGTCGATCTCTTCAATAGCACCAACAATAGTAGTATGATGGAGGCCTTGGGAGGGTGTGTCCCCTTGGACCTCCCCGACTGTCATTCCCTATTTTTGGCCACTTCTTCATCAACATCAAACATAGGGGTACAAGATGAAGTCTTGGGAGTACATGCCTCTAAAAACTTCTTCATATGCAGGTGCGAGTATGTAGATGCGAGTATGCATGTACGAGTATACAGGGGCAAGCAAACATGTGCGTATAGCTATGTGCGAGCAAGGTATGATCGTCAATTGCACCAAGTATCTCCCAAGGTCGCAATTATTATTCTACGAGGATGCTTACTCGTGACGTCTTCAATCTAGGATTCTGCGAGCTCTTAATCGCAATGATCTTCACCAAGAGCGTACTTTCCATGAGATGGTTTACTCATGAATTCTTCGAGCTGCTATTCTGTGAGATCCATACTCGCGAGGTGATCTCTTCGACAACAATGATGCTCCCCTTCAAATTCACGAGTTCCATACTCGCGAGATCGTCTCTTCAGCAGCTATAGTACTCTTTAATTCCACAAGCTCTTACTCGTGATGATCTTCTCCAACACCGACATTCCATGAAAATTCTAAAACTGGTCATGCTTGTGAGGTCATCGCTTCAGCAATTATGAAGCTATATTATTCGTTTAATCTCTTCAACGACTCTTACTGGCAAGGATATCTCTAACTACTCACCTCTATGAGATGAGGAACTGCTCAGAAGTACCTAGAAGCTCAACAGGGAGATCAGTTGTTGTCGAGAAGCTCAACCTGAACTAGGAGGGACCTTTCATCGTTCAAGAGGCATTCGAGACTGGCGGATACCGCCTGCAGAACCATGAAGGGGTGCTACTTGGGAGCACCTGGAGCGACGATGATCTGAAGAGGTTCTATCCCTGAGTGGGAAGGTGTATTCTCCTCCTCCTTGTGTTTATTCCATATACATAAAAAATCCCCGCCCCCCTGAAACATGGGTTGCGAGAGTTGTTTCTCTCTTCTGGCAAGAGCTTCTCAAAATAAGTAAAATAGGATCTCCACGACCGGTTGGGGAACAGGCCTCCGACTCGACTCTCGTAAAAACCCAAGTCGGGTGGTGGGACAGCGGCTCGGGAGTGAGTTCTCCTAAGACCAAGCCTTTGCATTGACGATCGAGATCAGCTCCACCCTACACGTTAGCCGAGTTACCTCCCGACTACACTTCCCATCTGACTGGAGAGGTTATCAGAGGAGAGTCCGGACGCCAACCCCCCAACTTGACAAAGATATGATTGATTTGACCAACCAGCATTCAACAAACGCAATAGGATGGAGGCCTCGGGATGGTGTGTCCCATTGGACCTCCCCGACTGTCATTCCCTATTAGTTAGCATTCAGCAGCGCGGTAGGATGGAGGCCTCGGGATGGTGCGCCCCCTTGGACCTCCCCGACTGTCATTCCCTACTGGTCGACATCCAGCATCCGAGTAAGATGAAGGCCTCGGGATGGTGTGTCCCCTTGGACCTCCCCGACTGTCACTCCCCACTTTCCTTAACATGTTCTCAATCCTGCTATTATTACTGTGATTCTTGAAAACTTCTCAGCAGGTAGAGTGGAGACCTCGATTGTGTGTGTCCAGAAGGGCCCCATGAGAGTCATGCCCAATCCAAGCAATGCGATGAAATTCCGCCAAAGAGGTCATCGATTCACGTCACGAGTGGGTTAGAGGATGAGTATCCTGCTTAGCTCTCATAACATCCAGAGCGGGTGATGGGAAAGTATACTGGGTTTTTTAATGCGTCCTCCTAAGACCAAGCCTTGCACTCATGGTCGAGATCAGCTCCCCCTTTGCACGTTGGCCGAGCTACCCCCGATTGTACTTCTCATCCATCTGGAGAGAGTATCAGAGTAGAGTTGGAAGCCACCCTCCTAGCCCGAAGTTGCTCACCCCCTCGGGTGAAAAGAAGTCATCGAGTTGTGGAGTTGTCGTAATCCAGGCCTCTGCCCGAGCCCTTCTCCAGCAAGCCGGCTACTTGCCCCCTCAGATGACTCTTCCTTTCCACCTCTAGTTTAGCTCGGCTCCTAGAAGGTGTCGACCTTCTTTCCACCTCTAGTTGAGCTCGGCTCCTATAAGGTGTCGACCTTGTATCCACCTCTAGTTGAGCTCGGCTCCTAGAAGGTGTCGGTCTTGTATCCGCCTCCAGTTGAGCTCGGCTCCTAGAAGGTGTCGACCTTCTACCCGCCTTCAGTTGAGCTCGGCTCCTATGAGGTGTCGACCTTTTCTCCGCCTCCAGTTGAGCTCGGCTCCTGTGAGGTGTGGACCTTCTTTCCGCCTCTAGTTGAGCTCGGCTCCTAGAAGGTGTCGACCTTCTCTCCGCCTCTAGTTGAGATCGGCTCCTAGAAGGTGTCGACCTTCTATCCACCTCTAGTTGAGCTCGGCTCCTGTGAGGTGTCGACCTTTTCTCCGCCTCTAGTTGAGCCCGGCTCCTAGAAGGTGTCGACCTTCTCTCCACCTCTAGTTGAGCTCAGCTCCTAGAAGGTGTCGACCTTCTCTCCTGTAACACCCATAATTTAATACGTAAAATAAAATTTTGGTCGCAGGGCTCGACCTCGAACAGGATTGACCAAGCCAGCGTCGGATCGAGGTATAAATTCTTTAGGATTAATGGGTGCGTAATAATAAATTTATGAATGGAAGTTTTTAATATTTTTTTTACGGGACGCATTTTAATAGTTATTCGTGGGTGTGGCGCGTAGACTTGGCAGGTGTTAAGGTTTGGCTATTTTGGATTTCAATTTGATGAATTAAGAATCCCTCCTAAGAGATTTAGCCATCATTTTCCGCTATTAAGTTGCGGTTTCAGATAGGGAAAATCGCGTACGCCCACTCCATTACCATAACCGCGTCCTTCAGGCGGTTTGCCGTTCCAATTTAATGTTCGAACGTCTCACAAATCGCGTAACCCTTTCTTCCTCTCGATCAGACGGGCTTCAACCGCTCGCTGTCTCTTCTCCCAAACGACGCCTTCTCGCTTTCTCCTCCAGTTAGAGCCGCCGTCGACCACACCCTAGGGCCAGGATCGATTGCATACTGTCGTTCTCTCTCTCGTCTGGGCTTTCGATCCTAGAGGACGGTTCTTCCGTGAAGTATGTCGTCCTTCAAGCCGCAGAACCTTTGCATGCTCTAGACCGCCGACAAGGGTTTCTCCTCCTCTGTCGTATCTCCCAGCAAGGTGAGACTTCTAGTTCCCTTTTCTTTCCTAAAAGTCGATAGATTCAACTTGAGGAGGACTCTCCTTCGCCTTTTTACAGATTTTATTAGCTCCATACGGGGGAGTCCTTCCGGCAACCGATCCATCTACCGCAGAGGGTGGATCTGTCTTTCGTTTTCATTTTGTGTTGCCCTACAGTAAGTAATTTCTCCCCTTGAAGATTTTTAGTCAAAGTCCTGTATCGTAAAAGATGAGTGCACTTTAATCTAGTACGATATTTAGTTTCAATTTCCTTACGCTGCAGAAATTAAAGAGGTCGACTCCCCGTATAGAAAATTGTCGAGCTACAGTGTAATTATCAATTGTGGTTGATAAGAGGGTACTCTTGACATAGAGCGGGAGCGGCTCTAGATTGTCTTGTGAAAAGGAAGCTATGCCACCGCGTCAAGTGTACGAGCGCCGAAACCCCAATGTAAGAAATTCTATTCTTTTTGGCTAGATATATCACTTAATAGTATGTACAAGTTATATTATTGAGAAATGAGAATACACTCGTATGAAAATATGGATTTGTATAGTGCTCATAACCATTGCAATTCTGTAGACGCGCGATAATATATTAAACTCCAGAAAATGTATGCGGTACAATTCTTTAGCGAAAAAATATAAATCGCGTCCTTCAACTGAATAAATAAGAGAACCAACGATTATTTACATTAATTAGGAGGCATGATTGAGACACCCTCCATCATGATAGATAGAGGCGCACTATCTTACTCATGGGGCGTAGTAGACCCTATGAGCCTCAAATGCAGGGAGACGCGTTCTCCATTAGAAATCCAGAAGATACGAGTCTATGTCCGTGAGACTTTGGAATCTCTGCGTTCGTTAGTTGGGACTCGGATCTGTAGAATGCGCACAAACAGATTCTCAGCATAAGACATTATGAAAGATAATCACTAGATAAACAGAAACTGAGCATGCGACAAAAGTTAGAAATAGTGAGATAGATAACTTTTCCCTGTTATAGCTTGATAAATTATGCATAAGACTTTTAAAACTAGAACATACATTTTTATTAAATGTTTTCTTGAAAAGTACACATGGTATAACAGAAAATATTCTTTAGTATGAGAATACTTTTTTTAAAACAAAAGCATGCACTCATGATCCTTGCAAATGTTTTTTTTAGTGTCACTAAGAAGAATGATCTTTCTTACTCTTCAGTTGGGCTGACCCATTTTTGGGCTTCTCATTACAGGAGTCACAGGTGGGGTGTTGCGCCTAGGATGAGCTGCCTGCAGTTTGTCCTTCTTTTAGTTCGTTTTCATGTTGTAGTTGTTCTTATAGTTATGCTCTGTGTTTTGGATTTATGTTGGAATCTCGCTAATGGTTCTTGTATCAGACTATGTATAAGATTTCAGTATTTCAAGAATTTGGACACTTTTATTTTAGTGGCTCTGTGAAACCAAGTTTGAGGTACATTTTTACCCTTAGAATCTTTTACTGTTTCCGCTGTAAGTACTCTTTAGCACTTTTAATTTATACCAGCTATGTACCAATTTTTATTACCGTTTCTTGGTTTGCTTCTTATCACGGGACCCGGACGGACTGCTGATTTGTGGTAAAACTAAGGTGGGGTCTTACAATTGGTATCAGAGCCAGGTTTAGGATCCCACGACCCAGAAAGTTCACAGAGCCTTAGGATTTCAATTGAATTTTTCTTAGACGTTAGAGTTATCAGAGTTGTTTCTACTTCAATTATGCGTTGAATGGAAATATCTTTCTGGTAGATCTTCCTTATGTCTCGTACATCAATAATTGTTTCTCTTCCATCGTATAGGCACCGCGTACCAACGAAGCGGGTGAGCCTTCGCGGCAGAACACCACTCCCGAGATAGTCATGGATGACGGTGGTGCACCAGCAGCAGCACCAGCAGCACCGGCAGTGCCAGAACCTAATGACTTAGCGGCCATTATTGCCAGGGCCGTGGCCATAGCTTTGCCGGAATTCAGAAATGGACTGCCTGCAGCAGATCCAGCACCAGTTCCTGTACTAGCTGCCGGAGACTTAGGAATGAATCGTTATCTGAGGAATTTCCGGAATCTTCAGCCCTCCAATTTCAATGGGGAAGAAACACCAATGGAGACCGATGATTGGTTGATTAAGACCCGCGACCTGCTCGAAGTGATGCAGTGCCCAGAGAACAAGAAGGTTCCTCTAGCTGCCTTCCTCCTGACAGGTGAGGCAAATCTGTGGTGGACTAGGCATCTGGCGGACGACCCCGCTGGTAAGTGACGTTGTTCTAATCTCCTTTTCCTAGAATACTTTGCCCTGTTAGCGGTATAATAATATGAATTTTCATTTATGATAGGCCGTACAGCAGATATGTTCACGTGGAACAATTTCTCGACGGCACTATCTACCTGGTTTGTGCCCCCATCCGAGCGCCGCAGTCTCCAGGAAAAGTACCTCCGACTTTTTCAGGGGGACAAGACTGTAATAGCCTATGAGCGGGAGCTGACTCACCTATCTCGTTATGCGGGAAATATGCAAGGGGACGAGAACGAGAAATGTAGCCGGTTCGTGGACGGACTGCGGGACTCGCTGAGGCAGCCTTTGATGACAATGGTCAATGCCGATTACAGGAGCTTAGTGGACACAGCGAGGAAACTGGAGGCTGATCAGCAGAAGGTGCAAAAGCGGAATAATTTTCGTTCGAAGCGGACTCAGGATGCACCGCAGCAGCAACAACATCAGAACAGGAACAATCAAGGAAAGAACTGGAACAAGAAGCCGAGAACTGACGATAAGAAGGGTGGTCAGACCGAGTCCAAAGTCAAAGATTACCCCCTCTGTCCTAAATGCTACCGCCACCATCTGGGTGAGTGTTTAGCTGCTGCAGGAGTGTGTTACAAATGCCATCAACCAGGACATATAGCCCGTTACTGCCAGGGAACTCCCGTGGTTCAGGTACGAAATTTCATTTGAGTAATTTTCTTAAGTTAGAGCTTTCTCTCAATAGGCCTAATTATGATTCCTTTATAGTCGAAGTTTGAGGTCGGTGGTCCTAGCAGAACCGACAGAGGAAAGGCTCATGTTGGAACCGAGGAGAAAAATACTGCAGGACGTGGTCCGGTGCAACCCAGAGCTTATGGGCTAGGCCAGCAGGAAGCTAAGGATCAGGAGGACGTGGTGACAGGTATGCGTACGACCAAGACGTTTTAGTATTTCTCTCCTTAGTGACACTAAATATATACATTTGTTGCATTCATGCATGTAGGAATACTTATGATACGAAACGTTCCCTCCAAGATTCTCTTTGACACGGGTGCCTCACACTCGTTCATAGCAGAATCTCTGATGCGTAAGCTGGATTTAGAAGCCCTGCCAAAGTCTGCATCATTAGAAGTGATGATGCCTAATGGATCCTATTTGCATACCAAGACTAAGTGTAGAGTTCCAGTGTGGTTCGGAGAAACTGAAATCTCAATAGAAGCTTCACTCCTCCCTATAGCAGGTTTTGATCTGATAGTGGGTATGGACTGGCTCTCGGCTATGAATGCAAAGATTGACTGTAGGAACAAGGTGATACAGTTCGAAGGACCCAATCAGGTTGCTTTTACCTTCCAGGGCATGAAGGGAGTCTCTAAATTAATAATCTCCTCAGTCCAGGCTGTCAGATGCATCAACAAGGGTTGTGCGACCTTTCTAGTATTGATGAATGCTGAAGCCAAGGTTAATCTGTTAGAAGTGCCTATTGTTAAGAACTTTCCTGATGTTTTTCCAGAGGAATTACCTGGTGCCCCTCCTACCAGAGAGATTGATTTCCAGATAGATCTTATTCCTGGAGCTGCGCCAGTGGCCAAGAGTCCATACCGAATGGCTCCCAGAGAACTTGCCGAGTTGAAAATTCAATTGCAGGAATTGATCGACTTGGGTTTCATACGCCCCAGCACTTCACCTTGGAGAGCCCCTGTTCTTTTTGTTAAAAAGAAAGATGGTAGCATGAGATTGTGCATCGACTACCGTGAGCTTAACAAGCTGACAATTAAAAATAATACCATATCCCCAGGATAGATGATCTGTTTGACCAGCTCGAGGGATCTAGCACGTTCTCCAAGCTAGATTTGAGGTCGGGCTACCACCAGTTGAGAATTCGAGATGCGGACATCCAGAAGACGGCGTTCAGCACTAGGTATGGGCACTATGAATTCGTGGTCATGCCGTTCGGGCTAACTAATGCCCCGTCCGCCTTTATGGATCTGATGAATAGGGTGTTCCGAGAATTTCTAGACCGTTTCGTTATCGTTTTCATAGATGACATTTGGTTTATTCAAAGAGTCACGAAGATCACGCCGAGCACCTCCGGGCAGTGTTGAGCATTCTCAGAAAGAACCAGTTGTATTCCAAGTTTTCAAAATGCGAGTTTTGGCTCTCAGAGGTTGCTTTCTTGGGACACGTCATCAGTCAGAAGGGTCTCGCGGTGGATCCGAAAAAGATAGAAGCAATAAAGGATTGGCCAAGGCCGAAGGCAGTGACTGAGGTTCGCAGTTTTCTTGGCCTGGCAGGTTATTACCGAAGATTCATTAAGGACTTCTCGAAGATAGCGCTGCCGATGACTACACTCACCAGGAAGGGGAAAGACTTCTCATGGACAGTGGAGTGTGAACTTGCGTTTGAGGAGTTAAAATCTAAATTGGTGAGCGCCCCGGTTTTGAGCTTACCTTCAGGCTCAGAAGGATTTCAGATATATAGCGATGCCTCAGGTCAAGGGTTGGGTTGTGTACTTATGCAGCGTGGTAAGGTCATAGCTTACGCCTCCAGGCAGTTAAAGGTTCACGAGAGAAATTATCCTGTGCATGATTTGGAACTTGCAGCGGTCATCCACGCCCTGAAGATTTGGAGACACTACCTCTACGGAATTCGTTGTGAGGTCTTTACGGATCATAAAAGTCTCACGTATATATATGATCAGCAGGAGCTTAATATGAGGCAACGAAGGTGGGTAGAATTCCTCTCGGATTATGATATTGGTATTCAATACCACCCGGGGAAAGCAAACGTGGTGGATGACGCGCTTAGTAGAAGAGGTGCGAATTATGCCCTAATTACTCAGCAGGAAGAGCTTGTGCGAGCTCTGGAGAGGTTAGAGATCAGCATCTTACCACGCTCTAGTCTTGGTTTTGCAAGGCTAAATTGGATGGAAGTCACTTGCGATATTAAAGACAGGATCAGAACGGCTTTACCCCTAGATCCTAAGATGGTAGAGGTTTGGGATCTGACCCAGGCTGGTCAGAAGGAGAGGTTCAACATTCAGGAGGGCTTACTCCTTTTCGATAATAGAGTATGCATTCCAGACGTTGATCACCTTCGAGAGGATATACTGTTTGAAGCTCATAATTCCAGATATTTGATACATCTGGGTAGCACGAAGATGTATGCAGATCTCAAAAAGTCAGTTTGGTGGTCAGGTTTGAAGAGTGATGTAGCAGAATATGTCGGAAGGTGTGAAACATGCAAGTTGGTTAAAGCCGAATGCCAGAGACCAGGGGGCAAATTGAAGCCCCTACCTATTCCGGAGTGGAACTTTGAAGATATATCTATGGATTTTGTTCACGGCCTTCCCCGTTCGCAGAGTGGGAATGATTCTTTATGGGTTATAGTTGACCGTCTCTCCAAAGTTGCCCATTTCATTCCTAACAAGAAAACGGATCAGGGTCCGAAGTTAGCTCAGTTGTATGTGGATGAGATTGTCCGACTGCATGGTGTTCCCAAGACTATTATTTCTGATAGAGATGACAGATTTACCTCCAAGGAATGGAAGTACGTTCAGGAGCGTTTGGGCACTAAGCTACTTTTCAGTACAGCCTTCCACCCCCAGACAGATGGGCAAACAGAGCGCACGAATAGAACCATGGAAGATATGCTTCGTATGTGCATTCTGGATTTTGGAGGTAAATGGGAGAAGTATGTCACCCTTGTAGAGTTCTCCTACAATAATAGTTTTCAAGCTAGCATTGGGATGGCGCCTTTTGAGGCTCTTTATGGTAGACGGTGTCGGACACCGTTGTGCTGGGCTGAAATTGAGGAGAGGTCTTCCAATACAGAATCATGGGTGGACAAGACCTCAGCTCGAATCAAACTCATTCAGGAGCGTATGAAGATAGCACAAGATCGTCAGGCCAAATACTATGATCGGAGGCATAGATCAGTGGAGTTCAACGTAGGAGACTATGTTTATCTGAAGGTCAAACCAGTCAAGGGTGTCTCTCGTATCAAGCGGATGAAGAAGTTGAGTCCAAGGTTCGTTGGTCCTTTCGAGGTGCTGGAACGCATAGGTGAGGTGGCTTATAGATTGGCCTTGCCCCAGGAGATGAGTGGTCTACACGACGTATTCCACATCTCATATCTTAGGAGAGCAGTCAGAGATCCCAGTCAGATAATCAGTACTGAAGAAGCACCAATCGAATCAAATCTTAGTATTAATATCAAGCCAGTCAGGATAGTGGACTCAAGAGTTCAGAAGCTCCGTAACAGAGAGATCCGTTTTGTAAAGGTCCTTTGGATGAACTGTGGCCGACCGGAGTATTCATGGGAAAGAGAAGATGAACTCCTGAGCAATGCAAATTATGCTTTCCTTTTTGACTCAGGTATGTTTGTAATTTTCGAGGACGAAAATTTTACTAGGAGGGGAGATTTGTAACACCCATAATTTAATACGTAAAATAAAATTTTGGTCGTAGGGCTCGACCTCGAACAGGATTGACCAAGCCAGCGTCGGATCGAGGTATAAATTCTTTAGGATTAATGGGTGCGTAATAATAAATTTATGAATGGAAGTTTTTAATATTTTTTTTACGGGACGCATTTTAATAGTTATTCGTGGGTGTGGCGCGTAGACTTGGCAGGTGTTAAGGTTTGGCTATTTTGGATTTCAATTTGATGAATTAAGAATCCCTCCTAAGAGATTTAGCCATCATTTTCCCCTATTAGGTTGCGGTTTCAGATAGGGAAAATCGCGTACGCCCTCTCCATTACCATAACCGCATCCTTCAGGCGGTTTGCCGTTCCAATTTAAAGTTCGAACGTCTCACAAATCGCGTAACCCTTTCTTCCTCTCGATCAGACGGGCTTCAACCGCTCGCTGTCTCTTCTCCCAGACGACGCCTTCTCGCTTTCTCCTCCAGTTAGAGCCGCCGTCGACCGCACCCTAGGGCCAGGATCGATTGCATACTGTCGTTCTCTCTCTCGTCTGGGCTTTCGATCCTAGAGGACGGTTCTTCCGTGAAGTATGTCGTCCTTCAAGCCGCAGAACCTCTGCATGCTCTAGACCGCCGACAAGGGTTTCTCCTCCTCTGCCGTATCTCCCAGCAAGGTGAGACTTCTAGTTCCCTTTTCTTTCCTAAAAGTCGATAGATTCAACTTGAGGAGGACTCTCCTTCGCCTTTTTACAGATTTTATTAGCTCCATACGGGGGAGTCCTTCCGGCAACCGATCCATCTACCGCAGAGGGTGGATCTGTCTTTCGTTTTCATTTTGTGTTGCCCTACAGTAAGTAATTTCTCCCTTTGAAGATTTTTAGTCAAAGTCCTGTATCGTAAAAGATGAGTGCACTTTAATCTAGTACGATATTTAGTTTCAATTTCCTTACGCTGCAGAAATTAAAGAGGTCGACTCCCCGTATAGAAAATTGTCGAGCTACAGTGTAATTATCAATTGTGGTTGATAAGAGGGTACTCTTGACATAGAGCGGGAGCGGCTCTAGATTGTCTTGTGAAAAGGAAGCTATGCCACCGCGTCAAGTGTACGAGCGCCGAAACCCCAATGTAAGAAATTCTATTCTTTTTGGCTAGATATATCACTTAATAGTATGTACAAGTTATATTATTGAGAAATGAGAATACACTCGTATGAAATATATGGATTTGTATAGTGCTCATAACCATTGCAATTCTGTAGACGCGCGATAATATATTAAACTCCAGAAAATGTATGCGGTACAATTCTTTAGCGAAAAAATATAAATCGCATCCTTCAACTGAATAAATAAGAGAACCAATGATTATTTACATTAATTAGGAGGCATGATTGAGACACCCTCCATCATGATAGATAGAGGCGCACTATCTTGCTCATGGGGCGTAGTAGACCCTATGAGCCTCAAATGCAGGGAGACGCGTTCTCCATTAGAAATCCAGAAGATACGAGTCTATGTCCGTGAGACTTTGGAACCTCTGCGTTCGTTAGTTGGGACTCGGATCTGTAGAATGCGCACAAACAGATTCTCAGCATAAGATATTATGAAAGATAATCACTAGATAAACAGAAACTGAGCATGCGACAAAAGTTAGAAATAGTGAGATAGATAACTTTTCCCTGTTAGAGCTTGAAAAATTATGCATAAGACTTTTAAAACTAGAACAGACATTTTTATTAAATGTTTTCTTGAAAAGTACACATGGTATAACAGAAAATATTCTTTAGTATGAGAATACTTTTTTTAAAACAAAAGCATGCACTCATGATCCTTGCAAATGTTTTTTTAGTGTCACTAAGAAGAATGGTTTTTCTTACTCTTCAGTTGGGCTGACCCATTTTTGGGCTTCTCATTACAGGAGTCACATGTGGGGTGTTGCGCCTAGGATGAGCTGCCTGTAGTTTGTCCTTCTTTTAGTTCGTTTTCATGTTGTAGTTGTTCTTATAGTTATGCTCTGTGTTTTGGATTTATGTTGGAATCTCGCTAATGGTTCTAGTATCAGACTATGTATAAGATTTTAGTATTTCAAGAATTTGGACACTTTTATTTTAGTGGCTCTGTGAAACCAAGTTTGAGGTACATTTTTACCCTTAGAATCTTTTACTGTTTCCGCTGTAAGTACTATTTAGCACTTTTAATTTATACCAGCTATGTACCAATTTTTATTAACGTTTCTTGGTTTGCTTCTTATCACGGGACCCGGCCGGACTGCTGATTTGTGGTAAAACTAAGGTGGGGTCTTACATCTCCACCTCTAGTTGAGTTCGGCTCCTAGAAGGTGACCTTGTATCCGCCTCTAGTTGAGCTCGGCTCCTGTGAGGTGTCGACCTTCTATCCGCCTCCAGTTGAGCTCGGCTCCTGTGAGGTGTCGACCTTTTCTCCGCCTCCAGTTGAGCTCGGCTCCTGTGAGGTGTGGACCTTCTTTCTGCCTCTAGTTGAGCTCGGCTCCTAGAAGGTGTCGACCTTCTCTCCACCTCTAGTTGAGCTCAGCTCCTAGAAGGTGTTGACCTTGTATCCGCCTCTAGTTGAGCTCGACTCCTAGAAGGTGTCGACCTTCTCTCCACCTCTAGTTGAGCTCGTCTCCTAGAAGGTATTGACTTTGTATCTGCCTCTAGTTGAGCTCGGCTCCTGTGAGGTGTCGACCTTTTCTCCGCCTCTAGTTGAGCTCGGCTCCTGTGAGGTGTGGACCTTCTTTCCGTCTCTAGTTGAACTCGTCTCCTAGAAGGTGTCGACCTTCTCTCCACCTCTAGTTGAGCTCAGCTCCTAGAAGGTGTTGACCTTGTATCCGCCTCCAGTTGAGCTCGACTCCCGTGAAGTGTCGGCGTTCTCTCTTCCTCCAGTTATGCTCGGCGAGGTATCGACTCTTTTTCCTCCTACAGTTGAGATCCCCTCCTGGGAAGGACCTCGCGCATTTACTCGTCTGGTGCCCTCTCTCCGAACTACGGGTTCAACATTGTTTTTCCGACCTTGCGAGCGAGCTCGAAAAAAGCGGGGATTGTGTACCACCCGTAATTATTCGAGATCAGAAAGGCCTAAGGAAACGCCTATTCGTAGACCTTGCAAGGGGCGAGTATGGAGAGCAAGGGCGAGCTTGGCGAGCAAGGGGCGAGTTTGGATAGCAAGGGGCGAGCTTGGCGAGCAAGGGGCGAGCTTGGCGAGCAAGGGGCGAGCTGGGCGAGCAAGCGGCGAGCTGGGCAAGCAAGGGGCGAGCTGGGCGAGCAAGGGGCGAGCAGAAGCGAGCTTGGGCGAGCAGAGGCGAGTATGGGCGAGTATGGTAAGGTAACTACCCCCCCCCCCCCCCCCCCCCGGATTTGTCTATAAATAGACCCCCAGGGGTACAAGAAAGAGGACTTTTGGACGAGGTTGACCCCCTCAGGCGAGATACTCGCCAGGTCCCTGCCTTCCTTGTACCAAGCTCGTCCATTTTTGGTTTTAGAGGGGAAGACTCCCTTGAGCTTCCGGGTACGTGGTGGGACCTCCCTGCCGCAGCACTTGAGGTCCTGTTTGTTGCTCTTCTAGCTTCTTCGTCGTTGCCAGCCAAGTCACCTCGTTGGACTGCTGGGCGAGTAGCCTCCGGCTGCATTGATCCGAATTTTGGAGCCTAGGATTTTCCTGGCTTCAACACTAACGTTGTGTCAATTGACTTTATTTGCACGATGACGACCGCAGAAGATCTGAATTTAGGGTGTCAACACTCTTAACCCATAAATGTCTCCTATATATAGATTTTTGAATTAATGGAGAATTTGTTGAATATTTATGTACAAAAGCCAATGTAAAGCCCATTCTCCAAGATCATTATCTATCTTTAGTCCCACATCTCTTATATGTAACACTTTGTTTTCTCTCCCTTTTATATATATACCTCTACATGGGATGAATAATATTGTGTGAATTATTCAAGATTCTTGTGCAGAGCTAGGTTCGAACCTTTTATGGTTCCGCCAGCTTAGACTCGTGCGAAAATTTGGAGTTTACATTGCGTCGAACAGAAGTCGACGTACCATCGACTTCTACTCAACGCTAGCGTCAAGAAGCACGCAGAGTGGATAATTCAAATAGGTCTCGACACAACGTCGAGTTACTATCGACGCATGCGTCGTCTTTTTGGTCTCGGGCTAAAGTCAAAGTTGCGTCGATTGCAAATCGACGCAACGTCGACAGGACCACGTCAACTTAGGGTTTGATGAACAATCTCGAAGTTACGTCGAGTACTAGTCGACGCAATGTCGATATAACAGCGCGCGCAGAAATGCTTCTAGAAGCAATCCCGATACTGTTTTGCGCGCCAAATAATAAGTTTTATCGATGGTGCGCGCCAAATAATAAGTTTTATAGAATGTCAAGTTTTATCTTTTTTTTTCGAAAATCTTTTTGTAATTGTTCTTTAACGGAAGTAAAATGAAATTTACTAGTAGAATAACTATTTGATTTTATAAAATTAAATTTTGACACAGCACTAGTTCTACTACAAGGCATGACTTGGATTTTTCAGGCAACTGAAGTAGCTCTCATGGCAACTGATTCTCAGATAGGTCTTATATTATTAAAAATGTTTGTTATGACATGAATCTACGTTGTACATTTCCCGCAAATGTCAACCCAGATACATGAGATCTTCGAGTTTCTTAGGCTATTTAGAACAAATGTCAAGCTAGATCAATCACTGAGCACTAAGGAATGATCACATATTCATGATTTTCGGCAAAAGATGTCATGTGATTCCAATGACTGAGATCATATGTGAAAATATACGGCCGTATATGTATATTACAATTGTATTAAATATCGATTATATTTTAGATAAATCATGCGCGAAAAAACGTACTAGCGAAAATAGATAGCGGGATTGGAGGCTATGCAGTGTGATCTAGGTGTGTTAGTGACAGCAATTTAGGTCGCGTGAGCATTTCCTTCTCATTTCTCTAGGCCTGAATCGCGATTTTCCTCTCCTGTGTCGGTGCCCTAGCCGTCCTTCTCTCTCGCAGGAAGCCCTGCAGATTTCAAGCCCTCCCATGTTCTTTGCCCTAGCCGTGACTCTGTTGAAGGAGTAAGCTTTCATTTTCGTCACCGCCCAGGCTTCAACGATGCCCTAGCGCTGCTCGCCATTGTCCATTTGACCGCTACCTTCTATATTATGTTGCAGGTCTTTCGTTTCCAAGCCGTTATTGCATTTTATATTGATTCCAGCTTTTCGGTCCCCTCTGATTTTGTTCAAGGTCCATAGTTTCGCCCCGCCCTCTCTGATTTTGTTCTCGACAGTCTTCAGATTCTAGTTCCTATTGATTCCAGGCATTGCAAAATCAATGTTAATTTTATATTGTTCCAGGTTCTCTTTAGATTCCCGTTCGACAGATGGCAGTTCTAATTGTCCATTTGTTCCAGTTTGGCAGTTCCTATTGACTATTGAGTCCAGTTCCTACTGAATCCGTTCCCTCTGATTTTGTTCCAGGTTTATATTGTTATTGTTATTATTTATGCTAATATTATTGCTAGGTTAATGTTATTGCAGGTTAATGTTATTGCAAATATTTGACGCTAAGTTCATCTTGCTATTGCAAATATTGTTGAAAGAGTCGAATTTCCTTATTAGCATAGATAATGATTATTGCTATGACACTTTCGTTTTTGGATGATGCAACTTTTGGACAAAATTTCTTCATCAAATGCCTTGGCTAGTACTACATTCTATTGTACATTCTTCTTCATAAAAATATTAAATATATGGTACCTTAGAGGACCAAAATAGAGTAATCCAACCACTGATTGGAGGCTAATATTTCATAGTAACTTCTCAATTCGACCTATTCCCATAACCCGATAAATGTTATCTAATTTGAGAAGAATAAAAAAGGATTGAACTACCATTCAGAGGTGAATCATAGAACACTAAGAGTCTGTTTCGCTTGGTGGTGGCGGTCGTGAACTCGGTGGTTATGAACCGTCGTTTGTGGACACCCGACCTCTTCTAAGGAACTTCATCCACTTTTATGTTCAAAATTAGTTTTCTTTCCTGAGTAGCGGTCATAACTATTATCATGCCAAACATAAAATATGGTTATGTTCCCTAGAAGACCGCTACCACCATTATCATGCCAAACATAGGAACTTCATCCACGATGGTTCATAGCCACCGTGTTCACGACCACTACCGCCATGCCAAATTGAAATAATTCAAGAATATTGTGTATCGTCCTACCGATACACTGTATCACTGTGTTGATACGTTAAACGGTCTCATCATCATGCTGATAGATATACGTACCAGAATATTGATAGCCTTGACATGAAACACAACCTGCAAAGAGAGGTTTAACATCGTGATGATACATAATGCTTTGGGAATCGGAATTCTGATACCCTCTATATGGAACCGCCATATAGAGAGCATATCAACGTGTTGAAACACCATCCACCGCCATGCTGATAGCCTCGGATTGTCTCATCAACCCTCCTACTAAAGTGTATTGCCCAGGCCATACAAGACTATTGTCGCTCTGAATAACTCTGATACCTTCGTAGATGCACAAAACTTCCTAGAGGGAGCCTAATGTTGTGTCAATTGACTTTATTTGCACAGCGACGACCGCAGAAGATCTGAATTTAGGGTGACAACACTCAACCCATAAATGTCTCCTATATAGATTTTTGAATTAATGGAGAATTTGTTGAAAAAAAATTTAGGTACGCACGCTTACACAGAGCATGGTGCGGGAAAACATTTTGTGGGCTACAAATTTTTTATTTATTTTAAAAAAGTCATGAAATATTGATCCATGTATTTTTACGGCCATTTTAAGTAGTCATATGTATATATTTTGAGATGAATATACACTTATAAAAAAGTAAAATTTTCTAGTGTAAATTATAGCTGTAATTTATACTGAAAATACAGACCATTTACAACTGTAACTGGAAATACGACTGTAATTTGCAAAGAAATTACAGACCCCTACGATGCCTGTGTAAGCACGCGTACAGAAAATTCTCTCTTCTCCAAGACCATTATCTCTCTTTAGTCCCACATCTCTTATACGTAACACTTTGTTCTCTCTCCCTCTTATATATACCTCTACATGGGATGAATAATATTGTGTGAATTATTCAAGATTCTTGTGCTCTAGCATGGTATCAGAGCTAGGTTCGAACCTTTGATGGTTCCGCCAGCTTAGACTCGTGCGAGATCAGATCGTCTTTCCTCTTCTGCCACAAACTATTTTTTTCTCTCCGATAACTGCACACCATCTGCAACCGCGAGCTTCTCTCCTCCACCGCAAATCCTATGTGTGGTCTCCTCTTGGTATGAGCTCCTCTTTGCCACTCTTAGATCGCTCTCTGCGATCTCCGTCGAGAGCTCCTCCCCGCAAGTTCCTGTCCGGAAACTTCTAACCGCAAGCTCCCCGACGCAAGCTCTTATCCACAAGTTCCTGATCGCAAGCTCCCCGCCGAGAGATCCTCTCCTCAAGTTCCTGTCCGTGAACTTCTGACCGCGAACTCCCCGACGCAAGCGCCTGTCCACGAGCTCCTGATCGCGAGCTTCCCTCCGCGTTCTCCTCTCTGCGAGCTCCCCTCTGCGAGCTCCTGTTCGCAAGCACCCGACCGCGAGCTCCTTGTCGCGAACTCCTCTCTGCAAGCTCCTGTTCGCGAACTTCTGACCCCGAACTTCTGGCGCGAGCTCCTAGCCGCGAGCTCCTCTCTGCAAGTTCCTAACCACGAACTTCCCTCCGTGCGCCAGCTCCTCTCTCCGCGAGCTTCTCTCAACCGCACGAGCTTCTTCATCTCACTCTATGAGCTTTGATGGCCGACCAACAACTGATCTCTGAGTCTCACCTGAGCATAACTCTTGAAGGCACAAACTATCGCATCTGGTCCTTAGCCGTCAAGAGCCATCTCAGAAGTCGTCGACTTTGGGGGCATATTGATGGCACCACTACCAAACCCACTTCAAAGAACTCTGACAAAGCCACTGATCAGACTTTTCTCTCTCTACTTGATACCTGGACCTATGATGAGCATCGAGCCATCGATGTCATCCTCTAGTCCATTTCTTCATCCATTATGCTACAACTTGAACCTCATGACACTGCCACGTCCATGCGGAATCATCTTCGCACGTATTTCACACTCACTGACAGTGCATGGGTGATTTATTTAGTAGAGGTGTTAGCCACGCATACGTAAAGCACTGGTCCAGTATTATTTGATGTGTTTCTCATTGTTTTTTTGACCGAGAGCCTAACCGCGTCATTGAATAGGTTAAGATTTCCCCAGAAGTTCATCCTAATCCCATATTCATTCACAATACTATGTTCTTGTAGCAGTTCATCAATCTTCTCCTTCATTAAATCCATTGTCGACTCAACCTCCTCAGATCTTCGCTTAAAATTGTCAATGCTAAAGGCATATATTGTGACATACTTAACACCGATTTCATAACATCATCTTAGAACATAAATGAGTGCAGAAAAGCCAACCCTATGACCTGTGCTTATTTGCATCCTTTTTACGTATCTACGGTTTCTGTTGGAAATTGTAATCACAATTACCTTGATTTGTGAGAAGTCACCCTTAAACTAAGATTGAATTGCATTTGTATTTGATATGCTTTTCCAGTATTGTCCTGCAGATTATCATTGCTAAGTGTAACTCAATGTCAGGTCACAATGGGTCTGCAAACACAGTTTCATACAATGTAATTCTTCATTATATGAAACATGGTGATGACTCATGTGTGATCTCTCTATTGGGGTACACTTCTTTTTCAAGACTATTGAAGACTTTGGAGTGCGGTTGCAGCAAGTGTTCAAGAGAAGAAAAGAAAATTGTTGAAAACAATTTTCCTAAGGACATGTCTCGAGAGATCAAGTATGTCTCGAGAGTTCTGACATGTCTCGAGAGGCAAGTTCTTTGGATCTCGAGATATGGGTTCTTGATGTCTCGAGAGATCAAGCATGTCTCGAAAGACCTTATGTCCGAAATCCTTGTAATGTCTCGAGAGATCATCAAGTTCTCGAGACATCTCCTTCCTGCTCTCTTTGCTTCATATTTCGGGAGATCCCTCATATCTCGAGAAAACCCTTATGTCTCGAGAATTCTGTTCGAAATTTTATCTAATTTGTTTTCTCTGTTCTTGTCGTTTCATAAACGCTCTCTCCCGATCCTAACGGCTATATGGAGTGCATTTAAGGTCGATTTAATCCTTAATTGCTTCCCTCTATATATAGGATCGCTCTTGAGTTATTATAACAAGTTTTCAAATCGTTCTCAAACCCTAATTTCTCTCCCGATCAAAAAGAACGTGAAAAGCGCCGCCTCGCCGTCGTCTACGATTGGAGATCGATCTACTCATTGGAGTTGCCGATTTCTATCAAGAAGGATTCGATTGATCCGTGTTCTGTTTCTACAATCTCTATTGGATCGTTTCAGATTGCCAAAGACAGATTTGAAGGATCGTTGTTCTTCCTCATCGTTCTCAAAAGCTATTCAAGAAGAAGGAAGAAAACGCCTCTGATATTCAGATCTGGTATCTCTTTGTTCAAAACCTTTTATCATCTATTGTAGGAGTTGTTATCTCCGAGTTGTATGAGAGGTTGTTCTACGAGTTGTAGGAGAAGTTTTCTCCGAGTTGTAAGAGAGGTTCTCTCTGAGTTTGTAGGAGTTTGACTCCGAGACTGTAGGATCGTTCTTGATCCGAGATTTAGTGAGTAGTCAAGTCTAGCTGTGGTGCTAGATTGGCGAGGCCAGCAGTGGAGTACCCAAGTACGGGGAACCACTATAAATTCCTGGTGTTATCTGTGGCTGTGATTTTTTTTTTGTGCTATGCTTTACGTTTAATTTTTAATTCCGCAAAAGACGTAGAGATCACCTATTCACCCCCCTCTAGGTGATTTAGGTAGGCCACTAGATACTTCAGTTGGTATCAGAGGGTCGTTGTTCGTTGCTAGGTTAACACCTTGAACAGGATCCATCCCTCTAGTTACTAGCTAGCCATGGATAGAGTCAAGGAATCCTCTCTGAAATTGCCCATCTGCACTAAGGCCAACTTTCCTATGTGGAAGGAAAGAGTCCGTTTTTATATGGAAGCTGCAGATCCCAGAATCTTCCAAGTCGTGGAAGAAGGTCCCCATGTGCCAATGACCGCTTCGTCTACAAATCCTACTGTTCAGATACCTAAGAAAATGATGGATTTGACCAAGGATGAGATAGCTCTTGTTGCTCTTGACAAGAAGGCTAAGAACATAATTGCTAGTGCAGTGGATGACTCCATGTTGTAAAACTTAATCCACTGCAAATCAGCCAAAGAGATGTGGACATCCTTAATTGTTCTAATGGAAAGTACTGACGAGGTAAGAGAAGATAGAAGGTCTCTACTCAATCAAGAGTACGAGGCGTTTAAGCAGAATAAGAAGGAGTGCATTGCTGATGCGTACGAGCGATTCTTCAAAATAGTCAATGGTCTGAGGAACTACGACAGGGAGTTCACAAACGATGAACTAAATGACAAATTCTTGCGTTCCCTAACGAAAGACTGGGATAGCAAAATTGTTGCCATAAGAGAGTTTGGAAAACTGCCAAGTCTAGAACCTCAGAATCTGTTCGGAAAGCTGCTGTCTCATGAATTACAAATGAACATCCGAAAGTCTGAAGAGGATGTAAATCGAGCTTCAAGCAAAGAAAGAACCTTAGCTTTGAAGGTAGAGAATTCAAAGAAGAGCAAAGCAGTGACACCGATCAGAGAAAAGGAATCTGATAATGAAGAAGAATCGGAAGCCAGCTCCTCCTGTTCCGAACTGTCTGATGGGGAGTTCTCTTTAATTTCCTGTCAGTTTAAGAAACTGCTGAACAAGCGAAGGCACATGAACAACAAGCCGTCTTCCTCGGATCATAAATATTCTCGTCGTGATGGCGAATATCACAGGAAGGGCTCAAGCAATAATGACAGGTATAAATCCAAACAGAACAAACACATTTCTTCTGACATTATTTGCTACTGTTGTAATAAGCCAGGGCACATGATTGTTGAGTGTCCCTATAAGAAGAAAGAAGGTGGAAGGAAAGAAGACAAGAAATCCATCCACGGAAAGAAGAAATCAGATAGAAGCTTCGTCGCTAAGAAAGCCAAAACTCTGAGCGACAGTGACTCCGATGAGTCGAGTGATGAAGAAGAAGCTTACTTCGGTCTGATGGCCATGTCTGATGATGAAGAAGCACCCCCGTACACCGGAAAGGTAAATGATCACACTATCCTATCTGATTCTGATTATGCTTCGGCTGAACAAAAGGATAACCCCTCAGACGATGAATCTGAGCTCATGTCTCAATATACCAAAATGCTCCAAAGCTTTGACAAGTGCCGAAAGGTTGTCAAAACTCAGGGTAAGGAGATCATGGCTCTCAAGGAGGTGGAATCTAACTTGAGAAAAGAAGTTGAAGAACTTTCTTCTCTCAAAGAGGAAGTCCAAGCCTTGAAAGACAAGATCAAAAGCTCGGAAGAGACTCTTGCCCTGAGAGATCATTCGATAAATGTCTTGGAGGAACAACTTGCGGCTGAGAAGAAGTTGGTTGAAGCATTCTCTCAACCCAAAACTGTTCTGCCAATTATTGGTACTTTTACCACTAAGGTAAAAGGAAGCGGTATAGGGCATGAAGCTAGTACTAGCAATTCTTCAAAAAATACAATTGCTAAGAAGAATGGTTTGGTTGCTAAGAAAGCTACTACCAAAGAAAAAGGGAAAGCTCATCAAGAGCCTGTAGCATTCAAGAGAGTCATATTCCCTACGAATGCTTATGATATGGAGAGTTCCTATGGTCATTTCACACGACCAATTCCTTTTTCACCTGTGAATGATCATAAGGAATGGGCTCCTCCCCGAAACTTTGGTGATAGTGCTTTTCAAGCACCTTATCAAGAGATTAATCGGAAAGGGTACGGTCCGTTTGTTCATGGTCCGAGTGCTAAGAAAGCACCAAAAGTGAATGCTGTTGCACCAAAGC
This sequence comes from Dactylorhiza incarnata, assembly GCA_033032865.1. Lineage (NCBI taxonomy): Eukaryota > Viridiplantae > Streptophyta > Magnoliopsida > Asparagales > Orchidaceae > Dactylorhiza > Dactylorhiza incarnata. The sequence goes on along the minus strand of JAWHQI010000481.1, from coordinate 152,923 downwards.
CGAAGAAGACAATATCACCTTGTGTGTGTTGCCCCCATGAGGCATCCTCATCTAAAAGGGCTGCTCCTGCAAGAGCTAACGTTCAAAAAGTTAAGCAGGAGAGTGTAAAAAGAAGGTACAACAGATTCGACTGTTGGTGCTGCAGCAAAATTGGTCACTTTGCTGTTGATTGTTGGTTTAATACAACGTATACTAGGAGACCACAAGTGAACATTGCAAGGCAGACCACTCGCAATGTTAACATTCATCGTGGTGCTCAACTGACACGGGACCAAGGACCCAAATCTGTTTGGGCTCCTAAGGCGAAATGATTTGTTTTTGCAGGTATGTCCAAAGGCCAATAAAAATCCTATCTGGTACTTGGACAGTGGATGCTCTCGGCATATGACCGGGACAAGAAGACTTTTGCAAAACTACATTCCAGTTGCGAACGGTCCAAAAGTTATTTTTGGCGGTTCAGACAGAGGAATAACTAAAGGCTATGGTATGATTTCTAATGGTAATGTATCGTTTTCCGATGTAGCTTATGTGGAAGGATTACAACATAATCTGATAAGCATAAGTCAACTTTGTGATAAAGGATGCACTGTTGATTTTCATAAAGATAAGTGTTTGATAAAGTCGGCTGGAAATCATGAAACAATTTTATCAGGCATTCGCTGTAGAAACATATTTTGTTTAAATTTTCTGTGTATATCATCTTCTACACCAGTATGTCTTTTGGCAAAAGATAGTGCATCTCTTGTTGACCATTGGCACAAGAGATTAGCACATATAAATCTCAAAACTATTAATAAATTGTTTTCTCAAAACTTAGTGCGAGATGCACCAGATGTTAAGTGCATTAAAGATAGACCTTGTCATGCATGTGTAAAAGGCAAGCAAACAAGAGCTACCTTTAAGAGCATTATTGGCAAAGATTCAACCAGATGTTTATACCTGCTCCATATGGATTTGTTTGGTCCTTTGCAAATTAGAAGTTTAGGAGGAAAGTCTTACACATTGGTTATTGTAGATGATTACTCTCGTTTTGCCTGGGTATTCTTTCTGAAACACAAGTCAGATACCTTTGACACTTTCACTAGTTTTGTCAGGCAAGTCCAGAATGAATTTAACTGTTCGGTGGTCAAAATCAGAAGTGACCATGGTACAGAATTTGAATCTGGAGCCATGACAGAATTCTGTGAAAGCCTCGGTATCTTTCATGAGTTTTCCTCTCCTCGAACTCCACAACAAGATGGAGTAGCTGAGAGAAAGAATGGAACACTTATTGAGGCTTGCAGAACCATGTTGAGTGACTCTTCACTACCTGAATATTTCTGGGCTGAAGCTGTCAATACTGCATGCCATGTGCAAAACCGAGCGCTCATAAACAAAAACCATGAAAAGACTCCTTATGAACTTCTAAAAGGCAAGAAACCGACCATTTCTTATTTTCGAATCTTTGGTAGTAAATGCTTTGTGCTAAACAATGGAAAGCATTACAAAACTAAGTTTAGTGAAAAGAGCTTTGAAGGTATTTTTGTAGGTTATAGTAGCCATAGTAGGGCATATAGAGTTTTTAACAAGAAAACCCTAGTGGTAGAAGAATCTATTAATGTTGTATTTGATGAGACGAGCATGCTACAGGGCAACTCCTCTAGCATTTCTTCTGTAGACACAGGTTCAAAGCTGCAGGACTTAAGCTTGGATTAGCCAGTTGTAGAAAATTCTCAACACTTCATCAAGATTCCCCCAATAACTACCTATGAAGAAGATCATCCTGATGAAGAGCCAATCCAAGTGGAGGAAGATTCTCCAACAGTAGAAGAAACTCCTATTGGTTCAAATCATGCAAGGAACCTCGGGCTACGACACATGAGGGATCATCCAGTTGATCAGATCATAGGAGATCCTCATGAAGGAATAAGAACAAGACGAGGTACCATTAACGAAAATATGCATTTAAGTTTTCTCTCGCAGGTCGAACCAAAGAAATTCCAAGAGGCAAATGAAGATCCATCTTGGATAATTGCTATGGAAGAAGAATTAAATCAGTTCAAACGCTGTAAGGTATGGACACTTGTTCCAAAACCCAAGGACAAAAATGTCATTGGAACAAAGTGGGTGTATAGAAACAAGCTGGATGAAGAAGGAACAATCATAAAGAACAAAGCCAGACTTGTAGCTAAAGGATACAGACAAGAGGAAGGCATCGACTTCGATCAGACGTACGCTCCAGTAGCAAGGCTCGAAGCGATCAGACTCTTCCTTGCTTATGCTGCTTTCAAGGGTTTCACCGTATATCAAATGGATGTCAAATCCGCTTTCCTAAACGGAGACATTAAAGAGGAAGTATACGTTGAACAACCCCCAGGTTTTGTTAATCCTGAACATCCCAATCACGTTTATTTATTACAAAAAGCTTTATATGGTTTGAAACAAGCTCCTCGAGCTTGGTATGAGACACTGTCTAACTTTCTTCTTGAGAACAAGTTCACAAGAGGAAAGATAGATAAGACATTATTTCTTAGGGAAGTAAAAGGCAAGATTTTGCTAGTGCAAATATATGTCAATGACATCATATTTGGCTCTACGGACGATAACCTCTGCAAAAAGTTTTCTAAACTTATGCAAGGGAAATTTGAAATGAGCAGTATGTGTGAGCTGAAATATTTCTTAGGACTTCAAGTGAAACAGTCTGAAGATGGAATCTTCATTTCTCAGACGAAGTTCACTAAGGAGTTGATTAAGAAATTTGGAATGGAGAGTGCAACCTCTATGAGGACTCCAATGAGCTCAGCTACGTCTTTGGACAAGGATGAGAAAGGGAAACCTTTTGATGAAACCAAGTACAGAAGCATAATTGGCTCCTTGCTCTTCTACCTTACTGCCAGTAGACCTGATATAATGTTTTCTACATGTGTATGTGCTAGATATCAGGTGAATTTTAAGGAATCCCACTATACTGCTGCAAAGCGAATTTTGAGATACCTTAAAGGCACACCAAATCTTGGCTTATGGTACCCAAGAAGTAATGATAGCGAACTAATTGGTTTTTCAGATGCAGACTTTGCAGGTAGCAAAGACGACAGGAAAAGCACTTCTGGGACGTGTCAATTCCTCGGAAGGAGACTTATTTCCTGGAGTAGCAAGAAGCAGAATTGTGTTGCAATATCAACCGCCGAGTCAGAATACATTTCTGCTGGCAGTTGTTGCGCACAACTTCTATGGATAAGAAATCAACTTCAAGACTACAACATGAAGATCAAAGACATTCCCATGTTTTGCGACTCTTCCAGTGCAATTGCTATCGCAAATAATCCAGTCTCTCACAGTCGGACAAAGCACATCGAGCTACGATATCACTTTATCCGGGAGCATGTGGAGATGAGTGATATAAATCTAAGTTATGTCCCCATGGATAAGCAAGTTGCTGACATATTCACGAAGCCACTGGATGAGACTAAGTTCTCCTTCTTCAAGACGGAACTTGGAATGCTCAACATGGAGTAATGATCAAGTCAAGCAAAACCATGAAGACATGAAGATTACAAAATTTCAGAACTTTTCCTGAAAACTTCAGGCATGTCTCGAGAACTACATGTTGTCTCGGGAACTATCTGTGTTCTCGACAACTCAAGTCACTTTAAAGTCTCGAAATCCAAAGAATTTCTGGGATTTCTCGAGACAAGCTAGTTCTCTCGAGACAAGTTCAAGATCTCGAGATATGGTGATGTCTCGAGATATGGGTCATCTCCCGAGACATCAATGAAGGAAATAACCCGTTGAAACTCCTGAGTTCTCGAGACATACCCGATGTCTCGAGACATAGTTTTCTTTAAGAATTCCAAACGTCAGGTACGCGCTATTTCCATTTTTAATTTTCTTCAAAATGTCATTTTAACGTCAAATCAAAATCATATACATATATAAGAAATCGAAAACTTGATGTTCACGAAATCAATTTCCGAGTTCTCCCCGACCTTTCGACTCTCTCTCGAGCGGCGACGGTTAGCGACAGGTCTCAGTGCTCTCGGTGGCTCTCGATTCTTCATCCTCTCCGTTCGACAGTTCTCCATATCTTGCTTCAATGGCTCCTTCTTCTCTTCCAAAGATCGGCGTCGGCAGTGAAGTCATTCGCTCAGGAATCGCCGGTTTATCCGAGGATTTCAAAAATCTTTTCTGTATGCTTGATGCCGCTGGTCTTTCATTCGTTCTGGAACATCCTTGCCGCGTGCTGTTTGATGAGGTGGAAGAATTCTTTATCAATGTGAAACCTATTAAGGAAGGAAGAATGTTGATCTCTTTTGTTAAGGGTATCAAAATCAAAGTCTCTCCAAAGACTCTTACTAAGTATTTGCAGATGTCTGAAATAGAAGCTGAAGAAGATCTAGATGACAATGACTGGTTGAGAACAGCAAGGTACTGTGGTCTGGACTCAGATTTTTCTGCAGTTAAGAGGCACAAGATGAATGATGCAGGGAAGCTCCTGGTGGACATAATCTTAAAAGTTCTATTCTGCAAGACAGGCACACAAGGGCATGTGTCTGAAGAGACTTTGCTGTTGATGGCTGGAATCGTGTCAGGGAAAAAGAGAGATTGGGCCTCAATCTTATTCTCTAATATCAAAGCCTGTATTAATTCTCCAAAATTTGCCCGGATCATCTCTTTGTTCCTGAATCAGTTTAATCGTGCTATTTTTGACATGTCTAAAGGTACAGTCATCCACCATCTCAAGAAGATCGATGTCATCTCCATGCAGAGATGGGACATTCGAATCAAGAAGCCAGGAATGGCTAGTGCTACTTCTGAGGGGGAGACTCATCAGTCTGCAGCTGCAAGTGAAATTCCTCCTCCTCGGATCCGTTCTAAAGCTTCAAGTCGTGCCAAGCTGCCAATCCGTTCTAAAGCAAAAGGTCAGCCCTCTTCAGCTCCAACAGAACTCATTCCATCAGTGACACAGTCAGATCCGACAGATACTATCCCATCACCCTCTCATGTTCACACTAAAGATTCAGTTCCACCACCACCTCCTTCTCCATCAGTTGTTGCAGCAGAAACTTCTTTAGCAAATGAGATAGTTTCAGCTGTTCTGAAGAATATTCAACAAGAAATATCTGAAGGGCACAGTCCCAGTGGCCAACAGGCAGGGTCTGGTGCTGATTATGTTTTTGAAGATGATGATGCTATGTCAGTTCATGAATTATCACCTCCCCTAGTACATGTTGAGGGGGAGTCAGAGTTTGACACAACCAAGAATGCTCCAGATGAGCTAGGTTGTGCAGAAGATAATAAGGTTTCTTCTCTTGAGATTGAAGAAATCCCTGATGATGCTCCTGGTGCTGCCCCTGCTGCTACTCTTCCATCCTTTCATCCTTCCCCTCCAATCCATGATGCAGATTCTCTTCTGGGCAAGATTGAAGCTATGCTCAAGAAGCAAAGTGAACAGTTTGAGAACTCCTTGACGACTGTTCACAGGAAGATTGCCTCAGTTGAAAGTGATCTTGGTAGGGAGTTAGCCAAAATCAAATCAAATTATGAAAATCTCTCTGCTTTGATGAGTCTAGGGAGCAAGCAAATTGAACATGCAACTGAAGGTGTAGGCACAGTGTTGAAACAGACTGTAATAGTAACCCAACTTCAACAATCGATGAGTAATGATGCAGAGGCTAACACCTTCAGAGTTGTTGATGAGGTGGGCCATTTCAAAGATGATATTCTCCAAACCATATCTGTAGAAGTCAGAAAGGGGGAGGAAAATATAGTAGCTCAAATGACAGACTTGATTGAAAGCTCCGTATCTGCTCTTCAAAGCTCATGGAATTCTCAGTTTGAGCAGTTCTCTTCCAGGATGCTGAAGCAAGTTGCTGATATTAATGCTTATTCCTTCAAAACAGCAACGTGGCTTCATAATCAGATTTTTCCTGAGTTGGCAATTGATCCAGATGTTCCTGTTCCTCAGTTTTCTCCAAGGCCAGAAGAACTACTTGGGAAGGCTCCTATTGTTGAAGATCAATCAGATAGGGCTGGGACCAAAAGAAAAAGAATGTTTAGTGAAGGTCCTTCTGCTAGTCGATCTGTTCCAAGTTCTAGCTCTACAGGTCAGTGCAAAGCTAAGGTTGAGAAGAGTTTTCCAGAAATCTGGAGCCCAGTCTCAAAAGACATTATTCTTGAAACCTATAAGTTAGTTCATGAAGGTAAAATGAATAGATCTGAATGCTACAGCTCTCAAGAATGGGAAAAACATGAGACAGCTCAAAGGAAGAGAAGGATTCATTTCAGGGCTTTTGGATATAATAATGCTGATGCTCCGGATCCACCTCCGTTTTACCATCCCAAGCCTTATGCTTATTTCTCCAGACAAGAAGAAAAGATGAAAAGAAGATCGTGAAGGATAGTGCTGATGCTGTCAAGACATATTCTGTTTTGGTTTTGATTTTGTTGAACATCAAGTCTTCTTAACAATTCAATTTAGACATATATATATAATTGTTGATTTGATGTTCTCTACTTATTCATTTTCATATCTTTGTGTAGTGTAGCATATTTGTTCTATATTGTTGTAATTCAACTTAGTATATAGGGTTCTGACTTCTACAAATAGCAGGAGATTGTTGGAAATTGTAATCACAATTACCTTGATTTGTGAGAAGTCACCCTTAAACTAAGATTGAATTGCATTTGTATTTGATATGCTTTTCCAGTATTGTCCTGCAGATTATCATTGCTAAGTGTAATTCAATGTCAGGTCACAATGGGTCTGCAAACACAGTTTCATACAATGTAATTCTTCATTATATGAAACATGGTGATGACTCATGTGTGATCTCTCTATTGGGGTACACTTCTTTTTCAAGACTATTGAAGACTTTGGAGTGCGGTTGCAGCAAGTGTTCAAGAGAAGAAAAGAAAATTGTTGAAAACAATTTTCCTAAGGACATGTCTCGAGAGATCAAATATGTCTCGAGAGTTCTGACATGTCTCGAGAGGCAAGTTCTTTGGATCTCGAGATATGGGTTCTTGATGTCTCGAGAGATCAAGCATGTCTCGAAAGACCTTATGTCCGAAATCCTTGTAATGTCTCGAGAGATCATCAAGTTCTCGAGACATCTCCTTCCTGCTCTCTTTGCTTCATATTTCGGGAGATCCCTCATATCTCGAGAAAACCCTTATGTCTCGAGAATTCTGTTCGAAATTTTATCTAATTTGTTTTCTCTGTTCTTGTCGTTTCATAAACGCTCTCTCCCGATCCTAACGGCTATATGGAGTGCATTTAAGGTCGATTTAATCCTTAATTGCTTCCCTCTATATATAGGATCGCTCTTGAGTTATTATAACAAGTTTTCAAATCGTTCTCAAACCCTAATTTCTCTCCCGATCAAAAAGAACGTGAAAAGCGCCGTCTCGCCGTCGTCTACGATTGGAGATCGATCTACTCATTGGAGTTGCCGATTTCTATCAAGAAGGATTCGATTGATCCGTGTTCTGTTTCTACAATCTCTATTGGATCGTTTCAGATTGCCAAAGACAGATTTGAAGGATCGTTGTTCTTCCTCATCGTTCTCAAAAGCTATTCAAGAAGAAGGAAGAAAACGCCTCTGATATTCAGATCTGGTATCTCTTTGTTCAAAACCTTTTATCATCTATTGTAGGAGTTGTTATCTCCGAGTTGTAGGAGAGGTTGTTCTCCGAGTTGTAGGAGAAGTTTTCTCCGAGTTGTAAGAGAGGTTCTCTCTGAGTTTGTAGGAGTTTGACTCCGAGACTGTAGGATCGTTCTTGATCCGAGATTTAGTGAGTAGTCAAGTCTAGCTGTGGTGCTAGATTGGCGAGGCCGGCAGTGGAGTACCCAAGTACGGGGAACCACTATAAATTCCTGGTGTTATCTGTGGCTGTGATTTTTTTTTGTGTGCTGTGCTTTACGTTTAATTTTTAATTCCGCAAAAGACGTAGAGATCACCTATTCACCCCCCTCTAGGTGATTTAGGTAGGCCACTAGATACTTCAGTTTCCATCCATGATAAATGCAATACGATTTGGAATGGGACCAAAGGATAGAACATAAAAGAGACAATGACGAAACATGCATCATAGAATTCCAAAGATAGTCGAGATTGTCGGGCAATACCTGCAGAAACTATTCCCACTAGGGCTTCTAAGATAACCGCCGCCCTATTTTCTCCCATTTGTTGTGGTTTCCGCTCACTGAAGGCCAGTGCATCCTCGAGACTCAAAACAGAGAAATAAATAGATTCAGAAAATGATTCTTAAGAAATATTGATCCAAACCCAACAGATAGCTTCATGTAATCAAAATTCTTTACCATGAGATCCTGCCATCCATAAAAGTAAAACTTAGTCACCAAAAGACAGAAATAATAAAAAGTGACAATCAAACAACAATATGTTAATTCTCGATTTGATATCCAACAATAAAAAAACACTAGAACTTTTGGGTTATTGGCAGTCGTGAAACTACATCCATGTGCAAATTATAAAAAAATAGAAGCTTGTGGCTCGAAGTCCCCATGTATAATTTAGAAGGGTTATATGACACTAATGATATGTTTACATATTTGGGGCATGTTTCTGTGGGTGATAGCAGTTGGAGATGGATCGGTTGAAGATGAAGATAAAATGATGTTCTTAAATAATGGAGCTCCCTCCTGCAGTTGGAATCAAGCATAAAATGACGCTTCGAGAAATTGGTGATTCCAATGAAGACTATTCAAACGGCCAAATAATAATGTGTGTTTTCAAAAAAATGTAGAAAAACACTCAATCAAACGGAGTCTTAGTATCTTATTCTTTAAATAAGTTGTTTCAATAGTGGTGTAATTTATGTGAAGTTTTAATAAATATTTCTTTTCGCATTGTTACTTTCATTTTTTAATATAATAACTCATTAATATAATAAATACTAATGTTTTAACATTAAATATATATTTAATTGAAATATGATGATTCTCAAAATATAAGGTGACGGCGCACCGCGACCGACGCACGTGTATACCCGCAGGAGGTGGTGATCCGCTCTCCGGACGGACGATCGGAGTCCATGGTCGCGTCCGGATGCATGTTTTTAGTCAGTCTTATATTTTATATTTTTTTATTTGGAGTTGTATTTTATCCCGATCAAACAAAATACTGTGAGCCGTTCGATTTAGGGGTTTTAATTAGACGCAGTTAGGAAGAAGTTTCCTCCTCCCGCTGGTGCGACGCCAGCCTCGCCTTCCCCTTCCTCCCCGGTAAGCCCTTCCCCGCCCAAGCCCTCGCCGCCTCCAGCCAGCCCCTCACTCCTATCCCGCCCATTTCCCGCTGCCGCAACACCCATTCCGCCACCGCCCTTCCTCCTCCCTCTCCGACATTCACTGCCAGTCCCGCCTCCATCTCCAGCCCCGACGCCAGCCCCTCCCTCTCCGACAACCACCGCCAGCCCGTCTTCCTCTCCAGCCTGAGCCGCCTCCTCCTCCTCTTTCCCGTGCAGCCACCTCCAGCAGCCCACATTCCAGCGCCTCCACCACCCCTCTTCTCTCCTCCCCGTCCAGCCCCGGTAAGCCCCACCGCCTCCCCTCCTCCTCTCCCTCGTGCAGCCACCCAGCCCAAGCCCACCTCACCACAACCTTCCTGAAGCCACCCTCTCCTCTCAGCCCTCCCAGCTCGTCCACAGCCCCTTCCCTTTTCCCGGGACCTCTTCCTCCCGGCTGCAACCTTATTAGCCCGCAATCAGCCCTCAGTCATAGCCGCCTGCACACGTGAATTGTGGTAAAAGTCATTTCTTTATTTTGTTGTTTATTTGGCTAACTTGTACTGTGATGGATTCTAATTTTATTGTGCTCGTATTTCATTTGTCGTACAATTTATGGGACTTATTCCGTGCGTGCTTATAAATTATTTGCGACTCTTTTGCTTGCAAAATTAATATTTCGCTCTCCTCTAATCAAGTAATTGTGATTGCATGTGCCACTGTTGTTAATCTTATAATAATTAATTATTTGCTGTAATTTTGAGCGGACCACTCTTGCACTTGCATTACACCTCATCGCATTTAGGGCTGCATTTAGAGCATTCACCCCGAATCAGTCGACCTACCACTGCATCATAAGGTCTAATAATTATTTTGAAGGGTTACAATAGAGTTGTTGGTCCTGTGGAGGAATCTATAGATCTAGTTGGGTTAGAGCAGACAAAAGTTTAATTATTGGTTGCTTCATACGTGATTGGCCCAGGCTTAGCTAACAATATCAAAAGTAAAAAAGATTGGGTTCTCAGGACCAGCTTTCAATAGAATCTCGTTCAATTGTGCTATCAAGAAGCAGAGAATAGCACCTCCGCTTTCCAACTCGTTCAACTGGTCTATCAACATTAAGTGCAATTAGTTCTCCCACTTGGCTCAATAGTCAATAGCCCGAGATGAAATAGTGAGGTAAAGGCGCAAAGCATTTCATCACTCACTTGTCTATTATAATATTAAGGATATTTAATAAATATGAAAAAGTTGTATGTAAAATGACCAAACTTAATGTTTCTTCGGAGAAAATTTTTCTCTTATAATACAGTATAAATACACTAAAATAGAAATTAAAGTTATATACTTAAACTTTAAATTGTGCCCATAAGTGTACTTGTAGGTGTAGTTCCAGTCTAAGTCTAACTCCATAATCTTTAGCAAGGGTGCAACTCAGGTCGGTTCGGATCGGTTCCACCCAAAACCAAGAACCAACCCATATATATAGGTCCGGTTCCAAATTTTTGAAGCCGGAACCGACCCATGGTTTTATAGTGTAGAACCAGATCCAGACATTTTGGGTCGGTTCGGTTCTCGGTTCTACACGTCACTAAATGCATGTAGATGAGCAAAAACGCCGAAACAAACATACCTTAAATTAATTTTGAGTTGAATTCAACTAATGTGGATGCGTTTAGATTACATGATAATGAGGAGAATTTCATACAAACAAAACCTTAGTTTTTGTTTCCATTCAGATTAGGGAATAGGGTATGATTCTACAAAGTAAGTAAAGATATGATTAAATCAAACCAAACAACTGAAAAAAAACTTGAAATCAATCTAATATGTTATGTGTTCAGTGGCTTTACAATCCAAGCTCGGAGAACAAAAGATTGATAACCCGAATCAGAGATCAGAGATGAGAGGAGTGAGAACTTGCAGTGAGATACCGAACAAAGAGATGCTATAGTTCTTAATTTCCTAATTTTGTTCTTTTGCCAAAAATCAAGAGAAAAAACAGGGGAGCTCCGACTTTTAAGAACTCAATAGCCAGAGAGGCAGGGATATACCGGCGCTCACCGCTCGACATTGGGGAGGAAGGCCGAATAAGCAAGGAGGTGTCCGAACACCGAAGAAAGAGGGGATCTCCTTTGTGCTACGCTTGTCACTCGGCGTCAAGGAGGAATACCGAATAAGCCGCAAATCCTTCTATGTGTTGCGCTCGCCGCTTGGCATCGATGAGGAAGAGAGAAGAAAACTTAGGGCCTAGGCGCGATGAGGACTGAGCAGTCGCGGGTGCAGGCTTGAGCGCTCAGGATGCTCGGTTCTTAATTCTAAAATCCTTAAATTAGGGCTCTGTTTGGCACGTCGTTTTTTCTCCAGTGAGTTTGGAGAAAAACTCTACCGTCATAGAATACATGTTTGACATGACAACGATTATGACCGCCACCAAGAAAAGATTACTAGTTTTGAACATAAAAGTGGATGGAGTTCCTTAGGTGAGGTCGGGCATTCACGAACGACAGTTTATGACCACTACGTTCATGACCACCACCTCCACGCCAAACAGAGCCTAGGTATGCTTCTTATTCCTTAAATATATATATATCTATAATTTAACCCCTTTACTTCGTTCTTGAGTCGGGTCCTGGGTACCTGACCTGCAGAATAGGAAACTGAACCGAGAGGTCGGTCCTTGGTTTTTTAAGATCCGGATCCGAACCGAGATTTGTTGGAACCGACTTGAAGTGCTCGGTTCAGTTCCAGTCCAATTCTCAGTTCTTCAATTATTTTTGCACACGTCTAATCTTTAGCCTCTAACACATGGTAAAGATCACACTCAAACTACCTTTGAAATTAAAATTTAAACTAGATTTAAACTGAAAGCTAATCAATTTGGGATTTAGTTTGACCCACACAGAGGGCTAACATTCTAATGTCTTCCATCACCATAATATATTCATCCACAGGTTAAAACACAACAGGTTTAACAAGTTATAGACAAACAAGTAATTAGGCAAGCACCGTAAAGTAGAAGTCAAATAAAAATAAGCATAAATTTATGCTTACAAGATAGACAAACAGAAGTACTGAGAGAAACGCCATAAGGTCACAAAGTCAGCATCAGATCACTCCCGATGGACTGAAGGTGTTAGGCTCGGGCAATGATTTTGGAGGGTCACTGGATGGGATCTAAAGGAACTGGATGGGTTACAGGAAACAGTAACACATCGAGCAGATTTGTAAGGGTCACTAGAAGAGTGGAAGGATCAGGCAGAGGCTAGGGAAGAAGGAAGTGACTGGGAGAGGCTCGGATGGTTCGGCGAGGCGTGAAAGAGGCCGGAAACAGATAGGGGAATGATTGAAAATGGTTTGGTTGCTGATCGGAGTATGAAGTGAGGAGATATTGGGCTGTGGCTGGAAACGAAATTGACAGCGACATGTCTCGTGATGATTGGTTCCGACGAAGGAGTTGTCGAAACAAGCGAGGTAGGGGTTGCCTGGCAGGAGGCGGGATTGTGTCGAAACCAGAGAAGTTTTGTATGTATGGAGTAATTTTCCATCTATCGTGGACAAGGGGGTGGATCGACCTTCTGTAGAGGTATGATTTTAGGATTTGATTAATTATTGAGCCAAGTGGGAGAACTACTTGTTGGTTGAAATGACACAATAATCCCAAGAGGGGGGGGGGGGGGGTGAGGGTGAATTGGGATTAATTAAAAATTTACACTAATATGTTTACTTTATTTAATTATAAATTCTTTTATGAAATTATTGGCAAAAGAGAACCAATTTTTGTAAGAAAATAATGGTGAGAATATTAAGTACAACTTGATTATATAATAAGCAAGAAATAAAATACTAAAGAATTAAGAGACACAAGGATTTAAAGTGTTCGGATCCCCCAGGATCCTACTCACTTGCTAAGAGGCCTCCCGCTCACCTTAGCACCCAAAAAATTTTCACTATATAATAGAGATTTACCAACCCTTTCCCAAGGGTCAGTGGGACATCCGAGACCCGTACAGTTGGTTGAATAGCTTCTTGGAATAAAATATACAATAAAAAGAAATACACAAAATATCCTACAATCTTCAATATTCAAAGCTTGATTAAAAAAATATTTGCCAAATTTAGAGAACAAACTGCTCTATCGAAACTGATGCAAGCTGGCTAGATAATCATTTATAATACTTATGGATGACAGGATGCGATTACATAAGAAATTTTGTCAGCCTAAAATTATTTATAAATCTGTATATGTATAAATATACAATAAAAAGAGTGAATGTAATAGCAGATATAATTTCCGATTAAAAATGAATGCAAACTTTTTATAAATGAATCATAGAAGAATTTTCTTAAAATACTAATAGTAATAATAATAAAATGAAATACGAATTGAAGAAAAAAAGTTGCGAGAAGATGATCAAGAATTGTGACGTGAAGAAGTTCTTGAACCAACAAAACCGTTAAATTGATACAGCACTGTGAACAGTGAAGTTCGAGATTAGAGTTCTGTTGAAGAAAGTGAAGCCCCGTGAAGATGATGGAGTTTTGTGACAGAGGTGAAGCCTCGTGATAAAGCTTCTCGCGGGTGCAAGATTTTCGTGAGAAATGGCGTCAATCCTTCCGCAAACGTGAGGTGATGGCTGTGAATTAATGAAGATCTGTGAAGATCGGTGAAGAACAGTGAATGACAATGGTGTGATGGCGACAAAGATTTGCGGCTTCAATCCTGCAAGATGCCAGCGAGTGATGTTGTTCAGACAAGATGGCGCCAATCCGGTTGTGACACCGGAGAAATGAAGTTGCTCGGCAAGGTGACGCTGATCTGGTTGAGACGCCGGAAAGATCAGTTGATTCCGGCAAGAATGACAACCTTCAGTGAACTGTGACGATAGCTGTGAAGGTTGATCTTGAACGAAAGTGGAGTAGTGATGAATATCCAAGAGGAAGATGGAGTTATTGAATGAATCGTCAAAAATAAATCTGAAACAGGGATTTCAATAATATGGGTAGAGAAGCTATGAGCGAAAGATGATCTTATACAAGAGGATATCAACTATTATATAGAGTTGGAAGGGATTAGAAAGATGGATTAGGAAATGTGTGACTAATTAAGATAATAAACCAACTAAGAGATCCACTAAAATGAATCCTATGATGTGGGATTAATAGGATTAGACAAGCATCGAAATTCATTCTAAATAAAATCAGATTTAGACAAAATAAATTAACATAAAGAATAAATCTGATTTCAGCTTGATGAAGGGGCAAATCAACTCCGATTTTAGATCTGTAAAAACTGAAAATTCACAAATAATTAGAAGAAAATTCTGTAAAATTTTCATTAAAATCCAACGATTAAATAACTAGATATTAATATTTATATTTATAAATGAAGAGAACAAAATGATTTTCAAAAAAATGCAATGCATGATCCTAAGAACATATGACAAATAATTTTAATTAAAAAGTTGAACTTCAAAGATTTTACAATTCAAATCTATGGGTCACACAACTAAGTTAACCCAATCCAAATCTAGCTTTGAAAGATCTTCACAAATTTTGCATGCATATAAAAACACTCAAACAAAACATTAGAAACAATAATCTATAGTTTGTTATCATCAAACATACTCATTTTATAGGGTCAACACTTATTGCCCTTAATTTTGATAGACTAGTTGTTAGACCAATTGAACGAGTGGGAAAGCGGAGGTGTTATTCTCTACTTCTTGATAACACATTTGAACGAAATTCTATTGAAAGCTGGTTCTGAGAACCCAAGCCTTTTACTTTTGACTTTGTTAGCTAAGCCTAGGCCAATCTTGTATGGAGCAACCAACAATTAAACTTTTGTCTGCTCTAAGCCAACTAGATCTATAGATTCCTCCACAGGACCAACAATTCTATGGTAGCCCTTCAAAATAATTATTAGACCTTAGATTTTGAGAATCATCATATTTCAATTAAATATATGTTTAATGTTAAAACAGTAGTATTTATTAAATTAATGAGTTATTATATTAAAAAAACAAAAGAAACAAGCCGAAAAGAAATATTTATCAAAACTTCACATAAATTACACCACTATTGAGACAACTTAATTAAATAATGAGATACTAAGACTCTGTTTGTTTGAGTGTTTTTCTCTGTTTTTCTGAAAACACAAACTCTTTGTTTGGCCGTTTGAATAGTCTCCATTGGAATCACCAATTTCTCGAAGCGCTGTTTTATGCTTGATTCCAACTGCAGGGAGGGAGCTCCATTTAAGAACACCATTTTATCTTCATCTCCAACCGATCCATCTCCAACTGCTATCACCCACAAAAACATGCCCCAAATATGTAAACATACCATTAGTGTCATATAACCGCTTCTAAATTATACTTGGGGACTTCGAGCCACAAGCTTCTATTTATTTATAATTTGCACAGGGATGTAGTTTCACGACTGCCAATAACCCAAAAGTTCTAGTTTTTTTTCTTGTTGGATATCAAATCGATAATTAACATATTGCTGTGTGATTGTCACTTTTTATTATTTCTGTCTTTTGGTGACTAAGTTTTACTTTTATGGATGGCAGGATCTCATGGTAAAGAATTTTGATTACACGAAGCTATCTGTTGGGTTTGGAGTAAGATTTTTTAAGAATCATTTTCTGAATCTTTTTATTTCTTTGTTTTGAGTCTCAAAGATGTTATGACCTTCAGTAAGCGGAGACCACAACAGAGGGGAGAAAATAGGGCGACGATGGATCTCAGAAGACCTAGTGGGGAATAGTTTCTGTAGGTATTTCCCGACAGATGTCGACTATTTTTGGAAATCTATGTTGCATGTTTCGCCATTGTCTGTTTTCTGTTCTGTCCTTTGGTCCCATTCCAAATCATATTTCATTTATCATGGATGGAAACCGTAGATACGCAAAAAGGATGCAAATAAACATAGGTCATAGGGTTGACTTTTCTTGCCCTCATCTCTGTTCTAAGATACTGTTGTGAAATTGGTGTTAAGTAGCCACAATATACCCCTTTAGCATTGACATTTTTATGCGAAAACCTGAGGAGGTTGAGTCGACAATGGATTTAATGAAGGAGAAGATTGATGAACTGCTACAAGAACATAGTATTGTGAATGAATATGGGATTAGGATGAACTTCTGGGGAGACCTTAACCTATTGAATGATGCGATTATGTTCTCGGTCGAAAAAGCAATGAGAAACACATCAAATAATATTGGACCAGTGCTTTCCGTATGTGTGGCTAACACCTCTACTAATGAAATCGCCCATGCAGTTTAGAAATCTTGCTGTCAAAAGACGGAGATGACGAAAGGGAGCGTTTTTATGTGTGGCTAACACCTCTACTAATGAAATCGCCCATGCAGTTTAGAAATCTTGCTGTCAAAAGACGGAGATGACGAAAGGGATGCGCGCTAATGGTTTTAAAAATGGGGTTGTTGAAAAATACACGCAAACTATGGTAACGGTAGTTGATTTGGAGATGCATTTATTTTCAAATGATTGCCCAGGTCCAGATATAATCATATGGCCATCGGGGGAAACTCGCCTGAGCAACTTTCTTCTATGACAATCAAGTTTTAGCCACTTGCAAAATCCCGCTCCTTTTTGGCCTGAATTTTCTTTAAGGCATTTAGTGTCGGCTATTTTGAGGTACCAGAGGGCTTACCCTTATTTAAATGATAGAAGTAAAAAAATGCTTTGAAGGAAACTTACAAGTGTAGTAAGAGAGAATGAACTATGCACAATGTAGTTGTTCCATATTTTTATAGATGTATAGTTTACATGAGATACAAATTATACTCCACATTAATAAAATTATCTTTATATTCTGAATTGTTTCATGATGATTATTGGAGAATGTGTCCAAATTGAGTACAAAATTGCCCTTTGATTTTTATTATGGTGTACATGCCACAACTTTTAGCTTTCTGATAATTGGTTAATACATAGAATTGATTTGTATGTAGAGAATGTTTTTCTTTTGTTATGAGATCTGTGTTTTTATTATGTATGACAACTTAAAGCAACAATCGAAGATCGATGGCACTTTCATTTGTTTAATTGTCTACTTCTAAAAGAAATTGAACTTCATCTGTTACAGTGCTTAATGAAGAAAACAAACCGGTTCATGGCCCTAGCAGCGATCTAAGGCAGTGATCTACTTAAGGAGAACCAAGCCTCACATAGTTCTTCAAATGAGTGAAACACTGAAGGTATTCCTCTTTTTAACTTGGTATCAGTGTGACTACTCTCCGTCTCCGTTCAAAACCCTATATCGTTGAGTTGCGCTTCCTCTGCTTTGATCCGTTCAGCCGATTGTTCGACGCTTCACGCCTTCTGCTGCTTTGTTCTACTGTTCTTTAATCATTCCTTTTTATGTGCATTTTTTCACTTATCATCAAATTCTATACGGACAACCTATTTTTAAACTCGCGTTCAACTTTTATGACAAGTTTCTGTTAAACATGCCTATTTTATCCTTATCAAGTTTGAGAACAGCTGGGGCATGTTTGGCACCTGGCTCACCGACGACGGCAATGGTGGCTGGACTCCAGAGCTCCAACCAGAACGGCGGTTGGCCAACACGGAAAGGCGACGCCGGCTGAGGCGCCCGTTTGGTCCCGCCTCTGTCACATGCCGCAGTGGAACCTTGTCGGCACCCCCAAACAGGCCCTACTTTCCCTTCATCAAGAATCATTCAATTATACTGCCTTGTGCTGGAATTTTTCCCTAATTTCAGAAACTGTTTAAAAGCTACCGCAAAGACTAATATTGACTTCAATCACCATCGTACTGAGCTTTCAATTTCATGGCTTATCATAAATATTAAATCATGTTTTCGTTGACCATCATTGCTCTACATTGTTGTGTATACTTTCATTATGTTATTTGTTTTGAATTCACTTGTGAGAAGCTGAGGTGTAGGTTTCCACCTTCTATTGTTGGGGCGGGCGCGACTGGGTTCAGTCCCGATGATCTCCTTTCCTCTCCACCCTCCTCTACTCCCGGACCATTTATGTCTGTCGACCATCCCCCAAATATGCCAACACAGGACCACTGCCCGAGGTAGGAATTTGCAGGAAATTCACAGATTTCTTGCCGCCGCATTCCACGTAACACCCCGCAGCAGGGCAACCAGATGGTTTTAGTGCCTTATCGGCACTCCGTAGTTTTGTTTGGGATGGTTGTGGTTGTAGGAGTAGTGGTTAGAAACCAGTGTTGGGATTAGAGCCGCCAGAAAAGCAGTGGTATGAAAAGCAGGAGAAGGGAGATGTTGACCTACGAGAAGAGTAGCTTGAAAACACGGGAAGCTTCTTTCCCAAAAAAATTTCGAAAGCACCTTTTTTAACACAAACACTTTTCCCACCACTGAGAAATCAAACACCTTCAAAACAACGATAACGATGGGAATATAACTTTTCCCAGTGCCATCACCGTCCCAAATAGAGCCTTCATCTTATGTTGTTAGCCCCTTCCCTTCCGCTTTCTCGCCCACCACATTTATCATTCACACCTTTAGTGATTCAACTGTTTCATAGGCTTGATATCAATTGTTGTTTGGGGCTTAATTCTGAAACTCACCTGCCTTTGGAATTACTTATGCTACCGCTGATTTAGGGCTGTTTTTGGTTAATAAACAAAAAAACTGTGTTTAGACGCTCATCTGATGCATTTGATTGAGGAGTTCTCAAGTTTTTCATCTGACATTTTTATTATTATATATTTATTGTTCCTGATTTTTAGTATTTGGGTGATACCTATTCTTATTAAATATATCATTGCCTCTTCCTAATTCTAGATAGGATTCAAAATTTATTATTATTATTAGTATGGTTTTATTCTTTTCGAGTTCGAGTCTTCTTGCGGTTCTAATCAGTTTCACCGCACGTGTTCACTGATTCCCTCCCTCCAAGCAATTAGTTACATCACCTAGGGTTTATCCATTCTTTTACCTAATCCTTTGACATACTCCACACATTCTCCCTCTTTGCCTTGTTTTTGACTTCAAAATAGGCACTAATAGTTTGATTCACAACATGGGGTTCGTTTGACACAACATTTATGCTCCAGTGATTCAAACAAAAATGCTATCGTCATAAAGTATATGTTTGGCATGCCAACGGTTATGACCGCCGCCAAGAAAAAAAATCTTGAACATGAAAGTGGAGTTCTTTAGGTGAGGTGGGTGTTCACGAACGACGGTTCATAGTCACCGTGTTCATGACTGCTGCCGACGTGCCAAACTGACCATGATCAACACTTTCTTCTTTCACATTTGGATTCAGAATGCTTGATGCAAGAGTTCAAATGACATGAATATGAAGCATACTTGATGGCGCGCACGTCTATTCCCGCAGGAGGCGGTGAACCCTCGCTCGGACGATCGATCCGAGCCCACGGTTGCGTCCAGATCGCCATTGCGAGTCGAGTTACCATATTTATTTTTGTATTTTGGGTTTTATTTGGCGCCCAATCGGACCGGACGATATAAGCCGTCCGTTTTGGGATGCCATAGTCATGTTATTATATATAGAGCGTGTGGGGGCTGATTGAGGCATCGAGAGTTTTGGAGCAAAGAACCGAAGCTATTGGTCTTCTTCCGCGCGGCGTGAAGCCGATCGGAGCGCTGGTCGTCTTCCTCCTTGGTGTGACTCCAAGGTGATTCCCCTTCCCCTTCCCCCACCACCCTCCGCCGGAACCTCTCTCCACCGCCGACCTAACCCCCCCTTTTCCCCTCACTGGAATCCCTCCCCCCCCCACTTTCTCCAGCCCGCTGCCACCCCGTATCCCCTCCCCCTTTCCGGCTATAGCAACAGCCCGCCGCTCCCTCACCGGAAACCCCTTCCCCACCTTCCCCAGCCGCTGCCACCCCATATCCCCTCGCCCTTTTCCTTGCTAAAGCAACAACCCGCCGCCTCCCTCACCGGAAACCCCTTCCCCACCTTCTCCAGCCCGCTGCAACCCCATATCCCCTCCCCTTTCTTCCTACTACAGCAAACAACCCGCCAGTAACCCTATTTACCCTTTCCGCACCCCATCCCGCCCTTCGCTCTGTCGATTCACCGGCTGCTGCCACCTCAGAAGCCTCAACCAACCCCAACTCGCCTCTACGTGCACACGTGTAAGTCGTTGTATTGGAGTTTTATTTGGCACCCTAGCTCTGTGGTTGATATTTTATATGCCTAATACTGGAAGCCATACCACTTGCGGGGTTTATTCTGCTTGTGCTTAATTATTTACGTCTCAGTCGTTTGCGGAAAAATATCTGTTTCTCTTTAATTAAAGTTTGTTAAGTGTGTTGCTTCTCGTAATATAATAGTGAGTTGTTATTGCTAATTTTGCGCGGACCGGCTCTTGCATTTTCTATCATATAATCATCGCATTTGGATTGCATTTTGCGTGTCCATCTTCCGCGTCCTACCACTGCATCAAATTGGTATCAAAGCGTCTAGGTTAGGGCCCCTTGCATGTTACGTAATGGTAGAGAATATCGTCGAGCCATGTCACACCGTCACACACACGATGATAGGACCGCTAGTACCCAATCCGACATGACATCCGCGGAGTTTCAAAAACTGGTACTCGATCGGTTCGATCAAATGGGAGCCCAGTTTGAAACCCTCAGGGCCGACATCATTAGGGTCAATACAAGGGTCGATCGGTTAGAAACCCCTAGAGATTGAGCGGCTCCCCCTGCCGACGAGCCACTCGAGGACCTCCTAGACGCCACACCTCCTTGTGAGAGACGTGATAGGGGCATTCCTCGCAGAGACCCCCCTCCGGCAAGGGGGAATTTTCACCGTGACTATCATTATCGTCAGGGCCCCGAAAGGAACCCCCGACCGCCACCTCCACCGCGTCGGAGAGGTCGAGCTCCTCCCGCACGTTACGATTACGACGATGACGACCAGTACGACGATCATCGTGAGCCTCGCCGTGGGTTGACTCCCGACGAGGACTATATCACTCGTCGCATCCGTATTGACGCACCCTCCTTCGACGACCACCTGGACCCGAAGGACTTTAGTGATTGGCTCATGGAGATGGACCATTACTTTGATTGGTTTGAGATGAGTGATGAGCGGCGCATGCGTTTTGCAAAAATGAAACTAGTTGGTCAAGCGAAAATCTACTGGTCGAGAGTGGAGAGATCCCTGGAGCGTGAGGGATATTACCCCATCACCCACTGGGATGAGATGAAAGAACGCCTGAGGGATAAGTACCTTCCTACCTCCTATCGTGATCAGCTCATAGATCAGCTGAATACGTTACGACAAGGGACCTTTTCTGTCGCAGAGTACATCTCTCGATTTGACAAGTTGGTGGTCCGCAGTGACATTGATGAGGAGCCTATCGCCACTGCCTCCCATTTTCGGACAGGGCTTAGGGCGGACATGCGTAGGGAACTGATTCCTCACTGGATTGAGACGGTTGAGTAGGTCTTTCAGTTGGCGCTCGAGTATGAGCAATATTTACGTGCAGCCGGTCCTAGGCAGGCCACTTCACGACCAGATACCTCCATAGCTAGGAGACCTACGCCGACCACAACCACTGCCCCTCCTCGCGCCTCAGCCGATGGAGCGGGGAATGCCATTATTTCTGGAGGCCCCAGACCTGGGGGCTCCCAGTGTTACAGATGTTCGGGCAAAGGGCACTTTGCAGCGCAGTGCCCGACTCGGAATTTACTGATTGAGGAGACCGGGGAGCCCAGCACTGAGGCTGATGATGCACCCATCGAGGAGGTTACAACGGTTGTGGAGGACGGGTGGGAGAGCGACGCCGAGAGAGCGCTAGAGTTAGGAGTCCTACGCCGCCTCTTGCACACCCCACGAGCCGAAGAGGATTTGCGACGCACTACGATCTTCTTCACATACTTCCAGAGCGCAGGAGGCCCCTGCAAGCTCGCCATTAATAGTGGTAGCTGCGTGCATATTATTGCTAGGAAAGGGGTTGAGAGGATGCAACTCACTGCTGAGCCACATCCGCACCCTTATCGTGTCCTTTGGGTGGACAAGTCCACCATCCAAGTGTCGCAACGATGTCTAGTTCCCATTAGCCTAGCCTCCACTGAGGACCATGTCTGGTGCGACGTCCTTCCTATGGACGTTGCCCACGTGTTATTCGGACGACCCTGGTTGTACGACCGCGATGCCACATGTTATGGGCGGTCCAACACGTGTCTTTTTTGACAAAGGTCGAAAGATCACCCTTACCCCGACCCAGCCCAGGGACCCTCCCAAGGGCAAGGTAGAGTCATCTATTTAGTGCGGGGTCATCGAGACCTCTCCATGTCTTGAGGAAGGGTGATTTTCTGAGTGAAAATTTAGATGCCGGAGTTATGTTCGTTGTGGCCGCCACTATGTCACACGAGACACCTAGCGAGACCGAGATCACTGACCCAGATGTTTGTCGGCTGTTGGATACCTATGTGGACATTATGCCTGAGGAGCTTCCTGATGAGCTCCCTCCCTTGAGGGACATTCAACACGCCATTGATCTGGTTCCCGGGGCATCTTTGCCCAATCTGCCACACTATCGATTAAATCCTACGGAGCATGCCGAATTGAAGCGACAAGTTGATGATCTTCTTCGGAAGAAGTTCATTCGTGAGAGTCTGAGTCCATGCGCTGTACCGGCCCTTCTCACCCCGAAGAAGGACAGAAGCTGGCGCATGTGTATCGATAGCCGTGCCATCAATAAAATCACAGTGAAGTATCGTTTTCCCATTCCCCGCCTCGATGATCTCTTGGATTCGATGACCGGAGCCCAAATATTCTCGAAGATCGATCTCCGCAGTGGGTACCACCAGATCAGGGTTATGGAAGGGGATGAGTGGAAGACGACCTTCAAAACGAAGGATGGTTTGTATGAGTGGCTTGTCATGCCATTCGGGCTATCAAATGCGCTCAGTACTTTTATGTGGGTGATGACGCAGGTCTTGCGGCCATACATGGGCAAGTTCCTGGTAGTTTATTTTGATGACATATTGATTTATAGCCAGGGCGCGCCGATCACCTACACCATATTCGCCTTGTCTTTGACTTACTGCGGAAAGAGCATCTTTATATAAATCTGAAGAAGTGTTTCTTCCTGTCTGCATCGGTACACTTCCTAGGTTATATCATTTCCGCCTCTAGCATATCAGTCGACCCAGACAAGGTTAAATCTATTCGTGATTGGCCTGTTCCGTCGAATATCCACGAGGCCCGGAGCTTTCATGGATTGGCCACCTTCTATAGGAGGTTTGTTCGGGGATTCAGTTCCATTATGACCCCATTTACGAGTTGCCTCCACAAGGGAGATTTTGTGTGGACAAAGGCCGCCACGCGGGCCTTCCAAGAGATCAAGGAGAGACTATTGTCCGCCCCTGTCCTACGACTGCCGGATTTTTCGAAACCCTTCAAGGCAGCCTGCGACGCATCTGGCGTTGGCATTGGTGGAGTGCTTAGTCAGGAGGGTCATCCAGTTGTTTACTTCAGTGAGAAGCTGAATGATGCCCGACAAAAGTACTCCAATTACGACCGTGAGTTCTATGCCATAGTGCAGGCCTTACGTCATTGGCGCCATTATCTCGTACACAAGGAATTTGTTCTATATTCGGACCACCAGACCCTGCGATATCTGGACTCGCAGAAGAAATTGGGCCACCGCCATGCCAAATGGGTGGAGTATATGCAGGAGTTCCATTATGTTCTCAAACACCGAGCAGGTGTTGAGAACAAGCCGGCTGACGCTTTGAGTCGCCGCGTCAGTCTCCTCCACACCCTGCGCTAGAGTGGTTGATTTTGAGCGACTAGCTTTTGATTACCCTGAGTGCCTCGATTTTGGCGATTTATACGCCGCGTTATCACGGGACCCACCCGACCCACGAGAGGGCTACACGCTCACTGACAAATACTTATTCTTCGGCTCGCGCCTCTGCGTTCCTCAGACGTCCCTGCGAGATTTTCTCATCTGGGAGCTACACGTTGGCGGAGCAGCTGGGCACTTCGGTCGAGACAAGACGATTGCGTTAGTGGAGGATCACTTCTTCTGGCCTAGCTTGAAGAAGGACGTTACTAGGGTTGTACGACATTGTCGAGTCTGTCAGACTGCGAAGGGATCTCGTTAGCCCACTGGATTGTACACTCCATTACCCATCCTTCTGCGACCATGAACTGATATTAGCATGGATTTTGTACTTGGGCTCCCTCGCACGTTGAGGAAGCTCGACTCGATCTTCGTAGCGGTGGACCGTTTTTCCAAAATGGTACATTTTATTCCGTGTCGAAAGACCGCTGACGCCTCTCATGTGGCGGTCTTATTCTTTCGAGAGGTTTTTAAGTACCACGGGTTGCCCACGTCTATTGTCTCGGATCGCGACGTTCGATTCATGAACTACTTTTGGAAGACGTTATGGAAAAAGACGGGCACAACTTTGAAGTTTTCCTCCGCCTATCACCCACAGACGGATGGACAAACTGAGGTTGTCAACCGTAGTTTAGGGACCCTCCTGCGATGCCTAGTTGGGGATAGCCCGTCCACTTGGGACTCTGTGTTACCCATAGCTGAGTTTGCATATAATAGTTCGGTCAATAGATCTACAGGTTTGAGTCCATTCCATATCATATTAGGCTATGAACCTAGAAAACCTATTGACCTAATCAATATCCCACTTGAATCCCGACCCAGTGAGTCCGTAGAGTCCTTCATTCAGCATGTGCATGCACTTCATGAGTCGGTCCGTAAGAAAATTGCAGCTAATAATGACTATTATAATGACCGGATAGACCAACATAGGTGTGAACAAACTTTTGAGGCTGGAGAGCAGGTATTGATTCGTATTCGACCAGAGAGGCTCCCACAAGGGCCTGCAAAGAAATTAAGCGCCCGCCGGATGGGCCCCTATACAGTTGTGCGGCGGATTGGTACGAATGCATATGAGATTGACATCCCTCAGGGAATGGGCATCAACCGAGTATTCAACGTAGAAGATTTGACTCCATACTACGAGGAGCGCGTGTATGTGGACCCTCTCTCCACACCCACACCTGAGCTTTTGCCGCCTGTAGCCCTTACCTGCCCCACCCCATTCCCACCTTAGGAGTCACTCTCGGAAGTTCATCCAACAACAATGTCGGTCCTGCCGAGCCAGCAGTCAGACGGAGATACATTATTGCCCGAGACACCCGCTCCCACCGGGGACATACTTCAGATCATGGGCCACGACTTCTACACCGTTAGCGGACGATCCATTATCCGTTATCTGGTTCGTTGGAGCGGTCGCCCGCTATACGATGCCACTTGGATTTCGTCAGAGGAGCTCGAGAGACTCGCCCCGCAGCTTCGCCGAGACTATGGTCATCTTCACTCACCGGAGTTGAGTGCTTTTAAGCCAGGGAGAGTTGATGGCACACACATCTGTTCCCGCAGGAGGCGGTGAACCCTCGCTCGGACGATCTATCCGCCCACGGTTGCGTCCGGATCGCCGTTGCGAGTCGAGTTATTATATTTATTTTTGTATTTTGGGTTTTATTTGGCGCCCGATTGGACCGGACGTTATGAGCCGTCCGTTTCGGGATGCCCTAGTCATGTTATTATATATAGAGCGTGTGGGGGCTGATTGAGGCATCGAGAGTTTTGGAGCAAAGAACCGAAGCTATCGGTCTTCTTCCGCGCGGCGTGAAGCCGATCGGAGCGCTGGTCGTCTTCCTCCTTGGTGTGACTCCAAGGTGATTCCCCTTCCCCTCCCCCCACCACCCTCCGCCGGAACCTCCCTCCGCCGCCGACCTAACCCCCCCTTTTCCCCTCACCGGAATCCCTCCCCCCCACACTTTCTCCAGCCCGCTGCCACCCCGTATCCCCTCCCCCTTTCCGGCTACAACAACAGCCCGCCGCTCCTTCACCGGAAACCCCTTCCCCACCTTCTCCAGCCGCTGCCACCCCATATCCACTCCCCCTTTTCCTTGCTACAGCAACAACCCGCCGCCTCCCTCACCGGAAACCCCTTCCCCACCTTCTCCAGCCCGCTGCCACCCCATATCCCCTCCCCCTTCTTCCTACTACAGCAAACAACCCGCCAGTAACCCTATTTACCCTTTTCGCACCCCATCCCGCCCTTCGTTCTGTCGATTCACCGGCTGCTGCCACCTCAGAACTCTCAACCAGCCCCAACTCGCCTCTACGTGCACGCGTAAGTTGTTGTATTGGAGTTTTATTGTCTATTGTTGTTTTATTTGGCACCCTAGCTCTGTGGTTGATATTTTATATGCCTAATACTGGAAGCCATACCACTTGCGGGGTTTATTCTGCTTGTGCTTAATTATTTGCGTCTCAGTCGTTTGCGGAAAAATATCTGTTTCTCTTTAATCAAAGTTTGTAAAGTATGCTGCTGCTCGTAATATAATAGTGAGTTGTTATTGCTAATTTTACGCGGACCGGCTCTTGCATTTTCTATCATATAATCATCGCATTTGGATTGCATTTTGCGTGTCTATCTTCCGCGTCCTACCACTGCATCAAATTGGTATCAAAGCATCTAGGTTAGGGCCCCTTGCATGTTACGTAATGGTAGAGAATATCGTCGAGCGCTGGTCGTCTTCCTCCTTGGTGTCACTCCAAGGTGATTCCCCTTCCCCTTCCCCAACCACCCTCCGCCGCCGACCTAATCCACCCTCTTCCCCTCATCGGAATCCCTCCCCCCCACTTTCTCCAGCCCGCTGCCACCCCGTATCCAATACCCCTTTTCGGCTACAGCAACAGCCCGCCGCCTCCCTCATCGGAAACCCCTTCCCCACCTTCTCCAGCCTTGCCACCCCATATCCCCTCCCCCTTTTCCCTGCTACAGCAACAACCCGCCGCCTCCCTCACCGGAAATCCCTTCCCCACCTTCTCCAGCCCGCTGCCACCCCATATCCCCTTCCCCTTCTTCCTACTACATCAAACATCCCGCCAGTAACCCTATTTACCCTTCCCGCACCCCATCCCGCCCTTCGTTCCGTCGATTCACCGACTGCTGCCACCTCAGAAGCCTCAACCAGCCCCAACTCGCCTCTAGTTGCACGTGTAAGTCGTTGTATTGGAGTTTTATTGTCTCTTGTTGTTTTATTTGACACCCTATCTCTGTGGTTGTTATTTTCTATGCCTAATACTGGAAGCCATACCACTTGCGGGGTTTATTCTGCTTGTGCTTAATTATTTGCGTCTCAGTCATTTGCGGAAAGATATCTGTTTCTCTTTAATCAAAGTTTGTAAAAGTTTGTGTTGCTGCTCGTAATATAATAGTGAGTTGTTATTGCTAATTTTGCGCGGACCGCCTCTTGCATTTTCTATCATATAATCATCGCATTTGGATTGCATTTTGCGTGTCCATCTTCCGCGTCCTACCACTACATCAATACTGTTTAAATAACTACTACTTACAGATGATATATCAAAAAACAATTCCTTTTAATGAAAAAAAAAATTGTGACGGGCTCTCTTTAAATTCAAATGTGGGTTATAACATTATATGCAACATTAGACATGTTTTTCCAATTAAATTTGAAATTTCATTTTTAGTGAATTCAAAGGATGCCTCCTTCATCTTGAACTAATAACTCGGATGTCCTTTTTGTACCGAATTACCGAAACCATAGCATCTCCATTATGTATGTTTTCCACTTTTTGTTTCATTGACCAGACGTTTGGCGCAACCAGGGGCGGATCCAATATAGGGCGAGTGTGGGCGACCTGAAAAAAATTTGCGAGATTAGGGATGGCAGATATCTGGCTTGCAGCGACTGAAACATCGGCCTTTCTCCTCAAAGATGACAGACTTGCTCGCGACCTCGCCCTTATCCTCTCAAATGACGACAACCTCGCCCTTGTCCTCTCAAGCGGCGGCAGTGTCATCCTCGGAGGCGTTTCCCTTCTCCTCTCCGACACGAAACTCTCTTCCTCCTTCACGAAACTCTCTTCCTCCGCTCCTCCTCGCGGCTGCCAGCGACGTCTTTTCCTTCCAGGTGCAGTATGTTCCTCTCAGATTAATGTCCTTTTGGTTTTACTTTCGAACTTCAATTTCCTTCCCGCTTACTCTTCGATTTGTTTCCATTGATTTTTTTGAGGATCAACTTCTTAGTTTCCTTCTTTAACCATGTAATTTTTCATTTATAAAATGTTCATAATGTGTTCGATTAAATTTCCAAAAGACACAACATAAGTTCTTAAAGCCCAGCCCCTAGGTTTTGACTTTATTTTAGTTCTTTAGTTTTCTACTTACTCCCCAGCCAACTGATTCAATTGCAAAACATCAAACAGTTTTATATCATGAAGAGCATCATCAAATTGTCTTAAAAACATCTATCAAGCACTAGCAATCTACAATATATATAACATGGTTGGGAGTATAGAAACAATGACAATATTCATTGCCTTCAAGACTATAGATTCCATCTTTTCCTATTTTTATCAATTCTGATTATTTGATATGTTACTTGTATTTTTCTTATTGATTTGTTTAGGGGGATTAATGTTTGCTATGCTTTGTACTTTGAAGGCCTCAGTTTGGGCAAATACATCTTTCCTTTTTTGATCAATAGATGGGACCTTAGCATATTATTTGGTGATGCATTTTGTTGTCAGGTTTTCAGTAAATCCAGTTAGAGCTTTTATTGGCTTTGCCAATCATTTCATTAATATTTTATTATAGCAAACTTGCAACTACAAATAGCCAAATAACTATATGGCGTGCCTTCTTTGGAACGAAGTTTAATAACACTACAACTATTTTTCAAACAAATTTTTAAACTACTTGGAGTTTAACTCTGAAGAATCAGACAAAAAAGGTTTGACATTAATTAGACTTCAAATAGTGGATGTTAGGTTGAGTATACCAATGTATTAAATTCTTGATGACTGCATTATTGTGCAACTTGTGCTGTTAGGGAAAGGAAATACGATCACTCGTGCAATTATATGATATGCTTGTAAATTTTTAAGCCTGGAATTCAACTTGATGTGCAGATGTGCAGATGGTATTGTTGGGAATTTTAGAAATCAAAACTCTGATTCCAAGCTTGAGGCTTCCAAATTCAGAGTTCTTTGGAGTTTAGATTTCAGGCTTGAGGCTCTCAGATTCAAAGTTCTTTGGAGTTTGGATTTCAAGCTTGAAGCTTCCAGGTAATGACTTCCATCTTCTTATTTCAACCATGATTCTTGGTTGTTCTAATTCCAAAGATCTCTCAATTAATTATGATTCTAGAGTATTGATTATAACTTGCATATGATTCTTATTTGTTCTTTTAGAATGTCTAATTTTTGAAAATTGTTTGCAAAATTATAGTCATTTTTGTCATATTTGTTTATTATTATTTTGCAATTATTTTAGTAATCGCCCACACTGGAAAATATTTCTGGGTCCGCCACTGGGCCAACATTTTTGCTCCAGTGAGTTTGAACAAAAATCCCGCTGTTATAAAATGTGTTTGACATGACAATAGTTTTGACCATCATCAAGAAAAGAAAGGGTAACCTAAGAGAAGTTTAGGAATACAAGTCCAAATATAAACAATTAATTTCCATACATAATAATTGTGAAAATTAATTAATCCAAAATTTCAATGCAGGCTTTTACCTTGAATCTGCATAGTCTGTGCATATACTTATTGTATGCTTAAAACTCAATCAAATTTATATATTATCATCCAGATAAGCATCAGAGAGCTCATGGGAATGTCAATTATTATACATAAGGTGTATAACCATAAGAATCCATATTAAAGTTGAAAGGATGAAAGAGAGACGAACACTAAGAATTGTTTCCCACCATTTTTTGCAAAATGGATGGTAAATTTGGATTTTTCTCATCGAGACAATGAATTTCAACTAATTACACGTCAAAAATGGTGGCCGGATGTAGGAGAAACGGCTTCAGTAAGATGCAGACAATAAATTTCTTTTTGGCTGGAGGAAAGAGATGTCTGAACTCCCTTTGTTAAAATTCTTAGATCCGCCTCGGCCTACCATTATCTTCCCTTTGACTTATCTTCACATTTCCCTTTGAGTTAATGCATTCGTTAAGTTCTCAATGAATTTGGAATTTTAAGAGAGACAACAAGGTGTAGTTCTCCATTAATTTATAAATCTCTATATGGGAGATGTTTATCGATTGAGAGTGTTGACACCCTAAATTCTGAATTCTGATCTTCTGCGGTTGTCGGCGTGCAAATAGAGTCAATTGACACAACGTTTGGCTCCCTCTAGGAAGTTTTATGCCTCTACGAGGGTATCCGAGCCTACCATTATCTTCCCTTTGACTTATCTTCACATTTCCCTTTGAGTTAATGCATTCTTTAAGTTCTCAATGAATTTGGAATTTTAAGAGAGACAACAAGGTGTAGTTCTCCATTAATTTATAAATCTATATATGGGAGATGTTTATCGATTGAGAGTGTTGACACCCTAAATTCTGAATTCTGATCTTCTGCGGTCGTCGTCGTGCAAATAGAGTCAATTGACACAACGTTTGGCTCCCTCTAGGAAGTTTTGTGCCTCTACGAGGGTATCCGAGCTGCAATAGTCTTGTATTGCCTGGGCAGTACACTACAGTAGGAGGGTTGATGAGATAACACGAGGCTATCGACATGGCGGTGGATGGTGTTTCAACACGATGATATGCTCTCTCTATATGGCGGTTCCATATAGAGGGTATCTGTTACAGATGGCGACGAGGGCAGCGAAGGCGAAGGGCGCCCGCCGGTGTGACGCGTCTATCGAAGGAGGGAACGCGACACGCGCGCCGAAGCATGAGAGCGGCGTCGCATTTATCCTTATATTTTGCATCACACTATGTCTTTTCTTATTTTGCACCGGGTAGTATATAAACCCGGGAGACCCTTGTATTTGGCATGCTGAGTATTATCAAGATTTGGAACTTCCTCTCTTTCCTCTTCTCCCTTGCTTCTCTCTCTCTCCTTCCCCTCCCCTCCCCTCTTCTTGAAACCCTAATCTAACAAGTGGTCCGACCTGCCCTCTTCCGGCCGCGGTTTCCGCCGCCCGAAGACGATCCAGCCCCGCTACCCGCTGCGCTCGCCCGCTGCCCTCGCCCGCTCGCTCGCTACGCTCGCCGCTGCGCTCGCGCGCTCGCCGCTGCGCTCGCGCGCTCGCCCGCTGCGCTCGCCCAACACTTCTTGCCGTCCACCGCCAACCACGCCCCGCCGCCACCCCGCACCCCTTCCTCCAGCCTCGGCCGTTTTCCTCACCCTTTTCGGCTTCGGGTGTGCATGCCCCGCCGTTCACTCCGTCTAATGGGCAACCCGGACTCCACGCCTTCTCTTCCAACCTCCGACCCGACAATCCTTCGCCGGCTGGCCGATCATGATGCCTCCATTGCCTCCCTCCAAGCCCCTGTCCTCCGCATGGACTCTAAACTCGACACTATTCTTGCCGGACAGCCCTCTCCTTCCGCCACCTCCAACGCCGAGGCCCCCTCCATCTTGGGCACCCCCCCGGACATCTCTACGACCAATCTTAGTCCGGTCCCCACCGTTCCCGGCAGACCCCGAGCCCTCGAGGTGCCCTCTTTCAATGGCACCGACCCGTTGGGATGGATCGCCCGTGCGGAGCAATTCTTCGAACTCCAACAAACGCCCGACCACCTCAAAGTGAGCACCGTCATGATTGGCATGGAAAGCTCCGCCCTCCATTGGGTCCGATGGCTCCGCCAAACCACCCCGACCTCGCAATGGTCGACTCTCCAACAAAACCTCATCAGTCAGTACGACCCTCGCTACTCCGGCTCCGCCGCGGAGCGGCTTTGCGGCATCCGTCATACGGGCTCCCTCGACGACTACTCTGACGAGTTCATCGCCCTCGCCACCCACGTTCCCGGCCTACCGCCGGACCACTACCTCAGTTTCTTTCTGCATGGGTTGCGGCCGCACATCGGGGCACGGGTCCGCACCCACCCCCCCTCCTTGACGGAGGCCATGGATCTTGCCCGTTTGGTTGAAGCGGAGTTCCATACTCGGCCACCCGAGCCGGGCCGGCCACCTCTCGCCGCCGCGCCTTGGCCGGCACCTCGCCCTCCACCGTTCGAGCCTCCTCCCGGACAAGGCCGGGCAGCCCCGCCGCCACGTCCCAACCGTCCCCAAACCCACCCATGGCTCTCCAACCAGGAGTACCATGACCTGCGCAGTAAGGGTCTCTGCTTCCGGTGCAAGCAGCCCTACACTCCCACACATGATTGCCCGCTCAAGACCCTTCGGGTCCTCATTAGCGAGGAGGAACCAGAGGTCACGTTGGCCGATTTCGAGGCTTTGGAGGTCAACAACACCACTGAGGATCCACCGGCGGCCACCTTTCACCGTCTGGACCTTCCCTTCTTTGCGGTCGACGGGATTTCCGGCCCTCAGACGATGAAACCGTGGGGCAGTCTTCATGGGACCTCCGTGGTCGTGATGATCGACAGTGGCGCTAGCCACAATTTCATTTCTCAGATTCTCGTGGATCGTTTGGCCCTTCCAGTGCACGTCTCCGACCGCTTCACGGTCTGCCTGGGGGATGGCCACCGCCGGGCTACGGGGGGCCTTTGTGCTGGCCTGACGCTCACGCTTGGTCAGAGCCCTTTCCAGGCCGATTTTTACGCCTTCCCACTTGGCGGGGTGGATATCATCCTGGGCGTGGCGTGGCTCCGGACGCTCGGAGACGTCAACGTCAATTGGAACCGCATGACGATGCGCTTCCTCTGCGGGGGCACACCATGTATCCTTCAAGGCGAGGCTTCCCTTCTCCGTCGAGCCGTTTCTCTCCAGTCATTGCAGAAATCCTCCGAGGTGGAGTGGGCGGCCGCCTTGTGGCACATAGCGGACACGGCCGACCCACCACCTCCTCCGGCCCCGCCCGTGCAGGCCATCTTGGACAGCTTTTCCGATGTTTTCGCCGATGGGACCCGTTTTCCCCCGCCGCGGCCTACTGATCATCACATTCCGCTACAGGCGGGAGTGATTGCCATTTCCGTCCGCCCGTATCGCTACGGCCACGCCCAAAAGGGCGAGATCGAGGCTCTCGTCCGCGACATGCTCTCCGCAGGCATCATCCGTTCCAACGCCAGCCCATTTTCAAGCCCCGTCTTGCTGGTCCACAAAAAGGACGGGAGTTGACATTTCTGTGTGGATTACCGTGAGCTCAACAAGGCCACGGTTTCAGACAAGTACCCGATTCCCGTGATTCAGGAGCTTTTGGATGAGCTACGGGGAGCGGTCTTCTTCTCCAAGCTGGACCTACGGTCCGGCTACCACCAGATACGGGTCCGCGAGGAGGATGTGCCGAAGACGGCGTTCCTCACCCACGACGACCATTATGAGTTCCTTGTTATGCCGTTTGGCTTAACGAATGCCCCTGCCACCTTCCAGGCCACTATGAACGACCTGTTCCGGCCGTTTCTGCGCAGGTACATCTTGGTTTTCTTCGATGATATTCTTGTATACAGCTCATCCTGGCAGGCTCATCTGGATCACCTCCGCTCCACCCTCACCACCCTCCGGGAGAACGCCTTCTGCGTGAATCCCAAGAAGTGCGTGTTTGGCCAGACGGAGGTCAGCTATCTGGGACATACTATCTCGACCAACGGAGTGACCATGGATCCGGAGAAGGTACATGCCGTACTTCAGTGGCCCACTCTTCGCTCCATCCGCGACGTCCGCGGATTCTTGGGCCTCACCGGCTATTATCGCCGGTTCATCCGCGACTACGGCAAGATGGCAAAGCCGCTCTCCGAGTTGTTGAAGAAGGAGGAGATTGGAAGATTCCAGTGGACCCCCCTAGCTGACAGCGCTTTTCGGACCCTTCAGCGGGCTTTGAGTACCGCTCCCGTCCTCGCCATGCCAGATTTTTCGCAGCCATTTGTGGTGGACTACAACGCATCCGGCTCCGGAGTCGGTGCGGTTTTGATGCAGGCCGGGCAGCCTGTAGCCTATTTCAGCCAGACATTTGCCCCCACCGTTCGCCCCCGCTCCGCCTACGAGTCAGAGTTGATGGCCCTGGTCCTCGCTGTCCAGCATTGGCGCCCATACCTGCTGGGCCGCCGCTTCACCGTCCGGACGGACCATCATAGCCTTCGCTACTTGCTCCACCAGAAGATCGCTACTCCAGCACAGCAGGTCTGGGTGGCCAAGCTCCTGGGATACGACTTTCACATTGAGTTCCGGGGCGGCGCGGCCAACCGTGCAGCCGACGCTTTTTCTCGCCACCCGCAGACGGCCCTCTTGGCGTCCATTTCACGTCCTTATTGGAAGGATGCCGATACATTGCAGCGGGAGGTGGCCGCTGACCCCACCCTCCAGACGATCGTGCAGGCTCTCCGGGCCGACCCGACGTCCTGCCCACCATACCACCTCGTGGGGGACCGTCTCTACTACCAGTAGCGCCTCGTGATTCCCGCATCGTCCCAGCTGATTCCACGCCTGCTCGTTGAGTTCCATGCTACTCCGGAAGGGGGGCACGCAGGCGCTTTCAGGGCGTACCGCCGCATCGCGGCCTCGCTATACTGGCCCGGCATGTTTCAGAAGGTCAAGGCCTTCGTCGCGGCCTGTCTCCCGTGCCAACGGGCCAAGTACGAGGCCACTTTTCCTGGGGGTCTCCTGCAGCCACTTCCCACCCCCTCTCTGATATGGGAGGACATCTCCATGGACTTCATTTCCCGCCTGCCCCGCTCCAAGACTTGGGACTGCATTCTGGTGGTAGTGGACCGTTTATCCAAGTACGCGCACTTCATCCTGCTTTGCCATCCGTTCACAGCTCCCCTCGTCGCCGCAACGTTCGTCGATGGCGTCGTCCGCCTGCATGGGATCCCGCGTTCGATCGTCAGCGACCGCGATCCGCTATTCCTCAGTGCCTTCTGGCAGGCCCTCTTCAGGATGCAGGACACTCAGTTACGCATGAGCATAACGTACCACCCACAGACAGATGGCCAATCGGAGGTCATGAACCGGTGCCTCGAAACCTACCTACGGTGCTTCGTGTTTGACCACCCGCGAGCATGGGCGAAGTGGCTATCCTGGGCTGAGTACTCTTTCAACACCTCATTCCACTCCGGCACCGGCACTAACTACCCCTTTCGAAGCCGTCTACGGGCGGCCCCCTCCGGTCTTGAGCCGCACCCTTCCGGGGGAGTGCGCGGTGGCCGCGGTCGACATTCTGCTCCGAGACCGGGACTCCATACTCCAGCAGCTACGCCAACACCTTCAGCGCGCCCAGGACCGGATGACAGCCACGGCTAACCGCCGATGACGCGACGTTCAGTTCAGCGAGGGGGACTCCGTCTTCCTCATGTTACGGCCACACCGCCAGGTTTCGGCTTCTTCGCGGTCCCATTCCAAGTTGGCGGCCAAATTCTATGGCCCCTTCGAGATCCTCGCCCGAGTTGGCACTCAGGCCTACCGCCTACCTCCTGAGAGCCGGATCCACCCGATATTCCACGTCTCGCAGCTAAAGCGGGTGATCGGCGATCATCCAGTTGAGGGGGCACTTCCACTACCGGACCCAGGCACCATACCGCCAGCAGCCCACCCCCAGCGCGTCATCGATACTCGCACGGTACAGTGAGGAAACCAGGCAGTGGAGCAAGTTTTGGTTCTGTGGCGCGACCTCCCTAACTCAGAGGCCACGTGGGTCGACCAGACCGAGCTACAACAGCAGTTTCCGGACCTTTGCCTTGGGGACAAGGCAAATTTCCCAGCGGGCGGCATTGTTACGGATGACCCTTGTATTTGACATGCTGAGTATTATCAAGATTTGGAACTTCCTCTCTTTCCTCTTCTCCCCTGCTTCTCTCTCTCCTTCCCCTCCCCTCCCCTCTTCTTGAAACCCTAATCTAACAGTATCAGAATTCTGATTCCCAACGCATTATGTATCATATAGCTTAAATTACAATGGGTTTTTTGATGTTAGCCAAAAAAATATTTGCTAGACACATCAAATTTGCTTGAGAAATATTATATGTGGGAACATGCGGAGAAGAATTTCTCTATCCCTACTTAAGGGATGAGGACGAGAAACCCATAGTACCGATCAAAATGGAAAGGATGGGAACATAAGAAATTTACCTCAATTGAAAAAGTTTCTTGAGGGACTCATGGAGGATTGATCATATGGAGATGGCATGCATCTTTGCTTTAGTCTTTTAAATTTTTTCACTATGGGTTTACTTTTTAAAATAAAACATTTTGGGTATCTTTTCATGTTCTTTATAACTTTAAAATGCATATCCTTTATATTCTTCATGTATTTCGTTTAAAATGTGTTTTGTTTTGGTATTTTCGACGTGCTTTATTTAAATTTTCAATTGAAAAGATTGCAAAAGTCATCACAATATATGTATCATTCAGTGTATGGACTGATCTCTTTCTTTTATTTGTTAATCAGATGTGAAAGATTATAAAAAAACTTGGGTTGTTTGTTTTAAATTGTGTAATATGTGTCCTTGCTTGACCTTATTTTGTATTGTGAGTTCCGGTCGTGTCCATGATATATCTAATAAAACTAGAGCTCCATTTGGCATGGCGGTAGCAGTCGTAAACTGTTATGAATCATCGTTCGTGAATGCCCGACCTCACTTGAGGAACTTCATTCCCTTTTATGTTCAAAACTAGCTTTCTTTTCTTGGCGGCGGTCATAACCATATATTTAATATTTTTATGAAGAAGAAAGTACAATAGAATGTAAGTACTAGCCAAGGCATTTGATGAAGAAATTTTGTGCAAAAGTTGCATCATCCCAAAACGAAAGTGTCTTAGCAATAATCTTTATCTATGCTAATAAGGAAACTCGACTCTTTCATTTCAACTTTTACATTTTTCAAATTTGTCATTTATGTTATGTAAACTATAACACAAAAGTTTAAGATATTGTCTTTTTTGCCACTAAAGAAATGAATTGCACATAGAAGAATGTTGTGGGAAGCAAATGGTCGATCATCTCTTGAGATGTTGATGTGGTATGTAGCCCTTGATATAGAGAGGAAAGATAGAAAGATGTTGATGTTGTATGTAGCCCTTGATATAGAGAGGAAAGATAGAAAGTTGAACTGCCAAGGTGTGTGATATTTAGAAATACGAGTGACAGGCATGAGGTTTCGCCTCTATCCCTAATTATAGCTCTGACGGAACTCTGCCCTATGAGAACACATTTTTTAAAATTAAAGAAAAATATATAAATTAATTTTTTTTTGAAAATTGAGTAATAGAGAGGGGTAAATTTTGAAAGATGAATGTTGCACCAAAAGGTACATTAATTTGTCGTGGTTTAAAATAATTTTTTGCAATTTTCTTTAAGATACTATAAATCTCAACTTGAACTTTTAGTGCATTATCATCAAACTAAATTGAAGTTGCATTTTATGATCGGGATCGACAAAGGAAATCATTTGTCACAACAATAGGTGTTGGAGGAATCTAGGAAGCTCTTGAATCTTGACGTTGCTGGTTGGATCGTAGAATGCTAGTTGACCTTCATTGATCAAAATAAGTTCAGACAAACATCATGCCTCGACGACTAGTTAAGAACCAAGCAACATCACTGAAAAATATTTGATGTAACGCAAAATAACAATCATAGTGATCTAAGGCATGAAGTAATTGCTCCGAATGCGAAATATTCAAAGCTCGGGGGAAACTATTATTACAATCACAAGTGTAAATCCAAATATTGTTCGAGTCATCAAAATTCCCTTTGCTTTAAGTTCGCTAATTTTCGATATCGCTCGGAGATAAATAAGTAAAAAGAGTTGTGGATTAAATTACAAAGCCCATGAATTAATGTATTAATGTAGTATGTACATGTAATAACTTACCCACACATGCTTGTATGTAAATAGGGTCATCAAGTGCAACAATAAGTAAGTTTCCTCTCTTCTTTTTCTTATTATTTTGTAACCCAGAAGTTCTAGTTTTTTTGTTAAATATCAAATCGATAATTAACATATTGTTGTTTGATTGTCACTTTTTATTATTTCTATCTTTTGGTGACTAAGTTTTACTTTTATGGATTGCAGGATCGCACGGTGAAGAATTTTGATTACATGAAGCTATTTCTTGGATTTGGGTCAAGATTTCTTAAGAATCATTTTCTGAATCTATTTATTTCTCTGTTCTGAGTCTCGAAGATGCCCCTGCCTTCAGTAAGCGGAAACCGCAATAGAGGGGAGAAAATAGGGCGGCGGTGATCTTAGAAGCCCTAGTGGGGAATAGTCTCTGCAGGTATTTCCTGACAGATGTCGTCTATCTTTGGAAATCTATGCTGCATGTTTCGTCGTTGTCTCTTTTCTGTTCTGTCCTTTGGTCCCATTCCAAATCATATTGCATTTATCATGGATGGAAACCGTAGATACGCAAAAAGAATGCAAATAGGCACAGGTCATAGGGTTGGCTTTTCTGCCCTCATCTCTGTTCTAAGATACTGTTATGAAATCGGTATTAAGTATGTCACAATATACGCTTTTAGCATTGACAATTTTAAGCGAAAACCTGAGGAGGTTCAGTCAACAATGGATTTAATGAAGGAGAAGATTGATGAACTGCTACAAGAACATAGTATTGTGAATGAATATGGGATTAGGATGAACTTCTGGGGAAATCTTAACCTATTGAATGATGCGGTTAGGCTATCGGTTGAAAAAGCAATGAGAAACACATCAAATAATACTGGACCAGTGCTTTCCGTATGCGTGGCTTACACCTCTACTAATGAAATCGCCCATGCAATTGAGAAATCGTGCTGTCAAAAGATGGAGATGACGAAAGGGATGCGCGCTAATGGTTTTGAAAATGGGGTTGTTGAAAAAAACCCGCAAACTATGGTAACAGTAGTTGATTTGGAGATGCATTTATTTTCAAATGATTGCCCAGATCCAGATATAATCATACGGACATCGGGGGAGACTCGCCTGAGCAACTTTCTTCTATGGCAATCAAGTTTTAGCCACTTGCAAAATCCTGCTCCTCTTTGGCCTGAATTTTCTTTAAGTCATTTAGTGTGGGCTATTTTGAGGTACCAGAGGGCCTACCCTTATTTACAGGATAGAAGTAAAAAAATGCTTTGAAGGAAACTTACACTAGTAATAAGAGAGAATGAACTGTGCACAGTTGTTCCATATTTTTGTACGTGTATCATTTACATGTGATACATATTATACTCCACATTAAGAAAATTATCCTTATATTCTGAATTGTTTGATGATGATTATTGGAGAATGTGTCCAAATAGAGTACAAAATTGCCCTTTGATTTTTATTATGTACTTGCCACAACTTTTAGCTTTCTGATAATTGGTTAATACATAGAATTGATTTGTATGTGGAGAATGTTTTTCTTTTGTTATGGGATCTATGTTTTTATTATGTATGACAACTCAAAGCAACAATCGAAGATTGATGGCACTTTCATTTGTTTAATTGTCTACTTCTAAAAGAAATTGAACTTCATCTGTTACAATGCTTGATGATATAGAAGAAAACAAACAATAGATTTTTTAGTTGTTACCAATCCCGCAAAATAACCATGTTCATGTACTTCTTCTTAATTATGTGTCTCTGTAAAGAGAAGTGTTTCTTGGGTTCGGTTGAACCGTTTCATGACCCTAGCAGCAATCTAAGGTAGCGATCTACTTAAGGAGAACCAGGCCTCACATAGTTCTTCAAGTGAGTGAAACACTGAAGGTATTCCTCTTTTCAACTTGGTATCAGTGCGACTTTTCTCCGGCTTCGTTCAAACCCTATATCGTTGTGTTGCACTTCCTCTGCTTCGATTGCTCGATGCTTCACACCTTCTACTGCTTTGTTTGTTCTACCATTCACGTCCGGCGAGCAGTCCCTGCATCGATCCGAGCCTTTCGAGCCTTCTCGCGACTCTTTCCAACATTATAAAAGCAACCAAAATCCTTGAGACTCAGGCTCCGTTTGGCACGGCGGTAGTGGTCATGAACGCGGTGGTTATGAGCCATGGTTCGTGAACACCCGGCCTCACCTAAGGAACTTCATTCACTTTTATGTTCAAAACTAACTTTCTCTTCTTGATTGCGGTCCTAACTGTTGTCATGCCAAACATACATTCTATGACGGTGGCGTTTTTGTCCCTACTCACCGGAGAAAAAACACTGAGCCAAACGGAACCTCAATTTATCATCTACTGAACCATTACCCTAAAATAATTCCTTTATGGATTTATTATTCGAATTTATTTGTTTGTCATAAATTTAATCTTCTTTAATCATTTATTTTTATGTGCTTTTTTCCCTTCAAGATGCTTTGTGCCTCATCACTTCATCATCAAATTCTATGCGTACAACCTATTTTTGAACTCGCGTTCAACTTTTGTGACAAATTTCTCTGTTAAACATGCCTATGTTATCCTTATCAAGTTTGAGAACAGTTGGGGCCTGTTTGGTACCTGGCTCACCGACGACGGCAATGGTGGCTGGACTCCAGAGCTCCAACCGGAATGGCGGTTGTTCAACACGGAAAGGCGATGTCGGCTGAGGCGCCCGTTTGGTCCCGCCTCCGCCGCATGCCGCAGTGGAGCCTTGCT
The DNA here is from genome assembly GCA_033032865.1 of Dactylorhiza incarnata. Lineage (NCBI taxonomy): Eukaryota > Viridiplantae > Streptophyta > Magnoliopsida > Asparagales > Orchidaceae > Dactylorhiza > Dactylorhiza incarnata. The sequence continues at coordinate 112,146 of JAWHQI010000481.1, read as the reverse complement.
GGCACCCCCAAACAGGTCGTACATTCCCTTCGTCAAGAATTCATTCAATTATACTGCCTTGTGCTGGAATTTGTCCCTAATTTCAGAAACTGTTTAAAGGATACTGCAAAGACTAATACTGACTTCAATCACCATCGTATTCAGGTTTTAATTTTCATTATGTTATTTGTTTTGTATTCACTTGTGAGAGGCTGAGGCGCAGGTTTTCACCTTGTATTGTTGGGTCGGGCTCGACTGGGTTCAGTCCCGTTGATCTCCTTTTCTCTCTGCCCTCGTCTACTCCCGGGGCATTTGTGGTTGTCGACCATCCCCCAAATCTGCCAACACATGACCGCTGCCTGAGGTAGGAATTAGCGGGAAATTCACAGATTACTCACCGCCGCATTCCACGAAACACCCCTCAGCTGGGCAACCAGATGGTTTCAGTGCCTCGTCGGCACTCCGCAGTTTCCGCGCCGGGGCAAATTCACCGGTTTTGTTTGGGAGAATTGTGGTTGTAGGACTAGTGGTGAGAAACCACTTTTGGGATTAGAGCTGCCAGAAAAGCAGTGGTATGAAAAAGCAGGAGGAGAAGGGAGATGTTGATCTACGGGAAGAGTAGAATGAAAACACGGAAAGCTACTTTCCCAAAATAGTTTCGAAAGCACCTTTTTTAACACAAACACTTTTCCCACCACTGCAAATCAAAAACCTTCAAATAGAGCCTTCACCCCTTCCCTTCTGCCTTCTCGCCCCCACCACATTTATCATTCGCATCTTTAATGATTCGACTTTTCCATTCCCTTCTGCCTTCTCGCCCCCACCACATTTATCATTCACATCTTTAATGATTCGACTTTTCCATAAGTTGGATATCAATTGTTGTTTGGGGCTTAAATTCTGAAACTCACCTGCCTTTGGAATTACTTATGCTACCGCTGATTAAGGGCTGTTTTTGGTTAATAAACAAAAAAGCGCTGTGCTTAGACGTTCATCGGAAGCATTTGATTGAGTTCTTAAGTTTTTCATTTGACATTTTTATTATTATATTTATTGTTCCTGAATTTTAGTATTTGGGTGATACTTAATCTTATTAAATATATCATTGCATCAGCCTAATTCTAGATAAGATTCAAAATTTATTATTATTATTATTTGAATGGTTTTATTCTTTTCGAGTTCGAGTCTTCTTGCGGTTCTAATCAGTTTCACCGCACGTGTAGTTCACTAATTCCTTCCCTCCATGCAATTAGTTACATCACCTAGGGTTTATCCATTTTTTTACCTAATCCTTCGACGCACTCTGCACATTCTCCCTCTTTGCTTGTTTTTTAAACTTCATAGGCACTAAGATTCACAACACGGGGTTCGTTTGACAGAGCATTTTTGCTATGGTGATTCGAACAAAAATGCTATCGTCACGAAGTAAACGGTTATGACCGCTGCCAAGAATAAAAAGTCAAACTAATATTGAACATGAAACTGGATGTGGAGTTCTTTAGGTGAGGTTGGGTGTTCACGAACGACGGTTTATAAACACAGTGTTCATGACTTCCGTCGTCGTGCTAAATGGACACATCATCAAAACTTTCTTCTTTCACATCTGGATTTAGAATGCATTATGCAAAAATTCAAATGACATGAATATGAAGCATACTCTTTAAATAACTACTACTTACATATGGTATATAAAAACAATTCCTTTTAGGGTCCGTTCGTTTGGACGGAATTGACTTTCTGGAATTGGAATTAACGCTTAGAAATCCAATTCTAGTGTTCGGCGCAACAGAATGTACGCGGCTATTAGCTTTTATGTGAAAACCCATGACTTTCACTTTAAACTAAAAAATCGAATCGCCAATTTTTACCACCTCACATGGGTTTTCCGCATAATCAAGTGTTTTCATCAGAGTTTTTCGGCCTACGCGCGTTTTTCGCCCAAGCGTGCGTTTTACTCTCGGTCGCCTGTTTTTCGGCGCGTGTTTTTCGGCCGGGCGTTCGATTTTCGCCCAGGCGGGCATTTTTCGCCCGAGAGTACGATGTTTTGCTCGGGCGCCCGTTTTTCACCCGGGCGGGCGTTTTTCAGGCGGCCAAGTGTTTTTCGCCCGAGAGCGCGCGTTTTTTGGCCGGGCGCGCGTTTTTCGGCCGGGCGCACGTTTTCCGGCCGAGCGCGCGTTTCTCTGTCGGGCGCACATTTTTCGACCGGGCGCGCATTTTTCGTCCGGGCGCGCGTTTTTCGACCCGGCCGCACGTTTTTTGACCAGCGCTAACGTTTTTCGGTCAGGGGCGCGTTTTTCTGCCCGAACTCATGTTTTTCAGTCGGACACGCATTTTTCCGCCCGGGCGTGCGTTTATCGCCCAAACGCGCATTTTTCGCCCTGGCGTGCATATTTCGCCCAGACGCGCATTTTTCGCCCGAACGCGCATTTTTCTCCCGGACGCGTATTTTTTGGTCGGCCGGGCGTTTTTTGCCTGAGAGCGCATTTTTCTCCCGAGCAAGCGTTTTTTAGCCGACCGCTCGTTTTTCGAACTAAGCGCGCTTATTTCGAACAAGCGCGCGTTATTCGCCCTGGCGTGCGTTTTTCGCCCGGGCGCGCTTTTTTCGCACAGACGCGCATTTTTCTCAAGGACTCGCATTCTTTGCCCGGGCGCGTGTTTTTTGTTCGGCGGCAAGTTTTTCGCCAGGCGCGGTTTTTTCGCCCTGAAGCGCGTTTTTCACGCGGGAACACATTTTTCGCATGGGTGCGCGTTTTTAGCCGGGGCACGGGGTTTTCGCCCGGGCGCACTATTTTTTTCAGACCGCTTTTATTTTGGCCCGGGTGCTCGTTTTTTGCTGGGCGCGCATTTTTCTTCCCACCACGCTTTTTTGCCCAAGCCGCAAAACGCACACCTGGGCCGAAAAACACGCGCTCGGGCGAAAAGCTCCTTCCCGGGAAAAAAATGTGTGTCCGGACAAAAAATGTGCTTCCGTGCCAAAAAATGCACTCCCGACCGAAGAACTCGCGATCGGGCGAAAAACGCGGTCCTTGGCCAATAAACACACACATGGGCGAAAAACACGTGCCCTGAAGAAAAATGCGCGCCCGGGCAAAAAACGCGCACCTGAGCAAAAAAACGATGTTGGGTGAAAAACACGTGTCTTAAAACATATTATGCAATTTAATGTGTTCGACGTTGACGTCTATTTTGAGTTTTATAAAATTATTGTATAATGTCAATTCCAATACCAATTCAATCATTCAGCCGAACAACTTTTGTGGCTCAATTCCAATTCTGTTAACTGAATTCAATCTTACACCCGAACAACATAATTGGAATTCTGTACAAAGCTAATTCATGTAGATATTGGTTTTCGTCGAAAAGCCAATTTCAGAAAGCCAATTCCGCTCAAACGAACGGACCCTTAATGAAAAAAAAAAACAATTGTGACGGCCATTCTTTAAATTCAAATGTGGGATATAACATTATAATGCAACATTAGACATATATTTTCAATTAAATTTGAAATTTCATTTTTAGTGAATTCAAAGGATGTCCTTTTTGTACCGAATTACATAAACCATAGCATCTCCATTATGTATGTTTTCCACTTTTTGTTTCATTGACCAGACGTTTGGAGTAATGTTTTTGCTCCAGTCAGTTTGGACAAATCCCGCCGTTATAAAGTGTGTTTGACATGACCATAATTATGACCAGAGAGCTCATGGGAATGTCAATTATTATACCTGAGGTCTATAACCATACGAATCCATATTAAAGTTGAAAGGAGGAAAGAGAGACGAACACTAAGAATTATTCCCCACCATTATGGGTTGATAGCTTTGGTGAAGATCGACTAATGAGAGCTGCCGAATTAGGAACTCATGTCTCTGAGTTGTATGAGCTTCGGTGAAGAAGTATGCAATCAGAGAGGTTGATGATACATGTGGCAGAGAGATGGTCTTGTTTAGGAACTGTTGACGGACATAATGACAATCAATCTCAATGCGTTTGGTGTGTTCATAAAATACATGATTCGAAGCGATTGGAATGACACTAGTGTTGTCACAAAAGAGTGGCGTAGCATTTGAGACGGTAATCTGAAGGTCTTGTAATAGACGACGGAGCCAAGTTAACTCAACAGTAGTTAGTAGCCATGACACGATACTCAACTTCAGCACTGAACCGAGCTATCACATCTTGTTTCTTGGATCTCCAAGTGATCAGAGAGTCCCTAAGAAAGATGCAGTATCTAGTTGTGGATTTGTGATCAGAGACATCGTTAGCCTAGTCAGCATCAGTGTAGGCACGAAGATCCAAAGATGAGGTTGATGAAAAGAACAGAGACCTGGTGCTCGTGCCACGAAGATTGCGCAAGATGCGTAGGAGAGCGGCATAGTGAGTGCTCCGTGGTTGTGGAACAAACTGACCGATGATATGAACAACATGAGAGATGTCAGGACGATTGATCGTTAGAAAAACCAGCATTCCAACAAGTTGTCGGTATCTGGCGGGATCAGATAAGACTATTCCTCCTCTGGGGCAGAGTTTGAGATTTGATTCCAAGGGAGTAACAGTAGTACATTTATCGGTTAGAGCAGCTCTATCAAGAATCTCAGCTGTAAACTTCTGTTGAGATAAAATGTATCCCCTTGAAGAGCGGTCTACTTCGAGTCCGAGAAAGTAGCGAAGGTGTCCAAGATCTTTCATTTCAAACTGAGTTTTGAGATGATCCTTGATCTGTTGGATATGTCTTGCATTTTCTCATGTGATGATCATATGGACATATAAGAGTAAGAGAGTGTCAGAGATGTGAGTAAATAGTGCATGATCTGAGGGGTTTGTGGTAAAGCTAGCTGCCAGAACAACGGTAGTGAACTTCTAAAATCATGCGCGAGGGGCTTGTTTGAGCCCATAGAGCGCCTTGTGAGGATGACAAACTTGTCCAGTTGAGTGTTGAACCCCTGTGGGTGGTATCATGTTAACATTTTTTTAGAGTTCACCATGGGGAAATGCAATTTTGACATCTAGCTGAGAGATATCCCATAAATGGATGGAGGCAATGACGAGAATAATGCGTATGATTTTGGTGACTGGAGCAAACATCTCGTTATAGTCAATGTCTTGTTGTTGTTGGAAGTTGCGGGCAACCACTCAAGCCTTGTATCTGTCAATAGTGACATCCGCTATAGTCTTGATTTTGTATACCCATTTACAACTGATAGGATGAGTACCCTTAGGTAGAGATACAAGGTCCCAAGTTCTGGTTTTCTTCAAAGCCTGTAGTTCTTCATTCATTGCATGTAGCCAGACATGTATAATTACTGCCCCATGGTATGTTTGGGGCTCTTGATGACTAGATGTAGTGGAGAGGAAGGCTTGGAGGACTTGAGTAAGAGAAGAGAATATGCTGAGACGAGTAGGAGGTTTATGAGTGCGAGTAGAGCGACGAAGAGGGCCTGGAGTTTGAGATTGTTCACTATCCTCAAGTTGTGGAGTGAAAGTGTAAGGGAATCAGAGTCACTAGGAGAATGTGCAGCTTGATCAGGGACATCAGGAGGAGCTGAAATAGGTCAAATGTTGGTAGAATATCAAGAAATGTGAATCTTCTGGGGTACATGATGGTAAAGTTATAGGTGGATTAGGAAGAGCGTAGTAGAGAAGATGTTCAAAAAAGATGACATGACAGGAGATCGGCAGATCTATGGCGTATGATTGTAAACATTTGTAGCCTTGTGTTGCGCACTTTAACCAAGAAAGACACATTCCATAGAATTGGGTGATAACTTGTCACGTTCAATTGCAGGGAGTTGGACAAAGCGTGTGCATCCAAACACTTTTAGAAATGAATATGATGGAGCTTTATTATAGAGACATTCATAAGGAGAGGTGTTTTGAAGATTTGGGAGTGGATATCTATTTATTAAGAATACACTGGTGAGAACTGCTTCAACCCAGAACTGAACATGAACTAAAGAGGTGAGAAGAAGAGAGCGAGCCACCTCCATAATGTATCGATGTCATCGTTGAACAACGCCATTTTGTTGATGGGTATGTGGACATGAATATTGGGCAAGACTTCCTTGAGATCAAAGGAACTGTTGAAACGTGTGAGAGGTATATTCCCCCCACACCAGAATCAAAGCGTAAAGTTTTTATTTTGTAGGCGAATTGAGTTGCCACCATGAAAGTAAACTCGACATACTTAGAAAAAACAGATTTAACATTTAGTAAGTAAAGCCAAGTGAAACGAGAGTAGTCATCAACACAGATAATATAATATTTATTGCCACCTTAGAAAATGTGTGTGTGTGTGTGTGGGGGGGGGGGGGGGGGGGGTGGGGGGGGGGGGGGGGTGGGGGGGGGGGGAGGTCCTCATACATTAGTATGAATTAAATCGAAGAGAGCAATAGATACAGAGGTATTAGAAGAAAAAGAAGAGGCAATCTGATGACCTCAAATACAATGAAGACAAGTGTTGGAATCCGGATACCGGTCCAACTATGTTCGAGACTAGGGAGTAGCTTGAGTTACTTCTCTCTTCGTCAAATCCCTAGGTCCGACTATTTCGAGCTGAGAACTGACCCTCACAGAATGACAGGTAGTTGCCTTGAGAAAGGACCCACTGGCTGCAGCGAGGAGGTCCCACCACTAACCCGGAAATCTGACTTGATTTCCCCTCCCAAAAATCAAAGGCTGAGCCTGTCTTTGATAGCACAAGGACACAAGGAAGAAAACACATGCTCTCTTGGGGGGGGGGGGGGGGGTGGATCCGTGCTGATCTGAGACATAATGGGTCCTATTTATAAGCAAAGTCTTCTGAGGGCAAAATAGTCCAAATGGTCTGCGGGTAGCCTCCTCCGCCTTAACCAAATTACTATATGCAGACCAAAATGGTCTGCGAACAGCTCCTCGCGCCTTTTCATAATACTAATCGCAACCCACATTGGTCTGCGGATAACGAGAGGGGACTGAGAAGTCGGGTTGGCCCGAACTCGCCTCGCTCCCTCCTCGAGCAGTACGACTAGGGCGACTAGATCAAAACCTACTCGCCAGGGGGTAACTCTCTTGAAGTGAGCTCGCTTGAGTCAAGGCCAACTCGCATCGCCCCAGGCGAGAAAGAACTCTGTCACCTGGACGGGCTATTAGTATTGTCTCGACGAATCGTACTCATGTCGTCAAGAGGAGGTCTGTGTCGTCGAGAGGATGTCTGCGTCGTCGAGAAAAGATCACGTCGATAAGAGCTAACGGGGAAAGATCATACTCGCTTCACCCAACCCCAGGCGAGAAGGACCGCCACTGGTTCTACTCGCAGGATATGATGGCCTACTCGCCGAATACGGGTTGTACACAAGCCCCTCTCTTTGCGAGCTCATGAGAGGTCGGAAAGAAGAGTCCAACCCCTTATTTGACGAGACCGCGGGTTCACCGAGCCTTCCTCTATAAATAGAGGGGGTATATCCTTGATCCTTCACACTGAGATGGCTTATGGAGGAGGTTCTTCCGCAGCCTCCAACAAGGGGCTTGCTGACGACGAGCCTGAGGCAGCCGCCATTCTAGACCTCATCGGCGAGTTCCTAACCCCTTGCCTTCCGAGCTCCGCGAGGAAGAAGAAGCACAAGAGGAAGAGGGCCGATCCCGACCCACGCGAGAAATCTTCCACTGACCCTGAGTATACCGCGAGATGCGGGCCTTTCCTCAAAAGGACAACCGCTTCGCCCATCAACGAAGAGCCCACCGCTGACTTGTCTCTTCGACAAGGTGGGGGCGGGGTCGAGACCACGACCGGTGGGGTTGGGGATGCGGGAATGCCCACGCCATTCTAGATGTGAGCAAGGTGACGATGCCAGAGGTCACACATAGTCGACGAGAAGAGATGCAGTAGCAGGTTGTTGAGGTAGCGGAAGATGCAAGCTGGTGATGTGGTATAGACCGTTCTTGCAGTGGCCCTTACCAACAACCCTCCCAGTGTGGGAATCTTATATCAGACAAGTGGAAGCATTAAAAGAAACAGAGAAGTTTAGGCCATTAATCTGAGAGACAGATAAAAGATTCATGGGCAAACATGGAACATGATAAACATGAGGAATAGTAAAGATGGAGTGATCTTGAAGATGTCCGCGACCGGTGATAAGAAGTAAGGTGCCATCAGCTGTGCGAATGGATGAGGAGGGAAGAGGAAGGAGAAGAGAGCTGCGACTGGCATTATTAGTGATATATGACAAGAAGCACCAAAGTCCAATATCCAAGAGCCAGAAGAGATACATGCGACAACGACAACAAAAGAGGATCCAACATCAGAGGGTGTGTGCATCATGGTCATGAGTTGTTGCATCTGTTCCGGGGAGAAGGCATGAGAGTGATCGACAAGAGCGACCTGTGGAGCAACCAACGAAGCAGAGCGACCTGGGAAGCAGTGATCGACGGCTTCTTGGGCCTTGCGGTTGGCAAGGGCATGACATTCGTGGGTACTATGAGTGTCATGCCGTTTGTGCCAAGTGCACCATTTCTGTCCAGAAAAGACGAGCACCAGTTTGGATGGGCGCCAAAAGAGAATGTCTTTGGAGGAGGTCTGGCAGCCACATCCATGGTGTAAGTGGCATCAGTATGAGGAGAGGCCATAACAAATGGTTCCAAGGGGGAGCCAGCCTCAAGAGCAAGATGACTGTTTTCTTCTGCAGTAAGTTCATTCACCCCAATATCCAGAGATGGAGTTGGAGAATGTTCAAGAAGAATGCCAACAAGGGTCTGAAATTCAGGTCGGAGATGCATGAGAAACTGTAACAACCATCGGCGATCACGAAAAGCAAGATACTATTGGTAAAAGGGACTGGCATCGCCGGGAAGAGGAGTGGGTTCCATGAAGCTGAGATGATTCCAAAGATCTTGCATGGTCACATGATAATGACGAATAGAGAGGTTCCCTTGGCAAGTGGATTGAATGGTTCGAAGGAACTGGAATTCATGAGCACTGTCAGTGAGTGTGAAATACGTGCGAAGATGATTCCACATGGACGTGGCAGTGTCATAAGGTTCAAGTTGTAGCATGATGGATGAAGAAACGGAATGGAGGATGACATCGATGACTCGATGCTCATCATAGGTCCAGGTATCAAGTAGAGAGAGAGATAAGTATGATCAGTGGCTTTGTCAGAGTTCTTGGAAGTGGGGTTGGTAGTGGTGCCATCAATATGCCCCCAAAGTTGACGACTTTTGAGATGGCTCTTGACGGCTAAGGACTAGATGCGATAGTTTGTGCCGTCAAGAGTTATGCGCAGGCGAGACTCAAAGATCAGTTGTTGGTCGGCCATCAGAGTTCACAGTGTGAGATGAAGAAGCTCGCACAGTTGAGAGAAGCTCGCGGAGAGAGGAGTTGGCGCACGGAGGGAAGCTCGCGGTTAGGAGCTCAGAGGAGCTTGCGTCAGAAGTTCGGGGTCAGAAGTTCGCAAACAGGAGCTTGCAGAGAGGAGCTCGCGGTCAGGAGCTTGCAGACAAGAGCTGGCAAAGGGGAGCTCGCAAAGGGAAGCTCACAGACAAGAACTGGCAGAGGGGAACTCGCGGAGGGGAGCTCGCGGACAGGCGCTTGCGTCGGGGTGCTCGTGGTCAGAAGTTCGCAGACAGGAACTTGCGGAGAGGACCCCTCGGCGGGGAGCTTGCGGACAAGAGCTTGCGTCGGGGAGCTCGCGGTCAAAAGTTCGTGGACAGGAACTTGCGGATGGGAGCTCTCGGCGGAGATCACAGAGAGCGAGCTGAGAGTGGCAAAGAGGAGCTCATACCAAGAGGAGACCACACAGAGGGTTTGCGGTGGCGGAGAGAAGCTCGCGAATGCAGATGGTGTGCAAATATCAGAGAGAAAAAAAAATAGTTTGTGGCAGAAGAGGAAAGACTGAAAGATGATCTGATCTCACACGAGTCTAAGCTGGCGGAACCATCAAACGTTCGAACCTAGCTCTGATACCATGTTAGAGTATAAGAAGCTTGAATAATTCACACAGTATTGTTCATCCCATGCATGTATGAGTATATATAAGAGGGAGAGAAAACAAAGTGTTACATATAGGAGATGTGGGACTAAAGAGAGCTAATGGGCTTGGAGAATGGGCTCTACATAGTGGGCTTTTGTACATAAATATTCAACAATTTCTCCATTAATTCATAAATCTATATATGGGAGACATTTATGGGTTGAGAGTGTTGACACCCTCAATTCTGAATTCAGATCTTCTACGTTCAGTCACCGTGCAAATAGAGTCAATTGGCAAAATAGAGTCAATTGACACAACGTTAGGCTCACTCTAGGAAGTTTTGTGCTTCTATGAGGGTATCAGAGCGGCAATAGTCTTGTATCGTCTGGGCAGTACACTTTAGTAGGAGGGTTGATGAGATAACCCGAGGCTATCGGCATGGCGGTGGATGGTGTTTCAACACGATGATATGCTCTCTCTATACTTATGGATGGTGTTCCCAACGCATTATGTATCATCACGATGTTAAACCTCTCTTTGCAGGTTGTGTTTCATGTCAAGGCTGTCAGTATTCCAGTATGTATATCTATCAACATGATGATGAGACCGTTTGACATATCAACACAGTGATATAGTGTATCGGTAGGATGATGCACAATATTTTTGAATTATTTCAATTTGGCATGGCGACAGAGGTCGTGAACGCGGCGGTTATGAACCATCGTTCGTGAACGCCCGACCTCACTTAAGGAACTTTATTCCCTTTAATGTTCAAAACTAGTTTTCTTTTCTTGGTGGCGGTCATAACCGTTGTCGTGCCAAACATACATTGTATGGCGATTGACGTTTTTGTCCAAACTCTCTGGAGCAAAAATTTGTGACAGACAGAGCCTAAGTCTTGGAGTGGGACTTGAATGGCATATTTGTGAATCTTTGGATGCATCACTGATATGCTCAACTACTCAACATCAGAAGGGAGAAGTTGGATGATCATAGAGGAATGTTGTGGAAAGCAAATAGTCGATCATCTCTTGAGAAGTCGATGTGGCGTGTAGCCCTTGATGAGAGGAAAGATATAAAGATGTATTGCAAAGGTGTATGATATTTAGAAATACGAGTGAGTTGCACGAGGTTTCGCCTCTATCCCTAATTATGGCCCTGCACGTTTTTTTAAATGAAAGAAAATATCTATAAATTTAAAAAATTCGAAAATTGTGTAATAGAGGGGTAAACTTTGAAAGCTGAATGTTGCACCAAAAGGTACATTAATTTGCCGTGATTTAAAATAATTTTTCGCAATTTTCTTTAAGATGCTTTAAATCTCTACTTTATCTTTTAGTGCGTTATCATCAAACTAAATTGAAATTGCATTTTATCATCGGGGTCGACAAAGGAAATCATTTGTCACAACAATACGTGTTGGAGGAATCTAGGAAGCTCTTGAATCTTGATGTTGCTGGTTGACTCGTAGACCACTAGTTGACCTTCAATGATCAAAATAAGTTCAAACAAACATCATGCCTCGACGAAATAACACGCAACATCACTGAAAAATATTTGATGTAACGCGAAATAACAATCATAGTGATCTAAGGCATGAACAAATTGCTCCCAATGTGAAATATTCATAGATCGGGGGAAACTATCATTACAATCACAAGTGTAAATCCAAATGGTGTTCGAGTCATCAAAATTCCCTTTGCTAAAGTTGTTTGTGCTAATAATTAAGCTTTTAATATGAGATTGAGATTAATAGGAAGATCTAGAGTAGTGAGACTTGTCAGGGAGAGAATTAAAAGGGGATCAATGTCGGGCCGCATATCAATTATCAAATTCAGTATTTCTACACAAACATATTTGTGTCTAATGTGGAACTAAATCAATACTTTTGCACAAACATATTTGTGTCTAGTAGTAAGACTTGCCCACCTAATTTGCCCACCACTCTTCCATCAAACTTTGCATCATGAATAAAATCAATTCCAAGTAATTGTAAATAGTAAATGAGGATAATCCAAAAAGTAAGTCTTTTTTAAATTAAAATTTGTAGTGACCGCTAAGCGACGAAGAAAAAAAATCATCATAGATAACCAACAAGGAAGAGAGAGAGAGAGAGAGAGAGAGAGAGAGAGAGAGAGAGAAACAGAGGAGAAGAAGAAGGCAATACAAAGACGTCCAATCATATTTCGGAACTTCGACAACAAGAAATAGACTTTGTCAAGCAAAGGTTGAGTGAAGAAAACAGAGTGGGCAAGCTATGCAAGGAGAGCGAGTGCAATATTTATTTATACGAAACTTAAATATGGAGAGATCATTGCATGTATTAGTTATTTGCGTCACGACAACTCGCGCTGAAAACTTAAATTAGCATGTCACAAAATTTACATTATGTATTACAATCATTTTCATTAAACTACTTATAGTAAAACATAAATGAGTGTAAGTTGAGCATATATAAATGATCCAATCTATATTATTTTTGAACAAATGATAATAATAACAATTAACACATTTTATATGACTTAAGTGTATTTATTTCAACATAATCTTTCTTTTGGATTAAATAAAATATTATTATTATTTTTATTATTATGTGATGTGCAAGAAAAGATGGCATAGGTGGCATAATGTGCTTCTTCCACAATCTTTACAATGCTGCATATTATTGCACCAACTTTTAAAAATAAAACAATATAATTTAAACACATTTGTTTTTTAAACAATTTAATTTAAAATTTTACCTAAGATTCCGTCAATTCCTTTAAAATACATGTACACAAAAAATTACAATTTTAATATCCTTATATTATATATAAATATTTTATATTTTCGACTTTACGATTGCTGTCTTGCGAGCAAAATTCCTGCGTGCGGGTTCTGGACTCCGGATTCTCCCTTGCAAAAAAAAAACGGAAGGAGTTCACTTTTTCCCTCCGGTTTAAAACCTTTTTGATCCAACAAATAGAGTTTTTGCACGACTTTGAGGTTGCCCCAATCGACAACAAACATTAATACTTACTTTCAAAGTGGAGGGTGACTTCAAAAAAGTTTGGCTCAAGGATGTCATGGTTTTCAAAAAATTTATGTTTTCATTTCTGAGGCGTTCTTCGGATTATTCTTCGATTCGGGATCCTATGTCGTTCGTGCATGGATTAATATATGGGGATTTCTGTTCCATTGTTTGATGAGGACATCATGCGCATTCTTGTCAAACCCTTGGCCCGCTCCTCACTCTAGATGTTGATACGCTGCATGACACACATATTGATCGTGCTCGAGTGTGTATCGAATTCAACCTCAAGGCCTCTCCACCCTCTCATATTCTCATGGGGTGGTTGGTGCTAATTGAAATCAAGTTATTCACTCCTTCCAAGTTACATTTGAGAGAAACCTACCCGAAGTTCACTATGAGAGGAAACCCAATAGATGGAGCCACCATCGCAGTCTCCTCACCAAGGGGGGAAAGACACAATAGATATACCACCATCAGCTTGCAAATCCACCGGAGCCCGAACCTGAACTTCAGGTAGAGTTTTCTTAGTTTTCTAACAATCCTCAATAGCATGACCGTATTGTCATATCAAGCATGGTATATCCATGTCATATCAAGGATGGTATCAAGCATGGTATATCAAGCATGGTCATATCAAGCATGGTATAACTAATAATCATTGGTTCGGGCTCCGGTGGATTTGCAAGCTGATGCTGGTATATCTATTGTGTCTCTCCCCCCTGTTGAGGAGAATGTGATGGTGGCTCCATCTATTGGGTCTCCTCTCATAGTGATGAGTCAGGTGGCGGTCGACCCTTCTATGGCTTCATCCCATGGCATGGTGAATCAGGTTGCGGACAACATATCTGAGACTGTGCGTTCTACGATGACTTCTCGCAGGAGTCGACGGGCTCGGTTGGGGCTGTTTAGTTCTCGGGCCCCTGTGGCTCCACTGTCTGATCTCCTGTCAGATTTTGCAGCACATGATGATGGATGCTACTGTACAACCCAATGTTGGAGGTATCCAGGTCCGGGTGAGGGGTGACCCCAAGGTAGCAAGACAATGCTACGTCACCGCGGTCAACACCACCTGGCAGGCTGAGGTGGAAGGGATGGACTGGGAGATGGAGAAGAATGAGAGAAGAGGAGGAGAAGAGGAGGCCCAGGCAGGAGGGGCGGAGGAGTCGATGGAAGTCTGGGAAGAAGAGATGGAGGAAGGAGAGGCTGAAGTGCCTGCTTGCGGCGAGAGGAAGGAGGAAGATCGGGGGATCAGTCCCGGCCGGAGGCCGTAGACGAGGTCGTGGAGCTAGAGGTCACTTCCCGGGCGGGAGTGATTGAAAAAGTAAAGATCAGCAGGGAGCTCGACCCCGAGGAGCAAAGAAGATCATGGCATGCATCCAGGAGAACGTGGACGTCTTCGCGTGGAGCGCGACGGACATGCCTGGGATCAATGCGGATGTGGCCTGCCACCGCCTCAAACTCGACCCCGGCACCCATCCCATTCGTCAGAAGAAGCGGTCCACCGCAGATAAGCTGGAAGGACCTATCCGGGAGGAGGTGAGCAAGCTCCTCAAGGATGGATTTGTATCAGAGATCCAGTATCCAGGCTGGGTCTCCAACGTAGTAATGGTAAAGAAGAGAGATGGTAAGTGGAGGATGTGTGTAGACTTTTCTTTACTAAATAAATCACGCGCCCCAAGGATTATTACCCCTTGCCTCGAATCGACGCTCTGGTTGACTTAGCCGTCGGTTTTTCCCTAATGAGTTTTCTAGATGCTTTCTTAGGTTACCATCAGATCCGCATGCACCCTCCCGATGTCAAGGATGTCTCCTTCATCACAGGGGATGAGTGCTACTGCTACAAGGTGATGCCCTTTGGGATAAAAAATGCAGGGGCAACTTATCAGCGGATGATGGACATGGTCTTCCGAGAACAGAAGAGGAGGAACTTGGAAGTGTACGTGGACGATCTCATGATCAAGAGTCGGAACCCCGAAGAGACTTTCGGGACCTTGCGAAAGTTCTAGATGAAGCTCAACCCCCAGAAGTGCATCTTCGCGACGAGCCAAGGAAAATTCTTAGGCCACTTGCTCACCCCAGCCGGAGTGGAGCCTAACCCTGACAAAGTAAAGACAATTCTGGAGCTGGGATCGCCGAGGAATGCGAAGGAGGTCCAGCGCCTCACCGGGAAGCTGACTGGGCTAAGCAGGTTCCTCTCCAGGGCAGAGGAGAAGTGTGCGTCGTTCTTCAAAGTGCTAAGAGGAAACCAAAAGTTCGAATGGACTCCGGAGTGTGAGGAGGCTTTCCAAGCATTAAAGAGGCAGCTGATTCTTCTCTTCTTTGTATATGGCTGAGCAGGTAATGAAGAGTAGCTGTTCTTCTCTTCTTTGTATATTCTCAGTTAGGGTTCCTGAGGGAGGAAGAAGAGAAGCCCTTGAGAGAAGATGATGGCTGATTGTAATGAATGCCTTACTTTTCTCTTTCTTCTCATCCCTTTTATTGTCCAGTTCAATTTGAATTTCTTTTCCTTTTCTGGTAAGAGCTGAAAAAAGTATTTTTGTCTGAACATTTACATCCCTCTTTCTTTCTTTAATTCCCAACCCGTCCACTAACATAAAGCGTGTTTCCAAGAAAGTTTTTCTCTGTCCTCTGTTAATTCTTCATTCCATTTGAGGTAATTAAGGAGGCGTTGGAGAACGGTCTTGAGATAGGTGGCCCATGAGAGAGGGTCCAAAAATGACAGCTGAAAAGGTTTCCCTTTTCAGACTGTATACGACGTAGCGTCGAGTTCACTTCCTCTCTTATCGACGCACCTTCGAGTTCTTGTAGGAGCAGCTTCGAATTCATCCTTGCTCTAACTGAACTATGCTAGTCGACGTTGCGTCGATACCCTATCGACGTAACCGTCGAGTTGAAGGTATGGCTCTGAGTTTCATTATCTGTGTCGAGATGAAGTTAACGTTGCGTCGACTTTAGATTACTTCGACAGATACTTCCTTCTGCGCCGAGTTGAAGTAGAAGCTGCTTCGACTTCTTCAAGTACTTCGACAGGTCCATGGCCTCTATGTCGATATCTATTCGACGTAACGTCGACTTGGATTACTTCGACAGAAGGGTGAACTACTTGGACTTCTAGTCTGAGTAGAGTCGACAATAATTTGACGTTGCATCGAATTCCATTCGACGCAAGTGTTAACTTTGCCCAAATTTTGCTTCTCTTGACTTGGTCTTGACACCCTAGGTTAAGTATGATATCCTAAGACATATAATGACCAGATTACCCTCACTATACAATGAGTAATTCATTCCTAAGAGATAAAATCACTTTTAGGTAATTTGTTAAGTTAAATCAATGGGTTTTTCCCAACAATCTCCCCCTATTTATCTTAACAAATTTTACAATTTGAATAAAGTGATTTTACACATTCCTATTATATAATCAAGAATAATACAGACAAGATAATAAGACATACAATAATTGACTAGATTGAACCAGTAAGCAAAAATGTATCTGATTAATTGTCACAAAAGTTTATTAGAGATTACCCAAGAATATATCTACTTCCTTCCTTTCAGAAAATTAGACAAGTCCTCATAAATCCTTCTGAACTTTCTTTCCACATACTTGAAATTTGTAGAGGTTGCCTTCTCTGGATTCCTTTGTATTTTTTCATGGTCTTTGAACACCTTTGCTTGGTCACTTTCTATTTCAGGAGAGACATATTTTAAGGTGAAGCCCAGACCAAGAACTTTTGCTGTCAACAGGTTTATGTTTTCCAACTCTAGATCATTTGATTCTGAGTCCCCATCAGGATTTGGTACAACAAAGATTGATTGGGGTTTACCAGTGTCTGAGGAAAACTTGAACATTATCTTTTTCTTTTTCACAGAAGGTTGTTTTCCTTTCTTTTTCTTCTGAGAAGGCTCCTCTGTATCCTCTGGAACACATCCAATGCCCCTTTTGTGAAGTTGGCCTATTTCCTCCAACATCTTAGCTTTAGGATTTTTTGTAAGATACTCAGTGGGGTCAAATAGGGAGGATTTGATGGGGATTGCTTTTGCTAGTTCTTCTTGTTCAACCACTTGTTTTCCTCTTTGCAGAATATCAATAAATCTATTTCTCTTCTCTTCAATCTCCCTTTGAGCTGTCTCATATTCATATCTTTCTCTGTCTGCAATCTACTCTAAAGCTTTGTCATGCTCTGGATTGGTGTAGGTTTTCATTGTGTTCTTAGGAATTTCAATCCTTGCATACTATTTGTAATATGATTTATCTTTTCGGTAATCCTTCCTTTGTTCTTTTGTGTACATCTCCCAGATAGGTATTCTTCCTCTTCCTCTTCCTCTACCTCTACCTCCACTTCTATATGGAGGTCTCCCTCTGAAAACTGGTGTTGTAAGAAGTGGTTTAGACATAGGAGCAGATGGAGAGGGAAGCTGAACTGGAGGTATTGGTTGAGCTGGTACTGGATCAGGTGAGACAGGATCTTGATCGTCTATCTTGAGTGGAGAGGGTGTTGTGGATGAATCTTCAGAGGACACTCTGAAAGAAAGGGGATCAGGGATATATGGTTCAGTGTCTTCATGAAATTCTTCCAGAGACTTGAGATAGGCCTGATCCTCTGAAATTAGAGGGATTTCCCCCTGAGTTGATGACTCCCCCTGAGCAAAGAGCTGGATTCTTGGAGAAGATGACTCCCCCTGAATGACTGCATCTGAAAGCTGTAATTTAGATGATACAGCTGGCTCTCCTTCAGTGATGAAGGAGAGAGGGATTGCTGTCGTGTAGACAGAATCTTGAAGAGGTTGCTGCCTGCTGGTACACATCTCCCCCTGCTTTATATTATTGAAAAAGGATATAAAACCTTCAGCAGACACAGCTGCCGATCGTACTTCCTTATCAAAAGCTGTGAGTTCAGATGTAAGGTCCTGCAACCTTTTGTGCTGGCGGCGGAGTTTGCGATAGCAATCCATTGAGAAGTCAAGATAAAGAGAGTCGAACTTGGATAACACAGTTTCGAGGGCAAGATCGACGGCTTCAATAATATTTTGCTGATTTGACGGGGATGCCATTGAAATGCTGAGGGAACCTGCACTGAAACAAGGAAAAAAGACGAAGAGAGGGAAGAAGGAAGAGAGCAGGAGGGAGAGAATTCGAATAGCACAATGGAGTTAAATGCAAAAGTTGCTTTGAGTAGAGGAATCGCCGCAACTTAAGGTTTTATTCAAAGCAACGTCGAGAAGAACGACATTTAGCGCGCCAAAATATGTCAGTGCGCACGATCTATCAAATCGATGGAGCGTCGAGTCGATGTCGACATGGCTTTGAAATATAGTCATCGATGATGCTGTCGACGTAAGCGTCGATAAGTATTTGACGTTACGTCGAGTGGCATTCGAAGGATCCTTCCCAGAGAGGTCTCGAAGATGACGTCGAGTAGAAGTCGACGATACGTCGATTTCAATTCGACACAGCTTTGATTAAACAGTCATGATCTTCTTTAAGATTTTTGCTGTTTTCCCAGCAATAATTTTCTACAGAAAATAGATTTTTATTCATAATAATAGGGGGCCTACAAAGCTCCATCAAGCATCCCCAGTGCATTGATGAAGAACTTGTGCTTACTTTCATCAAGGATCTTAGTGAAGATGTCAGCCCTTTGATTGTCAGTAGATATGTATTTAAGGTTGATCTTACCCTTCTCTACATTGTCTCTGAGAAAATGGCGCCTTATCTCTATGTGCTTAGTTCTGCTGTGGAGAACATGATTGAAAGCAATTGAAATTGCACTAGAGATGTCACAATAGATTATGGAATTGGCAAGAGAAAAGTTGTAGTCTAACAACTGATTTTGCATCCACAAAATTTGTGAACAGCAGCTTCCTGCAGCTATATACTCAGCTTCAGCTGTAGAAGTGGAGACTGTTGTTTGCTTCTTGCTAAACCATGATATCAGTCTAGCACCCAGAAACTGACATGTTCTTGAAGTGCTTTTTTTATCAAGCCTGCATCCAGCATAGTCTGCATCTGAATATCCAACCAATTCAAATCCAGATTCAGCTGGATACCATAAGAGAAGCTCATGAGTACCCTTCAGATATCTGAGAATTCTTTTGACAGAACTCATGCGGGATTCCTTTGTGTCAACCTGAAATCTTGCACAAATACAAGTAGCAAACATTATATTAGGTATGTTAGCTGTTAGGTAGAGAAGAGAGCCATTGGCTGCTCTGTAAGTCTTCTGATCAAATGACTTACCTTGTTCATCTCTATCTAAAACAATATTAGTAGCCATGGGGGTTTTCATAACAAATGCATTCTCCATCCCAAACCTTTTACTGAGTTCTCTAGTATATTTGGATTGGGATATGAAAATGTCATCTGGATTTTGTCTAACTAGGAGACCAAGGAAATAGGATAATTTCCCCCATGCTACTCATCTCAAATCTTGACTGCATCAGGTAAGCAAATCTTTTGCATAAAGATTGATATGTGGAGCCAAATATAATATCATCTACAAATATTTGTACAAGGAGTAGCTGATTCTTATGTGCTCTTGTGAACATGGTTTTATCCTCCTTTCCTCTTTCAAAGTTGTGTTCCAGGAGAAAGGTGGATAAGGTCTCATACCAGGCTCTTAAAGTTTGCTTTAGACCATATATTGCTTTATCTAATCTATATACAGAAGATGAAAAAGTTGGATTGACAAAATCTGGTGGCTGCTCCACATACACCTCTTCTTGTAGTTTCCCATTGAGAAATGCACTCTTGACATCCATCTGGTATACCTTGATCTTCATGTGGGCAGCATATGCCAGGAACATTCTGATTGCCTCCAGTCTTGCTACTGGGGCAAATGTCTGGTTGAAGTCAATGTCTTCCTCTTGCTTGTACCCTTGGGCCACAAGTCTAGCCTTATTTCTGATTATGATCCCAGTTGAGTCCATTTTTTCTTGAACACCCACTTGGTGCCAATCACTGGGTAATTTTTTGGTCTCTCAACCAAAGTCCAGACCTTGCTCCTTTCAAACTGGGTCAATTCCTCTTGCATAACAGATATCCAGTGAGGGTCACTGTCTGCTTATTCAAATTTCTTTGGTCCATATTGTGATAGGAAGCACTGCAGCATTGTCTCACTTGTGAGTTGGTTCCTTGTTTTGACTCCTGCTGTTAAGTTTCCTATCACTTGAGTTGGAGGATGTTCTTTTTGAGTCATCCTGGATCTTGCTGAGTGATCTAGAATTTGCTCTTCTTCCTGAGCTATCACATGCTCAGAGACAGTGGGATCTTCATCCTCATGTGCTGGAATATCTGTGGCTGGTAAACTAGGTGCTGTTGTTTCCTTTTCATCTTCTGCATAATCCTCACCAGAGTCAGTGTCAATATCCTGTTGTCCTTTTCCCGACACACAGTTGGATGATCCACTATGCTCATCCTTTCAACTTGCTCTGCTAGTTGATCTTCTTCCTGCAGAATAGAACTGGTGGAAGTTTCCTTCCCCTTGTAAACCATGTTAGTTTCATCAAAGACCACATGCATAGACTCCTCAATTTTGAGAGAGCTTTTATTGAAGCACCTATAAGCCTTGCTTGATGAGGAATAGCCTAAGAATATCCCATCATCAGTCTACTTGTCAAATTTGGCAAGATGACTTTTCCCATTGTTGAGGATAAAACAAGTACACTCAAAAATTCTAAAATAAGTGACTATAGGTGCCTTTCCCTTCAATAACTCATATGGAGTATTCAATTTAGTCTTGTGAATGAGACTCCTATTCAGAACATAATTTGTAGTATTTACTGCCTCAGCCTAGAAAGACTTTGACAAGTTAGATTCAACTAACAATGTCCTTCCTGATTCAATTAGGGTTCTATTTTTCCTTTCAGCCACCCCATTCTGTTGGGGGGTTCTAGGAGCTGAAAAGCTTTGCCTGATATCTTCATCCTCACAGAATCTACACATTAACTAATTCTCAAACTCAGTGCTATGATCACTTCTGATCAGAGCAACTTGTGTGTTGAGTTCAGATTGAATCTGTCTAATGAATTTTGAGAGGATCTTGAAGGTGTCTGACTTAGCTTTTAGAAAGAACACCCAGCTGAACCTAGAGAAATCATCAATAATGACTAGTGTGTAGGACTTTCCTGCTAAGCTTTGAGTGGAGATAGGGCCAAACAGGTCCATGTGCAACAGGAAAAAGATTCTAGGAGAATCATTCTTACCAATTGGTTTGAATGAAGCTCTACATGGGTGATCTTTATTGAATTTACCAGTTGGTAAACCCCTGGCTAGGTTGAGTTTGGAGAGTTTAGCTATGATTTTAATGTTAAGGTGACTAAGTCTCCTATGCCACATCTCACTATTTTCTAACTGGGAGTTAAACAGGCAAATCTCAGACTTTGTGTACTCAAAGTCTACAACATATACCTTACCTTTTCTGAGACCAGTCAAAACTGTTTGATCAGACTTAGAGCTATATGACACAAAGACTTGGTGAATACAACTTTGTATTCACCATCACACATCTGACTAATGGTGATCAGATTATGTTGAAGTCCTTCAACATAAGCTACTTTAGAAAAAGAGATTTCTCCAATCCTGAGCAAACCATATCCTTTGGTTTTTCCAGAGTGGGAGTTCCCAAAGATTACCTTGGGCCCTTCCTTGGCCTTGAAATTTTCCAGCAAATCTTTTGCTCCAGTCATATGTATGGACCATCCACTGTCCAAATACCTCTACTGGTTTATGGTTGAACATCCTTCCCTCTCAATTTCATTAATGGAATCTTCCAAAGCCATTAAGCAGGCTTCTTCTGGTCCACCATCTTTATCATCATCAGATGAGGAGGAGCTTGATTCTGAATCTGAATCACTCCAGGTCTCAACTAAGAGACCTCTCTCTCCTTTCTTCTCATGAAGGATTTCTTCCTGTGCTCCTTCCTCTGCTTGTTTTTCTTACTCTTGTCTTCCTCAGGACATTCAATAAAAATATGTCCTGGCTTTCTGCAAGAAAAATAGATTATCTCCTGTTTAGGAGTTTTGTCATACCTTGGCTTGCTTGAGCTCCTCTCTCTCCTTCTAGAATCTTCTGTCCTGGCCCACTTCTTGAATCTCTTAGCCAAGAGATTAAACATTTCTTCTTCAGTGGTGGAGGACTCTGCTTCTGCACTTTTTAAAGCAAGAGTCCCCTCTTTAGAAGTAGGTGTCTTTTCTTGGGCTTCTGACTCAGCCCTGCTTTTCAGTAGGAGCTCATAGGACTTGAGCTTTCCTAGGAGAGCATCCGTTGATATCTCCCTGAGGCATCTAGAATCTCTGATAGCCCAGATTCTAGAGTCCCATGTGCTTGGGATGCACGTGAGGAGCTTGTCATTAATCTCTGTTAGAGAGATTTCCTTGTCAAGCCCTCTCAGCTCATTTATGATGAGGCTGAATTTGTCATAGATTTCTGCAATGCTTTCATCAACCTTTTTCTTGAAATTCTCATATTGAGATATGAGAAGAGCCTTTTTGTCTTTCCTCTCATCAGAGCTTCCTTCAACTAGTCTGGAGAGAGATTCCCAGATCTCTTTTGCAGAGTTGCAATCAACAACTTTCTGGAATATGTCATCAGACATAGTTGAGACCAGTGTGTTCATGGACTTGGCATCACATGCCTTGACCTTCTTCTCATCCTCAGTCCATTCTGCTCTGGGGACTGAGGTTTGTATGACCTTTCCAGTGGAGTCTTTCCTTATTGGGGCTGGATGACCTGTGAGGATGACATTGAAAATTTCCTCATCAATAGAATTCATATATAGTTTTATTCTGGCCTTCCAGAGTGTAAACTTATTCAGGTTACACACTGGAGGTCTTGTAGAAGCATAATCCTTAGAGCTCATTTTCTTTTAGAAAATATATTTGAAAAAAATAATAATATAAGAGGTCTTTTTGATCAAGGTGTTAACCTTTTATTGATCAACTTATCTCTGATACCAATTGAAAGTGCACAGTGTGCCTCTGAGAATCCTCTAGAGGGGGGGGGGGGGTGAATAGAGAATTAAATTTATTTCTATCCTAACTATGAATACAATAAAATAATCTAAAGATTTATGCTCAATTAAGATCTCAGGCAGAATAAAATAGTGCTGAAATATAAAGCAGAAAATAATAATGTAAACTAGCTATAAGGGATAACACAGAAAATTAGCAAACCAGAAGACATATTTTTATAGAAGTTCCCCAAAATGTGGGTACTCCCATCTTCTACCACCTGGTAGGGATGCACCACTGTGCCTGAGTCTTTTGGTAAGGAGACTCTTATAACCACTGATCTTTTGACAAGGAGATCATGAACCACCAGATCTTTTGATAAGGAGATCTTGAACCACCAGATCTTTTGATAAGGAGATCTTGAACCACTGAATCCTTTGAAGAGGGATTAATAAAACTCTTTTACAGAAGGGAATTAGAAGGAGAAGGAAGAAGAGAAATGGTGTAGGAATTCTGTTCTCAGAATTCTTATGAAGGCTGTATGATACACAACTTCTTGTATCTATCAGTGGATCTGCTCTTGATTAACTCCTGCTTATGATAGTGATGTTTTGCAGGAGCTTTGATTGTCAGATCCTTTGTGTTTTTGCTGATTGAGATATGGCTGTTATGAGATGGTGATGAAGAACATCTTTCAGATCCTTTGTACTTTTCTTCTAATTAAGATCATCCTGTTATATGATTGTAATGAAGAGCAACTGTTCTTCTCTTCTTTGTATATTCTCAGTTAGGGTTCCCGAGGGAGGAAGAAGAGAAGCCCTTGAGAGAAGATGATGGCCGATTGTAATGAATGCCTTAATTTTCTCTTTCTTCGCATCCCTTTTATTGTCCAGTTCAATTTGAATTTCTTTTCCTTTTCTAGTAAGAGCTGAAAAAGGTATTTTTGTCTGGACATTTACATCCCTCTTTCCTTCTTTAATTCCCGACCCGTCCACCAACATAAAGCTTGTTTCCAAGAAAGCTTTTCTCTGTCCTCTGTTAATTCTTCATTCTATTTGAGGTAATTAAGGAGCCGTTGGAGAACGACCTTGAGAGAAGTGGCCCATGAGAGAGGGTCCAAAAATGACAGCTGAAAAGATTTCCCTTTTTAGACTGTATTCGACGTAGCGTCGAGTTCACTTCCTCTCTTATCGACGCACCTTCGAGTTCTTGTAGGAGCAGCTTCAAATTCATCCTTGCTTTGACTGAAGTATGCTAGTCGATGTTGCGTCGATACCCTATCGATGTAACCGTCGAGTTGAAGGTATGGCTCTGAGTTTCATTATCCGCGTCGAGATGAAGTCGATGTTGCGTCGACTTTAGATTACTTCGACAGATACTTCCTTCTGCGCCGAGTTGAAGTATAAGCTGCGTCGACTTCTTCAAGTACTTCGACAGGTCCATGGCCTCTGCGTCGATATCTATTCGACGTAACGTCGACTTGGATTACTTCGACAGAAGGGTGAACTACTTGGACTTCTAGTCTGAGTAGCGTCGACAATAACTTGACGTTGCGTCGAATTCCATTCGATGCAAGTGTTAACTTTGCTCAAATTTTGCTTCTCTTGACTTGGTCTTGACACCCTAGGTTGAGTGTGATATCCTAAGACATCTAATGACCAGATTACCCTCACTATACAATGGGTAATTCATTTATAAGAGATAAAATCACTTTTAGGTAATTTGTTAAGTTAAATCAAAGGGTTTTTCCCAACACTTTACTTGGGGGTGGGGTCTGAAGCGGTAAGCTCTGTGCTGGTGCGGGAAGAAGAGAGGAAACAACTCCCGATCTACTATGTCAGCCGAGTCCTGAGGAAGGCCGAGCTTAGGTACCCTATTCTAGAGAAGCTGGCCTTCGCCCTCGTGGTATCGTCCCGGAAGTTCCGGCCTTACTTCCAGGCACACTCAATCAAGGTGGTGACCGACCACCCTCTTCGTATCATCATGGAAGGAGTGGAACACTCGGGGAGGTTGGCTAAGTGGTCAGTAGAGCTAAGCGAATTCGACATCTCGTTGTTGACCAGGTAGTCGATAAAGGCACAAGCAGTGGAGGATTTCTTAGCCGACTACGTGACCGAGGTGGAAGAAGCCGGGCCACCCCTCTCGGTGGCCTGGAAGATGTTAGTGGATGGAGCGTCGGGAAAGCATTCCTTTGGGGGGGGGGGGGGGGGGGGGGGGGGGGGGGGGCGGGGGGGACTCGTCCTAGTAAGCCCCCAAGGGACCAGGATCGAGCAAGCCATCAACATTTACTTCCCGATCACCAACAACCAGGCTGAGTACGAGGCGGTGATAGCAGGCCTACGACTAGCCCGGGAGTTGGGAGTGCAAGACGTGGAGGTCTTAATGGACTCCATGGTAGTGGCATGTCAGATTAGGGGGGAGTTTGAGGCAAAGAAGACAACTCTCCAACGTTATCTGGAGAAGGTCAGGGGGGGTCATCGGGCATTTTCCCATCTTCTTGATCCAACACGTGCCGAGGGAGGAGAGCGTCTCGGCTGACCTCCTGGCTAAGTTCGGTCCTGGGCAGGGGGGCGATGACGAAACTCTTCCGACCATCTATCGAGGAAGGGGAATTGATGTAGGTAGAACAACGAGCGTCGTGTATGGATCCCATCATCACTTTCCTAGCATCGGGGAAGCTCCCGGAAGGGGATGTGGACAAGCGACGACTCAGATATAAGTCAGCATATTATTCCTTGGGTGCAGGTGTGCTATACCGAAAGACCCTCTTGGGGCTCCTAGCTCGTTGTGTGTCGGAGGAGGAGACCCCAAAGGTCCTCGAAGAGATCCACTCAGGAGAATGTGGCAGCCATTCAGGGAGTAGGACTTTGGAGGGAAGGGTGTTGAGGCAAGACTACTTCTGGTCCACCCTAAGCAAAGATGCATCAGAGTTCGCCAAGAAATGCTCCAAGTGTCAGCTCTATGCCCCCTCCAGCTCCTTCCAGCCCAAAGGCTCTGGACCATCACAGCTCCGTGGTCTTTTGCAATATAGGGACTGGACTTGGTAGGGCCCTTCCCCCAGGCCAGCGGCCAGAGATTTTCTACTAGTAATGATCGATTACATCTCCAAGTGGCTAGAGGTAAAAGCACTAGCCAAGGTAACTTCACAGGTAGTCCGAAACTTTATATGGGGAGAGATAATCTGTCGACATGAGCTCCCACTAGCCATCGTCATAGACAATGGGCCCCAGTTTGCCAGCGACGAGTTCGTCAACTTTTGAACTCAGCTGAGCATAGACCTTCGGTTCGCATCGGTCCACCACCCAAGGAGCAATGAGAAAGTGGAGGCGAGAAACAAAATAATTGTGAATTTGCTAAAAAAGAAGGTCAAGAACCTAAGGGGGAACTAGGTAGAACAACTGCCCTCAGTCCTCTGGGCCTTGAGAACCACACCAAACACGGCCACCGGGGAGACCCCATTCAAGCTCTCCCATGGGTCCGAGGCCGTGCTTCCTATAGAATTTGAGGTAAAGTCACCCAGGGTGGTGACCGCATGGGAAGGAGATGAAGAGTGGAGACTGGAGAATGAGGAAGAATAGATGCTATCTTTGGATTCGGTAGAAGAGCACCGGGACCTAGCCACCATCCGACAGGAGGAGGTCAAGTGGCGGATGGCTCGGTATTTCGACAAGCACATCCGAGTGAATCAGTTCGAGAAGGGGGATTTGGTTCTGAAAAAGGTTGATGCGGCCGGGAGAGGGGCCGCAGTAGGAAAGCTCGACCCCAATTGGGAGGGTGTGTACATTGTAGATGAAGTGCTCAGGTCGGGAGGGTACCACCTACGAGATGTGGAAGGGGTACCCCTCGGTCGAGCTCGGAGCGGGGATGATCTAAAATGTTTTTATCCTTAAACTTTTTATTTGGTTTGTTATATGTATGATTCATTGTTTACTAAAATGTTTCAATGCCTACTATAATCATATGCCCTTGTGTGTTTGAGCTGGAGTGCCCCAGATCGATCCCGCTGCCGGGCTCTCATTAGCCGGTGGGTCAGGTTGATCTCTGGAGAGGCTGGCTAAGGAAAGTTTGAGCTGGAGTACCCCAGATCGATTCCGCTGCCGGACTCTCATTAGACGGTGGGTCAGGTTGATCTCTGGAGAGGCTGGCTAAGGAAAAGTTTGAGCTGGAATGCCCCAGATCGATTCCGCTGCCGGGCTCTCATTAGACGGTGGGTCCGGTTGATCTCTGGAGAGGCTGGCTAAGGAAAGTTTGAGCTGGAATGCCCCAGATCGATTCTGCTGCCGGGCCCTCATTAGACGGTGGGTCAGGTTGATCTCTGGAGAGGCTGGCTAAGAAAAGTTTAAGCTGGAATGCCCCATATCAATTCCGCAGCCGGGCTCTCATTAGACGGTGGGTTAGGTTGATCTCTAGAGAGATTGCTAAGGAAAGTTTGAGCCGGAGTGCCCCAGATCAATTCCGCTGCCGGGCTCTCATTAGACGGTGGGTCAGGTTGATCTCTGGAGAGGCTGGCTAAGGAAAAGTTTTAGCTGGAATGCCGCAGATCGATTCCACTGCCGGACTCTCATTAGATAGTGGGTCAGGTTGATCTCTGGAGAGGTTGGCTGAGGAAAGTTTGAGCTGGAATGTCCCAGATCGATTCCACTGCCGGGCTCTTATTAGACGGTGGGTCAGGTTGATCTCTGAAGAGGCTGGCTAAGGAAAGTTTGAGCTGTAATGTCCCAGATCGATTCCGCTACCGGGCTCTCATTAGACGGTGGGTCAGGTTGATCTCTGGAGAGGCTGGCTAAAGAAAGTTTGAGCTGGAGTGCCCCAGATCGATTCCGCTACCGGGCTCTCATTAGGCGGTGGGTCAGGTTGATCTCTGGATAGGCTGGCTAAGGAAAGTTTGAGCCGGAGTGCCCCAGATCGATTCCGCTGCCGGCTCTCATTAGACGGTGGGTCAGGTTGATCTCTGGAGAGGATGACTAAGGAAAGTTTTAGACGGAGTGCCCCAGATTGATTCCGCTGCCGGGCTCTCATTAGACGGTGGGTCAGGTTGATCTTTGGAGAGGCTGGCTAAGGAAAGTTTGAGCCGGAGTGCCGCAAATCAATTCCACTGTCGGGCTCTCATTAGACGGTGGGTCAGGTTGATCTCTGGAGAGGCTGGCTAAGGAAAAGTTTGAGCTGGACTGTCCCAGATCGATTCCGCTGTCGGGCTCTCATTAGATGGTGAGCCAGGTTGATCTATGAAGAGGCTGACTAAGTTGAAGGTGGTACTGG
Source organism: Dactylorhiza incarnata (assembly GCA_033032865.1). Lineage (NCBI taxonomy): Eukaryota > Viridiplantae > Streptophyta > Magnoliopsida > Asparagales > Orchidaceae > Dactylorhiza > Dactylorhiza incarnata. The sequence continues at coordinate 84,003 of JAWHQI010000481.1, read as the reverse complement.
GCCTGAGGCAACAAGCTCTCACGAAGACGGCATGGTCAGGCTCTCACCTAGCTGATAGGACAACAGACTCACCCGGTGGCAGGAAGGTGAGGAAAATAGGATAAGGGAAAATCTCAAGGGTCAAGTATGCGAGTGGCCCCAGCAGAGGAGGCACTCGCCTGGAAAGGCATTCGTTCGGCAGTAATGCGAGTGGCCCCAGCAGAGGAGGCACTCGCCCGGAAAGGCACTTATTCAGCAGTAATGTGAGTGGCCCCAACAGAGGAGGCACTCACCCGGAAAGGCACTCGTTCAACAGTAATGCGAGTGGCCCCAGCAGAGGAGGCACTCGTCCAGAAAGGCACTTGTTCGGCAATAATGCGAGTGGCCCCATCAGAGGGGGCTCTCGGCAAGGTTGCACTCTCGGTAGAATTATCGTGGCCACCTACGTCCTAAGGAATCAGCAAATGCGCACCACTCGCGAGAGTGCGATTGATGGTGCGCGAGTGTAAGCCGGCAGTTGATGCAAACACACCACTTGCGAAAGCGCGAGTGGTGGTGAGCGAGTAGGTACAGACAATTAACAATCATTTATCAATTGACAAAAGCGGAAGCGTGCGAACGTGAAAGCAAGTAATGAGCCTACCAGAATGGGCATTCACCTCGACGAGGGGGTCGCAGGCAAGAACTTTGTTGGAACAAATGCAAAGTGAAAAATTTGGTTAAGTACCACAAAGAGGGGCGAGTACGCGGGTATTCGATCGATTCGCTGGTGCGCGTGGGGTGCGTGCCAGAATGCAAATGCGTACGGGTGCGAGTATGCGCGCACGGGTCAGCGAGTGCTTGAATAAGGCGCAGGTGCGCGCGTGGCGCGTGTCTTCGAGACGCGAGCACATAAGTAAATGGTAGCGAGAAATAAAAGAAAGACTTGGGAAGTAATTTTTCATTTCATTACAAAAAATTGTTTACATCGGGGGGGGGGGGGGGGGGGGGGGGAGTCTCGTCTTACAAAGGAAATTCAAAAGGAAAAATTTACATCTTATGGCTCGCTCCCAGACTTCTCGCCCTCGTCATCCGCGATGGGAGGGATCGGCTCGAGCACCTCCGTGACGACTTCCTCGACGGTGTATCGCAGCGACTCCTCCTCCGCGCGCTTCAGGTTCCTCGAGGTTCGGGTAGAGCGAGGAGCAGGTGGAAGGGCGGCCCGAATGAGCTCCTGGCTTTCAGCACAATGACCTCCTTCTCCAGCTCCGTCTTGCGAGCGAGGAGCTGGTCGGCGGTCTCAGGGTCCTGCGAAAAGCAAGTGGGTTATAAAGGAACATGGCCAAAGGCAACAAGCGAGTTCTCGGTAGACTTACCATCCCGCCCTCGAGGCTCTCAAGAAGGCCATCGGAAACGACCTGCTTTTCCTTTAGGTCGGCGAGCTCCTTCTCCGTCTCTTGCAACTCGCGCTTAAGATCCTCAGAGTTCCTCTCCGTCGTTAGGCAGCGACGACCTGCCATATGAGCGAGATCCAGCCCGCAAAGCTGAGCTCGCGCGCACTCATAGGCGAGCGCTCGGGAGGAAAGGGCGTGGAATTCCGCAACATCCTCCCGCCCATATAGGCCGAAGGACACGACGAAGGCCTCTCCACCAATGACCTCCCGCTCCACCCAGGAGGGATTGAGGGTGGAGATCGAGACCCGGTTGGAATCTGAGTCCCACTCCAACACTGGCTCACCGGCCGTGTCCCGATGCTTGGTGCCGAGGCAGAAGTTTTGGTGGCCCGCCGGCGCGGGTGCGGACGGCACGCGGGCGGTCTCCCCGACTCCCTGGTCGGCGAGAGAGTCCGCTGGGAGCTCAGCCCCAGACAAACTTTCAGCAAGCCCCTTTCATTTGGCGAGGACTGAAGTCTGTTTCTTCTTCTTTGGCGGCGGAGGGTTAAGGGACGACCCTCGGCTCGCGGGTGCGGGCCGCTTCTTAAAGGCGGAGGAAGTGCTGGGGGACTCACGACAAGCGTCGGCGGAAGCGAGCCTCAGGCCCGGGGTGATGGTCGCGGTCTTCACGAAGGGGGGGGGGGGGGGGGTGGAGTGGAAGGTCTCGCTCCCCTGCGAATGATAGAAAAAGTGAGTTAGGAAAGATGGATAAGGTGTTCAGGCGAGACAGAAAGAGATCGCAATCCAAACTTGCTCCGGGCGTCACGGGGAGTAGCGAGTCCACATTCCTTCGGAGGTAGCCGACCTCAAAGGCGGTGAACATGTACTGGAAGAGCTCGACCTCATGGCCGCCGAGCTTGGGGGGACGATAGGTAGACTTGTCCCGCTGGACGGGCGAGAAAGGGACGTTGCCGAAGGGCCCTTTGACGAACACGAACTTTTGCGCCCAGTAGTGGCTTTTGTTCACTATCTCGTGAACTTTGGCGTGCTGGCCCGCAAATAAGGCCATTCCATCCCTGTTCACGTGAAATGAGAACAGCTTGCGGAAGACCGGCAAGCTAAACTCAATGCGCTCTTCGCGCAGGTAGCATGCGAACCCCACCATCATCGCGATGGAGTTCAGAGTCATCTGGCCAAGGATGACGCCGTAGTATTTTAGCAGCTGGAGGATTCGCGAGAAGCAGTTAGAAAGAAATCTTAAGCTAATACGAGAAAGGAATGCGAGAGAAAGTGTAGCGAGCAAATTACCTAGCTGATCTCCGGCCACAAGGGAAGCCACAGGCCCACGTCGAAGTGGGCCGCAGAGATGGCTAGCTCATATGTGTGGAGGTAATTGATGGCCTCGGTCTTCGTCGGATGGCGAGCAGAGAATGACAGTGAGATATATGTGGCCACCACCGAACGGTACTCGCTCTCGATGAGCGAGCACGTGAAGGAGTGGTCGCAGAATGTGAACACGCACTTCGCCCGACATTCCGTGTTGCCGTCACCGCCCATGGCTGTTAAGTCAGAGGCGAATGCGAGAGCGAGAAGATAAGAATTCGCAAAAAAGAAAGAGAGGTCGAGAGAGTTAAATGCAGTGAATGGCTATTGATGGCCGGCTTATTTATAAGAAACTCAAGGCGGTGAGGAGGAATCGAGGCGTTAGGGGTGCGGATAGCCGAATCTTGCCGTAACGCGCCTCGGTATTTGAATCCGCCCAGCCCTAGAAAACTCGCCACGATGCAGCGAGGACAGATCGCTGTCAGGGGAAGCGAGTCCCAGGTAAGTCACGAGAGAGGTTCGTTGAATAAAAGGGGTTAGCGAATACAATAGAAAGCAACAATAAAGAGTGAGCAATAATGAAAGAAAAATCCCTCTATTATTCGGGAGGCATCAAAGTGATATTATTGTTTACAGGTTGCCGCAGAAAATGAAAGCAATAATGAACAAGGGGTTATTTTTGCGAGTCCGCCAGGCGAGTGCGAGGAAGGTCAGTAGCGGATCCACCTCCATCGACCTCGTCGCCGCATCCCCGAGCTCTGCAGCACGCGCGAATAATGATACGCGTGGACCGCACGGAGCTCGCGCTGCAGCAGACAGATTTGGTCCTCCGCCCGCGAGAGGTGCACCCCGGGAGAGGTGTCCTCGAGGCGGGCGTCAGTTTGCATCTCGGCGAGAACTGAGGCTAATTCATCCTCGATCGCGACGAACCGCTCCTCGCATGCTGCTCTGTCCTTGCGCGCTTGGTTCCGAAGATCTTGCAACATATAATCTTGCTTCTCGAGCACATCAGCGACTCGCCGCTTCATCGCCTCAGGGTCCAGGGGATCGCCGAGGAAGTCGATAATTTTGTCCGGTGAAGGTAGGGGCGACATCTCCTCCTCTCCAAACTCCAGCTTGGCGGAGGACTCCGGGAAACCTGTGAGAAAAGATTTAGCAAGCAGTGCGAGAGATATTTTGTTGATTTGTAACTAACCAACCTGACAGGGCTCCTAATACTTCATCATGACAGATTTCCCCAGGCCAGGAATGCGGGGGAGGTTGCTCGCGACCCGGATGTCGGCAGGAGGCGAGCTGCCGGGCTTTGATAGGCCAAGAGGTTGAACCCGGGGACGAGGACTATCCCGTCCGGAGGAGGCTGCGAGCCCAGAGGAGGCTGCGAGTCCGACAGAGGTAGTGAATCAAGTGGGGGCTGCGAATCTGGAGGAGGCGGCAAATCCGGCGGGGGCGGAGAATTTGGAGGAGGCGGCGAACCCAACGGGGTGGCGCGCCTCCCAGGAGTCGCGAGGAGATTCTCTGTGAAGAATGAAAAAGCTCAGTAGGAGAGTTCGCAAAAATGATAATGTCGGAATCTTACCCGGTCGCGGCGAAGGCGACAAGTCGAGAACCTCCAAGTGGGCGGCCGAAGACTTGTTTCCCCTGGGGGAAGGAAGGCGAGTACCTTCTAGGGTCTCGCTCGCCTGGACTCCCGCCAGAGATGCACTCTGAAGATTAAAAGGTTAGCACAAAAATGGGGGGGGGGGGGGGGGGGAGGCATGCGAATCCGAGTACCTGTCCGGCGAGTGCGGGATCATCCAACATGTCCCGGAGAGAGGACTTGCGTTGACCCGAAGCGTCGCCGCACCACTTGCGCCCTCTTCAGAACAGTGGGATGCGGGGCTGCCGGGCGCCCCAGGGGGCGAGTCGTTTGGCGACATATTGCCCCCTCACGCGGGACGCTGCCAAGAGGGCTTGGGCTTCTTCCGAGAGAGGCATCTTCAGCAATTGCAGTTGCGAGTAGCGAAGCGAAAGGAAGGAAGGAAAGGGTCCCTCATCTCCCCAGAATGTTGGTATTCATAGTGCTGGGAAGGGGGGGGGGGCACCAAAAGATTCGTGTCAGCTCATCCTAGTCCGGCGAACATGAAGGGTTGGATGTTTCTTCACGAGCTTAGCATAATCTCGCGAAGAGCAGGGATTGTGTACAACCCAGTGTTCACCGACTCGCGAAGGAATCAATCGCAGGTAATTTATTGAGTGCTCGCAGACTCGCGGCGAGTACCTTGCCGAGGCTGGGCGAGGCGAGCCAGGGATCTCACTCACGAGTAGCGAGCGGCGACAACATGAGTGTTTTGAAGACCGTTCTGGGGTGTATTTAGCCAGGGCGAGTCAGATGAGGTCTGACATTGTTAGTTTGGCGTGGTGAGTGGAGGTTCACCCTCACTCGCAAGAGGAGCTCTCGCGAGCCCAGCTCGCAAAGAGGCTAGCGAGTGGCGCCTTCATGGGCCACTCGCCCAGCATGGGGTGTAGGTGAATTTACCCCGATGCCCCTGGTGGGCTGCCAATAGCCCTCCAGAATAACAGAGTTTGGCTGTTAGCAGACCAGTTTGAGGTGCATATAGCAAAACCTAAAGGCGGAATCCCACTATTAGCAGACCAGTTCAAAAAGGCTATAAATAGACCCTTTGGGGCACCTTGAGAGAGCATTCTAGATCTTTGCTTCTCCTCAAGGACTCTTTGGTTAGCTCCTTCAGCTCTCCAAGGTGCCCGACTACAGTCTTGGCTTGGGAGGGGAAGCGCTCAAAAGATCTTCCGGATGTGTGGTGGGACCTCCACTTCGTAGCCAAGGGTCGTGTCTTTCGTTCTAAGTCTTCGGTCAGGTTCCTCTGTGGGATTAGTAAGTGCCAGCTGCCCCCCTTCACAAGGGTCCGAACTCCTCGTTGGGCCAAATACTTGTTCCAACAGCTACAATGACCTGAGTTTTGATGATCAGTACATGCACATCACCAATATTGAGGATCTTACAGTGGAGCAAAAAAGAAAATATTGAAAACCGGTCAGATAACTCTGAATTTAGGGATCTATAATATGAAGATGAGCACGTATGGGAATGACAAACCCAATGAAGTAAAGTAGGAAGAAGAACAAAAAAGTCTACACCAAAAAATCATCGTCTAGGTTCAATGTGGCGCTGGAACTCCAAATTGCCTTGAATCCGAGAATTATTAAATTTGCCTCCTAGCCTTTTCACCCATATTTATATTTATGTCGTAGAAGTACCAGGTGGTGGTTTTGTAGCCTCTGTGACCAACTAGTGGCTGTGTATCTTTATTTAAATTTCAATAAAAAAATTATGTATGCAATTATGAATCTATATATATATATATATATATATGTGTGTGTACGTGTTTATGTTAAGTATTTTAATAATTATATGTCCGCGTGTCGGAACCGACACGATGCGCTTAACGGGTTGCGTGTTGACCTAGAGTTTGGTCTCTACGCTGGAGATACTATATAACCACTATTCCAAACTTGATGAGGGCTATGGACTATCTTGAGCAACCCTAATTTCAACATTCTCAAGATAATCGCTTAGGTTTTTGCTCTCCCGTAAGCGTACGTCCTCTTGTTTTCCTCCGCTTGCAAGTTACGCCGCAGTCACTCGATTTGTGAGTTCTTCCCGACGCCGCTCTCATCCGCACTCTTGCGTTCTCTATCATCGATGCCCATCGCCAATCCCGATCGTGAAGGAGACACAATCCATCGCCGCTCGCGGATCTGCCGGCGCTAGTTTGTTGTCGATCGGAGAAGAAGTTTTTGCTTGTGTTTCCCGCTCGAGATCTTGCGCCAGGCGTCGTTCTCACTGCTTGCGAACGCCATTTCCGTCTCTCGTATACTGCTGTTACCTGTGCCGTTCGCCTTCACCGATTGAAGAGTCCCCTACATTTGGTAACTGTCGACTCCTCTTCGTCGGGCTCTGAAAAAATCGTGGAATTGCCGTTTTTTCTCTCCTTCCTCCTTGCCGGCGACCTAAGGAAGAAGTTTTGCATCCTACAGATTTATTCGCCTCTGGATCTAGATCACCGACGACAAGTTGATTCAAGACAGAGAAGAGTCTTGCCGATTGAGAAGAGTCTTGCTGATTCTGACTCGGTTTGCCGATTGTGAAGCCTCTGGATCTAATTCACTCTCTTGCAAGCCTTTGCCAAACTCCATCATTCCTAAAAGCTTTGACTGCAGTCATTTGGAAGATTCAAGACAGAGACCTATTCTTCTCCAGTTTCGATCCAGATCAAGTAAAAGAAAGAGGAGAAGAGTCTTGCCGATTGGATCTAGTTCGGAGATTGTTTTCAACCAGAGAGGAGGTGGATACTATTTACTGGATTGGATCCGAAACTTCTCGATCATCCACGCCCGGATCAGGTGACATTTTACTGGTTTTATTTTCTGTGTGAAAACATGTCGAAACGAAACACCTACGACATCATTAAGCTGCAGTCTTTTGACGCTACATATTTCCACGTTTGGAAAATCCATGTCCAATAGGGCATGAAAGAGCTTGAATTTTTTTAAACTGTCCTCAGCGATTTCGCTACGACGCGTGAGAACGTGGACGAGTACCAGTGGAGCAAGGACGAGGACTTTTGCAGGGATTATCTCCTGAATTCCCTGAACCCTCGCCTCGCCATGACCTATAGTGCATACAAGTCTGCGAAAGAAATTTGGGATCGCCTGAACGCACATTTCCAGAAAGAAGAAGGACTGTCGAAGACTCTCCTCGGCGAGAAATTCTTCATTTTCAGATTTAATTCAAACTCACCAGTCACTTCAAAATTAATTGATCTGGAAAACCTATGTCTCAAGCTGGAAGACGAACAACCTGATATGTCCAATAATCTGTTCGTGAGTCTGATTCTGAGCAAACTACCTTCCGAATGGAATACCTTCAAGAATGAAATGCATATACTGAAGGAGAGGATCACATTGGATGAACTCAAAATGTTCATTCACATCGAAGATCAAAACACTGCTGGTAAGAGCTTGAAGCAAGCTGACCAACCCTCACAGGTTGCCAACTTCGTTTCTCGACCCAAGAAGCCTCCTCGAAAGCCCGCAACTCCCAAAAGTGAAGCCTCTGCACAGCTACCGGCCAAAATGCCCTCTCTCAAAAGGAAGAGAGGCAAGTGCCATATCTGCGGCAAGTTGAGTCACTGGGCCGCTGAATGCAAAGGTCCGAAGAAGAAGGAGGAAGCCCCACAGAATGCTACAAATATGTTGGTCGATATCTCTGGTCCTTCGTCCTCCGTGGCTATGATTGAGAGCAGTCACCACAACGCGTCGTCAGAGTGGTGGCTGGACAGTATTGCTACCTGTTATGTGACAAATGACAGAGCTCTTCTCACTGACGTTACTGAGGTCAGAGACAAGGTAGAAAACTGCAATGGAGGAGAGACCGCAGTCAAGCATGCTGGGACAACACAACTGATCCTCTCTTTAGGTAAAACTTTAACTTTACAACATGTTAAAGTAGTTCCTAGTTTAACTAAAAACTTAATTTCTGTAAGATCCCCCTCCTCCTTACCAGAGAGTTCCCAGATCTTATGCCCAGAACTGCCGTTTTACGGTGACCCCAACTCACGAGTTAGCTGTCACCGCTCAACGCCGATCCTGCCGGCTAAATCGATCATATCACAGGCCAATTTGCAAGAAGTAATGAATACAAATAAGACAAGTCCACAATCACAACATATATATATATATATGTACATATAAGAGGAGTGCATATAGTCCACAATGAGAACAAACTAAAGAGTGCAAGGGCTTAAGCCCGATACAGATCCAAAAAAGGGAACTAATAAAGGTAAAACACTCTCTCTCTATACTATGCGGAAGCAACACAAAATACTCTCTAACCTATCGTCGTGTGGAAGTAGTGATGCGCGACATCTGCTCCTCAGGCTCTGCCATCATGTCCTGCCTGACGTACTGCGGCTCCTGCTCCTGATCTCCTGGTGTTACGACCACAACCGACCGTTAGTCAAAAAGACTAAGCCATGCCGTCCTCGCCTCCCCCCCACGACTCCTAGGTACTGAGCGAGAGGACGAAACGAAAGACAACACGGGGTAAAAGAAGGTACAGGTGACATGGATTACATTAGCAATATAATGAATAAGCGAGCACTGAATATAGCAGTAATAGGCAACAAAAGCAGTAAATATGACATCAGTAGTAGGTAAGAAAAGCAGTAAATAAGTAAACGCGGCGCGAGTAAAGTAATAAAAACTACCACACTATCCACTAGAGTACCGTAACTTATATGAACGCTGATACAAACTTATAAGTTAAGATTTCAGAAATTATAACTTATCATATAAAAGAGACCATATTATTTTATATGATAAGGGTCTGCAATGTATATGTCATTAAGATGTTATGAATGTTATGATATGCTATGCTATGCTCATACAGTGCAACTCACTCACCCGACTCTGCTCGCACAGACCTATAGTTCTCGCTTTTCAGATGTATAACCCATAATTTGTCGAGACCAGACTGGAAGTAAAGGTGGTCGAGACAAGTGGAGCGACCGCTCAGGGTCGACCAAAAACCAGTCAAGGCAGAAGGAGGGCCTGAGGGAGGGAAGAAGAGAATAGCGGGACAAGTGGGGGGAGCACCCCCACTCCCCCTTCTTTCGTGTGCGAGTGAGTGAAGTCCTCCACTCGCCCCTCCCCTTGCTTGCTGGGTGAGTGGGGGAAGTCCCCCACTCGCTCCCCTTGCTGGGCGAGTGGGGGAACTCCCCCGCTGACCCCCTTTGCTGGGCGAGTGGGGGAACTCCCCCACTCGCCCCTTGCTGGGCGAGTGGGGGGAATCCCCAACTCGCCCCCTTGCCGGGCGAGTGGGGGGAAGTCCCCAACTCGCCCCCTTGCTTGGCGAGTGGGGGAAGTCCCCCACTCGCCCCTCTCTCTAGTTTCAGGGGAAGCATCCCCACTCGCCCCCTTACAGGCAAGTGGGGGAAGACCCCTCTCGACCTCTCCCTCCCTCTTCTTAGTGGGCTTTTCGGGGGGGGGGGGGGGGGGTGCGACTAGTAATCTCAAGCGGCTATCCGCAACCCATTTTCAGGAAATCTATAAATAGACCCCATGGGCACCTTGGGAGGGGACACCTCAAGTCTCCCTCTATCCCTCGCGTGTTACTTGTGAGCAAGCACCCTTACCCTCTGTCCATCTAGTTGGCAGTGAGGTCTCCATCGTGCTCTTCACGGTGCCCAGACTCAACATTGACTTGGGAGGGGAAGCTCTCGTTGATATTCCGGGTTAATGATGGGACCTCCTCGCTGCAGTTTAAGGGGTCTGTTCAGGTCTTCAAGTCTTCGTAGGTGCAAGGTCCTTCGGCTCTTAGCGACCAGTCACATGTTCTAACTCAGGTGAAGTAAGGGTTAGCTTCATACCCGTTGCAAACGTTGAGACCAGTTCTCTAGTTTCAACATTATGGTGCGGTGAGCGTGGAACCAGCTAGTTCTGAAAAATCTGAGCAAGTCCCATGACTGGAAGCGATGAGCTAGGAAACTCGCCCCTACTAGTGAGTACGTGAAGAAGAGTGACTTCGAAGAGTTTAGGAAGTCGATACTGAAACTCTTGCGGGTTGCACTCCCCCCTTTGGGAGAGTGCTCGACACCACCAGCACCCGTGCTCGCCCCGCCGTCTCTGGTGGAGACAGAGCAAGCACGTCGGCAAGGGAAGGGGCCATCCTTAGAGGAAGGCTTGATCCTCCAAGCGCGAGTGATCTTCAACAGCTCGCCTGAGACTACCAGCCCCATTGAGGAGGTAGGGTGAATGCCTCAGAATCGCCAGGGAGGGTGGGAGAGTCCCTTTTGCGAGCTGATTATCTCACTTCCCGTTCCGGACGGGTTCAGTGAACCTGCCATGTCTTACTACACTGGCAAGGATGACCCTCTCCAGCATCTCCAGTGGTTTGAAAACCTGGTCTCGATCAAACAGATGACATACACCTCTAAGTGCAGGCTCTTTGCCATCACTTTCAAGGGAGAGGCAAAATACTGGTTCCACCAGCTCCCATCAGGTACCATCTACAGCTTCAAGGACCTGTGGCGGAGCTTCTTGTTGATGTTCTCCACCTCGAAGAAGAGGAGGAAGGGGGCGGAGGCCCTGATCTTGATTCGACAGAAGCAGGGGGACACGCTGGGAAGCTACGCGGATCGGTTTCAGGAACAAGTCCTCCACCTCCAGGTTGACCAGAGAAGCAGGAGGGACCAGGAGAAAGAGAAGGAATAAGAAGGCAAAGAAAGTGGAAAAGGTGATGGAAGAGATGACAGAGATGCATGTGGCCGAGTAGGCGCTAGAAGGTGCATTGTAATAGATATGTAACCTACCTATGATGGAAGAGATGGTCGATATGCTTGTGGCCGAGTAAGCGCTAGAAGGCGCATTGTAATAAATATGTAACCTACCTATGATGGATGAAAGAGGCTTAGAGTCAGCACCTTAGGTAAGACCCCGACTAGAGATCGCTGACTGGGCTTAGTGATGCCGGCAGCTGGGAGGCTCATCGGGTCGGCTCATCATGGTTAAGGCTTCGAGAGGGGAAATCATTTCGGGGAAGTGTTGAGTTCCTCCGCCTCCAGGTGAGCTAAGCCCATAGGAAGTGTTTAAGTTCTCCACCCTCAGTTATTCCGGGGAAGTGTTGAGTTCCCCCGCCTCTAGGTGAGTGAAGCCCCTAGGAAGTGTTGAAGTTCTCCACCCTCAGTTGTTCCAGGGAAATGTTGAGTTCCTCCACCTCCAGGTGAGCGAAGCCCCCAGGAAGTGTTGAAGTTCTCCACCCTCAGTTGTTCCGGGGAAGTGTTGAGTTCCTCCGTCTCCAGGTGAGCGAAGCCCCTAGGAAGTGTTGAAGTTCTCCACCCTCAGCCGTTCCGAGGAAGTGTTGAGTTCCTCCGCCTCCAGGTGAGCTAAGCCCCTAGGAAGTGTTGAATTTCTCCACCCTCAGTTGTTCCGTGGAAGTGTTGAGTTCCTCCATCTCCAGGTGAGCGAAGCCCCTAGGAAGTGTTGAAGTTCTCCACCCTCAGTTGTTCCGGGGAAATGTTGAGTTCCTCCGCCTCCAAGTGAGCGAAGCCCCTAGGAAGTGTTGAAGTTCTCCACCCTCAGTTATTCCGGGGAAGTGTTGAGTTCCTCCGCCTCCAGGTGAGCGAAGCCCCTAGGAAGTGTTGAAGTTCTCCACCTTCAGTTGTTTCAGGGAAGTGTTGAGTTCCTCCGCCTCCAGGTAGGCTAAGCCCCTAGGAAGTGTTGAAGTTCTCCACCCTGAGTTATTTCGGGGAAGTGTTGAGTTCCTTCCATCTCAGGTTGAGTTCAGCTCGACTAGAGATGTTGAGGTCCCTCCATCTCAGGTTGAGTTCGGCTCGACTAGAGATGTTGAGTTCCCTCCATCTCAGGTTGAGTTCGGCTCGACTAGAGATGTTGAGTTCCCTCCATCTCAGGTTAAGTTCGGCTCGACTAAGAGATGTTGAGTTCCCTCCATCTCAGTTTGAGTTCGGCTCGACTAGAGATGTTGAGTTCCCTCCATCTCAGGTTGAGTTCGGCTCGACTAGAGATGTTGAGGTCCCTCCATCTCAAGTTGAGTTCGGCTCGACTAGAGATGTTGAGTTCCCTCCATCTCAGGTTGAGTTCGACTCGACTAGAGATGTTGAGTTCCCTCCATCTCAGGTTGAGTTCGACTCGACTAGAGATTTTGAGTTCCCTCCATCTCAGGTTGAGTTTGGCTCTACTAAGAGATGTTGAGTTCCCTCCATCTTAGGTTGAGTTTGGCTCGACCAGAGATGTTGAGTTCCCACCATCTCAGGTTGAGTTCGGCTTGAATAGAGATGTTGAGTTCCCTCCATCTCAGGTAGAGTTCGGCTCAACTAGAGATGTTGAGTTCCCTCCATCTCAGGTCGAGTTCGGCTCGACTAGAGATGTTGAGTTCCCTCCATCCCAGGTTGAGTTCGACTCGACTAGAGATGTTGAGTTCCCTCCATCTCAGGTTGAGTTCGGCTCGACTAGAAATGTTGAGTTCCCTCATAATCAAGGTTGAGTACAGCTCGACTAGAGATGTTGAGTTCCCTCCATCTCAGGTTGAGTTCGGTTCGACTAGAGATGTTGAGTTCCCTCCATCTCAGGTCGAGTTCGGCTCGACTAGAGATGTTGAGTTCCCTCCATCCCAGGTTGAGTTCGACTCGACTAGAGATGTTGAGTTCCCTCCATCTCAGGTTGAGTTCGGCTCGACTAGAAATGTTGAGTTCCCTCCTTCTCAGGTTGAGTTCCGCTCGACTAGAGATGTTGAGTTCCCTCCATCTCAGGTTGAGTTCGGTTCGACTAGAGATGTTGAGTTCCCTCCATCTCAGGTTGAGTTCGGCTCGACTAGAGATGTTGAGTTCCCTCCATCTCAGGTTGAGTTCGGCTCGACTAGAGATGTTGAGTTCCCTCCATCTCAGGTTGAGTTCGGCTCGACTAGAGATGTTGAGTTCCCTCCATCTCAGGTTGAGTTCGGCTCGAATAGAGATGTTGAGTTCCCTCCATCTCAGGTTGAGTTCGGCTCAACTAGAGGTGTTGAGTTCCCTCCATCTCATGTTGAGTTCAGCTCGACTAGAGGTGTTGAGTTCCCTCCATCTCAGGTTGAGTTTGGCTCGACTAGAGTTGTTGAGTTCCCTCCATCTCAGGTTGAGTTTGGCTCGACTAGAGATTTTGAGTTCCCTCCATCTCAGGTTGAGTTCGGCTCGGCTAGAGGTGTTGAGTTCCCTCCATCTCAGGTTGAGTTCGGCTCGACTAGAGGTGTTGAGTTCCTTCCATCTCAGGTTGAGTTTGGTTCAACTAGAGGTGTTGAGTTCCCTCCATCTCAGGTTGAATTCGGATCGACTAGAGATGTTGAGTTCCCTCCATCTTAGGTCGAGTTCGGCTCGACTAGAGATGTTGAGTTCCCTCCAACTGAGGTTGAGTTCGGCTCAACTAGAGATGTTGAGGTACCTCCATCTCAGGTTGAGTTCGGCTCGACTAGAGATGTTGAGTTCCCTCCATCTTAGGTTGAGTTCGGCTCGACTAGAGATGTTGAGTTCCCTCTATCTGAGGTTGAGTTTCAGCTCGACTAGAGGTGTTGAGCTTTCTCCACCTCCTGTTGAGCTCGATTCATAGGAGGGTTGTTAAGTGGAGAAAGGTTCGCCTTCCATCTCCAATTGAGCTCGGCTCGACTAGATATGTTGAGTCTTCCTCCACCTCAGGTCGAGCTCAGCTCGACTAGAGGTGTTGAGCTTTCTCCACCTCCTGTTGAGCTCGATTTACGGTTGGGTAGTTAAGTGGAGGAAGGTTCGCCTTCCATCTTCAGTTGAGCTCGACTCGACTAGAGATGTTGAGTCTTCCTCTACCTCGGGTCGAGTTCAGCTCGACTAGAGGTGTTGAGCTTTCTCTACCTCCTGTTGAGCTCAGTTTACGGGAGGGTTGTAAAGTGGAGAAAAGTTCGCCTTCCATCTCCAGTTGAGCTCGGCTTGACTAGAGATGTTGAGTCTCCCTCCACCTCGGGTCGAGTTCAGCTCGACTAGAGGTGTTGAGCTTTCTCCACCTCCTGTTGAGCTCGGTTCACGGGAGGGTTGTTAAGCGGAGAAAGGTTCGCCTTCCATCTCCAGTTGAGCTCGACTCGCCTAGAGATGTTGAGTCTTCCTCCACCTCAAGTCGAGTTCAGCTCGACTAGAGGTGTTGATCTTTCTCCACCTCCTTTTGAGCTCGGTTCACGGGATGGTTGTTAAGTGGAGAAAGGTTCGCCTTCCATCTCCAGTTGAGCTCGGCTCGACTAGAGATGTTGAGTCTCCCTCTACCTCGGGTCGAGTTTAGCTCGATTAGAGGAGTTGAGCTTTCTCCACCTCCTGTTGAGCTCGGTTCACGGGAGGGTTGTTAAGTGGAGAAAGGTTCGCCTTCCATCTCCAGTTGAGCTCAGCTCGACTAGAGATGTTGAGTCTTCCTCCACCCTAGGTCGAGTTCAGCTCGACTAGAGGTGTTGAACTTTCTCCACCTCCTGTTGAGCTCGGTTCACGGGAGGGTTGGTAAGTGGAGAAAGGTCTGTCGCTCTTACGTTCAGTTCAGATTGAACCGTCTTTGAGTAGTTCGACCGTTGCGTTTTCGCCCGTCTCTCCGAACAATGGGTGATCCATTGTTTTTTCGGGCTCGTGTCGAACCCGAAAAAGCGGGGATTGTGTTTAACCCATAATTTGTCGAGACCAGACTGAAAGTAAAGGTGGTCGAGACAAGTGGAGCGACCGCTCAGGGTCAACCAAAAACCAGTCAAGACGGAAGGAAGGTCCGAGAGAGGGAAGAAGAGACTAGCGGGATAAGTGGGGGGTGGGGGGGGGGGGGGGGGGGGGAGCACCCCCACTCCCCCCTTCTTTCATGGGCGAGTGAGGGAAGTACTCTACTCCCCCTCCCCTTGCTTTTTGGGTGAGTGGGGGAAGTCCCCCACTCGCCCCCCTTGCTGGGCGAGTGGGGGAAGTCCCCCACTCGCCCCCTTTGCTGGGCGAGTGGGGGAACTGCCCCACTCGCCCCCTTGCTTGGAGAGTGGGGGAAGCCCCCCCCCCCCCCCCCCCCCCCCCCACGTGCGGGCGAGTGGGGCATCCCCCACTCGCCCCTCTCTGGTTTCAGGGGAAGCATCCCCACTTGCCCCCCTTACGGGCAAGTGGGGGAAGACCCCTCTCGACCTCTCCCTCCCTCTTCTTAGTGGGCTTTTCAGGGGGGGGGGGGGGGGGGGGAGGGGTGCGAGTAGTAATCTCAAGCGGCTATACACAACCCATTTTCAAGAAATCTATAAATAGACCCCATGAGCACCTTGGGAGGGGACACCTCAAGTCTCCCTCTATCCCTCACATGTTACTTGTGAGCAAGCACCCTTACCCTCTGTCCATCTAGTTGGCAGTGAGGTCTCTATCGTGCTCTCCAGGGTGCCCAGGCTCAGCATTGGCTTGGGAGGGGAAACCCTCGTTGATTTTCCGGGTTGGTGGTGGGACCTCGTCGCTGCAGCTTTAGGGGTCTGTTCAGGTCTTCAGGTCTTCGTAGATGCAAGGTCCTTCGACTCTTAGCGATCGGTCACGTGTTCTAGCTCAGGTGAAGTAAGAGTTAGTTGCATACCCGTGGCGAACGTCGAGACCGGTTCTCTGGTTTCAACATCGGAGGTAGCAAGCCTCTTAGGTACTTCCGCCGTGGCAACAGAATCAGTGGATCGGGCACTCCACTTCTAGGTGGGTATACACACTACCAGACCTAGACCTTACGTACGCTGCTGTACACGTCCTAGGTGCACTTCCGTGAGCTTTTGCGTACTTTTGCTGGCATCCCGCTAGATTTCTATGTTCGGGGGGGGGGGGGGGGGGGGGTTACTAGGGATTGTCTGCTAGACCGCAGTAATGTAACTTACTGGCCCTCTAACTCACCACACCATGCCAAGGTCAATGTACTGCCATCGGTGTGACAAATGGACCCGTACTGAAGACCCGCCACAGGTTTATGCACATGCAAGGTTTATCACATCACCCGGGCCTCCAGCTCGCGGAGCTAACTACTCTTGAACCATTCTATCCTCTCTAGTAAGACGAAGTGTAGTTTTCTCGACTTATCTCATTTAGGGTTACTCTTGTTTGTTACTTAGGCGATCATAGCAATTTAATGTGAATTCTGGACTTCCCGAGGTCTACCCGGTGAAGGGCTCACAACGGTACTAGATGGTATTCTGAGGTGACATCCCAGACATTCCTTTCTCAGAATACTTACTTTTACTAGTACCTACCCATTATTAAAGTTATCCCCATAGTTGCTCTAGATTGCTTAAAGATGGCTTAGACTTCTTTTAGGTAACTTGATGAACTCTTATCGTGCATGGTGCAAATTCTTAGGTATTCATCTATATGGTAGGGGTCCTCCGACAAGACTACAACTTATATGGGTTGTATTTATGAAAGCCCTAGTGTTGGGTTTCAAATTTCATTCCATTTCTTCATGTCCTGACTAGCCTAAACACTGCCCAAGTTTTTGCTAATCGCAGACCAACTCAACATTGAACTTGTTTGATCTCTATAATGTGAACATCACTAAAACATGACCAAATGCCCTAAAATTTATACCATAGATTAAACATGACCCAATTATGAGATGATCAGAAATTCATAATTTTCCCAATTATTTTGGTCATTTATAAAAATACTTTAATGATAATATACACCTCACTTTACACATCTAGTACAACTTTCTGAAGTCAAAATGCTTCAAATAATTTATTAGTGACATGAAATGTATAGTTATCATGGTTGCGAAATGTATAATTATCATGGTTGCCTGGATTTTGTAATTTTCCATCTTGTTTATGACCACTATTTAAATATTTAAATATTTATGTCAATTGGGCACATTAGACAGTACAAAAATGACTTATCCAAAAATTCTACAAAAATTACCATAGACTTACACTGACCCAAATATAGTCTAACCAATTTTCAGAATTTTCTAGCTAATATAAACGCTATAGGTTTCATTAATACATAAGTGTGACAAAAGACATTTTTGATAATTTACAATGTGAATGACGTCCATAAATCCTAACAAAATTTCCAGAGGTATATTTCAAGGTAAAACATCATGTGGCAAAATATTAGATTTTTCTCTAGATCTTAGATGATGTTCATTTTATTTATACACTCTGTGACAAAATCAATTATGCTCAAATAATTAATAAAATTAACTCCAAAATCCCAATAAAATTTTCAGAGGTACATTCCATATTAAAACATAAATAAGATTTATCCTATGTTATTTGATCACTTTTATTTGATTAATATAATTTTGTGACAAATACACTATTACTTTAATACTTAGGATTTCCCTTCCCAAAAATCCTAATATTTCTATAGATGATACCCTCCTTAGTACTAGGTGTATTGTCCAAATATCATGAGAATACATCAAGCCACAAGTGATGAATTCACAAAATACTCAAATGTGCTATATGCACACCACCCCTCCATACACCTCATTCCTATTTATGTGAGATACAATGTCCTACAATGATCCAAATGACCTCAACTTTTGACATGTGACTAAGTAGGCCCTAACAATCATGTCACCCAAGATTTGGGTCATTTTGCAACTATCTACCCAAATTTATTTCATTAATATGAAAAATCATATTTATCATAAAACTTTAAAAAATGTTGTCCAAAAATTATGATTTTTGGGCAGAGAGTGTATCTATGTTATTTACACTTAAGTCCAAAATATTAGCCCATTTCAAGCATTTATGTGGTATAGATCTACATAATAAGGTCTGAACACTCTTTAGGACACACCTCAGTATAAGGGCCCTACAGGTAGCTGTAGGCCACCAAACTTGGTGAGTCAAAGCCCTATAGACACTAGACCTCAAGGGCTACACAAGTTGTATCAGACACTTTTTCCTAAAATGGCCTCTAAGTGGCCTAATTAATTAATCTAAACATCTGCATATAGTGTGACATAAATACACATTTGCATTAATGTGGCATGCGGGTAGAGATCTCAGCCAGATCGGACGGCTGGGCTTCATCGTCCCCGATAGGCTAACAACCAAGATTGTTTCCTCCTGGAGCCCCTTTCTCTTGTAATTCCCAGCCACCTGAGGGCCACCACTACCGGCCACCACCACCACCTCCATTGAGGTGGTGGCTATCGATTGGCGGCGGCATGGCCCCCGGAGGAGATGTCTCCGACGATCTCGAGTGGAATGAAATGCTCGGAAATTTCTCACATAGCTCGCATGGATCATGGCTCAATTGAGCCAGATTTCTCAGCCTAATGAGCTAGAAAGCTAGCATAGAGGGAGAGGAGGAGAAGCAGACCTCGATGGTGGCCCGACGACGGGTGCTCCGACGGGTGGCCATGGATTTTTCCGTCTCCGACGAGCTTGCTTGATCTATGGATTCTCCACCATTTTCTCCGCTCCAAGGGGCTGGCTCGACGGCTAAGGACCTTCTAAAGGTGATGGAAGCTTCAAGTGGAGGAGAGGGTGGCTGTATGGAGAGGATGGGGAGTGGTGTGTTTCATCCATAGGTGGTACATCCTCCCCTTTACTATTTGGGGGGCTGCCATGCCTGAAAAGACTATTCATGGCCTGAGGGGTTCGACCATGGGCTTGGGCAAAGTGGTGAGGGGCTATGGAAGCTTCTTTACTCAAAGTGTCTTTTCACCTTAAGGAAAAAATGCCATTTTGCCTCCCATGCTCACCTTCTCTCTCCAATTTCAAATGTGGGGTGCTAATAGGCTTGTGTCATGCTGGTCAGGCATGGGGTGGGGTCTTGGTTCCCTTGGATTTCACTTGATCTTTGATTCCCCCCCTTTATGGCTTAATGTTGACCATTGTTGACTTTTGAGTTGACTTGGTCAAATTGATGGGTGGGTTAGCCCCACTTGATGGTCATGAGTCCTATGACCTTATCTTAAGTCCATTGGGTCATGGTGCGGCTCCAATTTGGTTAATTGATCCATAAGGTGTGATTTTGACCCAATTTAGCCTAATGTTGACTTTAGTCAAATTGGAGGGATTGGGTTGACCACTTGATGGGGTGTTTGGGTCCATTAGATTCCTAATGGGGTTATAAGGTTAGGGGTTAAGTCAATTTGACCAATTGGTCCTTGGTTGGATTGATTTGGTCTTTGTTGACTAAAAGTTGACTTTGGTTAATACTTTGAAATTGAGTGGAATTATTTAGTGATTATTGACCTAATGAACTTTCTTAGTGGTTACGGTAGCCTAGGTAAGGTAAATTTGAGGTGTTGAAGGTCAATTGAGTCCAATTATGTTTAATAGAGCTATGATGACCTAGATTTGACTTTGGTCAATTTTGCCCATTTGGTTGACCAATTGTTGGGGTTCTTGGTCAAATGAGAATCTATTAGGGTTAGGAGCATAATGGTGAGGTCCATTAGTGTTTGTGAGTTCAATTTGGTTAGCTTAATCTAAGTTATCTTGTGCTCACTGGTGAGCACTATGTGAGTTCACCCCAATTTAGTGAGCTCCAATGTCATCTCTTACCTCTACTCACCCTTCTCTCCTCATGTTATGCCCTAACACCTCTATGAGTTTTAGTAGGATTAGGAATGTTACAAATCCCAATAAATAAAAAAATAATTTCGTCCTCGAAATTTAAGTTTGGGTCTACGGGATTCTACGCAAGATGAGAATAGAGAATTTAAGCTCATGTTTTTAAGGTGTACATGAGGTGAATAATCCAGGATATTGTTATTGCATGAGGTCCCTTGGTTACCATGTGTGCTACTCTCGTCCATGATTGGACCACAACACCTTGACGAGGGGAACCTTCTTCCTCCGCAGAACTCGGACGACTGTATCGTTGATGCGGATGGGCTCCAAGCGGACTGATCTGTCGGATGCTATTGGGCTTGCTATAGTCATAACATGCTGCTATGGTCGAAGTAAGGCTCTCCGAAGTGAAGAGACGTGTAAGACGTCGTGCAGGTTCGCCAACTCTTGTGGCAGCTCCAGCCTATAAGCCAAGAGGCCGATCCGCTCCAGGATCACATAAGGCCCCATAAATCGTGGGCTGAACTTCTTTTGTCCTCGCACCCGCGAGACACCATGCACCGGTCGTATCTTTAAGAAAACCCTGTCTCCTACTTGGAACTCCACCTTTCGATGCCTCGCATCGTAATACTTGGCCTGCCGGCTCTGAGCCTCCAACATCCGGTCACGGATTATCCATTCTAAAGCATCTGTATCGTCTATGTACTCTGATCCAAGTGCCCTTGGATCCTCGTCCTGTACCCAAGACAACGACGTCCAACACTTTCTTCCGTAAAGAGCCTCATATGGTTCCATCCCAATGCTTGTCTGGTGGCTATTATTGTATGAAAACTCTATCAGTGGTAACAGCCTCTCCCAGGGCTTCCTGTATCCAGAATGCATAAACATAGTAAGTCCTCCATCGTCTTGTTGGTGCGCTCTATCTGGCCGTCGGTCTGTGGATGGAAAGCAGTGCTAAAGGTGAGTCGAGACCCTAGATATGCCTACACTGCCCTCCACTCCCTCAAAGTAAAATGACCATCCCTATCTGAGATAATCGTCCTGGGCACGCCGTGGTACCTGACAAACTGCTCCACAAATAACCTCACCAATATAGTAACTGAAGCATCCTTCCGTACTGGAATTAACCTGGCCACCTCGGTCAGTCTGTCCACAATGACCCAGATAGAATCATGCCCAGAATGAGACTGCGGTAGCCAGTGCACAAAATCCATGGCTATGTCCTCGAACTTCCACTTTGGGACTGGTAGCGGCTGTAGCAACCCTCCAGGGCTCTTGCACTCTGCCTTCACCAGCTGGCAGGTCTCGCAGTGTGTCACCCAAGCTATGACCTCCCTCTGCATTCCAGACCAGTACATAGTTTTTCGTAGGTCCGCCGTCATCTTTGTGATCCCGAGGTGCACTGAATACCGAGTGCAGTGTGCCTCCATGAGTATATCCTCCCAGATCCCACCTCCTGCGGGTATGTATATACGGCCCCAGAAATGAATGAGGTCATCCCGTAATGAGTAGTCTCCCGAGTTTCCCCCTCCTAGGGCTCTGAATACTGGCTCCAATGTTGCATCCTGTCTTTGCTGTACCCTAATGCGGTCTCTGATGTCACAAGTAATGCTCAAGGCAGCTAGGCACTCTCTGTAGTCCTCAGGCTCTGCCCTGGATACCAATGTGATCTCCATGTCCTCTAATATCTTCACCAGCTCCATAGCCATCACTTGGATCTTCAGTCCAGATGTGTCGGCTCTCCTACTCAAGGCATCCGCCACCGTATTTGCTTTCTCCGGATGATTGTGCATGGTGTAGTCATAATCGCACAGGAACTCTAGCCACCTCCGCTGGCGTAGGTTCAGGTCCTTCTGAGTATCTATATACTTGAGGTTCTTGTGATCAGAGAAGATCTCACAATGAACCCCATAAAGATAGTGCCTCCAAATCTTCAGTTCGAAGATCACAACCCTAAGCTCCAAATCATGTACTGGGTAGTTCTGCTCGTGCTTCTTCAGCTTCCTCGATGCATATGCTATGACGTGCCCTTGCTGCATCAATACTGCACCCATCTCCTGATAGGATGCGTCAGTGTAGATCTGAAATCCTTCCTTCCCAGATGGAAGGGCAAGGATCGGGGCTGAGGTGAGTCGGTCCTTCAGCTCCTGGAATGCTGCCTCGCACTGCGTTGTCCAGGTGAATGTAGCATCCTTCTTCGTCAATGATGTAAGCGGGAGGGCGACCTTTGAGAACCCTTGTACGAACTTGCGATAATAGCCCGCTAATCCGAGAAAGCTACGAACGTCAGATCCGACCTCAGCTGCGACCACTCCCTAACTGCTTGCACCTTTGCCGAGTCTACCGCCAACTCGGCTCCGCTGATGGTGTGTCCCAAGAATGCTACCTCCTGCAGCCAGAACTGGCACTTTGAAAACTTGGCGTACATCTGGTTCTCCCTCAACTTCCCCAATACCAGCATCAAGTGATGGGTTTGATCCTCCTTAGTCCTAGAGTAGATCAAGATGTCGTCGATGAACACTATGACGAAGATGTCCAAGTTGGCTTCGAACACACGGTTCATCAGACTCATGAATGTGGATGACACATTCGTGAGCCCGAAAGGCATCACCGTGAACTCATATAAGCCATAGCGCGTGCTGAATGCCGTCATTGGTATATCTTCTTCTTGGATCCTCAGCTGATGATACCCTGACCTCAGATCGAGTTTGGAGAACCACTGGGCTCCCTGAAGCTGATCATATAATTCGTCGATCCTCCGTAGCGGATAAGTATTCCGCAGCGTCAGTCAGTTCAGCTCCCGGTAGTCGATGCAGAGTCGTAGCGACCCGTCCTTCTTCTTTACAAATAGCACCGGAGCTCCCCATGGCGATGAGCTCGGTCTAACAAATCCTGACTACACTAGCTCCTGGAGCTGAGTGCGGAACTCAACCAGCTCCTTGGGTGCCATCCGGTATGGTGCCTGAGACACTGGCCTGGCTCCGGGCACTAGCTGGATGTGGAAGTCCACGTCTCGTCGTGGAGGTAGCCCGAGCAACTTTTCCGAGAATACGTCCGAAAAGTCCCGAACCACGGGGATGTCGCCATGGAGGTCTTCGCCTCTACCAACTCAAAGCAGACCATATACTCCTCGTCTCCCTGATGATGGGCTTTAACAGCCTGAATAGAGGATAATAAAATACGGGAGACAGGTCTAATACCTTATACTACCACCTCAGAGTCATCATGCTTCAGTATAATCTTCTTTGTCGGGCAGTCGATCCTGACATGATTCTCGTGTAGCCAATTCATGCCCATGATCAAATCAATGTCTGTCATCTTTAGGCGTGTCGCCGGTGCCTCAAATGGCTTCCCTCCAATCTCCACCACCATGTTGCACTTGGCGCGCGTCTCTATCTATGACCCGTCTGGTAGACGCAACTTCCGGTGGATGCCCTCGACGTGCTGAACTTGATCCAGATCGTGTACAAACTCCTCTGAGATGAATGAGTGTGAAGCACCAGTGTCGAATAAAATGTATGCAGGTTTTCCATAGACAAACACTATACCTGAGGTGATTTTATTGTTTGGGTTATAAGTCTAATAAAGCAATGTTTTACAAGGTACTATGTAATTGTAAAGAAAACATTAAAGTACCCGTGATGACTTCCTCGTGGTTCCTCTCCTGGGCTAAATCCAGAGCATACACTTGCTCCGGCCTTGGACCTCTACCGTGATGTCTCCGACCCCGACCTCGTCCTCTGCCCCGACCCTGATGTGTTGGTGCTTGAGGGGCGGAATCCTCTAACATCGTGCCTCGGTGGCTCCTGAATCCATACTGGGGGGGGGGGGGGGGACTGGCACTATAGGAAGTTGCTACTGATCCGGCCTGAAGTTAGTACGAGGGTGTCCTCCGCCTCTCCTATGCCTCATAATCCTGCCCCACTGTGGTCCCCTGCTAACCTCTCCAAAGTATGTCCCATCCACTGGTCTCTTCCCTTACTCTGCACTATCAGATGATCTGCCTCCAGTTTCTTCGTCGTCTCTACGATCTTGGCCAAACTATCCTCGGCCACGAACAATAGTGCATGACTCAGTGGATCTCTAAGTCCCCGGTAGAACCTCTTGGCATAACCTCTGTCATCCAGTGAGTGCATCCGCGCAAATCTAGCTAGATGGGAGAACTCCCTTTGGTACTCTATCACCGATCGGCTCCCATGCCCGAGGTTCAAAAACCTCTCCTCCAACTCTTCCCTGTTCGTCGCTGTCACAAAGTGCTCCAGGAAGGTGGCACTAAACTCGTCCCAAATAATCTCTGAGTAATCCCGGTCCATGTAAGTGGAATCCATCAAGGACTTCCACCATCTCTTGGCATGGGCATCCAAAGCAGTAGTCGCCAAAGAGACTGCCGTGCTGACCGGGCAGTTGATGCCTGCGAGCATCTCCTGTATAGCGTGCAGCCATTCCTCTGTCCTGACCACATTCTATGTCCCATGGTACATCAGAGGGGACAAGCTCTTGAATGTGCTCAACCAGTTCGATCTCGGGTTTGGCTGAGAGGCCGAAACCTGCTGTGCCTTAAAGGCCTCTAGGATGGCTGTCAATGTCTGACCGAGCTCCGACTGCTGGAAGGGAGTGGCAGCCAGAGGGAAAGGAGCGGTATCTCCTGGGCCGGTACTCCTCGGGGGCTACACAAATGTAAGGAAATTATTAGAATCGGCCTAACTTATTGTTTAGATGGACTATATATGTGATTTCACACATGGGCACACCATTGCTTCCGCTGCATAGTTTGTCCGCAAACTAATGCTCGAGCGTGGCGGCCCAGTATTTTATGGACTTATTTATGTTATGATCGTTGTTTAGTGATACCAGTTGTAAGATCCCCCTCCTCCTTACCGGAGAGTTCCCGGATCTTATGCCCAGAACCGTCATCTTACGATGACCCCAACTCACAGGTTAGCTGTCACCTCTCAATGCCGATATTGCCATCTAAATCAATCATATCACATGCCAATTTGTAAGAAGTAATGAATACAAATAAGACAAGTCCACAATCACAACACATATATAGATGTATATATAAGAGGAGTGCAAATAGTCCATAATAAGAACAAACTAAAGAGTGCAAGGACTTAAGCCCGATACAAATCCAAAAAGGGAACTAATAAAGCTAAAACACACTCTCTCTACACTATGCGGAAGCAACACAAAATACTCTCCAACCTGTCGTCGTTTGGAAGTAGTGATGCGCGACATATGCTCCTCAGGCTCTGCCGTCATGTCCTGCCTGACGTACTGCGGCTCATACTCCTCGATCTCCTGGTGTTATGGCCACAATCGAACGTTAGTAAAAAAGACTAAGCCATTTTGTCCTCGCCTCCCCCACGACTCCTAGGTACCGAGCAGGAGGACGAAGCGGAGGACAATAATGGGTAAAAGAAGGTACATGTGACATGGATTACATTAGTAGTATAATTAATAAGCGGGCAGTGAATATATCAGTAATAGGTAACAAAAATAGTAAATAGGACAACAATAATAGGTAAGAAAAGCAGTAAATAAGTAAACGCGATGCGAGTAAAGTAATAGAAACTACCACACTATCCACTAGAGTACCTTAACTTATATGAATGCCCATACAAACTTATAAGTTAAGATTTCCGGAGTTATAACTTATCATATAAAAGAGCTCATATTAATTTATATGATAAGAGTCTGCAATGTATATGTCATTAAGATGTTATGAATGTTATGATATGTTATGCTATACTCATACAATGATCCTACAGTGCCGAGTGGAAGGGCCGTCGCTCAACAGATAAAAGTTAACTCACTCACCCGACTCTGCGCGCACAGACCTTTAGTTCCCGCTTTTCGGAGGTAGCAATCCTCTCAGGTACTTCCGTCGTGGCAACAAAATTAGTGGATCGGGCACTCCACTTCTAGGTGGGTATACACACTATCAGACATAGACCTTACGTACGCTGCTGTACACGTCCTAGGTGCACTTCCGTGAGCTTTTGCGTACTCTTGCTGACATCCCTCCAGACTTCTATGGTTGGGGTGGGGGGGGGGGGGGGGGGGGGTGGTTATTAGGGATTGTCTGCTAGACCGCATTAATGTAACTTACTGGCCCTCTAATTCACCAAACCCCGCTAAGGTCAACATACTGCCATTAGTGTGACAAATGGACCCGTACCGAAGACCCGCCACAGGTTTATGCACATGCAAGGTTTATCACATCACCCGAGCCTCCAGCTCGCGGAGCTAACTACTCTTGAACCATTCTATCCACTCTAATATGACGAAGTGTACTTTTCTCGACTTATCTCATTTAGGGTTACTCTTGTTTGTTACTTAGGCGATCATAGCAATTTAATGTGAATTCTGGACTTCCCGAGGTCTACCTGGTGAAGGGCTTACAACGGTACTAGATGGTATTCTGGGGTGACATCCCAGATCTTCTTTTCTCAGAATACTTACTTTTATTGGTACCTACCCATTGTTAAAGTTATCCTCATAGTTGCTCTAGATTGCTTAATGATGACTTAGACTTCTTTTAGGTAACTTGACGAACTCTTATCTGTGCGTGGTGCAAATTCTTAGGTATTCATCTATATGGTAGGGGTCCTCCGACAGGACTACAACTTATACAGGATGTAGTTATGTAAGCCATAGTGCTGGGTTTCAAATTTCATTCCATTTCTACATGTCCTGACTAGCCTAAACACTACCCAAGTTTTAGCTAATCGCCCTAAAATTTATACCATAGATTAAACATGACCCAATTATGAGATGGTCAGAAATTCATAATTTTCCCAATTATTTTGACCATTTATAAAAATACTTTAATGATAATGTACACCTCACTTTACACATGAAGTACAACTTTCTGAAGTCAAAATGCTTCCAATAATTTATCAGTGACATGAATTGTATAATTATCATGGTTGCCTGAATTTCGTAATTTTCTATCATGTTTATGACCACTATTTAAATATTTAAACATTTATGTTAATTGAGCACATTATAGAGTAAGTACCAAAATAACTTATCCAAAAATTCTACAAAAATTACCATAGACTTACACTGACCCAAATATAGTCTAACCAAATTTTCAGAATTTTCCAGCTAATATAAACCCTATAGATTTCATTAATACATAAGTGTGACAAAGGTCATTTTTGATAATTTACAATGTGAATGACTTCCAAAAATCCTAACAAAATTTCCAGAGGTATTTTTCAAGGTAAAACATCATGTGACAAAATATTGGATTTTTCTCTAGACCTTATATGATGTTCATTTCATTTATACACTTTGTGACAAAATCAATTATGCTCAAATAATTAATAAAATTAACTCCAAAAATCCCAATAAAATTTCCAGAGGTACATTCCATATTAAAACATAAATAAGATTTATCCTGTGTTATTTGATCACTTTTATTTGATTAATACAATTTTGTGACAAATACACTATTACTTTAATACTTAGGATTTCCATTCCCAAAAATCCTAATAATTCTATAGATGATACCCTCCTTAGTACTAGATGTATTGTCCAAATATCATGAGAATACATCAAGCCACAAGTGATGAATTCACAAAATACTCAAATGTGCTATATGCACACCACCCCTCCATACACCTCATTCCTATGTATGTGAGATACAATGTCCTACAGTGGTCCAAATGACCTCAACTTTTGACCTGTGACTGAATAGGTCCTGACAATCATGTCACCCAAGATTTAGGCCATTTTGCAACTATCTAACCACATTTATTTCATTAATATGAAAAATCATATTTATCATAAAACTTTAGAAAAATGTTGTCCAAAAATTATGATTTTTGGGCAGGGGCTGTATCTATGCTATTTACACTTAAGTCCAAAATATTAGCCCAATCCAAGCATCTATGTGGTCTAGATCTACATAATAAGGTCTGAACACCCTTTAGGACACACTTCAGTATAATGGCCCTACAAGTAGCTGTAGACCACCAAACTTGGTGATTCAAAGCCTTATAGACAATAGACCTCAAGGGATACAAGAGTTGTCTCAGGAAATTTTTCCTAAAATGGCATTTAAGTGGCCTAATTAATTAATCTAAACATCTGCATATAGTGTGACATAAATACACATTTACGTTAATGTGGCCTGCGGGTAGAGATCTCAGCCAGATCGGACGGCTGGGCTTCATCGTCCCCGATAGGCTAACGACCAAGATTGTTTCCTACTGGAGCCCCTTTCTCCTGTAATTCCCGGTCACCTGAGGGCCACCACTGCCGGCCACCACCACCACCACCACCTCCGTTGAGGTGGTGGCTGTCGATTGGCGGCGACATGGCCACCAGAGGAGATGTCTCCGGCGATCCGGAGCGGAATGAAAAGCTCGGAAATTTCTCACATAGCTTGCATGGATCGTGGCTCAATTGAGCCCGATTTCTCAGCCTAATGAGCTAGAAAGCTAGCACAGAGGGAGAGGAGGATAAACGGACCTCAATGGTGGCCCAACGACAGGTTCTCCGACGGGTGGCCGTGGATTTTTCCGTCTCCGGCGATCTTGCTTGATCTATGGATTCTCCACCATTTGCTCCGCTCCAAGGGGCTGGCTCGACTGCTAAGGACCTTCTGAAGGTGATGGAAGCTTCAAATGGAGGAGAGGGTGGCTGTATGGAGAGGATGGGGAGTGGTGTGTTTCGGCCATAGGTGGTACATCCTCCCCTTTACTGCTTAGGTGGATGCCATGCCTGAAAAGACTATTCATGTCCTGAGGGGTTCGGACATGGGCTTGGGCAAAGGGTTGAGGGGCTATGGAAGCTTCTTTACTCAAAGTGCCTTTTCACCTTAAGGAAAATGCCATTTTACCCCCAAGCTCACCTTCTCTCTCCAATTTCAAATGTGGGGTGCTAATAGGCTTGTGTCATGCTGGTTAGGCATGAGGTGGGGTCTTGGTTCACTTGGATTTCACTTGGTCTTTGATTTCCCCCTTTAAGGCTTAATGTTGACCATGGTTGACTTTTGAGTTGACTTGGTCAAATTGATGGGTGAGTTAGCCCCACTTGATGGTCATGAGTCCTATGACCTTATCCAAAGTCCATTGGGTCATGGTGTGGCTCCAATTTGGTTAATTGATCCATATGGTGTGATTTTGACCCAATTTAGCCTAAGGTTGACTTCAGTCAAATTGGAGGGATTGGTTGATCACTTGATGAGGCTTTTGAGTCCATTAGATTTTAATGGGGTTATAAGGTTAGTGGTTAAGTCAATTTGATCAATTGAAGGCCAATTGGTCCTTGGTTGGATTGATTTGATCTATGTTTACTAAAAGTTCACTTTAGTCAATACTTTGAAATTGTGTGGAATTATTTAGTGCTTATTGACCGAATGACCTTCCTTAGTGGCTAGGGTAGCCTAAGTAAGGTCAATTTGAGGTATTGAAGGTCAATTGAGTCCAATTGTGTTGAATAGAGCTATGATGACCTAGGTTTGACTTTGGTCAATTTGGCCCATTTGGTTGACCAATTGTTGGGGTTCTTGGTCAAATGACACTCTATTAGGGTTAGGAGCATAATGGCGAGGTCCATTAGTGTTTGTGAGTTCAATTTTGTTAGCTTGACCTAAGTTGTCTTATGCTCACTGGTGAGCACTTTGTGAGTTCACCCCAATTTAGTGAGCTCCAATGTCATCTCTTGCCTCCACTCACCCTTCTCTCCTCATGTTATACCCTAACACCTCTATGAGGTCTAGTAGGATTAGGGATGTTACAATTTCTATGAGTTTGTTAGATAAAGTAGGAATGTCTTTCACAACCTCTAGCGATAGAATAATTTTAACTGTTAATTCTCATTACTTTGGTTGTGCGTATCTAATCAACGAAATATATTGACTTAACCATAATAATGATAGCATAAATTAAGTGAGTTCAACCTTAATAGATCTTAAATTGTCACATAACAGACTAGGACATGTGAACTACAGGAAAATGTGAGATCTAGCTAAGAGTCATAACATCTCCTTAGATCTTTCTATTTGGTTTGATAAGTGTGAGGTGTGTGCACAAATCAAGATCATTAGAAAACCGTTTAAGTCCATTTCTAGTAGCACACAACTGCTTGATTTGATACATTTAGATCTCTGTGATTTTAAGAGTCATGTCACCAGAGGGGGAGGAAGTATCTCATTACGTTCATCGACTATTACTCCAGATATTGTCATGTCTACCTATTGAAATCGAAAGATGAAGCATTCGAGATTTTTCAAGATATTCAAATCTCGGGTAGAAAATTAGTTAAACCTGAAGATTAAGTGTTTCAGAAGTGATCGAGGATGAGAGTATACTGCAACAAAGTTTTAGGACTTTTGTGCCTCTGCGAGTATAATCCTAGAAACCACTGCTCCTTACTCATCCCAGTCTAATGGTATTGCTGAGCGAAAGAAGAGATCATTAACAAAGTTGCTAAATTCTATGCTTCTTACTGCTGTGTACAACTGACATGTCTAATTCCTTTTGAGGAGAAGCAGTCCGAACTGCCAATCACATTCTGAATAGATTGCCTCATGCTAAGCTCACTTCCACTCCATATGAGCTGTGACATGACCATCCTTGTAGATTTGACACTCTAAAGACTTGAGGTTGTATTGCTTATGTTAGAATATAAGACCTTAAGAGACCTAAGGTGGGACCTAGAACAACAACTTGCGTATATCTAGGTAGTGCAGAAGATAACACATCAGATAGGTTTCTAGATCTGTCCACTAATACAGTGATATAGTCTAGAGATGCTATTTTCTTTGAAAATAAATTTATCAGAGATCATGGTTTATCCATCTCCAGGTCTATTGAGATGATTTCCGAATCTCCTGTAGCACCTGAAGCTGACCCCTCTAGCACTGCTTCCAAACCTATAGCGGATGGTCTTATCCCAGTTAGAGTATCTATAAGAGATAGAGTCTCTAAGAACTTTGTTGAGAATTTTGTCACCTATCACTTAGAGGATGATCCATTTTCCTACCAGGAAGCAATGCGATCTAGAGAGTCATTAATGTGGGCAGAAGCCATAGATGATGAAATGGACTCGCTGCTACGAAATAACACCTGACATCTAGTGGACATCCTTAAAGGAGCCAAAGTCCTTGGATACAAGCAGGTGCTGAAGAAGAAATTACACAGTGATGAGTCTATATCGAGATATAAAGCACTTCTAGCCGCTAAAGGCTATAAGCAACAGAGGGAATTGACTACTTTGACGTCCATTCACCTGTGTGTCACCTATCCACTATTAGGATTATTCTCGCCATGGACTCTATCGAGAACCTTATAGTTCATCAGATGGATGTGAAAACAACCTTCTTGAATGGAGAGCTCGATGAAAAGATCTACACGACACAACCTGAAGGGTATGTCCATCCATATCTAAGAGATAAATTGTGCAAATTAGACAAATCCATCTACGGGCTTAAGCAAGCGCCTAAGATGTGGCACATGAAATTTGACCATGTGGTAAAAAGTCTTAGCTTTCAGTCCAGTCTTTCTGACAAATGCATTTACCACCACTCTATGTCAAATAAAACAGTCATCATATGTCTATATGTGGATGACATGTTGATCCTGGAGTCCGATCTTATTGCAGTAAAGGATATCAAATCCACACTCGCAAAAGAATTTGACATGAAGGATCTCGGTCCCGTCGATATCTTTTTAGGTATGAAAGTTAGAGTTGATAAGGGTAGGGTTACTCTTAGTCAGACTCATTATATTGAACAACTTCTTTCGGCCCGATGATACAAAATGTGTAGGCCTTTAGAGTCACCCTTCGATCATAATGTCAAATTGAGCCCAAATATAGGGACTAGCATTGATCAAGTCAAATATTCCAAAATAATTGGTAGTCTCATGTACGCCACAAGTTGTACTCGACCAAATATTGCCTTCTCCGTTAGCATGCTGAGTCGCTTTACCAGTTGTCCGAGCAAAGAACATTGAGATGCTCTCGATAGGCTCATGAGATACATGTCAGGTACTAAAAATCACGCCTTATACTACACTGGTTACCCTCCTACTGTGGATGGATATTCTGATGCCTCGTGGTGTTCAAAAGTCGGTAACAACAAGTCTACTAGTGGATACATATTCACTATGGGTGGAGCTGCCATCACTTGGAAATCCAAAAGACAGAATTGCATAACATTGTCTTCTATGGAAGCCGAGTTGTTTGCCTCAGCTTCGGCTGATGAAGAGGCAGACTGGATCAGGAATCTGATACTAGATATTTCATTGTCTAGGCTACAAGTCAACTCACTGAGCTTGTACTGCGATAACCAAGCAGCAACTTAAGTCGTTAAGAATGTTCTCTATAATACTAAGAGGAGACGTGTACGACTGAAACACGCTCTGCTAAATTATCTGAAAGAACAAGAAATTATCTCTTTGATCGATGTGCGATCGAAAGATAATCTAGCTGATCCATTGACGAAAGGAGCCCAAAGACTAGTTAATCAAAACACTGGGTGAAATGAGACTAAAAATGATTTAGATCACCTCAGTCTACATAGATGTTTTGATTTTCCTGATTTCCTTTGTTAAAGCAAGCATGTTGTGCGTCGTTGATGTTTTGGTTGCTGAGTATGAATCTGGTAAGTTATTTCATTCCAAATCTGATATTAATAACTTTATCTGGATTCGTCTTTTCTTACCTTGGAGGATAGTGTTATTCCAAACTTGATAACAAAATCTAACTCGGTTTGACTCTTCTTTAGTTAATGGGTTTCATTCTAAACTTGATGATCTCCACTTAACTTTAGAAGAACAGTAACCCTGACATTCCATATTGGAACACAGATATAGCTGCGGTATCTAGTAGAACATAAATCGTTTTATTGGAAACCGATGTTGGATTCTGATGTTTGAATTTATAATACTCTAAGTAGGTCTCCTTCTAGCTGATTATTAAGTACTACGTTGCTTTTTGTTGAACTAGATACATGTACATTTTCAAAGTATGAATTCATTTCAAATGACATTCTATGTTGAAAATTACAGGGGTTGCTGGTTATGGAGGAGCACTGGCAGGATGAGATCTTGAGCAGGATGATATGTTGGACGTCTGAGGCTGGCGACAACTAGAGTGTTATCTGTTTCCTTTCTGTTTTATCTCTGCTTGGAGCATTTGTTTAACTCTTTTTTGTTACACTTGCTATTTATACTCTTACTCTTTTGTTGATTCTAGCCACTATGTATGATGGACTTGTGCTATAATCATACTTTAGATTGCACTGTGGTGTGCTGAGATTTGTCTTTACTCTTATGCGTGCATTCAATTTTCTTTGAGTCTAATCGGTTTTTGTAGGTGCTGGACACGGTTGTGTACCTTCCACGACTGGTTGAATTTACACAAACCACCATAACCGTCGTTGGGTATACCGCGAACATAGGAGGAGATTGTTAAGTATTTTAATAATTATATGTCCGCGTGTCAGAACCGACACAGTGCGCTTAACGGGTTGCGTGTCGACCTAGTGCTTGGTCTCTATGCTGGAGATACTATATAACCTCATTCCAAACTTGATGAGGGCTATGAACTATCTTGAGCAACCCTAATTTCAACAGTTTATACATACATGTGCGCGCACATACACAACTATATATATATATTGATGGGGTCTCCCCTAATTTATAAGTATTTCGGGCTGCAACTAGCCGGAATTCCATTGCCCCCACTAACTTAATTGGGAGTTAGGGAAGAAACCACCGTGCGCACGATCACCGCGCGCGATCTGCGCGCCCAACCGTCGCCTCGCCCCACGGATGCAACCCCACGACTGCGAAGGTCCGCGACCGGTCGCCGCTCGCCTGTGGCTGCACTGGCCACGACCGGCCGACCGTCGCGCCATGCGGCCGCACCGCCCTCAGCCGGCCTCGTAGCCGGCCGCTGCCGCGCCATGCGGTCTCCCGCATGCAGCTGCACAGACTGTGGCTGGCCTCGCGGCAGTCTGCCACCCGCATGCGGCTGCACGGTCCGCGGCCGGCCGCCGCGGCTCGCCCTCGGCCGGCCCCCCGGCCGGCCGCCTCCCTCCTCCCCGGACGGTTTCCCGCCATCGTGGGCTCGTCTCCGACCACCGTCGTCGATCGTCCCATCTTCGCCGTCCGATCGTCCCCACACGATCTCCTCCATCCGGTAAGCGGGTAACCACCCGCGTAACCACTCATTATGAGTGAGTGTAAATATCTGAAATTATATCGATCTGCGCATAGAAAAATATTTAAATAATACACATCTTAAACAATATAAAGGAGACATGCAAATAACAATTAAGGGGGTTACAGCCTGCGAATAACCGCATAACCACCGTAACCACCATGCGACCTATAAACAGGACCGCAGTCTTTTCTTCATTTCCATCTTCTTTCTCCTCGGCTTCTCCTCCTACGTGCAAGAGAGTTCCCTTGGAAATCTTCATCTCCTTCGAAGACGCCCTTGAAGATTTTCAAGCACTTCGAAGACCGCTCGAGGATTTCCCCCCGCCTTCAAGTTCTCCTCCAACAGCCTTTCGCGCGGAGAACGCTCAGTGCTCGCCGCCTCCAAGTCAACGACAAGCTCTACGCTCCAGACATCGCCACAAACTGCAAGATATACTTCGAAGACATCCATACAAGCAGAATACGCCACTCAAGATCCCAAGCGAAAGTAGAAGGTCGTCCAGGCCCCAGAGCGTGGTGCTCCTCACCATAAGTTGTAACGAGGATAGTGAACGAGGAGCCGTTTGTCACCCTCCGAACGTCCCTCTCTCTCTCCCCCCATAAGTTGTAACGAGGAGCGGTTTGTCACCATCGATTTCTCTCCAAAGTCCACAAATAGTGAAGTTAGGTCGACACCGAACTGGTTACGTGATTTTTACCTCTTTCTGGAGTTTTCCACGATAAAAAAAGTCGCAGCCTGAGAGAGAGAGAGAGAGAGAGAGAGAGAGAGAGAGAGAGAGGTGGGAGTTATTTAATATATATATATGTATATACTATAAATTATATATATAGATATTAAGTATAGATATATAATTTATATATATTTATCTAGAGAGAGAGAGAGAGGGAGAGAGTCGGAGAATTATATACGAGCATCTCCGCACGGGCTACGCCCGTGCTCGATGCTCTCGGGCGGCCGGCCTTCTGCCGCATCAATGCGGGTTTCACAGTGCTAGGGTGCGAGCGGTGAGGCATTCGTGGCACGAACTTTATGCGGGCGATGTCCGCATTGATGCGGCCGAAGGCCGCCCGAGAGCATCGAGCACGAGCGTAGCATTGGGATTTTCTATATTACCCTTCTATTTTTTTCACCTAAGAAAAAAATGGAAAACAAGGAGGGCCATAGAATACATAAGGGAGAGAGTCGGAAAGCCATTATTAACCTTCTAATTTTGATGAAAAAAAAAATGAAAATTTCAACCTGTTCATTTTTGACAATTTTATTTTCAATTTTGGTCACAACCACCTTATAGGATCCATATAAAGGAATTACAATTACCCAACTATTCCTTCTCTCCATTCTCGGATATTTTTTAAATGTACTAAAAAGACTTTGGTAGTAAGAATTCAAATGCTGGAGTAGTGCGATTCTTCATTCAATGCTCTTTCCAATGATTGGGGTTTGAACATCAAAATTCTTTATTTTAATTTTTCTACGGTCCATAGTAACAACTAACTGAGTAGAACTCATGAACTAGGCCTGTTTGCGGTCAATAGAAAAGAAAAATAATGCAACCGTACCATTGGAACCTTGAATTATCCACTGAAAACCCCTTATTCTCATTCTAGGGTTTTATAAGCTCAGCAGATGCATGCCAGAGAGAAGAGGAGAGGGAGGTGATTATATATGAGACTTTTTAATTATATGCACGTGTTTTTACTCTTTAATACAGCTCGGAACAAAGTAAAATATTGTTAACCACAGACCATCGTAAAAAAAAAGTCATAAGATTTGTATTTCTGCAATTACCCAAAATTCAATTGGAGCAAATTAACCTATTTAGGTTTCGTTTGGCGCGGCTTATTTGCTCCGGCGAGTTGGGTCAAAAACGACATTATCATAGATTGTATGTTCGACAAGACAAAGGTTACGGCCGCTACCAAGAAAATAAACTAGGTTTGAGCATAAAATGCATAAATTAATTTTTTTAGGTTAAGGTTGTTGAAAATTTTGCTTATATAATTATATTGTTTCTAAAATATTATATAGAAATAAATAGTAAAATATTTTTAATATAAATTTTCGAAACAAAATACAAATGTTTAGAAAGACATGAAATAAAATACAATACAAAATAAAATTAGAAATCGAACCTGGGTATGATTACTGCCCTGAAAAAGTTGCACCACCCTCCGACAAGACTTTTAACCGATGCTCACTTCACCAAGGTACAACACCCGGCTAGATACCGAAACTCCAATGTGCGTGGATATCGAAGAATCACAGAACACCCGAACTTCCACTGGATGAAACAAAGCTAAAATCCCAAGATAATAGTATCGAAAATATGAAACCTTAAGGAGAGAATAGAGAAATATTGTATGTATATTCTCATATTTTAGATGAGCTATTTATAGACTCAAAAGTAATTTATTAAAACATTTATTTATAATAATTATATTTAATATTATTTATATTGTACACAAATAATATTAATGTTTTTTATATTAACGTAAAAAAATTTATGATAAATATTAATGATATTAATATTAATTTTATGATATATAATATTATTATATTAACTACTATAAATGAAATATAAACTCATGACTACGAAATTAGAATAGCTCTGCTGATCACGAGTTCATAGTTCTGCTGCTGTCCGATCAAGTTCAATCAAATCACACC
The DNA here is from genome assembly GCA_033032865.1 of Dactylorhiza incarnata. Taxonomy (NCBI): domain Eukaryota; kingdom Viridiplantae; phylum Streptophyta; class Magnoliopsida; order Asparagales; family Orchidaceae; genus Dactylorhiza; species Dactylorhiza incarnata. The sequence goes on along the minus strand of JAWHQI010000481.1, from coordinate 47,427 downwards.
CTCTCTCCGCATTTTACTATGTCTCCTAAATCTACTACTAGGGTGTCCTAAATCAATGTAAAATTACGTTTTTGCCCATTTAAAATGCATAGAATATTTCAAACTTGGAAGAAAGAACAGAGAAATATTGTATGTATATTCTCATATTTTAGACGAGCTATTTATAGACTCAAAAGCCATTTCAGAATTTGTTAAAACATTTATTTATAATAATTATATTTAATATTAATTATATTGCACACAAATAATATTATTGTTTTATATTAACGTAAAATTATTTATGATAAATATTAATGATATTAATATTAACTTTTATGATATATAATATTATTATCTTAACTACTATAAAGGAAATATAAACTCATGACTACGAAATTAGAATAGCCGTCTGATCACGAGTTCATAGTTCTGCTGCCGTCCGATCGAGCTCAATCAAACCACACACTCTCTCCACATTTTACTATGCCTCCTAAAACTACTAGTAGGGTGTCCTAAACCAATGTAAAATTACATTTTTGCCCATTTAAAAGGCATAAAATATTTCAAACTTGAAAGAAAGAATAGAGAAATATTGTATGTATATTCTCATATTTTAGATGAGCTATTTATAAACTCAAAAGCCATTTCATAATTTATTAAAACATTTATTTATAATAATTATATTTAGTATTAATTATATTATATACTAATAATATTAATGTTTTATATTAACTTAAAAACGTTTATGATAAATATTAATGATATTACTATTAACTTTTATGATATATAATATTATTATCTTAACTACTATAAATGAAATATTATTATCTGAGCTATCAACCCAAAATCAGCCCAAAATCGAGCCCAAAACAAGCCTGCTACAAGCCCGCTACAAGCCCAATAACAACAACACTTCAACAAACAATCATCATGGATGCTTTATATATTTAAAACTGCAAACAAAATAGGCGGTGTAGGACTATTTTTATGATTAGCGAGACATATTTTTTATGATTTTGAGTTCTATTTCTATCTTATTTAAAAAAGTGATCAACATGAAAGTTGTAGATCTCATCGAGACGAATAACTTTCATATTGATTACTTTTTGATTTGAAGCAGTTTAGACTCCCGATTCGGCATGATCTTTTTCAAGGCCTAAATCATGGTCCTAAACGGCTTCAAATCAAAGAGTGATCAACATGAAAGTTATTCTTCTCGATGAGATCTACAACTTTTATGTTCATCACTTTTTCAAATAAGATCACGCATTCATAATTCTGCTGCCGTTCGATCGAGCTCAATCAAACCACATCCTCTTTCTACATTTTACTAGGTCTCCTAAACATATTACTAGGGTGTCCTAAACCTATGTAAAATTACATTTTTTGCCCATTTATAAGACATAAAATATTTCAAACTTGGAAGAAAGAATAGAGAAATATTATATGTATATTCTCATATTTTAGATGAGCTATTTATAGACTCAAAAATCATTTCAGAATTTATTAAAACATTTATTGATAATAATTATATTTAATATTAATTATATTATATACTAATAATATTAATGTTTTATATTAACGTAAATACGTTTATGATAAATATTAATGATATTAATTGTTGACGCCAGGAAAATCCTGACCTCAAGATTCGGACCGATGCAGCCGGAGGCTACTCGCCCAGCGACCCAACGAGATGGCTTGGCTGGCAACGACGAAGAAGCTAGAAGAGCAACCAACAGGACCCCAGGTGCTGCGGCAGGGAGGTCCCACCACGTACCCAGAAGCTCCGAAGAGACTTCCCCTCCAAGACCAAAGAATGGCCGAGCAAGGTACGAGGAAGGCACTGACTTGGCTAGCAAGCAGGGGTGACGGGCTCAAGAATTCGGAAATGGGGTTCCAGAAGCTCAAGCACAGGTGTCAATCCAAGTACCCCTGGGGTCCTATTTATAGGCAACCAAGGGGTAGGGGGGGTTTTTATAGCCCAGCCCTGACCTGGCGACATATGGGATACTCGGCGAGCATCTTCGACCATAGTCGCCCATCTGGCGAGTATCTGCTGCTGCTCGCCAGGTCTTCTGTGGTTGCCGGACACTTTGGGGCGACATACGGGATACTCGGTACGTATCTTCGACCATAGTCGCCCTTCTGGCGAGTATTTAGCCAATACTCGCCAACCTTCTTTTGCTCCTGCTGGCTGATTTGTCTTGCCTCTTTGACTTTGACCTGCCTACGTGGCCTTGAGTGGGTCCTACCCTCGGAGAATAAGGGTTGTACACAATCCCCGCTCTTTGCGAGTAACGGAGTTGCTCGGAAAGAAACATCCAACCGTTATTCGACGAGCTTCTGCCTTGGCGAGTATAAGGAGATACTCGGATCTTGACTGTCCGACGCCTGGACTCTATATAAAGGAGGGGGGGGGGTCTCTGATGGAACCACCTTTCTGTACTCGCTCACAATGTCGCTAGCTTTTGCTGAGGCTGCCAAAAAGGCCAAGGCCGACCTTGCGAATCTGATCGGCGTGCCCCTTCCTCCTCCTCGCATGGACGCCGAGGTAGACGCCTTCCTCGCGAACAAGAAGAGGAAGAGGGTGGCGAAGAAGAAGAAGAGAGAGAGAGAAAAGGAGGCGACTAAGGAGAACGTCGCCGATCCTCTGAGTGGGCAGCGTCAGCAGCTGCTGGAGGATTTGGGCCTCGAAGGGCTCTCGCCTACTCTCCCCCCTGCTCTTTTCTCGGCAGAGGTCGCCCCGGAGGCGAGTAGGGATGAAACCCAAACTCAAACCCAACCGGACCCTCCTCCTGCCCGAGGTGAGCTCCTTGCTCGCCCTTTTTCGATCTATGCTGTCTTCCGGCGACATTCTGACGTCTTTGTTACTATCTGTAGATCCGCCGAATAGTGAGGCTCGGGAGGAGCCTTTGGCTGCAATACCACTGCGATCATCCCCGATGATCTCGCCTGAGGGTGGGTCTCGGAGTGGTCGCGCGGTAAGTATTCTCCACAGCTCCTCTGTGGAGAAGAGGCCGATGAGCGAGCATGGGGCTCCTCTGGGGAACATCGCTCCTCCTCCGCCTCCTCCTCCACCTAACTCGCGACCAGAGCCGGCGAGCAACACACAGCGGCCTGTGATCGCGCTGCCGCCTCCTCCTCCTGGACTCCCGCCGCCAGTGAATCCTCCAGGCGATCAACGTCCTTCTACCACAACTGCTCCCTCTTCCCACCAGGGGGAGTCCTCGCGCAGGGGCAGGACTGGAGGGTCTTCGGCCTTCTTCGCTCCAAGGGGTGGAGGGCGACCAGGAGATGGTCGCGGTCGAGGGGACCTGCCCTCCAACCGGGATCATTCCGGCAACCACTCTACTCGTCGAGATGGCGTCTATCACTCTCCCTCCCCACACCGAGGAAGGTCTTCTCCTCGCCGACGATCTCGCAGCCCTCCTCGCCGACGATCGCGTAGTCCTCGGCCAGGTATTTGATCGCTGCCTTCGGATAGTCGCCACTGTTTTCTGAATTCTGCTGAAGTTCTGGCCCTTTTTGCCTTCTTTCGCAGGTCGCGCGCATACTCCGGTGGGAGCTCTGATCGATGCCGTTGGGCTCCCACCTCGCGAGTACCAGGAAAAGGCTACTCGCGCTATCTGCGACTAAACACCTCCTCGCAGATGGCGATGATCTTCCCAATCCGACACTTCGAGGTCGGCCTGCGACTTCCCATATGGCCCGAGTTTCGGAAGATACTCGTGTTCTATGGGATAGTGCCCGCCCAGATCAATCCCAACGGAGTGGCGATGATCATGGGGTTCCTGTGCTACCTTCGGGAGCAGAACATCGTCTTCGACCTTTCGGTCTTTAGGCGAATATTCACCATCATGGCGACCGGCGAGGGCATCATCTTCTTGTGCAGTCACGTCTGTACACTGGCGGGGACTTTAAATAAGAACCATCGCTGGGTCGAGCGGATAGTCGCCATTGAGGGCGACTTCGCGGGCATCTCCAGCTCGCCCATTCAACCTTCAGAGAACGTCTTCACGGTTCCCTGGCTCACCGAGGACCAGATGAAGCTGCTCGCCTGCTTCAGGAATCGTCGCTTCGACGTGATACTTTGGAGGAGGCGAGTAGACGAGCTCACGGAAGTTCGCCCAGGGGAAGGTATCTTTCGCGCGAGCATCAGACATACTCGCCCTAGGGCTTCGTTCTGGCGACTAATCTTCGATCTTCTTACAGGCGTGCAGGCTCTTCCGCGTGATGCTCTTCCTCTCGCGGCGAAGGCGACCGCTGTCGCCCAAGGGGGTGCGAGAACCTCGGCGCGCGAGGTTGGGGACTCCTCCCCAATCGACTTGTCGCCAGGAGGCGACGATCTGGATGTCGCCGGTGGTGGGGCCGGGACCTCGAAGAAGCGAACGGGCAAGGCTAAGGCCTCTGAGCCCAAGAGACAGAAGAAGGAGGTCGCCCACAGGGATCTGGGCAAGAAGGCGGATCCCTCGGAGGCTGGCGAGCCGAGCAGCCATCCTTTCTTCAACGAGGGCACCCGTGGCGAGGACGACTTTGGTCGCCCATTGGTGACCTGGTCTGATCGCGCTCACGAGGTGACTCTGAGCTCGAACCTCCCCGTTTGGTCCGAGGACTGGGAGGACAAGGGGGAGGCCTTCGATGTGCTTCATGCGATCTACAGTCGTACTGACGCCGAGCTACTGCAGGAGGCCTCTGCCGAGCATCTCGCTCATCAAACCTCGCGCTCAATCTTGCGAACTGCCGAGCTCGCACATTCAACAGCGAAGCGGCTGCTGATGTACGAGGAGGCGATCAGGGTGCAGGGGCCGAAAATGATCGCCATGGCGGAGAGGATCAAGGGGTTCGAGGTACTTCGTCTTTGCGACTTTTCGCGCTTTCTGGAATACTCGCCTCTTTATACGATGTCAAGCTTTACCTTCTTTCTTTTTGTCTTCTATAGGCTGCCGAGCTGGAATCGGCGAAGAGACTGTCCCAGGCCGAGAAGGAGCTGGAGGATACTCGCTCGGTCTTGGAGGCCGCCCAAATCCGCATCGCCGAGCTAGAAACTCGGCCTGCCGAGCAACAGCCGGCGGGGTCGGGCCCTCATCGGTTCGTCAAGCAGGTCAGGATGCATGGCGACGACATGCCCCATATTCGCCGGGAGATCGCGCGAGCAACCGGAGAGGTCATCCTAAATCAGCTGAAGGCAGATGATCTCTTGAAGCCGGAGGCTATGGGATTGACGGTGGGAGACCTTATCCCGGCCATACTCGCCGAGGAGTCCACCTCCCCCCTGCGAGCATCATCGCCGCGACTTAGCGATGCCGAGGATGACGATGATGAGGTCGATGATGATGATGATGACGATGATGATGACGGCGACGAGTCAGATGTAGATATTTGATGGCGAGGATGTCGTCTAGTCGCCCGGGCTCCTTTTTTGCTCGCCCGACGACCTTTTTGTACACCTGCAGCATGTACAGATTTTTTTGTAAAAATGAAAAGGAATTTTGACAAGTTTCTTACTCGCCTATTCCATCCTTCTGTGCTTTTACTTCCTTGCTTATATGTTGCTTTAGGCTCCTAGGTTCGAGGTGAGTTTGAGTGCTCGCTAGGCTCCTAGGATTTCGGCGAGTATGTATACTCGCACCCGCATACTCGCCAAGCATGCTCGCACCATCATACTCGCACCCGCAGACTTCAGCTTGAGGCCTTGATTTGCACCTAGTTGAAGAGCTTCGTTAGGTTTTTTAAGCAAGAATCTAAGGAGCTCTTCAAGGGAAGGAAGGAGTAAGGTTTAGCAGTCGGGGAGCCCTGGGGGAATATCATCCCGAGGCCTCCCTCCTACTCTAAAACCTGATGTCGACGGAGAATGACGCCAAGTAAGGAGTGGCAGCCGGGCAGGTCTCACGGGGACACAACTCCCAGGGCCTTCATCCTATAACTCGGATGCTTGCTGCCTTCAAAGGCCGACGTCAAGTAAGGAAAGGCCGCCGGGTCGATCCCACAGGGGCACAACACCCAGGAGCCTTCATCCTATCACTTGGATGCTTGGATGCCTTTGTCTTTTGGTCGGTCGAGTCGGTCTCCTCCTCGTCTCAAGTCGGAGTATCGGCTTCCAGACTTTACCCCAGTAATTTCTACAGCCGGACGAGAAATGCAGTCGGTGGGAACCGCGGCCAACATGCAAGGGGGGAGCTGATCTCGGCCGTCATTGCAGAGGCTTGGTCTTAAGGGAACGCACACCCGAGGCACTGTCCCATCATCCGCTCTGAGTTTTTACAAGGGTCAAGTCGGAGGCTTGTCTTCCAACCTGCGGCGGCGAATGTCGATGTAGGACGACGTCAAGCAGGGAGTGGCAGTCGGGGAGATCCGAGGGGACACACCATCCCGAGGCCTCCCTCCTACTTGGATGCTGGATGTGGATCGGATCTGCTTCCTGTTGCTCAACGAGTTTAGCAGGGAGTTAAGCACACTTTAGGCATAACAACTCATATGATCTAACACAGTAATTTAGAAAAGGAAATGCTTTGCTGCGAGCTTTCCAGCTTTCAAGGGTACACGACGCCCTTTTTTTATTTTAAGGGTCCCCTGAGCTAGTGAAATCGATCATTCATTCGCCGAATCGGAAGGTCGGCGTCCAGACTTCTTCCCGGTAATCTCTACAGTCGGACGAGAAATGCAGTCGGTGGGAACCGCGGCCAACATGCAAGGGGGGAGCTGATCTCGGCCGTCATTGCAGAGGCTTGGACTTAGGGGAACGCACACCCGAGGCACTGTCCCATCATCCGTTTTGAGTTTTTACGGGGGTTAAGTCGGAGGCTCATTTTCCAACCTAGCGTGGAGATTGACTTCATCTGACTTCTTCATTATGAAAACTTTGTTGATGCGAAAGAAGCTGCCTTCTCCCATGTTTCAGGGAGGTGTAGATTTTATTCAAAGAAATGAATTTACAAGGATGGGGTATACATGTTCCCTCTCAGGGATAAAACCTTTTCAGGTCATCGCCGCTCCAGGTGCTCCCTAGCAGCTCGCCTTCCTGGTTCTGCAAGTGGTATCCTCCTGTTAGGAGTGCTTCCTGGACGATGAAAGGTCCTTCCCAGTTCGGGTTGAGCTTCCCGACGGCCGCAGACCTTCCTGCTGCGTCCACCTTTTTCAGGACCAGATCACCTGCTTGGAATTGTTTGAGGCGAACATTTTTGTCAAAATGTTTTGCCATCCGGCGCTTGATCTCCTCTTGCCTGGCTGAAGCTAAATCTCGAAGTTCCTCGATGTAGTCGAGAGATAACTTTTGAACCTCTTCATTCTCTAGTCGCCATTCTTCGCTTCCATCCTCCGCAGCTATCACCCGTGGGCTTCTGACTTCGAACTCTACTGGAATGAGAGCTTCCAACCCGTGAGAGAGTTTGAATGGCGTTTCCCCTGTGGCTGAGCTGGGAGTGGTCCTCAGAGCCCACAGGACCGAGGGGAGCTGGTCCGCCCAGTTACCTCTTAGGTTCTCCACCTTCTTCTTCAGTAGGTTGATGATCAGTTTGTTGGCGGCCTCCACTTGGCCATTGCTCCTTGGGTGATGCACGGAGGCGAACCGAAGGTCGGTTCCTAGCTGCCTACAAAAGTCTTCCAGTTCTAAGCTGGCGAACTGGGGTCCATTGTCGGTGATGATGGCGAGAGGGATCCCGAATCTGCAGACGATCTCTCCCCAAATGAAGTTCTTCACGACTTGAGAGGTGGTCTTGGCCAGGGCTTTGGCCTCGATCCACTTGGAGAAGTAGTCGATCATGACGAGAATGAACTTTCGTTGTCCACTGGCTTGAGGGAAAGGGCCGATCAAGTCCATCCCCCAGATGGCGAACGGCCATGGGGAGATGATCGATCGGAGCTGCTGGGCCGGCTGCAACTGAAGGGGGGCGAAGAGCTGGCACTTCTGGCACTTCTTCGAGAAGATCTCAGCATCCCTTCGGATAGTAGGCCAGAAGTAACCATGCCGCAATATCCTCTGCTCCAAAGTGCGAGTCCCAGAATGACTTCCACACTCTCCCGAGTGGATCTCTTCCAACACTCGGGGTACTTGGTCTTCGGAAACACATCTGGCCAGGGGGCCCGAGAGGGTCTTGCGGTACAGCTCCCCATCTTGCAGGAGGTAGAATGCCGCTTTGTACCGAAATCCTCGCTGATCCCCTCCGTTTGCCGGAAGCTGGCCGCTGGTCAGGAAGGTTACAAAGGGATCCATCCACGAGGGGCGTTGCTCGATCTCCATTATCTCTCCCTCTTCAATGGATGGGTGGAAAAGCTCTGTGATAGTTCCTCCAGCCCTTGGCCCGTACTTGGCGAGGCGATCTGCTACCGAGTTCTCCTCTCTTGGCACATGTTCGACGAAGAAAGACTGGAAGCCTCCAATCAGTCCTTTTACTTTTACCAGGTACTTCTGCAGGATGGTGTCGCGCACCTCGAACTCGCCTCGAATCTGCGACGCGACCACCATTGAGTCCGTGAAAGCCCGGACATCACGGATCCCCAGCTCCTTGGCAAGGCGTAAGCCTGCCACTATGGCCTCATATTCTGCCTGGTTGTTTGTGACGGGGAAGAGGATCTCGACGGCTTGCTCGATCCTTGTTCCCTGTGGGCTGACGAGCACGATGCCCACCCCCACAGAGCTTTTTCCCGAAGCTCCATCAACAAACAACTTCCAAGGAATGGGATTGAGCACCTCTTCTCCTGGCTCTGCTTCCACCGAGAAGTCAGCCAAGAAGTCTGCTACTGCCTGGGCCTTGATCGCTACTCGGGGAGAGAAGGAAATGTCGAACTCGCTGAGTTCTACCGACCACTTCGCCAACCTCCCTGAATGCTCCACTCCCTCTAAGACACCGCAGAGAGGATGATCAGTCACCACTCTGATGGAGTGAGCCTGAAAATAAGGCCGGAGCTTTCGTGCCGACACCACCAAGGCGAAGGCAAGCTTCTCCAGGATGGGGTACTTCAGCTCCGCCTTTTTTAGCACCCGGCTGACGTAGTAGACAGGTAGCTGCCTCTTCCCCTCTTCTCGGACCAAAACGGAGCTCACCGCCTCTGCTCCTACTCCCAGGTAGACGAGCAGGTCTTCGCCTTCCTTCGGGCTCTGGAGGAGAGGTGTCTGAGTCAACTGCTCCTTCAGCTTTCCGAACGCCATCTCACATCCTTCGGACCACTCGAAGCTTTCTGTTTTGCAGAGCGTCTTGAAGAATGGAGAGCATTTCTCTCCGGCTTTAGAGAGGAAGCGGCTAAGACCCGCCAGCCTTCCTGTCAACCTTTGGACTTCCTTCATCGTCTTTGGGGATGGCATCTCCAGGATCGCCTTAACCTTGTCGGGGTTAGGCTCTACTCCCTCCGAGGTAAGGAGATGTCCCAGGAACTTTCCCCTGCCTGCTCCGAAGACGCACTTCGTCGGATTGAGCCTCATTTTGAATCTTCTTAGCGTCGCGAAGGTCTCTACCAGATCGGCTATGTGTTCCTGGACACTCTTGCTTTTGATCAAGAGATCGTCCACATACACTTCCAGGTTCCTCCCCTTTTGCTCTTTGAAAACATGGTCCATCATCCGTTGATAGGTAGCTCCTGCATTCTTCAAACCGAAGGGCATCATCTTGAAGCTGTAGCAGCCATCATCGGTGATGAAGGAGACATCGCGGCAATCGGGGGGATGCATCCGGATCTGGTGATATCCTGAAAACGCATCAAGGAAACTCATCACAGAAAAACCGACGGCCGAATCAACCAGCGCGTCGATTCGAGGCAAGGGATAACAATCCTTCGGGCAGCTTTTATTCATTAAGGAAAAATCCACACACATTCTCCAACTTCCCCCCGCCTTTGCCACCATTACAACATTGGAGACCCAGCCTGGATACTGGATCTCTGACACAAACCCTGCATCGAGCAGTTTTTTAACCTCCTCTCTAATTGGCTTGGCGAGGATGGTGGCGGTCTTCCTTTTCTTCTGGCGGACGGGCTGGACAGCGGGATCCAGGTTGAGGCGATGACACGCCACCTCAGGGTCGACTCCTGGCATCTCGGCTGCGCTCCAAGCAAAGATATCGACGTTCTTTTGCAGACACGCCGCCATCTCGATCTTCTCTTCGGTCTTCAGCGACCCGCCAATCTTCAGCAGCCCCGGCACTCCCGCTGCAGAGAGTACCTCGATCTCCTCGACTTCTTCGGCCACTTCCAGCCTGGCCGGGCTCTCCAGCACTCTTCCGAACTCTTCCGCGTCAGCCATCCAGCTGATGGTACTGACGACGCTAAGATAGCACTCCCTCGCGGCTCTTAGATCGCTCCTGATCCTCACCTGGACGTCTCCCTTACAGTACTTCAAGCACTGATGGTAGGAGGATGGGACGGCTTTAAAGGCGTTGAGAAGCGGCCTCCCAAAGATGGCTCTGTAACAGCTCGGGGCGTCGACGATGATGAATCGACAGCTGATGGAGGTGCCACCGAGCGTTACAAGGAGGTCAGCTCCTCCTTCCACTTCCTTCTTCTCTCCGGAGAAGCCGAAGAGGGGACCATCAGGTGCCCGAACCCTGGCAGCTTCGACTCCCAGTCCGTCAAACGTCCCCTTGAAGATGACGTTTACAGAGCTACCGTTATCGATCAGAATACGATCGACGGTGAAGTCCTCCACTGCGACTTGAATCACGAGGGCATCATGGAAGGGATTATCATTCCCTAGCATGTCCTCCTCGGAAAAGGTAATCTCCTCCATCGGGGGCGGTGCTTGTGAGGTCGAGGCGACACTCCTGCGGTAGATCTGATGGAGGCTTCCCTTGCGGGAAGCTTCCAGCCCTGCTCCCCCATGGATTACTCCAACTCGACCTCCCTGGCCCAGGTCTCCCCGACCTCCCTGGTCGATCCGATCCTCGTTCCTCCTGCGAACGACTGCAGCCTGCCCTGCCTGTGGCTCGGCAGGGGCCTCCATCCTCCTCTGCTCTCCTCCAGCTTCTCCTGCTGCCAACCTTCTCCGGGCTTCCCAAAAGTCTGGGCAGGCAGCCATGGCATGTCCCCCCACCTGGTGGAAGTCGCAGTAGAGAGGAACTTCTTCTGCTTGACGCCTCCTAGGCTTCGGCTTCTTCCTTCCTTGACGGCGGCCTCGCCCGGCTACCGCCATTGCTTCATCCCTCCTCCTTTCCTGACGCCTCTCTGGTTGGCGAAAGGGCCTTCTCTCTGGGGATCTCCCCCTTGGGTCCTGACGCTGGTGCCGTCCAGCCGGCCTCCAAGGTGGCCGATTGACGGGGACCTGGTAGCGTCTTCCCTCCTCCTGACGCTCAGGGGACTCGATGGGTCTTCTCTCCGCGATCCTCCCGGTTTCTTTCTTTCTGAGCTCCTCCTTCTTCTTCTCCTCTTGTCGCTCTGGCCACTTCCTTTCCTCCCTTCGGGGCTCCTCCCTCTTCCTTTTTCCAGGGATCTCATCCCTCTCTCCACGATCGCCTCTGGTCACCCGCGCCAACCTTGCCAAGAAGTCGGGGTTGGAGGCTTCTCCCCGGACAAATTTATTGGCCCTCTGAATGAGGTTGTCGTAGGAGTAGGGGGGGTTCTCACTGAGTTCCAACTTGAAGAGGCCTTGACTGATGCCAAATGTCAGGGCCAGCAACAGGATGTTGCTATCCACCTCCTGGATTTGCAGAACCTCCTCCTGGAAGCGCTCGATGTAAGGGCCTAATGCCTCATCCGGCCCTTGCACGAGGTAGAACAGGGCCGTGGCCTCCTTCTTTAGCTTCCGTGCCGTGTCGAACCGGGTCGTCAGCCCATGACACAGGTCTTCGAAGCAGTAGATTGAGCCTGCGGGTAACTGATGGAACCAGTCCCAGGCCTTTGCGCGGAAGGTAATGGCAAACAACCTGCACTTGAAGGCGTCCGACATGGTTCGGATAGAGACTATATCCTCGAACCATTGGATGTGCCTGACGGGGTCCTCCTTCCCTGAATAGTAGTTCAAGGCAGGGTCCCTGAACCCCTCTGGTACTGGCGCGGCGAGAATCTCCTCGCAGAAGGGGCTCCTCCCTCCTGCCCGGCGACGATCCTCAACCTGGCGAGTATCACCACCATACTCGCCATATGGGCGAGTATCCGGGTATCTCCCCTGCTCGCACGGCTCGCGGAAGCGAATGCCTTGCGAGGTTGGCTGGTAGAATTGCGACCTCCTTGGTCGCTCGGTTTCATCTTCCACGTGCTCTTTTCCTGCTCGCCGGGGGGGACTCCCTCCCTCGGATGGAACTGGGCGATGCAGCGAGGTCGCAGTGACCTCGGCGCGCGGCTGAAGCGCTGTTTGCAAGATCCCCTCCATGCGCTGCGCGAAGGCTCCCTCCATACGCTGCGCGAAGGCTTCCAGAACCGCTAGCGTCACGAACTCGCCACTCGCGGTCGAGTTGCCGACTACCCCTTCATGGTCGCCACCTACGACCATCTCGCCTTCTTGCCGAACTTTCTTCCAACGACTGCGGTCCACGCTCACCGCACCAAAGTGTTGACGCCAGGAAAATCCTGACCTCAAGATTCGGACCGATGCAGCCGGAGGCTACTCGCCCAGCGACCCAACGAGATGGCTTGGCTGGCAACGACGAAGAAGCTAGAAGAGCAACCAACAGGACCCCAGGTGCTGCGGCAGGGAGGTCCCACCACGTACCCAGAAGCTCCGAAGAGACTTCCCCTCCAAGACCAAAGAATGGCCGAGCAAGGTACGAGGAAGGCACCGACTTGGCTAGCAAGCAGGGGTGATGGGCTCAAGAATTCGGAAATGGGGTTCCAGAAGCTCAAGCACAGGTGTCAATCCAAGTACCCCTGGGGTCCTATTTATAGGCAACCAAGGGGTAGGGGGGGTTTTTATAGCCCAGCCCTGACCTGGCGACATATGGGATACTCGGCGAGCATCTTCGACCATAGTCGCCCATCTGGCGAGTATCTGCTGCTGCTCGCCCAGGTCTTCTGTGGTTGCCGGACACTTTGGGGCGACATACGGGATACTCGGTACGTATCTTCGACCATAGTCGCCCTTCTGGCGAGTATTTAGCCAATACTCGCCAACCTTCTTTTGCTCCTGCTGGCTGATTTGTCTTGCCTCTTTGACTTTGACCTGCCTACGTGGCCTTGAGTGGGTCCTACCCTCGGAGAATAAGGGTTGTACATTAATATTAACTTTTATGATATATAATATTATCATCTTAACTAAGTCTCCAAAATTCATGACTTCGAAATTAGAATAGTCGTTTAATCACGGGTTCATAATTCTGTTGCCGTTCGATCGAGCTCAATCAAACTACACCCTCTCTCCACATTTTACTAAGTCTCCAAAAACTACTACTAGGGTGTCCTAAACCTATGCAAAATTACGTTTTGCCCCTTTATAAGGCATAAAATATTTCAAACTCGGATTAACTGACACTCCCCGTTACCAGCTCGAAATCAGCCCAAAATTGAGCCCAAAACAACCCCGCTACAAGGCCGATAACAACAACACTTCAATAAATAATCATCGGGACTGCTTTATATATTTAAAACTGCAAACAAAATATGCGGTATGAGACTATTTCTATGATTTGCGAGACATATTTTTATAATTTCGAGCTCGATTTCTATCTTATTTGAAAAAGTGATCAACATGAAAGTTGTAGATCTCATCGAGATGAATAACTTTCATGTTGATCACTTTTTGATTTGATGCGGTTTAGGCTCCCGATTCAACGTGACCTTTTTCGAGGTTTAAATCAGGGCCCTGAACGACTTCAAATCAAAGAGTGATCAACATGAAAGTTATTCTTCTCGATGAGATCTACAACTTTTATGTTCATCATTTTTTCAAATAAGATCACGAGTTCATAATTCTGCCGCCGTCCGATCGAGCTCAATCAAACCACACACTCTCTCCACATTTTACTAGGTCTCCTAAACCTACTACTAGGGTGTCCTAAACCTATGTAAAATTACGTTTCCCCCCTTTATAAGGCATAAAATATTTCAAACTTGGGTTAGCTCTCCCCGCTACCAGCCCGAAATCAGCCCAAAATCGAGCCCAAAACAAGCTCGATACAAGCCCGATAACAACAACGCTTCAACAAATAATCATCGGGACTGCTTTACATATTTAAAACTGTAAACATAATAGGCGGTGCGTGACTATTTTTATGATTTGTGAAACATATTTTTTATGATTCTGAGCTTGATTTCTATCTTATTTGAAAAAGCGATTAACATGAAAATTGTAGATCTCATCGAGACGAATAATTTTCATGTTGTTCACTTTTTGATTTGAAGCCGTTTAGGCTCCCGATTCGGCGTGATATTTTTTGAGGCCTAAATCGGGGCCCTAAACGACTTCAATTCAAAGAGTAATCAACATGAAAGTTATTTTTCTCGATGAGATCTACAATTTTCATGTTCATCACTTTTTCAAATAAGATACAAATCGAGCTCAAAATTATAAAAAATGAGACTCATGTTATAAAAGTCTGGAAGCGGCCGAAGGCCGCCTGACAGCAACGCGCCAGGGGCGGGCAAAACCCGCCTCCACGGGTCGGGTACTGTCGCACAAGGCAAGGGGGGCCCCCCGTGCACTGTCACTCGTATATATATATACGAGCAGCCCCGCAAGGGCTTCGTCCGTGCTCGCTGACTCTTAGCGGGTTGCGCCCGCATTCGAGCGGGCTGCGTCTGCATATGAGAGGGTTGCGCCCGCCAATAAGTGGGTTGCGTCCGCATATGAGCACTAACCTTTTATTCAAAACTCATACATATGAGTTCTTAAAATGACCGTAAAAAATATGAATCAATATTACTATATTACCTAAAAAATCAATTTCTCTCTTCCTTTCTCTTCTGTCCCCCCTCCCTCCTATACCTAAATATAGGTATTCGCCCGGCCGGCGACGGCGGGCTTCGCCCGCCTCCGTCTTGATTCACACGGGCGGGCTTCACCCGCCCCGACAATGCGCGATAGTACCCGCCCCGTGACGGTGGGCTTCGCCCGCCCCCAACGGGCTACGCCCATGACGCTCCGGGCTGCGCCCGCATCAAGCCGGTTGCGCCCACAACATATACATAATACATATGAGTACTCAAAATGAACGCACACAAATTTTAATTAATATTTTATAATTATTTTTTTCAAAACATTTATATTTTAACAAAAAAATATTTTAAAGTAGGTCTAGGATATCTAATGATTACCCACCATAGTAGGTATATGAGGTCTATTAAAAACTTTTGGATTTTATGAATTTCCACAACTATTTTTATTATAGGAATATTGTGTAATTACACAAATAACCATTATATTTTAAGAATTTTCTTTTTTCATAATATATGTCAAGTGATTGGAGTAAAAGAATGGACTATATTTGACTATATTTGGCAACTTCTTGTATATAGTAGTTAAAGATGTATACATATATATTATTGTTATATAAAAGATATATGTATATAACGTCGTTGACTCTTATATATATAAAATTACTTGTTTTTTGTAAAACAATTTATATTAAATATAAATGTATATAACGTTATAGTTATTGTTGCAGGTCGCTCGGATGCTCTGGTAAATTGGTCCAGTTGAACCACCTTAGGTCGGAAGCGAACCGAGCGCGCAAACAGTCACTGAAAGAAATTAGTAAATGACAAAAGAACTTTTAACGTGGAAAACCCGGAAATGGTGAAAATCACGCGGTCGGGGATGTGCCGACCAAACTCCACTATCTTCGGGGTGTTACATATTAAAATTAAGAACTCGAGCGCGACAGGCCGCTGCTAGTTACAATGGTAGAGAGAGAGAACTACGAGGGTGACATACCACCTCTCGGAAAGCTGAACGCTTCTTCTTCTGAGAACAAAAGTGAGAACAAAAGTCAGATGACTGAGTTGCTTTTCTGGACCCGAAGGATTCCCAATTGCTTAAGAAGATTGTCTTCCGAAGTGATGAAAGTATTTGAGCACTCGAATGAGATCTTCGAAGGCCGTAGGAGATCTTCAAGCACCGAAGAAGAATTCAGAGAAAATCTTCAACAGAGCTCTCTCGGGTGTAGAAGGCAAAGTGTCTTGAAATGAAGGCCCTGAGCTCCTTTTATAGCTTTGGTCGGGGGTAGCCCGGTAATTTTGCCATCGTAACCACCGTAACCACCTGACAGGCGAATCACGCTGGTCGATTTTGAGCACACGGATCGACATTTTATGTAAATGATCATTTTGCCCTTCGGGCAGTTCAGCCAGGTCGGACAGATTCGTTGAAGGTGATGAAGGCGACGAACGAGACCTGCAACCTGAGAAATTAAGAAAGGTTAACTGCGCACGTGTCAGAAACGTGGAAGCATTCTGAGCGCGCAACGAATACGGGAGCGCTCTGAGCGCGCAATGAGTACGGGAGCGTTCTGAGCGCGCAATGAGCACGAGAGCGCTCTAAGCGCGCAATGACCACGTGAGCGGTCTGAGGGGGCAATGAGCACGGGAGCGCTTTGAGCGCGCAACGGCCACAAGAGCGTTCTGAGCGTGTAACGAGCACGGGAGCGCTCTGAGCGCGTAACGATCACATGAGCGTTCTGAGCGCGCAACGAGCGCGAGAGCATTCTGAGCGCGCGACGAACACGAGAGCGTTCTGAGCGCGCAATGAGCACGGGAGCGTTCTGAGCGAACGGAGATTCAGCGAGTGCGATTGGAAGGCAGTTGCTATGAAAGCGAGAACGTGCCCTCTGAAAGTCGCGCCACTCGAGAAATAGGGAAAAATGCACGAAGGAGAAAATGGGCCCCGTTAGCACCTGTCGAGGAGGTACGGTTTCAGCCGCATCCCCTACAAGGCGCGGGGGACTCGGCCGCAAAAGGGGGTGCGGGCTAACCGCACCCCAGGTGTGGGGTGCGGTCTTGACCGTGTCCGGCGCTGATGAAGCGTGAATCACGCGCCGACAGGTTTCTCCACACCTATGATCATGGGTTGGACTTTGACCCCACTAACTCCACTTCTCCTTTGTGGAGCCTCCTCAGAACGCACTCTGGGAGTGTCTATGAATCTATGAGTGCACATCATAAGCCCCTCAAACCTTCGGAGTCCGGATTACTGTGTGGAGGAGTTCAGAGGTTTTACTACCGATGTGCACTCGTAGATTTATAGGTACTTCCGGGGTGCGTTTAGAGGAGGTTCCACTGAGGAGATTTGGAGTTAGTTGGGTCAAAGTCCAACCCATGATCATGAGAGTGGAGAAATCCGCCGGTACGCAGCTCGCACTGCATTAGCGCCAGGCGCGATCGAAGTTGCACCCCACTGCTGGGGTGCGACTAGTACTGCACCCCACTAGTGGGGTGCAGATATGGTGGTGTGGCCATGCCTCACCCCCATAGGGGTGCGACCGAGCCACACCCTATGGGGGTGCGTGATAAGTACTTTTTGTACTCATCCGCTAGTATAATTTTAACACTATTTTAATAGGAATTCATATAATTCCTACGAATTTTCTTATTTAATTTATTTCTTTTCGATTTCACAAACTAACTTAAACTGGTTTTATGTTTTCAGGTTTTCTGGGCATTTTGAGCGAAATTTGCAAGTACACGCCTAAGGTCACGGGCGTGACCAAGGACGTGACAGCCAAAGATGTGTTCCAGACCCGATTCCGCCACCCCGGGCTCATTCCGTGAAGATTCACCAAGTACACGCCCAAGGTCACGGGCGTGACCCAGTGTCACGGCCGTGACCCGCCTCCTGCAGCCAGAACAAGCCTGCAACGTCATTTAAAATTACACGCTCCCGATCACGGGCATGACCAGGGGCGTGACATTTAGTACACGGGCGCGACTCACCCCGCGCCACTTACCGCCGAAAGATTCCCGCCGAACGCAGTTTTAAAGAGTACACGCCCTAGGTCACGGGCGTAACCTAAGGCGTGATGCACACGTAACGCCCACATTGATGCCATAAGGTGCCCTCTCCGCACCAACATCGATCACTCCCCTTACACGCCCTTGGTCGCGGGCGTGACCGAGGGCGTATAACCTGATTTTTCAGCCTATATATAGGCAGGTCCTCCAGAAGCTTAAGAACAAATTTTTAGAAGTTAGATTCTTCATTTGTTGTATTATTTTCCTGTTTTAAGCATTTTTGTAATTCTTTTTATTCTTGCACCTGTAGTTTTCAATTCAGTAGTTGCAATCTCAATTTCATAGCTTGTAATTTCTTTTTCCCAAAAGCAATAAAGATAGTTCTTATTTCTCTTATTTTATTCTTACTTCTATCATGAACTCTTTTATTTTCATTGATTCCTTCATCTCCATGAGTAGCTAATTAAATTATTATTAGTACTCAATTAAGATGATCCAAGGAATGATATAGGTCATGAAATAATTTAGAGTTGCTCTTTCTCTTGGCTAAAATGCTTAAGATTTATCCTTGATTTAAAGTAACGAGATTATATTGTCGATATATAATTCTTGTTCTTGTTTTCGTACTTTAGTTAGCCGAGAGGCTCGTAATGCGAATCGATCACTCAAGAATAAAAGAGTAGAATGCAATCCTCGAGAGAGGACGACGTTACCCTTCCGGATTGGAGTAAAAGCCAATAGCGGGATTCACCTCGTAAATCGAGCTTTAGGGTTTCAATTATAGAACGAGAGTTCGGTCGATCAACCTAATCTCAGGTGGACGTATTCCTCGAGAAAGGTGCGTTCATAATTCAGGAATTTCCACGGTCAAAGCTATTTTATTAAGAGAATGCGATTTTATTCTTTCTTCTTATTTTTGTCTCCGAAGTGATTCAAAGATCGAGTGCTAATCGTCCTTATTATTGTTTTAATCGCTATTCTAATTCACCATATTTTCTTTAGACACAAACCAACTCCAAGCTTTGTTGATAAAATAATAGAGATTTTCTTGAAGTAAAAGTACTCAACCACCCCGAGTCTAATACGACTTTGGTTTTATAAACCTATACTACTTTCGATACGGTACACTTGCCGTTATCGTTTGCGGATATAGTTTGCACCCATCAAGTCTTTGGCGCCGTTGCCGGGGAACATGAGTTGATATTTCGAAAAAAGGAATATCTATTAATTTTATCTTTCTCATTCTTCTCACCCCTTTCTTAATTTTTTAAAAAAAATCTTAAAATGTGCAATATAAATTCTCGGAAAGGGATATTTGGGCTTGTCATCCCATTACATCTTCTAGTACCGTGCGAACCCTTCACATGGTAGACCTCGAGAAGTCCGAGACTAACTTAACCTGCTTTTGAAAAAAAATTATATATATATTTTTAATTAAAATATTATAATAATATTATAATAATTTTAATTTTTCTTTCTTCCCATTTTTATTCTTTTCGCCTCTTTTTCTCTTTTCTTTTAGTTTATGACCCGAGGAAGCTCTTCAATTAATCTTGAATTGTGTTTTGATCCGGAAATCGAGCGCACCTTACGATGTCGTCTCCAATTTAGTGATCTACCAATAATTCGAGAAGAGTCAATCGGGGAAACTAATGAGGGTATAATGGAAGATCCCGATCATAACGAGGCCCCGCTACGGACTATGTCCTATTATGCGAGGGCAAATTGGGAGGGAACACAATCTAGTATTATTCGCCCGACGGTGACGAATAATAATTTTGAAATTAAAATGAGTATCGTTCAGATGGTACAACAAACCATCGTTTTCGATGGCTTATCCGATGAAGATCCTAATTTACATTTATTAATTTTTTTAGAAATTTGCGATACGTTTAAGATAAATGACGTCACCGATGACGCCATTCGTTTGCATTTATTTCCTTTCTCTTCGCGGACTAAGGCCAAGCAGTGGTTGTGATCTCTTCCTAGAGGTTCCATCACTACATGGGCCGAGATGACGGAGAAATTCTAAACGAAATATTTTCCTCCGGCAAAGTCCGCTAAATTATGTACGAACATTCTCTCCTTCACCAAATAGACTTAGAGTCTCTCTACGACACATGAGAGTGCTTCAAGGAATTGTTGAGGAGATGTCCTCATCATGCCCTTCCTGTGTGGCAACAAGTTCAAACTTTCTACAATAGTTTGAATCTCCAAACGAGGCAGATGATTGATGCGGCCGCGGGAGGGGGGGGACCCTTAATAACAAAACCCCCGAGGCTGCTCAAGAGCTTTTCAAGGAGACAGCCATGAATGCTTATCAGTGGAATGCGTCACGGTCGCGCCCTAACAAGCCGACCGGACTCTTTGAAGTCGAGGCCACCCCGAATTTAACACTTCAAGTAGAAATGCTTACTAAGTAAGTGACGGAGATGTTTGCTTCCTCCGCCACTAATTGGGCTAATAATAATAATTTTAATAGTAATAATAATAATTCTAATAATAATAATAATAATAATTTTAATAATAATAATTTTAATAATAATAATAATTTTATTTAAGAGCATGTAGACAATATGGGAAACTCCTATCGTCCACCTTATAACCCGAATAATAATCTTCCGTTAAATAATAGTTATAATCCGGGTTAAAGGAACCATCCTAATTTTTCATGGAGTAACCCCAATAATGCTCAACGCCCACCATAAGTGAATCTTCCCGGATTCGCTCCGCCACCACCACACAAGCCCTCTTCACTTGAAGAGGTCTTCACCAAATACATTGCCCCCAACGAGTCCAACATCTGGAATCTATCCGGATCTATTAAAAGCCTGGAAAATCTGATTGGACAACACGCTAAGATGTTCTTCGAACGCTAGCAAGGAGCTCTTCCGGGCATACTGAGCCCAATCCACGGGAGAGTGTCAACGCTATAATCCTCTGTAGCGGAAAGGAGGTAAAATCTTCAAATTTGGTCGAGCCCGAGGTAAACGTTTCAACCCCATCTCCGCACTTAATTTCTTCTGATTTAGCTCCGCGCAATATTCAAGCTCCTTCTATTCCTTATCCGCCAAAAATTCAAAACGAGCGCGACGAGTAACAATATAATTTTTTTTAAATATATTAAAACAAATCAAAATTAATATTCCTTTTTGCGAGGCGCTTTCTCAAGTGCCTAAGTACGTAAAATATTTAAAAGATTTGTTAACCAATAAAAATAAGCTTGAAAATGTTTCATGCGCAGAAGGCTCGACAGTTGTTTTAAACAAACTGCCAGAAAAATTAAACGATCCGGGATAATTCTCGATCCCGTGTCTTTTCGGCAATAATCTAATTAAGCACACCTTTGCCGATTTAGGGGCCAGTATAAATTTGATTTCCTTTTCTCTATTCGAAAAGCTTGGATTGGGCACCCAAACTCCAACTAAAATAAGCATCCAACTGGCAGACGGGTCAATAAAATACCCAATAAGAGTCGTAGAGGATGTATTAGTTAAAATTGACAAGTTTATCTTCCCGGTAGACTTTGTCATTCTTGACACCGAGGAAGACGCCAAAGTGCCCTTTATACTCGACCGTCCCTTCCTTGTCACCTCTAGGGCAATAATAGACGTAAGTAACATGAAGCTTCTCATACGAGTAGGAGATGAAGAAGTTACTTTTAGTATCGACCCTTCCATGAAAAATTCTTTTTCTAACGACGACTCCTGTTTTACTTTAGAAACAAATTTTGAAAAGGAATCATCATCTTTTTCTGAAATAATTTCGCCAATTTTTACAGATCCGAAATGTGCTACTACTTTTTGTCTCAAGAAAACAACTCGGCCGTTAAAATTTGAACAAAATAATTTAAAAATTAAAACATCTTATGACGAGCCGCCGAGTTTAGAATAAAAACAATTGTCGGATCATTTTAAAAATATGTATTTAGAAAAAGATTCAAAATTGCTCGTGACTATTTCATCTGCGCTAAATGATTCGGGGCTTAACCCCTCATTTTGATTAGTCAAGCTACGAGACGGTAAACAAATCGCTTTTGGGAGGCACCCCAACGTTATCCTTTTTCAACATTTCTTTTTCTTGTTTGTTTTTAATTTATTTATGCAGGTTTTTGACCGGCAACCCAGTCTATCAACTAGGGAATCCCCTTCATCTCTCATATTTTCATCTTCCTCTTTATTTATTTTCTTTTAATCAATTAGGTTAAGTAATTTTTTTCCAATTTTTTTGTTAATCTTATTAGTATTCTTCATACTTAGTTTTAAACATCGGGGACAATGTTTAATTTTAAGTATGTGGGTGTAGCGTATCTTTCTAGTATTTATTTCTGTTTAAAAAAGAAAAAAATTTATATTATAAAAATCTAAATTCTTGGAAAGGGAGGTTTGGGCTATCATCCTATCGTATCTCCTAGTACCTTGCGAGCCTTTCACTGGATAGACCCTGGGAAGTCTAGGAATATTTCAAAAATATATATTAATCCTTACTTGTTGCTTTTATTTTTCTAGAAATCTAGTTTGAGGTTCGATTATAAGTATTCTTACATTTTTAATTTAGCTAATATTTTGTTTTATCAGAATTTGTTAAATTTAAATTTGAAGTAATTTTGTTTCAAGAAACATTTTATGTTTTTAATTCGATTAGAGAATCTATTTAGCGCTACTTCTACTTTTAATTTTAAATAGCTTCACTTTGTGGTAAATTGGCTAAGCATCTCTAGATTTTTATTATATTCTCTATTAACATCAAGATCTTAAGAAATTTCATTCCACTAAAAAAGTTGCTCTCAAAATAGTTTAATTTATAAACTAGAAGTATTTCTTTACCTTCACCCTTTGTTGGCAAATAAAAAAACGTATAGCAAAAAGAACATATGCCATAGAAATAAGAGGATAAAATTCATTATTCTCTAAACATATGCACCAAAAAGCATTTAAAAGAATATATGTCATGATGCAAGAGGATAAAATTCATTATATCTAAACATATACATTTTGGGTTTTTGATTGAAGAGAATTTTTTAAAATATTATATGACATGGAAAATGAGAGGATAAAATTCATTATTTTCCTAAACATATACAAATATGAATTTATGAGTGAGGTTTCACCACCTCCAATCCAAGAACTCTTCATTTCGCCATTTTGTTAAAACCCATCCCTAGCCAATTCTATTGATTCTAGTCATAAATAAAATTATTAAGAGAGCAATATTTTAGTGGGTGTCTTCTCCTTAAGCTTCTTTTATGTTAGAGTGTCTATAATTTCAATCTAATATTGTTTGAAAATTTCTATAATTTTAGTTGCTAAATAGTTATCTTGAGAAGTAGTTAGCAAAACAGATTTCTCTTTTTAAATTATCACCATAACTTATGACTTAATTCTTGAATTCCTAGAATTTGCTTTTAACTTACTCGTGGTTTAATAAAAATTTAGTTAATTAGAAATAATATCGATGTCTTGCAATTCTTTCCTCATTCTTTTGCGCTGGAATAACAAAAGCTCAAGTATGTGGGTGTTTGATGAGTACTTTTTGTACTCATCCTCTAGTATAATTTTAACACTATTTTAATAGGAATTTATCTAATTCCTACGATTTTTCTTATTTAATTTGTTTCTTTTCGATTTCACAAACAAACTTAAGCTGGTTTTATGTTTTCAGATTTTCTGGGCATTTTGAACGAAATTTGCAAGTACACGCCCAAGGTCACGGGCGTGACCAAGGGCGTGATAGCCAAAGATGTGTTCCAGACCCGATTCCGCCACCCCGGGCTCATTCTGTGAAGATTCACCAAGTAGACGCCCAAGGTCACGGGCGTGACCAAGGGCGTGACCTAGTGTCACGGCCGCGACCCACCTCCTGTAGCCAGAACAAGCCTGCCATGTTATTTAAAGTTACACGACCCCGGTCACAGGCGTGACCAGGGGCGTGACATTTAGTACACGGGCATTACTCATCCCGCGCCACTTCATGCCGAAAGATTCCCGCCGAACGCAGTTTTAAAGAGAACACGCCCTAGGTCACGAGTGTGACCTAGGGCGTGACGCACACGTAACGCCTGCATTAAAGCCAGAAGGCGCCCTCTCTGCACCAGCATCGATCACGCCTCTTACATGCCCTTGGTCATGGGCGTGACCGAGGGCATGTAACCTGATTTTTCAGCCTATATATAGGCAGCTCCTCCAGAAGTTTAGAGACGAATTTTTAGGAGTTAGATTCTTCATTTCTTGTATTATTTTCCTGTTTTAAGCATTTTTGTAATTCTTTTTATTCTTGCACTTGTAGTTTTCAATTCAGTAGTTGCAATCTCAATTTCATAGCTTGTAATTTCTTTTTCCAAAAAGCAATAAAGATAGTTCTTATTTCTCTTATTTTATTCTTACTTCCATCATGAACTCTTTTATTTTCATTGATTTCTCCATCTCCATGAGTAGCTAAATTTCTATTAGTACTCGATCGAGATGATCAAATGAATGATATAAGTCATGAAATAATTTAGAATTGTTCTCTCTTTTCTAAAATGCTTAAGATTTATCCTTGATTTTAAGATAACGAGATTATATTTTCGATATATATTTCTTGTTCTTGATTTCGTACTTTAGTTAGCCGAGCGGCTCGTAATGCGAATCGATCACTCAGGGATAAAAAAGAGTAGAATGCAATCCTCGAGAGAGGTCGATGTTACCCTTCTGGATTGGAGTAAAAGCCAATATCGGGATTCACCACGTAAAGCGAGCTTTAGGGGTTCGATTATAGAGTGAGAGTTCGGTCAATCAACCTAATCTCAGGTGGACGTATTCCTCGAGAGAGGTGCATTCATAATTCGGGGATACCCACGGCCAAAGCAATTTTATTAAGAGAATGTGATTCTTATTCTTTCTTCTTATTTTTTGATCGAGTGCTAGTCTTTTTACCCATTGCTTAATCTTCATTTTAATTTATCACTTTTCTTGCAACCCAACCCAAGTTTTATTGATAAAATAATAGCGATCTTTCGAAGTAGAATTACTCAACCACCCTGAGTCTAATACGACCTTGGTTTTCATAAACCTATACTACTTTCGACGCGGTACACTTAGCGTTGTCGTTTGCGGATATAGTTTTGCTCCATTAGTTCGGCCAAGCCGCACCCCATGGTGGGGTACGGCGAAGCCGCACCCTCCTTGGGGGTGCGGCCAAACTGCACCCCCATATGGGATGTGGCCAAGCCGCACCCCCCTTGGATATGTGACCAAACTGCACTCACTATAGGGGTGCGGCCAAACCGCACCCCCTTTTGCGGGGTGTGGTCGAAGCCCCCTTTTCCATATGATGCGCGTTTCCCTGTTTCTTGAATGACACAACATTCGGAGGGCACGCTCTCACTTTCATAACAACTGCCTTCCAATCTCACTTGCTCAATCTATGTTTGCTCAGAACTCTTCCATGTTCATTGCGCGCTCAGAGTGCTCTCGTGCTCGTTGCGCGCTCAGAATGCTCCCGTGGTCATTGCGTGCTCAGAGCGCTCTCGTGGTCTTTGCGCGCTCAGAGCGCTCCCATGCTCGTTGCGCGCTTTGAGCGTTCCCATGCTCCTTGCATGCTCAGAGCGCTCCCGTGGTCATTGCGCGCTCAAAGCACTCTTGTGCTCTTTGTGCGCTCAGAACACTCCCATGGTCGTTGCGCGCTTAGAGTCTCCCGTGGTCGTTGTGTGCTCAGAGCGCTCCCGTGCTCGTTGCGCGCTCAGAGCGCTCCCGTGCTCATTGCGTGCTCAGAGCGCTCCCGTGCTCGTTGAGCGCTCAGAGCACTCCCATGCTCATTGTGCGCTTAGAGCGCTCCCGTGTTCGTTGCACGCTCAGAGCGCTCCCATGTTAGTTGCGCGGTCAGAGTGCTCTCGTGCTCATTATGCGCTCAGATTGCTCCCGTGTTCGTTGCGCGTTCAGAATGCTCTCGTGTTCATTGCGCACTCAGAACGCTTCCATGTTCCCAACACGCGTGCAGTTAACCTTTCTTAATTTCTCAGATTGCAGGTCTCGTTCGTGGCCTTCATCACCTTCAACGAAGCTGCCCGACCTGCCCGAACTGCTCGAACTGCCCGAAGGGCAAAACGATCATTTACAAAAAATGGCGATCCATGTGCTCCAAATCGACCAGTGTGATTTGCCCGTCAGGTGATTACGACTGCAAAATTATCGGGCTACCCCCGGCCAAAGCTATACAAGGAGCCCAGGGTCTTCATTCATGACACCTTGCCTTCTACGCCCGAGAGAGCTCTGTTGAAGATTTCCTCTGAATTCTCCTTCGGCGCTTGAAGATCTTCTTCGGCCTTCGAAGATCTCCTTCGAGTGCTCGAAGATTTCCTTCACTTCGGAAGACAATCTTCCTAAGCAATTGAAAATCCTCCGGGTTCAGAAAGGCGACTCAATCATATAACTTTTGTTCTCACCTTTGTTCTCAGAAGAAGAAGAAGCGTTCAACTTTCCGAGAGGTGACCTGTCACCCTCGTAGTTCTCTCTCTACCATTATAACGAGCAACGGCCTGTCGCGCTCGAGTTCTTAATTTCAATATGTAACATCCCAGAAGATGGTGGTGTTTGGTCGGCACAGCCCCGACCACGTGGGTTTTCACCTTTTCCGGATTTTCCACATTAAAAGTTCTCTTGTCATTTACTAACTTCTTTCATTGACTATTTGCGCGCTCGATTCGCTTCCGAGTTAAGGTGGTTCAACTGGACAGGTCTACCAGAGCACCCGAGCAACCCGCAATAGTTTAGCGCCGTCTGTGAGAACTGTGTTCCCAAAACTCTGTGAAGACTTTCCAAAGTCAGAATTCACTTCGCAGCAATACTCGTAACTGATAGCAATGGCCAGAAGGAGTGTCCGCACCATTAAAGGATCAATCCCAGAGGGGCGCATCGATCCAGCTCCCACGCATTCACTCATAAACACGCCTCCCATGGAAGAAGCAGGAAATGCTCCCATGATAATGATGGAAGGGCGCATTCGTCAAGTGGAGGAGCATCAAACTAAGATGCTAACCCTACTAAGGAACCTCGAGGTTCCTCGAGCTCCCGATCCACCTCTGATACCAAATGCTCCTCTCCACCCAGCCCCAAACCATGCTCCGATCAAAGCAGTGACTCAGGAAGATAATGTCCCAGAAGAACTTTCGGATGCAGCAAGCTATGCTCATCCCACTCGAGGAACAGAAGGCGACCACAATCATCAATGCCAAGAAAGAATCGGCCCTCCACGAGCAATAACAAGTGCCACTTGAGAAGAAATCTGCGACGTAATAACAGAAGAGTACGGTCAGGTTGGGCGGTGAAAGAATACAAGGTTTGTAGTCTAAATCACCTAGAGGGGGGGGGGGGGGGGGGGGGGGGGGGGGGTGAATAGGTCTTTTGAATTTTACTTGATTAACTTTAGCTGATTTCAGATTTAGTTTAAGCAAATCAACAAACACAGAAATCACACAATAATTTATAGTGGTTCCCCAAAGACAGTGTGTCTATGGGTAGTCCACTTTCCCCCTCCACCCTTCTAACAGTGTGTTAGACAGGGCCAACTTCACCAAACTCGGCTCAAAGAGCTTACAACACAAGTTCCTCAGAACTTCTCTGATCAAGAATGATCCTACCTCAGGACACAAGTCCCTACAACTCAGAGCTATCACCAGCTCCTACCTCAGGCACAGTTGCCCTACAAACTCAGAGGACTCCTCCTCCTACAGCTCAGACCAGCTCCTGGTCCTACCTCAGGCTATTAAGCCCTACCTCAGATCTGTTCCAGATCCTACAACTCAGACCTCTCCCAGGTCCTACCACTCAGAGGACTCCTCCTCCTACAGCTCAGACCAGCTCCTGGTCCTACCTCAGGCTGTTAAGCCCTACCTCAGATCTGCTCCAGATCCTACAACCAGGCCTTCAGCCCTACAGCTCAGAACCCTCAGGTTCCTACAAACTCAGACCAAATGGTCTTACAGCTCAGGCAAGATGCCCTACAGATAAATGATTTAGAAATTTATTCTACAGTAGAGGTACTCTCCTGTAGATCCTGCACTGACTGTGCTTCCTGTTGCTGAAGATGTTGATTACAACAACTAACTTGATCTTCCTCTTCGACAGAGTGATGGAAGATCACCTTGCTCCTTCTTGCAAATGAGCTAACTTTCTTTCTCTGCTTTCTTCTTCTTCTTGTTCAGTGAGTAGGAGGAAGAAGACGAGAGCTTCAGTCGTCAATGTAACAGTTGATCTCTTTCGCACATTTCTGAGCGAGAGCTTCAAATGTGCCCTAACTCTTCCTTTTATACATCTCTGATCTTCAACGGCTCTTAGCTGATCTGCTGAGAGGTATGGGAGAAGCTGGTGGACCCCACACAACTTTTCTGCAACTAGTCCTAGCCGCAGGACCCGCCGCCCTACTTTTCGGTAGAGAAGGACTGCGCTCGACGAACGTGGAACACTCTGCGTTCGACAATCTTGCCAGCTCAGCGCTCGACAAACTTGCCTTGTGTGTCTTCTCAGCGGCTCCGCTGAGACGGCTCCTCGTCTCAGCGTTTGTCGAACGACGTTCAGTGTTCGACGATCTTGCCAGCTCAGCGCTCGACAAACTTGCCTTGTGTGTCTTCTCAGCGGCTCCGCTGAGACGCCTCCTCATCTCAGCGTTTGTCGAACGGCGTTCAACATTCGACGATCTTGCCAGCTCAGCGCTCGACAAACTTGCCTTATGTGTCTTCTCAGCGGCTTCAGCTTTGATCTCATCTCAGCGGTCGACGAACAGCGTACAACGTTCGATGAATGTCGAGCCCAGTTCGACGACCACGCTGATTCTCAGCGTATAATGAACTTCTCAGCGGAGGCACCTTCTTCTCAGCGGATACGCTGAGATGGCTCCTCGTCTCAGCGGTTCGGCTGAGACAAAACTTCATCTTTTGGAAGATGATTTCTCCACATCTAAGGGCATGTTTGGCCCTTCCTTTTGAGTCACCTGCACCTGTATATCTTACACAAGTATAGCTCATCAAATACAATATGTCCTTAGCATTGAGAGTGATGCCTCTTGTTGGGGGAAATGATTTATCTTAACCCATAGAATTAAGAAGAATATAAATTCTAAGTATGAAAAATTAGGCTAAGTAAATATGCGTCGAATAGTATTCGACGCAACGTCGAAATATAGTCGACGTTTACCTCAGAATGAGTCGAAGTAACTCTTAGAAGAATTCGACGTAATCATAGTCGACGTACCTCTGACTTCTAGTCGACGCATTTAATGAAGTCGACGCATCTTAGTCAACGCACCTTCCTTATTCTCCTCTCGACGTCCAGCCAGGATGAAATCGACATATACGTCGAATAGTAATCGACGCACGTCGATATCTATAAGTAATTCAAAAAACAAATAATAATAACACGCCAGATCTCTTTCCTTCTTTCTATAGATCTGATTTTTATGGAATGGTATTATTCTCTTATAGCCGTTCTGAATTAACCTTTCCTTCTATTTGATTCTTGGCTAATTTGATTAAGATTATTATGGATATTATTTGAAATCAGAATGAATTCCTTTCCTTCTACAGAAATATTGATTATGGAAATTCTAAATCTCTTTCTAATTCTCTGTCTGCTAATTGATTATTCTCCTTTAGCAATATCTTTTAAGCAGAGCTATAAATAAGAAGGAGGTCGACAGAAGATGACAAGAAGTGATCCACCATATACATTTGAAAAAGAGGAAGTGCTCCCAAGTGAAGAGTGAGAAAATTGAGAAAAGAGATAGTGTGCTGCAACAAAGAAAAAGCCTTCTTCTTTTCCTTCTTCTGAAGCCATTCTGCTGCAAACTCTGAAAGCTCTCACAAAAGAGAGAAAAGCTTACAATCTCCTTCTCACTATAGAAGAGAGATAATATTCACTATACTTGTGCTTCCAATCTTCTTGCTAGGAAGAAGATTCTTTCTTACATATATCATTTTCTGTTCTTCTACTTGTTCTACTTCTTCTCATTTTATTTTTAAATTGTGTAAAAGAGTTTTTAGAATCTCTTTTCAAAAAATTCAGTTGCAGTGGTTCTAAGAGTCTCCTTATCAAAAGACTCAGTCTGGTTCTAAGAGTCTCCTTATCAAAAGACTCAGTGCAAGTTAGTGAATTCCTACCAAGGGGGTAAAGAGTGGACTACCCAAAGTTTGGGGAACCACTATATTTCCTTGTGTTGTGCTGTGATTTTCTTCTTGCCATTTTTCTTCTTTACTTGCTTAATTCTTGTTGGTGTGTGGGAAGCTTAAATCTGTGATTATTACACATATATATATAATTGCACAAAGTATTTTTTTTTAATCTCTATTCACCCCCCTTTAGAGAATTCTAGTGAGGTTTACTGTGCACTTTCAATTGGTATCAGAGGGAGGTTGATCTAAAAAGGTTAACTCCTTGATCAAAAGATCCTACCTCTTTTTTATATATACATATTTATAAAAAAATATTTTTCACATGGCACAAATCAAAGATTATGCTTCCACCAGACCACCAATGTGCAATCTTGAAAAGTTTGCAATTTGGAAAACAAGAATTAGGATTTATATGAATTCTATTGATGAAGAATTATTTAATGTTATCTTAACAGGTCCTCCCAAGCCTTATAGAAGAGACTCAAGTGGTGAAGTGACTCAAACACTTGTCCCAAAGGCTGAGTGGACAGTTGAAGAGAAGAAGGCAGGAACATGTGATGCAAAAGCTGTGAACATTCTTGTCTCAACCCTCTCAGATGAAATCTTTCAAAAGGTTGTTGACTGTGAATCAGCCAAAGAAATCTGGGAGGCTCTTACAAAGATGGTAGAAGGAAGTGCTGATGAAAGGAAAGATAGAAAGGCTCTATTGATCTCCCAATATGAGAACTTTCAAAAGAAGCATGAAGAAAGCATATCTGAGATGTGTGATAGATTCTGTCTGATCATCAATCAATTAAGAAGCCTGGATAGAGAGATCTCTCTCACAGAGATCAATAACAAACTATTAATGAGCCTCCCAAGTTCATGGGACTCAAGAATATGGGCAATAAGAGATACAAGAGGACAAAAGGAGATCTCAACAGATGCCCTCTTAGGAAAACTCAAATCCTATGAGCAACTGCTGAAAACCAGAGAAGAGAAGGAAAGGAGAGGAAGCACTCCAACCTCCTCAAAAGATAGAAACATTGCTTTGAAAGCAACGGAAGAAGAGACCCTTGTCACTGAAGATGAATTATTCAGCTTCCTGGCTAGGAGATTCAAGAAATGGGTCAGGACATATGGGTCTAGAAGGAGAGAATCAAAACCAAGGTATGATAAAACTCCTACTAAAGAAAT
Source organism: Dactylorhiza incarnata (assembly GCA_033032865.1). Lineage (NCBI taxonomy): Eukaryota > Viridiplantae > Streptophyta > Magnoliopsida > Asparagales > Orchidaceae > Dactylorhiza > Dactylorhiza incarnata. The sequence goes on along the minus strand of JAWHQI010000481.1, from coordinate 16,328 downwards.
CATTTGTTATTCCTGCAGGAAAACTGGACACATTGCACCAGAATGTCCAGAAAATACCGAGAAGAAGAAAGATATGAAAAAGAAAGATCTCAAGAAAAAGGGAAAGAAGAAAGAAAAAGGCTTCATTGCAGAAGCTTGGAGTGAAACAGATTCTGAGGACATCACCTCATCCAAAAGTGACAATGAAGAATCTAAGCAAGAAGACCTATGCTTAATGGCTTTTGAAAGCTCAAAGGAAGAACATGGTGCTAAATCATGGAGTGAGACAGAATCAGAAGGAAGCATCTCTTCTGAAGATGATAAAGAAAATAGTCTTATTCTCATAGAGGAATCTGAGGATGAGGTAAGTATCTTTGATGACATAGATTTTCTATGTGATGATTTCAAAAATGATTTTAAAGGATTATGTTTAGATCAACTAAGAGCTAAATAAGAAATTAAGAATCTAAAAGAATAAATTAATGTCATTAAAAACCAGAGAAATATAGAGGATACTTGTTCTAAAGATCATGAGTTAAAGGTTAACATCACAGAAAAAGAAATAGAGAGGGCTAAAATAGAAAACCAGCTTCTTAAGAATAAGGTATCCCAAGCAAAAGCTTTTGAAGAATCAATAAAAATGAGAAGCCAAACACTTAAAGAAATCACAGAAAAACAAACAAGAAGACATAAAAATCTTGGGCTAGGAGCTGATCCCTCAGCTAGTCTTATTCCATCCAACAAACCTGCTTGGATGAGCCCTGTTAAATTCACTAAACCCACTAACTCAATAAACCAAGAAGTAGACTCACAGAATAAGGGAGAAGACTTCAAGGAAATAAACCAATTTGATGAAACATCATATTATTCAGCTGATGACTCTCAAACTTCTTCTGAGAAGGCAACTAGGCCAAGAGAAACAACTCATAAAGAAATAAAATCAAAAAAAGGGAAAAATAAAATTTGTGAAAACACAATTGCGTCGACTTCATATCAACGCATGAATGATAGTGCGTCGAATTCTACTCGACGCAATCTCTCAAATGCTTCGACCTCAATTCGACGCTTGAATAAAAGTACGTCGACTTCAAATCGACGCAACCCCTTCCATGCATCGATTCCAGATCAACGCAAACTGGAGAAAGCACCGAGTATAAATTGACGCAACTATCAACATACGTCGAATAGATATCGACGCATACAAACTCAGAGCAACATAAAGACAGAACACTTCCATCCTCCAAAAACCTTCCATCTTAACCCCCATTCAGGACCCATTCATCTTGATCATACTTTCTATCTTAGTCAAAACTTTTATCCTAATCAAAATTTTTATTCTAATCAAAAAGTTTATCCTAATCAACACCACTATCTCTCTCTAAACTCAAAATCCCATAATCTAAAGATAGTCAGATGTTATATATGCAATAAAACTGGCCACATTGCCAAACAATGTTGGTACAATCAATCTAATTATAAAAATTAGTCCAAGACTGTCTTAGAAAACATTAGGAGCAGGAAGAAAAATCTCTCAAGGGAAAACCCAAAATTTTTCAGGAAAATAAAAGTCACGTCGATTTTATAATCAACGCACCATCGATAACTATCAATAACAACTTAAATCGACGCATGCGTCGACTCCAATCGACGTATACGTCGATATGAAACCCTAACATCTTACCTCAGACTTTATCGACGCTTACGTCGAATTCCACTCGACGTAACGTCGACTTCATGAAAAAGAGCGGCAATACTAAAATATTTTCGATCACATCCACTGTAGTACCGAATATGCCTCGAATTGTGTCTCATTTCGATGTTTCACCTGACTCAAATAGACTCTTCAGTTAGAAATCCTCTCGCACTCTGCATCTTTCATCCCTGTTACCTCTCAGTCTAGCCATTTCTTCCTCTTTCTCACTGACCTACTATGGCTCCCAAGATAAACTCTGGGTTCGACATTGACCTCGAATCATTCCAAGTCGCCGCAAAAAATTATAAGGGCATTATAGCTCTCTTCACTGAAGCTAGTCTGGATAAGCTCATATCCACAAGATGCAAGCTCCTGGAGACAGAACTCACAGAGCTGATGACTCATGTTCAGATATCTGAACAAGGAGAAATCACAGGAACAATTCATGAGACACCTATCTCAATTTCTGCAGAACACATTAGGACCACCTTTGATCTACCATCAGGTACAGTCCAATATTATCTTTGTTCAAATAAGGAAAGCAAATCATCTTCTAAAGAATAACTAAAATAATTCCCCTATCAGGTGATGAACCTATGGAACTTACCCCTGATGAAATAAAGAGTCTGTTAATCACCATGAAGTTCTCCAAAGATAGACCAATCCACCTGAAGAAAATAGACTTCTCTGAGGAGTATAGACTGTTGGCAAACATAGTAGGGAAAATATTACTATGTAAGATCTTTGTCCATGATGCAGTGCCCAAGCAGCAACTGAACATCATGGGGGCTCTTGTGCTGAAGAAGAAGGTAGACTGGGCAAGCTGCCTGCTCAAAATGATAGGCTTTAAATATTCTTACAAAGAGAATGCCTACATGAGAATTATGAGCCAAGTACTCTTCCACTCCTTCCCTGACCTATGCAGGTCAAAAGGAATCCCCATCCCTCCTGGTAAAAGGATGTCCATTGTTCTCTTCTCAAAATGGACCAGGCAAATCCCCAAACCTGGTGCCATTCCTGAAAGTAGTCCATCTCCTCCCAACTCTCCTGCTCATCCATCTTCACCTCCTCCTCCTCCTTAAACAAGCATCCCTTCTCTACCACCATCATCCACACCTTCACAAATACCAACTCAATCTCCTGCTCAACCCTCCTCTATTCCTTCACCTTCTCCATCAAATATACCTCATCACAATGATATAGTTCCCTCTCCACCTTCATCACATACACCTCCACCATTATCTCCTCCTCCTCCATTATCTCCTTCTCCACCACCATATTTTGAACCATCTCCATCCACTGAAAACCTCATCACTCAGTGTATCCAATCCACAGCCCAAAGATTCCAAGCAATGCTGGATGGGCACTGCTCCAAGATTCATTCCTCCATCTTGCACATACAGACCCAAATAGATGGGGTCAGTGCCTCTGTGCAAAGCCTGAAGACCTCTATCTCTTCCTCTAAGGTCACCAGGTCTTTCTTAACCTCCTTGGCTAGGAAGGTCAAGAAGGGGGAGAGGTTAGATGAAGAGCAGCTCTCCAGTCATAAATCTCTATCTCACAAGTCTCTTCCTACTTCAAAAAATGATAGTCTTGCACTGCTCAAGACCATTGGGAATGAAGTTATACCTGAGCTACATAGTGAAGAGCACCTAACAGAGGTACTCAATATAGCAAGAGAAGCTACTCAACAAGTGATTCTATTACAAGGGGAGGCATGTAGGGTAGAAAATGAAGTTGAAAAGGAAACAGAGGCTAAAGGAGAGAAAGAAAATGAAGCTGATAATGTGATGGGTGAAGTAGGAGCTCAGGAACTAGATGCAGTTACAACTGGAGCCGGAGATGAAAGAGAAACTGAAGAAGAAGTAAAAGGCTCAAAGGAAGCTCCATCCCAGGGGGAGCAAACTTCTTTGACTCAGGGGGAGCAAATTACTGAGACTCACGGGGAGCTGAGGAAATCACCTGCTACTGAGAAGGAGCAACCCACAAAAGTATTTACTAGGAAAAGAAAAACTCCTCCTACCCCTGAACAATGATGATATACTCTATTTGAACAATTGTCTATGCTTAAATGCTGATTAGTCAACTAAACATGAAATTTGTTTATATAATTTCTTATTCTATCTTCTTCTGATTATTTAACATATTTCTAACCTATATGAATGTCTTGCTGAGTTGATTAAATACTGATACAATTTCTCTCTATAGGGTTAAGACAAATAGGGGGAGATTGTTGGGGAAATGATTTATCTTAACCCCTATAATTAAGAAGAATATAAATTCTAAGTATGAAAAATTAGGCTAAGTAAATATGCGTCGAATAGTATTCGACGCAACGTCGAAATATACTCAACGTTTCCCTCAGAATGAGTAGAAGTAACTCTTAGAAGAATTCGACGTAATCATAGTCGATGTACCTCTCTGACTTCTAGTCGACGCATTTAATGAAGTCGACGCACCTTAGTCGACGCACCTTCCTTATTCTCCTCTCGACGTCCAACCAGGATGAAATCGACGTATACATCGAATAGTAATCGACGCACGTCGATATCTATAAGTAATTCAAAAAACAAATAATAATAACACGCCAGATCTCTTTCCTTCTTTCTATAGATCTGATTTTTATGGAATGGTATTATTCTCTTATAGCCGTTCTGAATCAGCCTTTCCTTCTATTTGATTCTTGGCTAATTTGATTAAGATTATTATGGATATTATTTGAAATCAGAATGAATTCCTTTCCTTCTACAGAAATATTGATTATGGAAATTCTAAATCTCTTTCTAATTCTCTGTCTGCTAATTGATTATTCTCCTTTAGCAATATCTTTTAAGCAGAGCTATAAATAAGAAGGAGGTCGACAGAAGATGACAAGAAGTGATCCACCATATACATTTGAAAAAGAGGAAGTGCTCCCAAGTGAAGAGTGAGAAAATTGAGAAAAGAGATAGTGTGCTGCAGCAAAGAAAAAGCCTTCTTCTTCTCCTTCTTCTGAAGCCATTCTGCTGCAAACTCTGAAAGCTCTCACAAAAGAGAGAAAAGCTTACAATCTCCTTCTCACTATAGAAGAGAGATAATATTCACTATACTTGTGCTTCCAATCTTCTTGCTAGGAAGAAGATTCTTTCTTACATATATCATTTTCTGTTCTTCTACTTGTTCTACTTCTTCTTCTCATTTTATTTTCAAATTGTGTAAAAGAGTTTTTAGAATCTCTCTTCAAAAAATTCAATTGTAGTGGTTCTAAGAGTCTCCTTATCAAAAGACTCAGTCTGGTTCTAAGAGTCTCCTTATCAAAAGACTCAGTGCAAGTTAGTGAATTCCTACCAAGGGAGTAGAAGAGTGGACTACCCAAAGTTTGGGGAACCACTATATTTCCTTGTGTTGTGCTGTGATTTTCTTCTTGCCATTTTTCTTCTTTACTTGCTTAATTCTTGTTGGTGTGTGGGAAGCTTAAATCTGTGATTATTACACATATATATATATATATATAATTGCACAAAGGATTTTTTTAATCTCTATTTACCCCCCTCTAGAGAATTCTAGTGAGGTTTATTGTGCTCTTTCACCTCTTCAAATCAAGATACTATTGAGGGCAATATACCCAACAATCTCCCCCTATTTGAAGAAGGCAGAACATCCCCAATGCTAAGGTACATTAACAATAAAAACCATATCACAAAAAATGATCTGTGTAGCATAGGCCCTATCTCCCTCTTGCTAATATCCTAAGCATAGGTTCTTACTTAGCAATGGCTCTTTCTCCCCCTTTCTGGTTTCTTCAACTATTTATCCCATTAGGGATTGGGAGGCAACATCTATAGATCCCTTTGGATCAACTTATTGGTCAACCTCTATAATCTTGCCATCTCCCCCTCAACCTGAGCAGGGAATTTGCCCCCTTAATTGGTGAGCAATTTCTGTAATAACTGAACCTGTTCAAATTGAACATCCCATTCTAGCCCCCCCTCAATGTGAGTACTAGTCTACACTCAACATCCCTAGTTCTATCTTGAAGGCATTAAACTTGGCCTCATCCAATGGCTTAGTGAAGATATCTACTACTTGATTGTCTGTAGGGACATATTCAAGTTTGATATTTTCACACTCTACATGCTCCCTAATAAAATGATACATATTTTCTATGTGCTTGGTCCTGCTATGGGAAACAAGATTTTTAGCAATAGAAATTGCACTGGATGAGTCACACAGCAGGGGAGAATGTCTTACCTTGATGTTGTAGTCTTCCAACTGATGTTGGATCCATAGAATTTGAGCACAACAGCTACCTACTGCAATATACTATGACTCAGCTGTGGATATGGCCACACTGATTTGCTTTTTGCTGCTCCATGAGACCAGCCTCCTCCCTAGGAATTGATAGGTGCCACTTGTGCTTTTCCTATCCTCTTTGCATCCTGCAAAATCTGCATCTGAGTAGCCTATCAGTTCAAAATCATTGTTTCTAGGGTACCAAAAGCCATGATTCAGGCTTCCCTTGAGGTATCTCAAGATCCTCTTCACAGAGGTGTAGTGAGACTCCTTAGAACAGGCCTGATACCTAGCACAAACACATGTAGAATACATAATGTCTGGCCTACTCGCAGTTAAATACAACATGGATCCAACGATACACCTGTACATGGACTCATCAAAGGCCTTCCCCTTTTCATCCTTGTCTAATGATACATTAGATCCCATGGGTGTCCTCATGGTGGAAGAAGATTCCATCCCAAATTTCTTGATGAGCTCCTTGGTGTACTTAGTTTGTGAAATGAAGATTCCATCCTCAGACTGTTTCACTTGGAGCCCAAGGAAATACTTGAGCTCACCCATACTGCTCATCTCAAACTCCCCCTGCATTAGATTCGCAAATCTCTTGCAGAGGTTGTCATCAGTAGACCCAAAAATTATGTCATCAACATAGATTTGGACTAGGAGAATCTCGCCCCTTATTTCCCTAAGAAACAATGTGCTATCTATCTTTCCCCTCAAGAACTTGTTCTTGATGAGAAAGCTAGACAATGTCTCATACCAAGCCCTTGGTGCTTGCTTAAGACCATACAGGGCTTTCTTAAGAAAATAGACATGAGAAGTGAGAGTAGGATGGACAAAACCTGATGGCTGCTCTACATATACTTCCTCTTTCAGATTTCTATTTAGGAATGCTGACTTGACATCCATCTGATATACTTTGAAGCCTTTGTGGGCTGCATGTGCAAGGAATAACCTTATAGCCTCCAACCTTGCAACTGGGGCAAAAGTTTGATCAAAGTCAATCCCTTCCTCTTGCCTGTATCCCTTTGCAACAAGCCTTGCCTTGTTCTTGATGATAGTTCCATTCTCATCCATCTTATTTCTGAAGATCCATTTGGTGCCAATGATGTTGTGTCCTTGTGGTCTTGGCACCAATTTCCATACTTTGCATCTCTTGAATTGCAACAGTTCTTCCTGCATTGCCTGGATCCAGAATGGATCCATATTGGCCTCTTCAAACTTCTTAGGCTCTACTTGTGACAGAAAACTGAGGAACAGGGCCTCATTATGAGCTCTGCTTCTGGTTGTCACACCTTGCTGGACATTTCCAATAATCTGTTCTAAGGGATGATCCCTTAGATGTCTTGTAGCTGCAGGAAATCTGTGCTCAACTTGCTGAACTTCTTCAACTGGTTCAGCAGCTTCTTCAGCATCTTCAACATCTTGCACCTCTGCTTCTTCTTGAACTTCTGCATCAGGATTTGCTTTATTGCTGCTGGAAGGTTCTTGTATGGATAGTTCTTCCATTACATCTTCACTTCCTGTCAGAACAGAAGAACTGGGCCAGCCCTTGTAGATTAGGCTGGACTCATCAAATACTACATGCATGGACTCTTCCACAACATAAGTTTTCTTGTTATATACCCTATAGGCTCTACTATGTGATCTATATCCAACAAGAATCCCCATGTTGCATTTTTCAGCAAACTTGGTTAACTGAGCTTTTCCATTGTTTAGAATGTAGCAATTAGATCCAAAGATCCTAAAGTATGAAATTGTTGGTTGTTTGCCTTTCAAAATCTCATAGGGGGTACTTCCATGATCTTTATTGATGGAAGCTCTATTGAGAACATAACAGGCAGTATTGACTGCTTCAGCCCAAAAATATTCTGGGAGTGAAGAGTCACTAAGCAATGTTCTCCTAGCTTCTATCAATGATCTATTCCTCCTCTCAGCCACCCCATTTTGTTGTGGGGTCCTTGGAGAGGAAAATTCTTGAATGATACCTAGTTCTTGACAGAACCTTGTCATGGCTTCAGATTGAAACTCTGTGCCATGGTCAGACCTAGTTCTGACCACAGTACATTGCAAGTCATTCTGAATGGCCTTGACATGGCTTATGAAGACATTTAAAGTATCAGATTTCTTCCTAAGGAAAAATACCCATGTATATCTTGAGTGATCATCAACAATCACTAAGGTATACAACTTCCCTCCTAAGCTTTGAATTGGCATAGGACCAAACAAGTCCATGTGCAATAGATAAAGACATCTCTTAGTGTCTTTAGAGCCAATACTTTTAAAAGTGGCCCTTGTTTGCTTACCCATTTGGCAAGCATGACATGGGCCATTTTTAACACATTTTAAATTAGGACTATTTCTAACCAAGTTCTTAGAGAATAGTCTATGCATTGTCTTGTAGTTGATGTGGGCAAGTCTCTTGTGCCATTGAACACATAGAGACTCACTCTCATCTGCTACAAGACATATAGGAGAGGAAAAAGATTTACAGAAGAAATCTAAACAATAAACATTTCCACTCCTAGTGCCTAAAAGAATGATCTCCAAGTCATCAGACCTTTTGATGAGGCACTTATCATTGTGAAATTCAATGACATGGCCAAGATCACACAGTTGACTTATGCTGACAAGGTTGTGTTGCAACCCTTCAACATAAGCTACTTTTGTGAAAGAGACTATGCCATTAGTGATCATACCATAACCTATGGTGACTCCCTTTTCTGACCCCCCAAAGATGACTTTGGGTCCATTCATCACAGGCTTGTAATCCTGTAGGAGACTCCTAGTTCCTGTCATGTGCCTTGAGCACCCGCTGTCCAAGTACCATATTTGATTGAGACTGGTACTTGAACTACCCTGCAAAGAAGGATTTAGTTATCCTTAGGATCCCAAAGAGTTTTGGGTCCTAGGTGCCTGTTAGTTTGATGAGATACTCTCACACTAGCTACCCTCCTAGAAGGAAAGCTCTTCTTTGCAATAGGTACATTGGGGTTGTACCAACAATCTATGGCAAAGTGTCCCACCTTGCCACAACACCAACAATCATGAATATTGTATCTCCTTTTCTGAGCATTTTTCTGAATAAGTACAGCACTGTGCACATGTTCAGCAGAGGAGACTGCAACATTCTTCCTATTTCTTTCAGCAATAATCTGACTAAAGGATAATTTGTGGACAGTCTTGCTGCTATTTGTCCTGATGGCCTCAGCTTGCTTTGGCTTAGCAGCCATACTAGGTATGAGGGAATCAGACACTGAGCAGCAGGCCTTGTCAACAGATTTGACAGTAGTCTTGCTTTTTGCTGAGGCAGATTTGGAAGTGCTTGCTTCCTTGTTCTTGACTGAAGGTGCTGAAGCACCAAAAATAAATGGTCCAGATTGGGCCATTTGTATTTCCTCATGGGGAGCTTTCATTGCTCTCAAACCCATGCCCTCTCTTTCACTATGGGAAGGAGCATTTCCCTTCCTATAGTAACTCCCAATCTTCCAGTGACCATGAATGCCTTCATGGTCATACCTGTTGGAAGGAAGCATCACCTTTTGAGAGGTGGGTTGAGGCTTAGCCTTCTTCTTGCTCTTTACTCCACTCCCTTCTCCTACTTCCATCTTGTTGAATCCAGGTCCTCTCCTATTGGTTTGAGAGGAGAAGGTGTCAATAAGGGGAAGCACAGATTTGGGCTTGGAGAGTTGAGACACCAAGCTCTTCTCCTTCTCAAGCTTTTCTTCAAGGTCCTTGATGACCTTGTTCTTCAGGGAAATAGTGCTTAATTGCACAATATTTAACCCTTGAAGATGGCTAATCTGTCTACTCATCTGAGCCACCAGGGTGGTAGGTTCAGTGTTGACATCCTTAGTCATTTTGAGGGAAACAATTTCCTGGGTTTGCCTCTTGGCAAGCTTCTTGCTCTTCTTCAGAGCTTCCAAAAGAATACCATACTTATCAATCAGTTGATTGAATTCTTCCTCAGCATCTTTGCCCCTTCCATCAATTGATGGAGATGCATCAGATTCTGGACTAGTCTCATAATCAGAAGAGGATATAGAATGAATTAATACCTGCTCATGTTCAGAATTATTGTGGCTATCCTCATCTTTAGTTAGAGCCATCAGCCCATGGTCATTGTGAATGACCTCATCCTCCTCTACATCACTGACTGAATGTGATAGAGGGGCCCTGACTGCCATCCTATCAACAACAGTTTCTTCAACAGCAACCAGCCCAATGAGGTCTTCTTCCATTTCAGATTCTGATGAGCTAGAGTCTGATTCACTCCATCTCTTCTTCTTCTTAGCTAGAAAGGATTTCTCTCCTTTCTTGCTCCTTGAATGATGAGCCTTCCTCTCATCCTTCTCTCTTCTCTTCACAGGGCAGTCATCAATGACATGCCCAGGCTTGCTGCAGCAATAACAAACAACTTTGGGAGAATTATGTTTTGAGTTAGACTCATACCTGTCACTTCTGGAGTGATGCTTTGACTCCTTGCTGTCCTCCTTTTTGTGATGTGAGGAGGAAGGCTTGTTCTTCCATTGCTTCCTCCTCAGCAGCTTTCTGAAGTGCCTTGTAAGAACAACAATTTCTTCATCAGAAGAAGAGGAGCTTGATGAGCTAGGCTCAGAATCTTCTGGTTCAGCAGATCTTCTGGGAGGTGAGCGAGCCTTCTCTCTCCCTCTTCTTGAGCTTTCAGCCTTGAAGGCCAGGCAATTCTCCCTGGTATCACCCTTTGCCTTCTGCTCTTATTCCTTCCTGGCAGTCAGCTGCATTTCATAGGAGAGCAGCTTTCCATAGAGAGTTTGGGGAGGAGTTTCAGTCAGCTTAGCCACCTCCCTTATGGCACACATTTTTGTGTCCCAATCTCTTGTTAGAGATCTGAGGAACATATCATTCAGCTCATAGTTTGTGAACACTCTCTCATAGGTTCTTAGTTCATTTATTATTCTAAAGAACCTTTCATAACACATGGAGACGCTCTCCTGCCCTTGCTGCCTAAAAACTTCATATTCCTGATTGAGGAGTGACTTCTTGTCATTCCTCACATCTTCAGTCCCTTCCATGTACACAATCAGTGTATACCATATCTCCTTAGCAGATGCACAGTGCACTAAATTTTGAAAAGTTGAGTCATCAATAGCATTGACTATGATATTTTGAGCCCTCTTATCCATAGTAGCCAATGCTATCTCATCCTTGGTCATTTCAGTGTATGGTTTGCCTACTTGCCTGGTAGGATCAATAGTGGAGGGTTTTGTGATAATAAAGGGGCCTTCCTGAACAGTAATGTAGATTCTAGGGTCTGAGGCTTTCATGTACAGCCTAATCCTCTGCTTCCATATGCCAAAGTTGGCTTTGTTACATATGGGCAGTTTCATTGAGCTCATCTCCTTCTGCATTACACTGGAGGCCATTGGGATTTGACTAGACTAAACCTTTTAGGATCTGGTCAGACTGTTAAGTCTTTTTTGACCAACCTCCCTCTAATACCACTTGAAATAATACAAGGTTTGTAGTCTAAATAACCTAGAGGGGGGGGGGGGGGGTGAATAGGTCTTTTGAATTTTACTTGATTAGCTTTAGCTGATTTCAGATTTAGTTCAAGCAAATCAACAAACACAGAAAGCACACAATAATTTATAGTGGTTCCCCAAAGACAGTGTGTCTATGGGTAGTCCACTTTCCCCCTCCACCCTTCTAACAGTGGGTTAGACAGGGCCAACTTCACCAAACTCGGCTCAAAGAGCTTACAACACAAGTTCCTCAGAACTTCTCAGATCAAGAATGATCCTACCTCAGGACACAAGTCCCTACAACTCAGAGATATCACCAGCTCCTACCTCAGGCACAGCTGCCCTACAAACTCAGAGGACTCCTCCTCCTACAGCTCAGACCAGCTCCTGGTCCTACCTCAGATCTATTCCAGATCCTACAACTCAGACCTCTCCAAGGTCCTACCACTCAGTGGACTCCTCCTCCTACAGCTCAAACCAGCTCCTGGTCCTACCTCAGGCTGTTAAGCCCTACCTCAGATCTGCTCCAGATCCTACAACCAGGCCTTCAGCCCTATAGCTCAGAACCCTCAGGTTCCTACAAACTCAGACCAAATGGTCTTACAGCTCAGGCAAGATGCCATACAGATAAATGATTTAGAAATTTATTCTACAGTAGAGGTACTCTCCTGTAGATCCTGCAGTTTTGGCTCCTCGTCTCAGCAGTTTTGCCCCCTCGTCTCAGCGGTTCGGCTGAGACAAAACTTCATCTTTTGGAAGATGATTTCTCTACTTCTAAGGGCATGTTTGGCCCTTCCTTTTGAGTCACCTGCACCTGTATATCTTACACAAGTATAGCTCATCAAATACAATATGTCCTTAGCATTGAGAGTGATGCCTCTTCAAATCAAGGTACTATTGAGGGCAATATACCCAACAGGCGGCACATAACTTTCGTTCGCCGTCCCCTACACAACGGCTCCCCGTTAGTGCCTCATGTTTTGGCTCACCCAGTTCCCCATGGATTCAAGCTCCCTAGTATAGAGATGTTTGATGGGATGGACGACCCACTAGTGCATGTCAAACATTTCACTACTATCATGAGAATCTACAACGCTCCAGATCAACTCCTCTGCCAGGTGTTTCCAACAACCTTGAAAGGAAGCACGCACTTGGTTCCACTCTCTGCAAGAAGGAGCCATAAACAGCTTAGCAGAGATGGCGCGACAGTTCACAGACCAGTTCATCGCCAATTGCAGAATTGTCCGAGACCCCTCTCATCTTTCAGGAATCCGCAAGAACGACGGAGAAACCCTTAGGGATTTCTTGTGCCGCTTCACCACAGAGGCCAGGAAATTCTCGGGAGTTGATCCTGAGCTCCTGCGGGGCATCTTTTTTGGGAGGCTTAGTCCTGGTGGCTTTTACTCTGCATTAATGTGAGAAACTGTGCCCAGCTACCCACACCTCGTTCACCGAGTCGAGGCCCAAATTGCAGCTGATGATGCAATTGAAGCACACCGGCAATAGTTTGAGGGGAGCTCGAAGAGGAAGAGGGAAGATCCACCACCGCAATAAGAACAACAAGCACCGCGACAACCCCAGCCGAAGCCGAGGATCTCGCCAGCATCAGGACTACACTCCCCTAAATACTACCAGAACTAACATTCTTCTTGCCCTCCGTGATAGCTACACGCTTCGCAGGCCTGAGCTGCTTGCGCCGAACAGAGGAAACCATTCGCAATATTGCGACTTCCATCGCGAGCATGGACACAATGCTGAAGGCTGTAACCGGTTGAAGGAGGAAATCGAGCGTCTTGTCTAGCAAGGCCTCCTCGGAAGGGTTTTACTAAACCAAGTCCCGAACCAGCATGGAACTCAGTCTGACAATCCAGTAGATGACAACGTCGTACCTCGCCGTAGATGAGCTAGAGGTACCAGGCATGGGAACTTTCCCCTAGTAGAGCGCGTACATCCCGCATTTCATCTATTATCAATTTTTGTTTTTTGCTTCTTCTAGTTTTTCGCTTTTAAAATAGTAAGCCTCAAGATTGTACTTGTGCGCATGTACCCATTATGTATTTAAAATTACTACTGTTACTTTCTGGCTCCATTAGCGATGCGGATCTCTGGAAGTAAGTCTATGAACATTAAGGCCATGACTTTTGGTACTAACATCAAGCAGCTAACTCACCAAACATGGTGAAGAGAGAAAAGTCCTCCTACGAGTGGAGGATTGACGTCAAGGACGACAATCTTAATCAAGTCTGCCCAAAAGACAAACTCGCCACCATGCTGATTGGGCATCTCGCCACAGCGTTGCTTGGGCAACTCGTCACCGCACGGCTTGGTAAACTCGCCACCGCGCGGCTTGGGAAACTCGCTACCGAGCGGCCTTGACAACTCGCCATCGCGCGGCTTGGGCAACTCGCCACCGCGTTGCTTGGGCTACTCGCCACCGTGCTACTTGGGCATCTCGCCACCGCGCTGCTTGGGCAACCCGCCACCGCGTTGCTTGGGCAACTCGCTACAGTGCGGATTGAGTAACTTGCCACCGCGCCGCTTGGGCAACTCGCTACCGCGCCGCTTGGGCAACTTGCCACCACGTCGCTTGGGTATCTCGCCACCGCACCGCTTGGGCAACCCGCCATTGCGCCGCTTGGGCAACTCACCACCATAATGCTTGGGCAACCCGCCACCGCGCCACTTGGGCAACTCGCCACTATGCCGCTTGGGCAACTCGCCACCGCGCCGCTTCGGCAACTCGCCACCACGCCACTTGGGCAACTCGCCACCGCACCGTTTCGGCAAATCGCCACCGCGCCGCTTGGGCAACTCGCCACCCCGCTGTTTGGGCAACTCGTCACTGCGCCGCTTAGGCTACTCGCCACCGCGCGTTCGGACCATCATAATAAGACTTAGAGCCATAAGGGTCTATCCCTCGTACGGTCATCCTCGGTTTGAATGAACATGCTCTTTACCGACCATCCTGGGGCCTGCCCCCCCAACCAACGCTTCGACAATAACAAAAAACAACGGGGGTCACAGAACGCAAAAGCGCCATCGCAATGATATATGTAGCAATAAGTGCCTAGCATAATAGGAAACGAAAGCAACCTCACACTCACCCTCCAGCAACGATACCGACCCAAGACATCACGAAGATGGCGATGATCAGAATTGCCGCAGAAAAATCAAAACCTCCGAACTACACCGCGCAGTAATCCTGACTCCGAAGGTTTGGGGGGCTTATGATGTACACCCGTAGATTTATAGGAACTTCCGGGGTGCGTTTAGAGGAGGCTCCACTAAGGAGATGTTGAGTTAGTGGGGTCAAAGTCCAACCAATGATCATGAGAGTGTAGACATCCGCTGGCACGCAGCTCGCACTCCATCAGCGCCAGGTGCGGTCGAAGCTGCACCCCACTGCTGATGTGCGATTAGTACCGCACCCCACAAGTGGGGTGTGGATAGCCAGCTCCCACATAGGGGGTGCAGCCAAACCGCACCCCATGAGGTGCGGTCAAACCGCACCCCCATGGGGTGCGACCGAGCTGCACCCCCCATGGGGGTGCGACCAACCTGCAACCCCATATGGGATGCGGCCAAGCCGTACCCCCCTTGGGTATGCGGCCAAATTGCACTCACCATGGGGGTGCGGCCAAACCGCACCCCCTTTTTCGGGGTGCAGTCGGAGCCCCCTTTTCCCTATGGTGCGTGTTTCCCTGTTTCTCGAATGACGCGACTTTCAGAGGGCACGTTCTTGCTTTCATTGCAACTGCCTTCCAAACGCACTCGCTCAATCTCTGTTCGCTCAGAATGCTCTCGTGTTCGTTGCGCGCTCAGAGCGCTCCCGTAATCATTGCGCGCTCAGAACGCTTACGTGCTCGTTGCACACTCTGAGCGCTCCCGTGCTTGTTGCGCGCTACCATGCTCATTGCGCGCTCTGAGCGCTCTCGTGCTCGTTGCGCGCTCAGAGTGCTCCCATGGTCGTTGTGCACTCAGAGCGCTCCTGTGGTCATTGTGCGCTCAGAGCGCTCCCATGGTTGTTGCGTGCTGAGAGCGCTCCCATGGTCGTTGCGCGCTCAGAGTGCTCCCGTGCTCGTTGCGCGCTCAGAGCGCTCTCGTATTCATTGTGCGCTCAGGGCTCTCCCATGCTCATTGAGCGCTCAGAGAGCTTTCATGTTCATTGTGCGCTCAGAGCGCTCCCGTACTCGTTGCATGCTCAGAATGCTCCCGTGGTTGTTGGGCGTTCAAAGCGCTCCCTTGCTCGTTGCATGCTCAGAACGCTCCCGTGTTCGTTGCGCGCTCAGAATGCTTCCACGTTCCCGACATGCGCACAGTTAACATTTCTTAATTTCTCAGATTGTAGGTCTCGTTCGTCTCCTTCATCACCTTCAACGTAGCTGCCCGAACTACCCGACCTGCCCAAACTGCTAGGAAGGGCGAAGTGGTCATCTACAAAAAAATGGCGATCCGTGTGCTCCAAATCGACCAGCATGATTTGCCGTCAGGTGGTTATGGTGGTTATAATGGCAAAATTATCGGGCTACCCTTGGCCAAAGCTATAAAAGGAGCACGAGACCTTCATTTCAAGACACCTTTCCTTCTACTCCCGAGAGAGCCCTGTTGAAGATTTCCTCTGAATTCTCCTTCGACGCTTGAAGATCTTCTCTGGCCTTCAAAGATCTCCTTCGAGTGCTGGAAGATTTCCTTCACATCGTAAGACAATCTTCCTAAGCAATTGGGAATCCTTCGGGTCCAGAAAGGCGACTCAGTTATCTCACTTTTGTTCTCACCTTTGTTCTCAGAAGAAGAAGCATTCAGCTTTCCGAGAGGTGGTCGATCACCCTCATAGTTCTCTCTCTACAATTGTAATGAGCAGCGACATGTCATGCTCG